>CM038674.1:298531807-299731807 GCA_021605145.1 Aegilops bicornis | reverse complement strand
GGAAGTAAGGTAACGATGGCAAAAGTAACAGTGATAGTTTTGTAGTGATTGTAACAGTGGCAACGATAAATTAAGTAAGCAAAGAACAATATGTGAAAAGCTCGTAGGCATTGGATCGGTGATGGAGAATTATGCCGGATGCGATTATTCATGCAACAGTTATAACATAGGGTGACACAGAACTAGCTCCAATTCATCAATGTAATGTAGGCATGTATTACGAATATAGTCATACGTGCTTATGGAAAAGAACTTGCATGACATCTTTTGTCCTACCCTCCATGGCGGCAGGGTCCTAATGGAAACTAAGGGATATTAAGGCCTCCTTTTAATAAAGTACCGGAGCAAAGCATTAACACATAGTGAATACATGAACTCCTCAAACTACGGTCATCACCGGGAGTGGTCCCGATTATTGTCACTTCGGGGTTGCCGGATCATAACACATAGTAGTGGACTATAGACTTGCAAGATAGGATCAAGAAATCACATATATTCATGAAAATATAATAGGTTCAGATCTGAAATCATGGCACTTGGGCCCTAGTGACAAGCATTAAGCATAGCAAAGTCATAGCAAAATCAATCTCAGAACATAGTGGATACTAGGGATCAAACCCTAACAAAACTAACTTGATTACATGATAAATCTCATCGAACCCATCACCTTCCAGCAAGCCTACGATGGAATTACTCAGCACGGTGGTGAGCATCATGAAATTGGTGATGGAGGATGGTTGATGATGACGATGGCGATGGATTCCCCTCTCCGGAGCCTCCAATGGACTCCAGATCAGCCCTCCCGAGAGAGATAGGGCTTGGCGGCGGCTCCGTATCGTAAAACGGGATGAATCCTTCTCTCTGATTTTTTTCTCCCCGAACGTGAATATATAGAGTTGGAGTTGAGTTCGGTGGAGCTCCATTGGGCCCACGAGGCAAGGGGCGCACAGGGGGGGTAGGCGCCCCCCCCACCCTCGTGGACAGGGTGTGGGCCCCTGGCCTTGATTCTTTCGCCAGTATTTTTTATTAATTCCAAAATAATTCTCCGTTGATTTTTAGGACATTCCGAGAACTTTTATTTCTGCACAAAAATAACACCATGGCATTTCTGCTGAAAACAGTGTCAGTCCGGGTTAGTTCCATTCAAATCATGCAAGTTAGAGTCCAAAACAAGGGCAAAAGTGTTTGTAAATGTAGATACGACGGAGACGTATCAACTCCCCCAAGCTTAAACCTTTGCTTGTCCTCAAGCAATTCAGTTGATAAACTGAAAGTGATAAAGAAAACTTTTACAAACTCTGTTTGCTCTTGTTGTTGTAAATATGTAAAGCCAGCATTCAAATTTTTAGCAAAGATTATGAACTAACCATATTCACAATAACATTTAGGTCTCATGTTTACTCATATCAATGGCATAATCAACTAGCGAGCAATAATAATAAATCTCAGATGACAACACTTTCCCAAAATAATCATATATAATATAACAAGATGGTATCTCGCTAGCCCTTTCTGAGACCGCAAAACATAAATGCAGAGCACCTTTAAAGATCAAGGACTGACTAAACATTGTAATTCATGGTAAAAGAGATCCATTCATAGTCATACTCAATATTAATTAATAGTAATGGATGCAAATGACAGCGGTGCTCTCCAGCTGGTGCTTTTTAATAAGAGGGTGATGACTCAACATAAAAGTAAATAGATAGGCCCTTCGCAGAGGGAAGCAGGGATTTGTAGAGGTGCCAGGGCTCAATTTTTGAAATAGAGATAAATAATATTTTGAGCGGCATACTTTCATTGTCAACATAACAACCGAGAGATCTCGATATCTTCCATGCTACACACATTATAGTCGTTTCCCAAACAAAATGGTAAAGTTTATACTCCCCCTCCACAACAGGCATCAATCCATGGATTGCTCGAAACAACGAGTGCCTCCAACTAATAAGAGTCGCGAGGGAGTTTTGTTTGCAATTATTTTGATTTGATTTGCATAAAGCATGGGACCGGGCATCCCGGTGACCAGCCATTTTCTCGTGAGTGAGGAGCGGAGTCCACTCCTCTTGAGAATAAGCCGCCTAGTATGGAAGATACAGAAAGCCCTAGTTGATACATGAGCTATTCGAGCATGTAAAACAGAATTTCATTTGAAGGTTTAGAGTTTGGCACATAAAAATTTAGGTGGAACGGCAGGTAGATACCGCATATAGGACGGTATAGTGGACTCATATGGAATAACTTTGGGGTTTATGGAAGTGGATGCACAAGCAGTATTCCCGCTTAGTACAAGTGAAGGCTAGAAAAATACTGGGAAGCGGCCAACTAGAGAGCGACAACAGTCATGAACATGCATTAAAATTAATAAACAGAGTGCAAGCATGATTAGGATATAATCCACCATGAACATAAATATCGTGGAGGCTATATATGTTGATTTGTTTCAACTACATGTGTGAACATGTGCCAAGTCAAGTCACTTGAATCATTCAAAGGAGGATACCACCCTATTATACCACATCACAACCATTTTAGTAGCATGTTGGCATGCAAGTAAACCATTATAAACTCCTAGCTCATTAAGCATGGTATAAGCAACTATAATCTCTAATTGTCATTGCAAACATGTTTATTCATAATAGGCTGAATCAAGAATGATGAACTAATCATATTTACAAAAACAAGAGAGGTCGAGTTCATACCAGCTTCTCTCATCTCAATCAGTCCATCATATATCGTCATTATTGCCTTTCACTTGCATGACCGAATGATGTGAATAATAATAATAGTGCACGTGCATTGGATTAAGCTGGAATCTGCAAGCATTCAATAAACATGAGAAGACAAGGCAATACGGGCTCTTGGTTAAATCAACAATAATGCATATAAGAGCCAATTTAACATTTTCATTATGGTCTTCTCCTCTGGACCCCCAAAGAAAAGAAAAGGAAATAAAACTATTTACACGGGAAATCTCCCAACAAGCAAAAGAAGAACATGAAATATTTTTGGGTTTTCTTTTAGTTATTACTACTACAACATGGAAAGTAAACTAGCTAAAAGCTACAACTAATAATTTTTGTGTGTGTTTTTCTTAAGGTTTATCCAACACACAAGAAGAAAGCGAGAAAAAGAAAATAAACTAGCATGGATATTACAGTGAATAAGTATGAGCACCGACAACTAGCATGAGTATGTGAACATAAATGTAATGTCGATGAGAAATACGTACTCCCCCAAGCTTAGGCTTTTGGCCTAAGTTGGTCTATGGCCACGGCTGGCCTGGCAGATATCCGAAGTTATAGTTGGGGTCATACTGTGATGGAGCCTCGGGTTGCCTTTGGTTGGCAATCTCCTCCGGACCCCACTGGTAAACAGACTGTTGTGGAGGAACAAATTGTGGTTCCGGCTCTGGCTCTGTAGTTGGTGTGGGGTTTCGGTAGGCGTGAATAGCCTCCGGCAGAACAAGGTACTGTCCTGCAGATAAGTCAAACAAGGAAGGAGCAGGCAAAGTAATAATCTCAGGGCGAATTTTATCAAATATCAGTTTGTACTTAAGTGACTTTTCTCTATTCTTAACGATAAAATTATGTGCTACCATACTCTTATAGTCTAGAAAAACATGAGGTAGCAACTTATCTTCTTTCTCATAATGTCTAATAGGGACGTTAAAATGTGCAGCGAGGCGCGAGGCGAAGATACCTCCCAAGATGGGTCCCTTAGTACGGTAAAGATTTAACCGCTTTGCAACAATAGCGCCCATACTAAATGTATCATCACGGAACAAGGCATGGCACAAAATAACAATATCAGGGGCACTTATGTCGCCACAGTTTCTGCGGCCAATCAAGAATCTACTAGCGAAAATTGCAAAGTAACGTAGGACAGGAAAATGTATGCTAGTAATTCTTGCATCGGACACTTTCCTAGTTTCCCATACAACAATTGTATCAATAAACCCCTCCACATCGTCACGATGTGGTTCTTCTACGCTACCCAAAAAGGGCAATTTGCAAAGCTCACAAAATTCAGAGAGGGGCATCTCCTTATACTAATCATATAAATAAAAATCCACCGAAGGTGGTGTCCTCCTAGCATGGAAATGAAAGTTTTGCACAAAGATATTAGTGAGTAAGAGTTACTGTTCGCGTTGGTCGCGCAGGAAGTCGGTGAGGCCTGTATTATCAGCCAACTCATAAAAATCATCATAAATCCTGGCTGCTCTCAAGAAATCATCACAAGGCCATTCACACGGCCGAACTTCCGCGGTGCGAGGGAGATTATATTTGGGCCTCTCTTCTTCATCACTTTTCTTATCCTTCGAGCTTCGGCTCGAAGAGCGCCTCAAAAATCTCTTCATCATTTTCTGAAAATTTCTGAAATTTTTAGTCACTTCAAATAAAAGTTAACCAAGCTCAACAAAATTGATAGAAACTACTCCCACAAGTTCCTAGAGACTATATCATGCATTAGAACTACTTGGAACCATATAAATTTGGCATGCAAGCTCAAGAACATGGTCACCTAGGAAGCAAAAATTGGCAATGAATAAAGCACTAGAACAAAAACTAATTGAACCATTGGAGGAGTCACATACCAAGGAACAATTCCCCAAAGCAGTTTTGCGAGAGGGGCTTTGAGCAAGGAGATCGAAAATGGCAGCAAAATGAGCTAGAACTCGTGCATGAGCTGGTTGGTGATATTTTTGCGAGGAAGAAGGAGTGTGTGGTGGCTGGAATAAGTGGAGGGGAGCCACCATGGGCCCACGAGGCAGGGGGGCGCGCCCTGGACCCTCGTGGCCAGGTGCATGCTCCCCCTGCTGTGTTCTCATTGCCAGATATTCTCAAATATTCCAGAAAATATCACATTTCAATTTCGTGGCATTTGGAGAACTTTTATTTTCGGGGTATTTTTGCACGGATAATTCAGAAAACTGACAGAAAATACTATTTTTGCTTTATTTAATCTAAACAACAGAAAGTAAAAGGTGGGTACAGAAGGTTGTGCTTTCTAACTTCATCCATCTCATGCTCATCCAAAGGAATCCACTAACAAGGTTGATCAAGTCTTGTTAACAAACTCATTCCGAATAACATGGAACCGGAGAGATTTCGAATAACACTATGTTACCTCAACGGGGATATGCACATCCCCAATAGTAAGAATATCATATCTCTTTTTGACAGTAGGAACAGGAAATTCAAAACCTCCAATAGTAATCGATGGAATTTTTCCAATAGAATTGATACTATGGACTTGAGGTTGTTTCCCCAGAAAGTGTACCGTATGCTCAGTACCATTAACATGAAAAGTGACATTGCCTTTGTTGCAATCAATAACAGCCCCTGCAGTATTTAAAAAGGGTCTTCCAAGAATAATAGACATACTATCGTCCTCGGGAATATCAAGAATAACAAAGTGCGTTAAAATAGTAACATTTGCAACTACAACAGGTACATCCTCACAAATACCGACAGGTATAGCAGTTGATTTATCAGCCATTTGCAAAGATATTTCAGTAGATGTCAACTTATTCAAATCAAGTCTACGATATAAAGAGAGATGCATAACACTAACGCCGGCTCCCAGATCACATAAAGCAGTTCTAACATAATTTCTTTTAATGGATCATGATATAGCTGGGACTCCTGGATCTCCAAGTTTCTTAGGTATTCCACCCTTAAAAGTATAATTAGCAAGCATGGTGGAAATTTCAGCTTTCGGTATCTTTCTCTTATTTGTAACAATATCCTTCATATACTTAGCATAAGGATTCATTTTAAGCATATCAGTCAAACGCATACGCAAAAAGATAGGTCTAATCATTTCAGCAAAGCGCTCAAAATCCTCATCATCCTTTTTCTTGGATGGTTTAGGAGGAAAAGGCATGGGTTTCTGAACCCATGGTTCTATTTCTTTACCATGCTTCCTAGCAAAAAAGTCTCTCTTATCATAACGTTGATTCTTTGATTGTGGGTTATCAAGATCAACAGCAGGTTCAATTTCTACATCATTATTATTACTAGGTTGAGCATCAACATGAACATCATCATTAACATTATCACTAGGTTCATGTTCATTACCAGATTGCGTTTCAAAGATCGTAAATAGAAATATCATTGGGATTCTCAGGTGTGTCAACAAAAGGTTCACTAGAAGCATGCAAAGTCCTATCATTTTTCTTTTTCTTCTTCTTAGAAGGACTAGGTGCATCAACATTAGTTCTCTGAGAATCCTGCTCAATTCTCTTAGGATGACCCACAGGATACAAAGGTTCATGAGTCATTTCACCCCCTCTAGTCATAACTCTAACAGTAAAGTCATTATTCTTACTATTCAATTCATTGAGCAAATCATTTTGAGCTTGAAGTACTTGTTCTACTTGAGTGGTAACCATAGACGCATGTTTACTAATGAGTTTAAGTTCACCTTTAAATCTAGACATATAATCACTCAAGTGTTCAATCATATAAGCATTGCGTTTTAATTCACTACCAACATAAGCATTGAAGTTTTCTTGTTTAACAATAAAATTATCAAACTCATCTAAGCATTGGCTAGCAGACTTATAACAAGGAATATCACCTTCATCCAATCTATAGAGAGAATTTACCTTTACTACCTGTGTCGGGTTATCAAGACCATGTGTTTCTTCAATAGGTGAGGGATTAAGACCATGTATTTCTTCAACAGGAGGTAAATTCTTAACATCTTCAGCTTTAATACCTTTTTCCTTCATATATTTCTTTGCCTCTTGCATATCTTCAGGCCTGAGAAATAGAATACCCCTTTTCTTCGGAGCTGGCTTAGGAGTTGGTTCAGGAAGTGTCCAATTATTTTCATTGTTCAACATATTATTCATTAGAATTTCAGCTTGATCAACTGTTCTTTCCCTGAAAACACAACCAGCACAACTATCCAGGTGGTCTCTGGAAGCATCGCTTAGTCCATTGTAAAAGATATCAAGTATTTCATTTTTCTTGAGAGGATGATCAGGCAAAGCATTAAGTAATTGGAGAAGCCTCCCACTAGATCGTGGGAGACTCTCTTCTTCAATTTGCACAAAATTATATATTTCCCTCAAAGCAGCTTGTTTCTTATGAGTGAGGAAATATTTAGTAGAGAAGTAATAAATCATATCCTGGGGACTACGCACACAACCAGGATCAAGAGAATTAAACCATATCTTAGCATCACCCTTTAATGAGAACGGAAATAATTTAAGGATATAATAGTAGCGAGTTTTCTCATCATTAGTGAACAGGGTGGCTATATCATTTAATTTAGTAAGATGTGCCACAACAGTTTCAGACTCATAACCATAAAAAGGATCAGATTCAACCAAAGTAATTATCTCAGTATCAACAGAGAAATCATAATCCTTATCAGTAATAAAGATAGGTGAACTAGCATAAGTAGGATCATATTTCATTCTAGGATTTAGAGTTTTTTCTTTCAGCTTAGCTAATAATTTCTTAGGATCACTTCTATCATTGCAAGCAAGAAAGTCTCTAGCAGTTTCTTCATCCATAACATAACCCTCAGGCACAACAGGCAATTCATATCTAGGGGGAGAATCTTCATCATCACTTCATCAATATTATCAGTTTCAATAATTTCATTCTCTCTAGCCCTAGCCAGTTGTTCATCAAGAAATTCACCAAGTGGCACAGTAGTATCAAGCATAGAAGGAGTTTCATCATAAGTATCATGCATAGCAGAAGTGGCATCATCAATAACATGCGACATATCAGAATTAATAGCAGAAGCAGGTTTAAGTGTCGCAAGTTTACTCAAAACAGAAGGTGAATCAAGTGCAGAGCTAGATGGCAGTTCCTTACCTCCCCTCGTAGTTGAGGGATGAATCTTGGTTTTTTCGTCTTTCAAGTTCTTCATAGTGTCCAGCACATATAAATCCCAATTGACTCAAATAATAGAGCTATGCTCCCCGGCAACGGCGCCAGAAAATAGTCTTGATAACCCACAAGTATAGGGGATCACAACAGTTTTCGAGGGTAGAGTATTCAACCCAAATTTATTGATTCGACACAAGGGGAGCCAAGAATATTCTCAAGTATTAGCAGTTGAGTTGTCAATTCAACCACACTTGGATAACTTAATATCTGCAGCAAAGTAATATGAAAGGAAGGGTAACAATGGCAAAAGTAACAGTGATAGTTTTGTAGTGATTGTAACAGTGGCAACGGAAAAGTAAATAAGCAAAGAACAATATGTGAAAAGCTCGTAGGCATTGGATTGGTGATGGAGAATTATGCCGGATGCGATTATTCATGCAACAGTTATAACATAGGGTGACACAGAACTAGCTCCAATTCATCAATGTAATGTAGGCATCTATTCCGAATATAGTCATACGTTCTTATGGAAAAGAACTTGCATGACATCTTTTGTCCTACCCTCCTGTGGCAGCGGGGTCCTAATGGAAACTAAGGGATATTAAGGACTCCTTTTAATAGAGTGCCGGACCAAAGCATTAACACATAGTGAATACATGAAATCCTCAAACTACGGCCATCACCGGGAGTGGTCCCGATTATTGTCACTTCGGGGTTGCCGGATCATAACACATAGTAGGTGACTATAGACTTGCAAGATAGGATCAAGAACTCACATATATTCATGAAAACATAATAGGTTCAGATCTGAAATCATGGCACTCGGGCCCTAGTGACAAGCATTAAGCATAGCAAAGTCATAGCAAAATCAATCTCAGAACATAGTGCATACTAGGGATCAAACCCTAACAAAACTAACTCGATTACATGATAAATCTCATCCAACCCATCACCTTCCAGCAAGCCTATGATGGAATTACTCACGCACGGCGGTGAGCATCATGAAATTGGTGATGGAGGATGGTTGATGATGACAATGGCGACGGATTCCCCTCTCCGGAGCCCCGAACAGACTCCAAATCAGCCCTCCCGAGAGAGATTAGGCCTTGGCGGCCGCTCCGTATCTTAAAATGTGATGAATCCTTCTCTCTGATTTGTTTCTTCCCGAACGTGCATATATAGAGTTGGAGTTAAGGTTGGTGGAGCTCCAGGGGGCCCACGAGGCAGGGGGCGCGCCCAGGGGGGTAGGCGCGCCCCCACCCTCGTGGACTGGGTGTGGGGCCCCTGGCCTTGGTTCTTTCGCTAGTATTTTTTATTAATTCCAAAATAATTCTCCATTGATTTTCAGGACATTCCGAGAGCTTTTATTTCTACACAAAAATAACACCATGGCAATTATGCTAAAAACAGCGTCAGTCCGGGTTAGTTCCATTCAAATCATGCAAGTTAGAATCTAAAACAAGGGCAAAAGTGTTTGAAAAAGTAGATACGACGGAGACATATCAGATACGCGGCAAATAGGTCTGTAATCGGAAATGTGTGCAAAGACCGATAACAACACAAACGATTGCTGCTAACAAGCGGTGTGTGTTGTCAGCAAACGATTGCTGGTATACAATTGTGAGTGATTGATGAAAACATCACCGACGGTTTCCATTGTTTAGTCCGCGTGCGATGTGATTTTCTTTGTCTGCATAACATCTACGCTCTGTCTACAGAGCATCAACATATATACTTAAGAAGAAAACATTGCATAACCAAATTAAGCATACAATTACACAAGTGACTACACACATAACATTTCCACACACCAAAGTAAGCAATTACATGCATACTAAACTAGGAGAAACAAGGATCTAATCATCTACTTATTGTTGCGACGATGCTTGCCATTGCTCTGCTTCCGGCTGGATCCCTGGCCGTTTTGGGGAAGGAAGCACTTCCTCATGTCAACGATCCGCCTGTACATGTCGTAGCTCGTGTACGCCTCCTTGGTCGTGTACACGATGTGAGCTTTCTCGAGTTTCTCCATCCAGGCCGAGTCCAGGCACGCTTGTCCTTGATGCACAAATCCTTCATGTCTCTGTAGTAGGGGTCGATGATGGCCTCGGCGAGGTGAACCAGTGAGTCCTTCTCATGCTCTTGGCTGCCCCATATCTTGTATTGGCCCTGGATGTCGACAAGATTCTGGCAGGCGATGCCCGAATACTCGAGCGCCTTAACATTGTTGGTGATGTCCACCGTAGCGAACATGTAGTGGGGGCTGTTGAAAAACCTGGCAAAACACTCACAAGGCCTTGTGGCCAGGCAGTAGTGGTAGACGAGGACATGGTGGGGCACACACATCTGGGCGACGACGACCTTGAGACAAGACCCGGACTCGAGGTCGAACCCGACCACCTTGTACTTCTCCTCGGCAAGCAACAACTCCATGATGCGGATGGAGTGCTCCACCCAGACCGGGTCGTTGGTGTACACCATCGAGAGGTCCATGAACCTTCTGTGAGTGTCCACCACAGCACGCATGGTGAACTGCTGCTCGTCGTCAGCAGCCGCTCGGAGCGGCATTGGAGCCGCGCAGGATACCCTCTAAGAATTTCTTGTAGTGGGTGCGCTTCTTGCAATGGTGGGGCGCGATCGAAAGGTTGAACAGACACAAGAGTTAAATGGCTGCTGTAATAAATGGGGGTCGGTCGGCCTGTAATCATCCCGTCTTGTCATGTCGTTCATAGCGGAGGATTCCAGTGCACGCTTGACAACACCGCACCGCACGCGTGGGCTCGAAGAGGTGCCAAATGTATCGTCGGTGAGCTTGTTCCCGCGCTACCACGCAGTTTACTGTGCAAGCTTCCCGCCCGGCTAGTTTGGCAACGCGTCGGCTAGAAGAGGGACAAATCATGGGTGTTTATTGGCAAAAAGCTTTGTAAAAACAAAGTGTGTGGGATGACTTCGGTCATAAGTTTACGCGTGGGTGATGAGGTCAAAGTTACACAGAAGGGTGATGATGGACACTCGAGTGCGATAACTAATTCTGCGCTCTACCTGGCACACGGTGGAAGAAACCAACTGTGTGCAATAATGTCAAAGATCGCAGTCGAGTTAGCTATACATATCGTGTTGTGATATCGACAAGGTAAACAGATTCGAGAATGGTTAATAAAATCTAGGACCATTGCATATTAAGGTCAAAATAGTGCTACCAATATATGAGTCTCATACGATGCCATTTCAATGATTGTACCACAAAATCTCGAAATATTACAAGGTTCAAATTCCAGAGTTATATGGCTCAAATTTGAAGATTACAAGGTTCAAACTGATATTAGAAATGAAATTCAGCTCATCAGCTGCAAACGCTCGCGCTGATCCGCTGAACATGGATATCAGAGAGGTTCAAACTAATATTACCACTTCTAAGTCTGGTTTCGAAACCTCACAATTTTTGCAAAGGGGTCAGCCACTGAGAAGTCATGTATGGGGTTGACACGATGACTTCCAATTACTCTGTCATCTGAAGTTCCAAAATGAAATTCAGCATTTTTGGAGCCTATCCCATTCTGCCGCAGGCGTCAGCGCTGATGAACAAACCATTCATTTTTGCAAAATAAATGTAGGGAAAACCTCACTTCCTTCAACACCCTTGCTTTGAGAACAAAGATCCTGTCGAATATAATCTCCGGTAAGGTCCCTCGGTAGGAGTTCAAAGTAATTTCTGAGAGACGCAGATCTAGGCATTCGACGTGATTGTTATATTGTATCACATTATCCACCACTGGGCCTAATCTTATCTGCAAAAGAAGAAAATGTGCTAGTGCCTACATGCAGTTTTGAACATTACTACAGACCTATTTGGTTTGCAGGATTTGTAAAATGCACTAACATGCCATCTTCAATCTGACATGGTTAACATGGGCATTTGATTACATTCTAGAAAAATGTAGCCTTCTTCACAAGAGGTTGGAGTGGATGAAAAGTTCCCTAAGAAAACTAATACAGATGAATCCAAAGGAGAAATGCTTATTGATTGTAACCATTTGGATCAACCAACCAATATGGGGGGAACATGTATGTACTGAAATCCTCCAAAAGAATCCTTCAGAAATCGTAGTACATTGTCATTGTAAACTTGTCAAAAGGTGTCACGAATTGAAATCCCTTATGGTTAACATTTAACAGGAAAGGAACATCACCTCGACATATAGCTTCTCCAGGCACGGAAAGCATATCAGGAAACCGACAACTTGCTCCAGGTTGGGGCCGATAGATTCTAGTGCCAAGACCTTCACTGTGCGCAGTTTCGGGGTCAAGCTTGTCGGAATCATTTTCTGAATGATGCATTTAACAAACATCTTTGAAATTAGAAATAATATTAATTTGTAGAAGGAGAGGTAGAAGGCGGCTGTTGTACCTCAAAGGGTGTGGATCCAATAACAAGTTCGGAGTATTTGTCAGACAAGTAGCCCACCACTATGAATTTCGGCGCAGAAATGACATTGATTCTTGTTGGACCTTCTTGATCAACTTCAAGTAATCTCTCAAGTGCAGGTGTGTCCTCAGTGATCATACCGTGGTACACATCTTGTGCTGTCTTCCTGCCGCACCAATAACAAACATAAATAGTCCGGAGAGTCACAGAGGTGATGTGGAAGGTACTCAACCCATTGATCGCCTGAAGATGAAGGTAATCGAGTGCAGTACAACCATAGAGCAGGTGCTCCATGTCACTGTTTGAGAGGAAGACGGCGACGAGCTCGAGGTGCTTTAGTCATGTTAGAATAAGAGCCGGCACGTCATTAAGGGGGGATGGCAGTTCCTGAACTTGGCGATGTGCATCGTGGGCACGAGGTGGAGTGCGGACGTTGGCAGCGACCGCATGTGCCCATCATCAAAAGTGAGCTCCTCGAGCTGATCTAGGGCGGGGGATCGGAACCAGTCGTCAAGCTTGGCTCGGTCCTTGCCATTGGAACGGAACTTGCCCATTCTAAGGCTTCTGGTTGTGCCAAGGTGACTGCCGAGGATCTTGGAGAATGCATCCAAGCTTTTGCGATAGTGATGGCAGAGCTCGTGGGTGTCGATGAGGTCGAGAGGGCTGGACTTCCATAGGGGGTGCCACCGCCGTGAAAGGAGGGTTTTCCGTGCCCCATATTTGGTTGGGAGGAGGGAGATGATGACTGGCAACATATCATCGGGGAGTCTGCTGATGAAGTCTAGGCATGCTGGAGTCGCTTGCGGTTCTAGCTCGCCCGGCCTCCACTTGTTGGCAGTCCCGTTCTCCACCTCCGGAGTCTCCTTGTCAGCGGCGCTTTCTGATAGAAATGGGAGTATAGGGAATAGTTAGTTAAAACAGGGAAATAGAAAAGTGTATTGGTAACTAGAAGTTATTAGGTACGAATACAGTAAGAAAGGGGAATAACAATTGGTTGCTTAAATACTACACAATTCGTTTGATATTGCTGGGTAAGTCAACATGCAGATAGTTGAAAAGAAAACCTACTTCGAACAAAGTCTGGATGGATGATATCGTCGGGGAAGTTACCATATATCTCATGACCAGGCCCTTTTATGTTAAGTGCAATTCCAGTGCCAGCTTGCAGTTCATAAAACTTAGCAATTTCTCTCCAAAATCTAGTGCCAAAATAGGGGTCACCATGTTCATCAAGTCTTACAGTAGCAACAATTGTAAACCCATGGTATGTGTGCAGTATGACATCCCTGCAGTCTTGACTTATGTAAAGGGAAAGATTGTGCACTACAAATTCTGTTGCGTAGCAAGGGACGCACTGCCGAAAATGGTAGGATTGTTAAAGAAAATATGGTAACATCCAAATATGGGCCCAAATTGAAAGAATTGTACAGCAGTCGAAATCGAAGGACGAAAATTTATATATAAACAAATCGGGTAAACATGATGGCATGGAAATATGAGAGTAATTGAAAGAACAATGTATCATTAATTTGCCTAATATAGAAAGAAGAGGGGAAAATCCCCTTTGACGTATATGGTGCATGTGGCACCTTTTACCCAAATGTAGTAATATTTAGAATATGTTCAGGAAAGTAGGCCATGCCAGCCGATTTATGGTGAGATTGAACATACCACACGCATCCTCAAGTCATCTAGTACAGTGAGATGGAATGTCTGGCGGAGGCCACAAGGTCCTGATGTGTCCGTGCACTATACACTCTATGAACGAAAGAAAACCCTCAAATCAGCTCGAATAAAAATGAATTCACGGCGATTTCGGCTCGGTGATTAAAGGAGGCAGACGAATTGGGATAAGAGATGAGATAATATCTCATTAAATTCTTTACCTTGTTGTCCATGAGAAAGAACCCTTAGTACAGCAGATTCCCCAACCGAGCGGAGCAAGGTCGACCGCGAGCAGCGTCGAGAAAGTTGATAGCGATAGGTGGCGACAAGTGGAAGTAGCGAAATGTCGTGGGCTTTCCCTGCAACCTGGCGGCAGCGGCAGGCGTCGAGCTAAGTGTTTACCGCCGCGATAGGCGGTGCCATGCATAGACACGGAGGAGCTTTTGCAGGTGTGAATGGGGACCGGAGGGGGGTGGCGAGCGGGGTGAGGGTTTTTGTGACGTGGGGATGGGGAGGGTTTTTTTTCTTTTTCTTTTTTGAATTGGGAGGTGAGGGTTTTCTGTCCCACAAAGAACTTTGCAGGCGGCGGTTTGCTAGAGCCAACCGTGTGTGATTTACACAAGTCATTGCACACGGTTCCAATTTTGGGAACCATGTGTGACTGACGTACTACCTCCGTCCTGGTTTATTGGTCCTCTTTGTATTTTTTACCAAATTTTAACCAAATATTTAACTAAGAAATGTTTATGCATGTCACAAAAAATTATATCATTGAACACTATGCTCAAATACCCATCCAACGATATAATTTTTGCTGACCTGAACTAACATTTTGTCAGTTAAACCTTTGGTCAAAATTTAACACAAATTACGAAGGGGACGAGTAAACCAAGACGGAGGTAGATTCCATCAACCGAACTGATTGCATCCATATCCCATGGTTTTACATAAGTAAACATAGATTAAACATACTCAGACATAGAAAATAAGCATACACGTACACAAGCATAGTTCAACCATAAGTACATAGTTCAACCGTCATTAAGCATATACTCAATCGTACATAGTTCGATCCCACGTCTCATCTCACATGCCGGCACGATCCTGAAGCTTCTCCAGGTACTCGGCGTACGCGTCGTGTGCCACCCTACGAGAATACTTCTGCTTGAAGGAGACTACAACCCGTCCTCTTGCATGCGCCAGAACACTTAGATACGCGTCATGAATCTTGTGGTTGCAAAATGGGCATCGATAGCCACCGTTCAAGGTCCTAATACGCCTGTTATGCATTCCCGCATAAAGCTCCCTCAGGATTTGCCTCTTGTACCTCCTCTGGACATCTTCATCCTCGCTGTCCACATCGTTAGACAACACCTATACAAATAGTAAAACAAATTTGGCATCAAATCAATGATTACATGTCGTGGAGTAGGATTAGGAATTTATGGCTATTTATTTATACATATCCAGAGATTATGGTTTGATTTTTAAGCACAGTCGTCTATGTACAGTCCAATCTTGAAGAAAATAATGGCACAAACATATGTAGGTCATTCAAAATCAATTGTCAAGTCCTGGCTAGGAATTATTAGCACGAACACTAACCCTTGTCGGATTACTAGCAGAAGTCATTTGCACAGATGAAAAAATGCTACATCTTGAGCTTGCGTTGGTTTTCCCCGAAGAGGAGAGGATGATGCAGCAGAGTAGCGTAAGTATTTCCCTTAGTTTTTGAGAACCAAGGTATCAATCCAGTAGGAGGCCGTGCGCAAGTCCCTCGTACCTACACAAAGCAAATAACTCCTCGCAAGCAACGCGAATAGGGGTTGTCAATCCCTTCACGGTCACTTACGAGAGTGAGATCTGATAGAGATGATAGATAATATTTTTGGTATTTTTGGTATAAAGATGCAAAGTAAAATAAAAGGAAAAGTAAAAAGCAAAGCAATAATAAAGTGTAGGGAAGATTAATATGATGAGAATAGACCCGGGGGCAATAGATTTCACTAGTGGCTTCTCTCAAGAGCATAAGTACTTTACGGTGGGTGAACGAATTACTGTTGAGCAATTGACAGAATTGAGCATAGTTATGAGAGTATCTAGGTATGATCATCTATATAGGCATCACGTACGAAACAAGTAGACCGACTCCTGCCTACATCTACTACTATTACTCCACTCATCGACCCGCTATCCAGCATGCATCTAGAGTATTAAGTTAATGAAAAGAGAGTAACACCTTAAGCAAGATGACATGAGGTAGAGGGATAAATTCATGCAATATGATAAAAAAACCCATCTTGTTATCCTCGATGGCAACAATACAATATGTGCCTTGCTACCCCTACTGTCACTGGGAAAGGACACCGCAAGATTGAACCCAAAGCTAAGTACTTCTCCCATTGCAAGAACTACCAATCTAGTTGGCCAAACCAAACAGATAATTCGAAGAGACTTGCAAAGATAACCAATCACACATAAAAGAATACAGAGAAGATTCAAATATTGCTCATAGATAATCTTGATCATAAAACCACAATTCATCAATCTCAACAAACACACCGCAAAAAGAAGATTACATCGAATAGATCTCCATGAGAGAGGGGGAGAACATTGTATTGCGATCCAAAAAGAGAGAAGAAGCCATCTAGCTACTAACTATGGACCCGAAGGTCTGAAGTAAACTACTCACACTTCATCGGAGAGGCTATGATGATGATGTAGAAGCCCTCCATGGTGGATTCCCTTCCGGCGGAGCTCCGGAACAGGCCCCAAGATGGGATCTCGTGGATACAGAAAGTTGCGGCGGTGGAATTAGGTTTTTGGCTCCGTATCTGATCTGTCGGGGGTACGTAGGTATATATAGGAGGAAGGAGTACGTCGGTGGAGCTTCGGGGGGCCCACGAGGCAGGGGGCGCGCCCTAGGGGGGGCGCCCTCCACCCTCGTGGTCGCCTCCCTCCTTTCTTGACCGAGGTTCCAAGTCTCCTGGATCTTATCTGATGAGAAAATCACGTTCCCGAAGATTTCATTCCGTTTGGACTCCGTTTGATATTCCGTTTCTTCAAAATACTGAAATAGGCAAAAACAACAATTCTGGGTTGGGCCTCCGGTTAATAGGTTAGTCCCAAAAGTAATATAAAAGTGGAAAATAAAGCCCAATATGGTCCAAAACAGTAGATAATATAGCATGGAGCAATCAAAAATTATAGATACGTTGGAGACGTATCAGGCATCTAAGCTTAATTCCTACTCGTCCTCGAGTAGGTAAATGATAAAAAGAGAATTTTTGATGCGGAGTGCTACTTGGCATAGTTTCAATGTAACTCTTCTTAATTGTGGTATGAATATTCAGATTCGAAAGATTCAAGACAAAGGTTTAATATTGACATAATCATAATAATACTTCGAGCATACTAACAAAGCAATTATGTCTTCTCAAAATAATATGACCAAAGAAAGTTATCCCTACAAAATCATATAGTCTGGCTATGCTCTATCTTCCCACACAAAGTATTTAAATCATGCACAAACCCGATGACAAGCAAAGCAATTGTTTCATACTTTTGACATTCTCAAAACTTTTTCAATCTTCACGGAATACATGAGCGTGAGCCATGGATATAGCATTATATGTGGAATAGAATGGTGGTTGTGGAGAAGACAAAAAGAGGGAAGATATTCTCACATCAACTAGGCGTATCAACGGGCTATGGAGATGCCCATCAATTGATATCAATGTGAGTGAGTAGGGATTGCCATGCAACGGATGCACGAGCCATATGTATATGAAAGCTCAACAAAAGAAACTAAGTGGGTGTGCATCCAACTCGCTTGCTCACGAAGACCTAGGGCAATTTGAGGAAGCCCATCATTGGAATATACAAGCCAAGTTCTATAATGAAAAATTCCCACTAG
Organism: Aegilops bicornis; assembly: GCA_021605145.1. Taxonomy (NCBI): domain Eukaryota; kingdom Viridiplantae; phylum Streptophyta; class Magnoliopsida; order Poales; family Poaceae; genus Aegilops; species Aegilops bicornis. The sequence continues at coordinate 299,713,944 of CM038674.1, read as the reverse complement.
TATATGAAAGTGACAAAACGAGAGACTCTCTATTATGAAGATCATGGTGCTACTTTGAAGCACAAGTGTGGTAAAAGGATAGTAACATTGTCCCTTCTCTCTTTTCTCTCATTTTTATTTGGGCCTTTTCCTTTTTTATGTCCTCTTTTCTTTCTCTTTTTTTTTATTTTTCATCCGGAGTCTCATCCCGACTTGTGCGGGAATCATAGTCTCCATCAACCTTTCCTCACATGGGACAATGCTCTAAAAATGATGACCATCACACTTTTATTTTTCTTACAACTCAAGAATTACAACTCGATACTTAGAACAAAAATATGACTCTATGTGAATGCCTCCCGTGTAGAAGCGGGATATGCAATGATTCATAAGTGACATGTATGAAAGAATTATGAACGGTCTCTGCCACAAATACGATGTCAACTAAATGATCATGCTAAGCAATATGACAATGAATGAGCGTGTCATAATAAACGGAACGGTGGAAAGTTGCATGGCAATATTATTTCGGAATGGCTATGGAAATGCCATGATAGGTAGGTATGGTGGCTGTTTTGAGGAATGTTTATGGTGGGTGTATGATACCGGTGAAAAGTGCGCAGTATTAGAGAGGCTAGCAATGGTGGAAGGGTGAGAAAAGTGCGTATAATCCATGGACTCAACATTAGTCATAAAGAACTCATATACTTATTGCAAAAATCTACAAGTTATCAAAGCAAAGTATTACGCGCATGCTCCTAGGGGGATAGATTGGCAGGAAAAGACCATCGCTCGTCCCCAACCGCCACTTCATCACATAACGGTTCACCATACGTGCATTCTACGGGAATCACAAACTTTAACACAAGTATTTCTCAAATTCACAACTACTCAACTAGCATGACTCTAATATTACTACCTCCATATCTCAAAACAATTATCAAGCATCAAACTCTTCTTAGTATTCAACGCACTCAAAAGAAAGTTTTAAAATCTTGAATACCAAGCATATTTTTATTACTTAGCAAATTACCATGCTATTTAAGGCTCTTAAAATAATCTAAGTGAAGCATGAGAGATCAAAGGTTTCTATAAAACAAATCCACCACCATGCTCTAAAAGATATAAGTGAAGCACTAGAGCAAAACTATAAAGCTCAAAAGATATAAGTGAAGCACATAGAGTAAAACTATAAAGCTCAAAAGATATAAGTGAAGCACATAGAGTATTCTATCAAATTCCAATTCATGTATGGCTCTCTCAAAAGGTGTGTACAGCAAGGATGATTGTGGTAAACTAACAAGCAAAGATGCAAATAATACAAGATGCTCCAAGCAAAACACATATCATGTAGTGAATAAAAATATAGCTCCAAGTAAAGTTACCGATGGAAGTGGACGAAAGAGGGGATGCCTTCTGGGCATCCCCAAGCTTTGAATTTTTGGTGTCCTTGGATTATCTTGGGGGTTCCCTGGGCATCCCCAAGCTTAGGCTCTTGCCACTCCTTGTTCCATAATCCATCAAAAGATTTCACCCAAAACTTGAAAACTTCACAACACAAAACTCAATAGAAATCTCGTAAGCTCCGTTAGCGAAAGAAAACAAAAGACCACTTCAAGATACTGTAATGAACTCATTCTTTATTTAAATTGGTGTTAAACCTACTGTATTATAACTTCTCTATGGATTATAAATTATTTTACTAGCCATAGAATCATCATAATAAGCAAAAAAACACATGAAAAACAGAATCTGTCAAAAACAAAACAGTCTGTAGTAATCTGCAACTAATGCAAACTTCTGGAACTCAAAAATTTCAACCAAAATAGGACGACCTAGGAAATTTGTTTATTGATCAGCATCAATTGGAATCACTATTTTATCACGTTCTTGTTATTTTTAAGAATTGTTTTCGTGAACAGAAAGTTTGTGGAAATTACAGCAAGATCAAATAACTATCATCCAAGAAGATCCTATAGGTTTAACTTGGCACAAACACTAATTAAAACATAAAAGCACATCTAAACAGAAGGTAGATGGATTATTTATTCCTAAACAGAAAAAAAAAAAACTAAAAATAAAATTGGGTTGCCTCCCAACAAGCGCTATCGTTTAACGCCCCTAGCTAGGCATAAAAGCAAGGATAGATCTAGGTATTGTCATCTTTGGTAGGCAATCCATAAGTTGCTCTCATAATAGATTCATACGGTAATTTTATCTTCTTCCTAGGGAAGTGTTACATGCATTTCTTTAATGTGAATTGGAATCTAATATTCCCTTCCTTCATATCAATAATTGCACCAATCGTTCTAAGTAAAGGTCTACCAAGAATAATAGGACATGAAGGATTGCAATCAATATCAAGAGCGATAAAATCTACGGGCACATAACTCCTATTTGCAACAATAATAACATCATTAATTCTTACCATAGGTTTCTTAATAGTGGAATCCGCAAGGTGCAAGTTTAGAGAGCAATCATCAAAATCATGGAAATATAGAAAATCACACAAAGTTTTGGGAATAGTGGAAACACTAGCACCCAAACACATAAAGCATAAAATTCATGATCCTTAATCTTAATTTTAATAGTTGGTTCCCACTCATCATAAAGTTTTCTAGGGATGGAAACTTCCAACTCAAGATTTTCCTCATAAGATTGCATCAAGGCATTAACGATATGTTTGGTAAACGCTTTATTTTGACTATAAGCATGCGGAGAATTTAGAATGGATTGCAACAAGGAAATACAATCAATTAAAGAGCAAATTTCATAATTAAATTCCTTGAAATCCAAAATAGTGGGCTTAGCAACATCTAGGGTTCTACTTTCTTCAATCCCACTTTTATCAATTTTAGCATCATAATCTAAAAACTCAGAATTCTTGGAGCGCCTTCTAGGTAAAGGTGACTCATATTCAATCTCATAATTATCAAGATTCATATTGCAAAACAAGGATTTGATAGGGGACACATAAATAACTTTTAGATCTTCATCTTTATTTTCATGGAAATTGGAAGAACACGCTTTAATAAAGGCATCTTTCATAGCATGCATCCTAGCGGTTCTTTCCTTGCACTCATCAATGGAAATTCTCATTGCTTTGAGAGACTCATTGATATCATTCTTAGGAGGAATAGATCTAAGCTTTAAAGAATCAACATCAAGAGAAATTCTATCAACGTTCCTAGCCAATTCATCAACTTTAAGCAATTTCTCTTCAAGCAAAGCATTAAAATTCTTTTGAGAACTCATAAACTCTTTAAAACTAGTCCCAAATTCAGAGGGCATCTTATTAAAATTTTCATAAGAATTGTTGTAGGAATTTCCATAATTATTAGAGGAATTACTATGATAAGGCCTAGGATTTAAGTTCCCTCTATACGTGTTGTTACCAAAATTATTCCTACCAACAAAATTCACATCCATAGATTCATTATTATTCTCAATCAAAGTAGACAAAGGCATATCATTAGGATCAGAAGAAACACTCTTATTAGCAAATAATTTCATAAGTTCATCCATATTTCCACTCAAAACATTACTTTCTTCTATCACATGCACTTTTTTATTAGTAGATCTTTCAGTATGCCATTGAGAATAATTAACCATAATATTATCTAGGAGTTTAGTAGCATCTCCTAGAGCGATTTCCATAAAAGTGCCTCCCTCGGCCGAATCTAGAAGGTTTCTAGAAGAAAAATTCAATCCGGCATAAATTTTTTGTATAATCATCCACAAGTTCAAACCATGAGTAGGGCAATTACGTATCATTAATTTCATCCTCTCCCAAGCTTGTGCAACATGTTCATGATCAAGTTGCTTAAAATTCATAATATCGTTTCTAAGAGAGATGATCTTAGAGGGAGGAAAATACTTAGAGAAAAAAGCATCTTTGCACTTGTTCCAAGAATCAATACTATTTTTAGGCAAACACGAAAACCAAGCTTTAGCATGATCTCTAAGCGAAAAAGGAAATAGCTTCAATTTAACAACATCATTGTCAACATCTTTCTTATTTTTCATATCACACAAATCCACGAAGCTATTTAGATGAGTAGCGACATCTTCACTAGGAAGGCCGGCGAATTGATCTTTCATAACAAGATTCAATAAAGCAGCATTGATTTCACAAGATTCAGTATTGGCAAGAGGAGCAATCGGAGTGCTAAGGAAATCATTATTGTTGGTATTGGTAAAGTCACAAAACTTGGTATTATCTTGAGCCATAGTGACAAGCAAGCAATCCAACACACGAGCAAACAAGCGAACGAGAAAAAGGCAAACGGAAAAGAAAGGGCGAATAAAATGACAAGGGTGAAGTGGGGGAGAGGAAAACGAGAGGCAAATGGCAAATAATGTAATGCGAGAGATAAGGGATTGTGATGGGTACTTGGTATGTTGACTTTTATGAGACTCCCTAAGAACGGCGCCAGAAATCCTTCTTGCTACGTCTTGAGCTTGCGTTGGTTTTCCCCGAAGAGGAGACGATGATGCAGCAGAGTAGCGTAAGTATTTCCCTCACTTTTTGAGAACCAAGGTATCAATCCAGTAGGAGGCCATGTGCAAGTCCCTCGTACCTACACAAAGCAAATAACTCCTCGCAACCAACGCGAATAGGGGTTGTCAATCCCTTCACGGCCACTTATTTAGAGTGAGATCCGATAGAGATGATAGATAATATTTTTGGTATTTTGGTATAAAGATGCAAAGTAAAATAAAAGGCAAAGTAAAAAAGCAAAGCAATAATAAAGCGTAGGAAGATTAATATGATGAGAATAGACCCGGGGGCAATAGATTTCACTAGTGGCTTCTCTCAAGAGCATAGGTATTTTACGGTGGGTGAACGAATAACTGTTGAGCAATTGACAGAATTGAGCATAGTTATGATAGTATCTAGGTATGATCATGTATATAGGCAACACGTCCGAAACAAGTAGAACGACTCCTACCTGCATCTACTACTATTACTCCACTCATCGACCGCTATCCAGCATGCATCTAGAGTATTATTAAGTTAATGAAAACAGAGTAACGCCTTAAGCAAGATGACATGATGTAGAGAGATAAATTCATGCAATATGATAAAAACCCCATCTTGTTATCCTCGATGGTAACAATACAATACGTGCCTTGCTGCCCCTCATCACTTTGGGAAAGGACACCGCAAGATCGAACCCAAAGCTAAGCACTTCTCCCATTGCAAGAACTACCAATCTAGTTGGCCAAACCAAACGGATAATTCAAGAGACTTGCAAAGATAACCAATCATACATAAAAGAATTCAGAGAAGATTCAAATATTGCTCATAGATAATCTTGATCATAAACCCACAATTCATTGGTCTCAACAAACACACCGCAAAAAGAAGATTACATCGAATAGATCTCCACGAGAGAGGGGGAGAACATTGTATTGAGATCCAAAAAGAGAGAAGAAGCCATCTAGGTACTAACTATGGACCCGAAGGTCTGAAGTAAACTACTCACACTTCATCGGATAGGCTATGATGATGATGTAGAAGCCCTCCGTGGTGGATTCCCCTTCCGACGGAGCTCCGGAACAGGCCCCAAGATGGGATCTCGTGGATACAGAAAGTTGCGGTGGTGGAATTAGGTTTTTGGCTCCGTATCTAATCTGTCGGGGGTATGTAGGTATATATAGGAGGAAGGAGTACATCGGTGGAGCTTCGGGGGGCCCACTAGGCAGGGGCACGCCCTCCACCCTCATGGCCGCCTCCCTCCTTTCCTGACCGAGGGTCCAAGTCTCCTGGATCTTATCTGATGAGAAAATCATGTTCCCGAAGATTTCATTCCGTTTGGACTCCGTTTGATATTCCGTATCTTCGGAACACTGAAATAGGAAAAAAAAACAGAAATTCTGGGCTGGGCCTCCGGTTAATAGGTTAGTCCCAATATGGTCCAAAACAGTAGATAATATAGCAATTAGCAATCAAAAATTATAGATACGTTGGAGACGTATCAAACAACTAATCACTTATCACTTGTACCATTCAAACAATCAATACACTACACGGATTTAACAAAAAATTCTCAGATTTCATGGATTGGGAGAACATAACCATAGGATTTCTATTTCGAAAAGGGGGAGGCAGGAGTAACCAGAGAAACCCTATGATCTATTTGACACATAAATGGTTATAGATGACTAACCAGCTATCCATCATCATCAGAGTCGTCGCTGGTGTGGTCGTCGGAGTCGTTGCCGGGGTCGTCAGGAGAGTCGGTGTGGAACTCCGCCTCCGGCTGTGGAAGCTCGACGCCGTCGATGACGTCAGGGTGCAGCGATAACTCTCCAGCGATGACGGCAACCTCTGTCTCCATCTCCACGCCATGCTCCGGTGCTTTAGCAGCCCCGGCGTCGCCACTCCCTCCGATGGGGCCCTTCGGGGGCATCCTCATACACTGACGGCTTTGAGGACTGAGAACGGCGTCGAGGATGCATGTGGAGACAAAGGATTGTGTGTGTGGCGAGGATGGGGGGTGCGGCCGCTCGGGGGCACCATTAATATGGAATAGTGGGAGTTGTGGGAGAGAGGCGGGCGGCGGTCAAACTGATGGCTCGCCTCCCGGTGAGCCTGCGCACCAGACTGTTGGCATGCCTACCCAAGTTTAACACAACTACTCGCACGCCTCCCAATGACACTGCACAGTGATCACGCCTCCGTTAATGCACACACCTGCATGCACGCCTCCCGGTCTGCCTGCGTGGCGGACTGCTCGCATGCGTCTCGTCAACTCACGCCTGCTCGCACGACACACGGGTCGCGCAGCGGCACGTATATTGTTTTTCTATTTGGATGATTAATGCTGCCGCTTTATTTCTTAACTGAAGCATGGCACGTATCCATTGTTGGTCTAACGCTCACGGTTCGAATAAATAATCCGTTTGGGATATTGGTTCCCAATTATTAATAATCTCCCGTTTGTAATTAGATGCAGATTACATCAAAAGTAGTCTCAAATTTGACAAAAAAAGTACAATACCACTTTGTATTGGTGTCCATATGACAACACAACAAGTTTCATGAACTTCAAATATGTTTTGATGTACTAGAATTTAAAAAACAAGATTCTCAATGTTTGAAATTTGTTGCAGGGGGAGTAAACATGCACCCATTGAGACACATGTGTTTTTGCAATCCATTTAGGTGCACTATCACGTGTGCATGTAGCTCTAATTTGATTTTTGCACATTATACCCTTAGAAAATCAATCAACTAATGTACTAAAACATCTTAATGATCTCTGTGATTTTTTCGAAATTAAGACATCCCTCCTTCGGTAACATATGTTCACCGCGTGATAATTAATTTAACATGCATCATAGTTGCGGTGGATTCGCGGTGTGTGTGTGGGTGTGTGCGTCTAGGGATGGCGGGTGGCTCGCAGTACATTGAAGTTGTGAGCCACCGTGTGGGTTGGCCATTTTGTTAGGCAGGCCGGTGCCACATTAGAGTCGTGAATTTGTTATTTGAAACATTACACAACCCTTTCATACATACATGGTTTGGCCACATGCAGTCGATGGTTGTCCTACACGATACTCGATACTCGCATGTGACGCTTTCTCCAGGCCCGCGAGGTCGTCATCCATCACTTTGACGAACTACCGGCAGTGAGCTTAATTTGACCAGCAAGGTAGAATCTTTTTTGTTTGTGTTATGGTGGTATATAGTATGCGTCGAAGAGGTGGGAGGGGACTAGCATATATACTATACGTACGCGTCCGTGAACAAGTACACCTCACTTAGTGTCGTGACTTTTAGGTTTCTGAGGCACATGCCACATCATAATTGTGAAATTGGCTATTCAAACATCACACAACACCTGTTTGGGACACATTCATGCACGCGGTGGTTATCCTAGCTAGGGCACTCACATGTGACGCTTCCATCTGTGGGCCCATGAGGCCATCGTCGATGCATGCATGCATCACTTTGACCTACATCGATAGAGGTTAATTAATTTCACCATCGATGAGGATTCTTTTCGGTTGTACATATTACGGCAGGAGCATATAGTATGCGGTGAAGAGGGGGGAAGGGGACCATCATATGTAGTACGCTTCATGAACCTCGCTTTGTGTGGGTGCATGGTTTATGGTTTTTGAGGCATGTAGCACATCAAAGTTGTGCATTTTTGGTATTCAACATATATATGTTTGCCCAACATGTGAGGCGGTGGTGGTTGTCCTCTCAAACCCACTTAAGCGGTTATCAGCGATATCAATGCTTTCCACCTGTGGGCCCGCTTGGTCCATCACTACTTTTTGCCTGACAACACAAGAGAGGTTAATTTGACTTAGGAGGGGATTATATTTTTTGCTTGTACTAGGTCAGATGATACAGTTTGAGCACACACACATGCATCTGTACGCATGAATCCCTCCCATCGAGTCAAAGTGGCTAGTACAACGACACGTCATGAACCGATCTCGCTCTGTGTGGGGAGCTACTGTACGATTTTTGACGCACGTGCCACATCAATGTTGTCAAATGGTATTCAAACATGCATGCACACATCACCCCCATGCATATGCATGTAGTGGTTGCCTTCGAACGGTACACTCCCTCGCGTGGTTATCGGCGACAAGCCTATATATTCGTGGGCCCCGTGGACATGCATGATCACCTTGACCGACAACAAGATAGGTTACCATGGTGGATTCTTCATTTCGTTCGTGTTATCGTAGTATAGGTCATGGTGAGATTCAGACCTAATTAATTTTGAGTGCATATACTATGCATGCATGCAAGAATCCCCGTCGTTGGCTTGAAGTGTGGCGTAAGATACATATGCATCGTCAACCTAACCCTCACTCGGTGTGGGGATTTCTAGTTTGAAATCACGGTGACACATCAAAGTTGTTCCATTGTTACTCAAAACACACCTCTCCATATATATGTTTGGGCCACACGCATGCAGTGGTTGTCTTTTGGGACTAGCTACTTGCATGATTATTGGCGAGCTATCCCATCTCCGTGGTCGCATGGACGGCCATCACTATGACCAACAACAAGAGATAGGTTGTACTGAAGGAAATATGCCCTAGAGGCAATAATAAAGTTGTTATTTATATTTCCTTATATCATGATAAATGTTTATTATTCATGCTCGAATTGTATTAACCGGAAACATAGTACATGTGTGAATACATAGACAAAACAGAGTGTCCCAAGTATGCCACTACTTGACTAGCTCGTTAATCAAAGATGGTTATGTTTCCTGACCATAGACGTGTGCTGTCATTTGATGAACGGGATCACATCATTAGAGAATGACTTGATGGACAAGACCCATCCGTTAGCTTAGCATAATGATCATTTAGTTTTATTGCTATTGCTTTCATCATGACTTATACATGTTCCTCTGACTATGAAATTATGAAACTCCTGAATATTGGAGGAACACCTTGTGTGCTATCAAACGTCACAACGTAACTGGGTGACTATAAAGATGCTCTACAGATGTCTCCGAAGGTGTTTGTTGGGTTGGCATAGATCGAGATTAGGATTTGTCACTTCGTGTATCGGAGAGGAATCTCTAGGCCCTCTCAGTAATGCACACCACTATAAGCTTGCAAGAAATGTGGCTGATGAGTTAGTCACGGGATGATGCATTATGGAGTGAGTAAAGAGACTGGCCGGTAACAAGATTGAACTAGGTATGATGATACCGACAATCGAATCTCAGGCAAGTAACATACCGATGACAAAGGGAATAACGTATGTTGTTATGCGGTTTAACCGATAAAAATCTTCGTAGAATATGTAGGAGCCAATATGAGCATCCAGATTCCGCTATTGGTTATTGACCGGAGACGTCTCTCGGTCATGTCTACATAGTTCTCGAACCCGTAGGGTCCGCACGCTTAACGTTCGATGACGATTTGTATTATGAGTCATGTGATTTGATGACCGAAGTTTGTTCGGAGTCCCGGATGAGATCACGGACATGACGAGGAGTCTCGAAATGGTCGAGAGGTAAAGATTCATATATAGAACGATGGTATTTGGACACCGGAAGTGTTCCGGGTGATACCGGGTCACTGGAAGGGGTTCCGGACAACCCCCGGCAAAGATATGGGCTTGATGGGCCAAGTAAGGGAACACACTAGCCCACAAGGGGCTGGTGCGCCCCCTATAGGGCCAGCCACATGGGGAGAAAGGGAAAGGAGAGGAGGAAAAGGAATGTATGAAGTAGGACTCCTACTTCCTTCGCCTCCCCCTCCTTCCTGTCCCCCTTGTCCAAATATGGTAGGGGGGCGAATTGGACTAGGGGCCCAAGTAGTATCCCTCCTACTTGGGCGTGCCCTAGGCTGCCTCCCTCCCTCTCCCTCCTATATATACATGGGGAGGGCACACACATCAATTTCTCCTGGCCGTGTGTGGCGCCCATCTCCATAGTTAACACCTTGGCCATATCGTCGTAGTGCTTAAGCAAAGCCCTGCGCCGGTAACTTCATCATCACCGTCGCCATGTTGTCATGCCGAGGGAACTCTCCCTCATCCTCAACTAGATCAAGAGCTCGAGGGACGTCATCGTGCTGAACATGTGCTAAACACGGAGGTGCCGTACGTTTGGTACTTGAACCGGTTGGATCGTGAAGACGTTCGACTACATCAAGCGCGTTACTAAACGCTTCCGCTTTCGGTCTATGAGGGTACGTAGGCACACTGTCCCCGCTCGTTTCTATGCATCTCCTAGATAGATCTTGCGTGATCGTAGGTAAATTTTTTGAAATACTGCGTTCCCCAACAGTGGTATCAGAGCCAGGTTTATGCGTAGATGTTATATGCACGAGTAGAACACAAAGAGTTGTGGGCGATAATAGTCATACTGCTTACCAGCATGTCATACTTTGATTCAGCGGTATTGTTGGATGAAGCGGCCCAGACCGACATTACATGACCGCATTCATGAGACTGGTTCTACCGCTGTGCTTTGCACACAAGTGGCTAGTGGGTGTCTGTTTCTCCAACTTTAGTTGAATGGAGTTTGACTACGCCCGGTCCTTGTTGAAGGTTAAAGCAGCACACTTGACAAAAAATCGTTCTAGTTTTGATGCATAGGAAAGAACGGTTCTTGCTAGAAGCCCATAGCAGCCATGTAAAACTTGCAACAAGAAAGTAGAGGACGTCTAACTTGTTTTTGGAGGGCATGTTGTGATGTGATGTGGTCAAGACGTGATGAGATATAAATTGTTGTATGAGATGATGATGTTTTGTTAAAGTTATCGGCAACTCGCAGGAGCCTTATGCTTGTCTCTTAATTGCATAAGATGCAAGGCCCTATAATTTCTTTACTTTATTGCTATGCGATAGCAATAGTTGCAAAAGCAATAGTTGGCGGACGACCATGTGACGAGACGTTGATAAAGATCAAGATGATGGAGATCATGGTGTCATGCCGGTGACGATGGAGATCATGACGATACTTTGGAGATGGAGGTCAAAGGCACAAGATGATGATGGCCATATCATGTCACATATTTTGATTGCATGTGATGTTTATCTTTTATGTATCTTATTTTGCTTAGTACGATGGTAGCATTATGAGATGATCCCTTACTAAAATTTCAAGGTATAAGTGTTCTCCCTGAGTATGCACTGTTGCGACAGTTCTTCGTGCTGAGACACCATGTGATGATCGGGTGCGATAATCTCTACATTCACATACAATGGGTGCAAGCCAGTTTTGCACATGCAGGATACTCGAGTTAAACTTGACGAGCCTAGCATATGCAGATAGGCCTCGGAACACTGAGATCAATAGGTCGAACGTGAATCGTATAGTAGATATGATCAACATAGTGATGTTCACCATTGAAAGCTACTCCATCTCACGTGATGATCGGACATGGTTTAGTTGATATGGATCACGTGATCATTTAGATTACTAGAGGGATGTCTATCTAAGTGGGAGTTCTTAAGTAATATGATTAATTGAACTTAAATTTATCATGAACTTAGTCCTGATAGTATTTGCATATCTATGTTGTAGATAAATTGCTCACGTATAGCTTCTCCGTTTTATTTATGATATGTTCATAGAGAAAACTAAGTTGAAAGTTGATAGTACCAATGATGCGGACTAGGTCAGTGATCTGAGGATTGTCCTCATTGCTGCATAGAAGAATTATGTCCTTCATGCACCGCTAGGTGATAGAACTATTGCAGCAGCAAATGCAGACATTATGAATGTTTGACATGCTCGGTATGATGACTACTTGATAGTTTAGTGCACCATGCTTTACGGCTTAGAACCGGGACTTCAAAAATGTTTTGAACGCCATAGAGCATATAAGATGTTCCAAGAGCTGAAATTGGTATTTGAGACTCATGCCCGTGTCGAGAGGTATGAGACCTCAGACAGTACTTTGCCTATAAGATGGAAGAGAATATCTCAACCCTGTGAGCATGTGCTCAGAATGTCTGAGTACTACAATCACTTGAATCAAGTAGGAGTTAATCTTCCAGATAAGATAGTGATTAACAGAGTTCTCTAGTCACTATCACCAAGTTATTGGAACTTCATGATGAACTATAATATGCAAGGGATGACGAAAACGATTCCCCGAGCTCTTCGCGATGTTGAAATCGGCGAAGGTAGAAATGGAGAAAAGCATCAAGTGTTGATGGTTGACAAGACCACTAGTTTCAAGTAAAAGGGCAAGGGAACTTCAAGAAGAATGACAAGCAAGTTGCCACACCCATGAAGAAGCCCAAAGCTAGACCCAAGTCTGAAACTAAGTGCTTCTACTACAAAGGAAATGGTCACTGGAAGCGGAACTGCCCCAAATACTTCACAGATAAGAAGGATGGCAAAGTGAACACAAGTATATATGATATATATGTCATTGATGTGTAATTTACTAGTATTCATAGTAGCCCCTGGGTAATTGATACGGGTTCAGTTTCTATGATTAGTAACTTGAAACACGAGTTACAAAATGAACAGAGACCAGTTGAGGGCAAGGTGACGATGTGTGTTGGAAGTGGTTCCAAGGTTGATAAGATCACCATCGCACACTCCCTTTACCTTCGGGATAAGTGTTGAACCTAAAATAAATGTTATTTGGTGTTTCCGTTGAGCATAATATGATTGGATCATGTTTCTTGCAACATGGTTATTCATTTAAGTCAAAGAATAATTGTTATTCTATTTACATGAATAAAACCTTCTGTGGTCATACACCCAAGGTGAATGGTTTATTGAATCTCGATCGTAGTGATATACATATTCATAATATTGATGCGAAAAGATGCAAAATTGATAATGATAGTGCAACATATTTGTGGAAGTGCCGTTTAGGTCATATTGGTGTAAAGCGCATGAAGAAACTCCATGCTGATGGGCTTTTGGAATCACTTGATGCTTGCGAACCATGCCTCATGAGCAAGATGACTAAGACTCTGTTCTCCGGAACAATAGAGCGAGCAACTGACTTGTTGGAAATAATACATACTGATGTATGCGGTCCGATGAGTGTTGAGGCTCACGACGGGTATCGTTATTTTCTGACCTTCACAAATGATTTGAGCAGATACGGGTATATCTACTTGATGAAACATAAGTATGAAATGTTTGAAAAGTTCAAAGAATTTCAGAGTGAAGTAGAAACACATCGTAACAAGAATATAAAGTTTCTATCATCTGATCGTGGAGGTGAATATTTGAGTTATGAGTTTGGCCTTCATTTGAAACAATGTGGAATAGTTTCGCAGCTCACACCACCTAGAACACCACAGCGTAATGGTGTGTCCGAACGTCGTAACCGTACTTTATTAGATATGGTGCGATCTATGATGTCTCTTACCGATTTACCACTATCATTTTGGGGTTATGCATTAGAGATAGCTGCATTCACGTTAAATAGGGCACAATCTAAATCCGTTGAGATGACACCATATGAACTGTGGTTTGGCAAGAAACCCAAGTTGTCGTTTCTTAAAGTTTGGGGCTGTGATGCTTATGTGAAAAAGCTTCAACCTAATAAGCTCGAACCCAAAGCGGAGAAATGTGCCTTCATAGGATACCCAAAGGAGACTGTTGGGTAAACCTTCTATCACAGATCCGAAGGCAAGATATTCGTTGCTAAGAATGGATCCTTTCTAGAGAAGGAGTTTCTCTTGAAAGAAGTGAGTGGGAGGAAAGTAGAACTTGATGAGGTAGTTGTACCTTCTCATGAATTGGAAAATGGTTCATCACAGAAGTCAGTTCCAGTGATGCCTACACCAATTAGTGAGGAAGTTAATGATGATGATCATGAAAAACTTCAGATCAAGTTACTACCGAACCTCGTAGGTCAACCAGAGTACGTTACGCAACAGAGTGGTACGGTAATCCTGTTCTGAAAGTAATATTACTTGACCATGACGGACCTACGAACTATGAGGACGCGATGATGAGCCCAGATTCCGCGAAATGGCTTGAGGCCATAAAATTTTGAGATGGGATCCATGTATGGGAACAAAGTATGGACTTTGATTCACTTGCCCAATGATCGGTGAGCTATTGAGAATAAATGGATCTTGAAGAGGAAGACGGACGTTGATAGTAGTGTTACTATCTACAAAGCTAGAATTATCCAAAAAGGTTTTCGACAAGTTCAAAGTGTTGAGTACGATGAGATTTTCTCACTCGTATCGATGCTTAAAGTCTGTCCGAATCATGGTTGCAATTGCCGCATTTTATGAAATATGGCAAATGGATGTCAAAACTGCATCCCTTAATGGATTTGTTAAAGAAGAGTTTTATATGATGCAACAAGAAAGTTTTGTAAACAGAGTGTGCAAGCTCCAGCGGTCCATCTATGGACTGGAGCAAGCTTCTTGGAGTATGAGTATTTACTTTGATGAGTTGATCAAAGCATGTAAGTTTTATACAGATTTACGGTGAAGCCTGTATTTACAAGAAAGTGAGTGGGAGCACCACAACATTTCTGATAAGTATATGTGAATGACACATTGTTGATATGAAATAATGTAGAATTTTTTGGAAAGCATAGAGTGTTTGAGAGGATTTTTTCAAAGAAAGACCTCGGTGAAGCTGCTTACATATTGAGCATCAAGATCTATAGACATAAATCAAGACGCTTGATAATTTTTTTCAATGAGTACATACCTTGACATGTTTTTGAAGTAGTTCAAAATGGAGCAGTCAAAGAAGGAGTTCTTGTGTGTGTTGCAAGGTGTGAAGTTGAGTAAAGACTCAAAACCCGACCACGGTAGAAAATATAAAGAGAATGAAAAGTCATTCCCGATGCCTCAGTCATAGATTCTATAAAGTATGCTATGCTGCGTAACAGACCTATTGTGTACCTCACCATGAGTTTGGCAAGAGGGTACAATAGTGATCCAGGAGTGGATCACTTGACAGCGGTCAAAATTATCCTTAGTGGAATAAGGAAATGTTTCTCAGTTATAGAGGTGACAAAGAGTTCGTCGTAAAGAGTTACGTTGATGTAAGCTTTGACATCGATCTGGATGACACTAAGTCTTGATCTAGATACATATTGAAAGTGGGAGCAATTAGCTAGAGTAGCTCCGTGTAGAGTATTGTAGACATAGAAATTTCCAATACATACATATCTGAATGGTGCAGACCCGTAGACTAAAATTTCTGTCACAGGCAAAACATGATCATACCTTATTACTCTTGGGTTTTAATCACATAGCAATGTGAACTAGATTATTGACTCTAGTAAACCTTTTGTGTGTTGGTCACATGGCGATGTGAACTATGGGTGTTAAATCACATGGCGATGTGAACTAGATTATTGACTGTAGTGCAAGTGGGAGACTGAAGGAAATATGCCCTAGATGCAATAATAAAGTTGTTATTTATATTTCCTTATATCATGATAAATGTTTATTATTCATGCTAGAATTGTATTAACCGAAAACTTAGTACATGTGTGAATACATAGACAAAACAGAGTGTCCCTAGTATGCCTCTACTTGACTAGCTCGTTGGGTATGTTTCCTGACAATAGACATGTGTTGTCATTTGATGAACGGGGTCACATCATTAGAGAATGATGTGATGGACAAGACCCATCCGTTAGGTTAGCACAATGATCATTTAGTTTTATTGCTATTTCTTTCATCATGACTTATACATGTTCCTCTGACTATGAGATTATGCAACTCCTGAATACCGGAGGAACACCTTGTGTGCTATCAAACGTCACAACGTAACTGGGTGACTATAAAGATGCTCTACATATGTCTCCGAAGGTGTTTGTTGGGTTGGCATAGATCGAGATTAGGATTTGTCACTCCGTGTATCGGAGAGGTAACTTTGGGCCCTCTCTGTAATGCACATCAGTATAAGCTTGCAAGCAATGTGACTAATGAGTAAGCCATGGGATGATGCATTACGGAACGAGTAAAGAGACTTGCCAATAACGAGATTGAACTAGGTATTATGATACCAACGATCGAATCTCGGGCAAGTAACATACCGATGACAAAGGGAACAACGTACGTTGTTATGCGGTTTGACCAATAAAGATATTTGTAGAATATGTCAGAGCCAATATGAGCATCCAGGTACCGCTATTGGTTATTACCAGAGATGTGTCTCGGTCATGTCTACATAGTTCTCGAACCCATAGGGTCTGCACGCTTAACGTTCGATGACGATTTGTATTATGAGTTATGTGATTTGATGACCGAAGTTTGTTCGGAGTCCCGGATGAGATCACGGACAAGACAAGGAGTCTCGAAATGGTCGAGAGGTAAAGATTCATATATAGGACGATGGTATTTGGACACCAGAAGTGTTCTGGGTGATACCGGGTCACCGGAAGGGGTTCCGGGCAACGCCCGACAAAGATATGGGCTTAATGGCCCAAGTAAGGGAACATACTAGCCCACAAGGGGCTGGTGCGCCCCCTATAGGGCTAGCCACGTGGGGAGAAAGGGAAAGGAGAGGAGGAAAAGGAAAGTATGAAGTAGGACTCCTACTTCCTTCCCCTCCCCCTCCTTCCTTTCCTCCTTGTCCAAATATGGTTGGGGGGGGGTTGGGGGGCGAATTGGACTAGGGGCCCAAGTAGGATTCCTCCTACTTGGGCGCGCCTTTGGCTGCCTCCCTCCCTCTCCCTCCTTTATATACGTGGGGAGAGCACCCCTAGAACACACATCAATTGTTCCTAGCCGTGTGTGGCGCCCCTCTCCATAGTTAACACCTCGGTCATATCGTCATAGTGCTTAGGCGAAGCCTTGTGCCGGTAACTTCATCATCATCGTCGCCATGTCGTCGTGCTGAAGGAACTCTCCCTCGTCCTCAACTGGATCAAGAGCTCGAGGGACGTCATCGTGCTGAACGTGTGCTGAACACGGAGGTGCCACACGTTCGGTACTTGGATCGATTAGATCGTGAAGACGTTCGACTACATCAACCGCGTTACTAAATGCTCCCGCGTTTGGTCTACGAGGGTACGTAGACACACTCTCCCCGCTCGTTGCTATGCATCTCATGGATAGATCTCGCGTGATCGTAGGTAATTTTTTTGAAATACTACATTCCCCAACATGTACGACCAAGGTGGATTATTCTTGGTCCATTTTATGATCCATCTTGGTGAGAGATGCCTCTCTGGCCCGCCGACTGAAAGTGTGTGTGTGGGGGGATGCTACTTCGCACTTTGCTAGGTGAACCTCGGTTGGGGGCATGCATTCATAGCTTAGGGTTCCCTTTGTGGCGACACGAGGGGTGGGGTGGTGCTGCTAGCTGCTACTTCATACTTTCTAGGTGAACCTCGGTTGGAGGGCATGCATTCATAGCTTAGGATTCCCTTCGTGCCGACATGAGGGAGGGGGGCCGCTAGCTACTTCGCACTTTGGTAGGTGAACCTCGGTTGGGGGGCATGCATTGATAGCTTAGGATTCCCTTGGTGCCGACACGAGGGAGGGGGGGGCTGCTAGCTACTTCGCACTTTGGTAGGTGAACCTCGGTTGGGGGGGGGGCATGCATTCATAGCTTAGGATTCCCTTCGTGCCAACACGAGGGAGGGGTGCTGCTCGCTACTTCGCACTTTGCTTCGTGACCCCCGGTTGGGCGGGCATGCATTCATAGCTTAGGATTCCCTTCGCACCGACACGAGGGAGGGGGCTTCTAGCTACTTCGCACTTTGCTAGGTGAACCTCGGTCGGGGGGGGGGGGGAGGGGGAATACATTCATAGCTTAGGATCCCCTTCATGCCGACACGAGGGGGGTGGGGGCAAGCAATACCGTACGCTTTGCGAGATAGGTGCCACGTCGAATTTGCATTTTGCATTTGAAAATCAAACCACATGCAAGTGTGTTCATGTTCTGACCCTCTCCCGCGTCATTTTTCACCACATTTATGAACATTAGACAAGTCGGATGATGCAAAAGATAGGTTCCCTCAAACTAACCGTGTGCCGCACCGGTGCCCCTATCACGCACACATCCGCATAGTACATTGGGCTCCATGAGGCTTCCCCTCTCAAAAATATCTACCCGCCTGCATCCCAAGAAAATATCTGCCTGCCTCGAGGGTTTTTCTGTTTCATAACACAAGGTCATTATCTTCGGACCATGTGCGATGTTTATTGTTCCCAATCCCGCCTGCATCCCTCGAAAATATTTGCCCAGCTCGAGGGTTTTTCTGTTTCATAACACACGGTTGTTATCTCCGGACCGTGTGTGATGTTTCTTGTTCCCAATCCCGCCTGCATCCCTCGAAAATATCTTCCCGGCTCGAGGGTTTTTCTGTTTCATAACACAAAGTTGTTATCTCCAGACCGTGTGCGATGCACCATCATCAAAATTTTCAATTTCACTCCCGTATTTGACTCCCGCGAAGTAAAATTTTCAGTACCCGCATCATTTCCTCAAACACCCCTGCCCCCCTCCACACACACACCCACACACACCCTCCCTCGCTCGAAACCCTAGCAAGGTCCCCGCCACCGCCGCCGCCGCAAGGCCTGCCTTGTCAACATCTGCCGGTTTTCCCATGCAGCCTACCCACCAATCTTCATACCCAGGCCGCCCTGAGTTTCTTAGATGACGCCTGCCAAATGCCCCCTTTCCCACAGATCCCCATCCCCATCCCCATCCTCCACTCTAGAGCATCGCAGCCTAAGCTCGGCTATGCTTCCGGTGGACCTCGAGGAGCAACTTTCCCAAAAGAGATGTATCGCGGTCTCTTCGCCCGATGTCACCGAGGAAGCTGATGATCATTACTGGCTGCAGGCACTCAAGCAGTGGGCTAGAGTATGCGGGCATGTCTCGGCCGCCGGCTATGACATCGAGGTCATCGATAGCGACGGCCTGAGGCGGGCTATGTCACAGGTTAAGTGGCCCACGCCCAACCCTCGGGTTCAACCGTCGTTGATCTCATCCATGGGCCCGCCACTGATCTCCTCTGGCTCGCTGTCAACAATTTGCCATCCTACATCGCCATCCAGCCCCTTTTGTCATTTCTGAAGGACACGTTCTACGACGCTGGCTTGGGATCCATAGCTTCCAAGTCAGACCTCATCGACGGCGACCACGAGGAGGGCACCCTCTCCGGATCTTCCAAGGGGAAAGAGCCCATCTACTCTTCCAAGGGGAAAGCGCCCGTCTGTGACATCAAGGAGGGCACCCTACAGCCGTGCTCTTCCAAGGGGAAGTAGCCCATCTGCGACAACATGGAGTGCATCCAGGGTCCGTGCTCTTCCCACGGGAACGAGCCCATCTGTGACAAGTGAGGAAACCCATGATTTTTTTGTTGTGCCTCTTCATAGGGGGAAACTCATGACTTGTTTTGTCGTGTCCCTTTTGTAGTTAATTGCTATATCTGGTTGTTTGCAGTATGCCTTGTTTATTTCAGTTGTTCACAATGTGATGCTCTATAGGTGCTATTATTTACTGTGCAGTACATTTCATCAATCCAGTTTTAAACATACCGATAGGAATGCATATATTAGGTTGCTGTTAAACCTGTTATAGCTAACATATGCCTCTTCTAAAGTTTTTTGATAGTTCGGTTGTTTGTAGTTAGCATATGTACAATTTCAAATGCTATCTTTGGTTGTTCGTAGTATGCCTTGTTTATACCAATTATTCACAATGTGATGTTCTATATGTGCAAGTATGAACTGTGCAGTTCAATTTCATACTACCAGTTTCAACAATACCACTATGAATGACTACATTTGGTTGCTGCATCTTGTAGTTAACACGCCTTTCCATTTCTATTTAACAATAACCAGTGTACTTAGACCGGCACAATACCAGTTTGAATGACTATGTTTTCTTGTTGTTAAATGTTAGGCCTATTGCAGTTAACATACCTTTCCACTTGTTTTGCTTTACCAGCATGCTTAACCTGCTATCTTTTGGAGATTATTTTGTCTGCCATCGATAATTTTGGTTGATGTCTAGCCTGTTGTGCTTAACATGCTTCTCGATGTACCTACACAGGACAATTTTGGGAACGACTGTTGTTTTCCATCGAGGTTAGTTTCATCCCGTAGCTTATATATGCTCACTGTTCAGGATATCAGTAGCTGGTACCATATAGGCCGAGGGCTGATAAGGGACTAATCAATGAATCGGACTTTTAACTGAATATATCTTCAACCCATTTATCTTAGGCTAACTAGGGCCATAGGTAATATATCTGAGGCTACATAGCACCATGCACTGTACTTAATGTCTAAATATGCAATCCTAGGCTACATAGCAACAAGGAATAGTGTTACATTAATGTTCTGATGATGTCTAGATATATGTAGAAGAGCAGCAGCAGCAATAACAACAACAACACAGCCCTGTTTGGATACTCAACTTAGCTAGAGGTTGGAGTTAGTTTCTAGCTCATGACTAACCCTGAACTAACTCCATCCAAAGAGTTGTTTGGATGGCAGGGTTAGATTGACAATAAATGCACTAGGAGAACTAGCTCCAATTAGCACCTCTTGGGTTGGATAATTTTTTTGGGTGGGTCATAGATGCAACTAGCTCAAACTAGCCCTCATGTTTAGATATACTTTAGGGCTATTTGAGCCTGAACTAGCTCAAACTAATTGTAACACATGGATACAACATTAGTTAATCAGCCGATAATTTGTAAGAATGCACTAAACTCCTTCCGGGCCATAATATAAGATGATAATTCATCTAATATGTGAGTATGTTGGAAGTTATAAGATATTATAAAAGAGTGTTGTACTATATCATTGTGCAATTGTTGTTTAGCTTCTAATATTAACTTGGTGCTTTTACATACAAATGTCATTGCTAAAGATCCACGCTTTGACCCTTTCTGCGTATGGGGCAATGAGATATCAATGAACCAACATCAAGTGAGGAAGCAGATAAAGATTGTTAGTAAAATGGTTCCAAACATGGCAATTAAACTATTTGTTTACACTTTATCCAAGACAACAACAAACTGCATGATGGTAAGTAAGAACTTTGCAGCCTTCTTTTTATTGCCCATAATGAGTTGTGTTAGATGACAATATATGAATCTTTTTCCTTTGCAGTGGTTGCCAAAGCAGTTTACTCAAGATTACCTCTCAAACTACATGATTGGTGGGCATGCAAAGGTTAAAGTATTTCTACCAGAACACGATGATTATCTAGATGTTTTATGAAGATCGTGAAGGATGGGCGGTCTTCATCACAAGGGGTTGGACTAGAGTCATGCGTGCCTTCTACATGGAGGAGGGCGCATTATGGGCATTCCGCTTCACCTTGTTCAGCAACCAAAATGTATTTCGCCTCTTTCTTTACCGTCTTTAATTGTACAAGTATACAATTGTGGTTCATCATTCTTTATTCGGTTCTTATGTAATTCTTGAACATATGTACCTATGAATCCAATAATGCATTGGTTGTTTGAACCTGATGGATATGAATAAAGCTGTAGTGTACATTCAAATTCAAATTCAAATCCGGTATAATTTGAAATGGCAACAATTAAATTATGGTGAAATTACGCTCTCTAGGTCATTACGGCACACACGGTTGGTAAAACACAAACATTTGCGATATACACCATAATCCGAGATGGTTCACAGAGAGGAAACGTGTGCAAGCATGCACACAATTGCCGTTTGCAAAGCATGTGCGATGTCAGACAATATGACAAACGGTGCGGGCAAACTAAACGTTTGTGTTAGTTGCCTTATCATGCACGATTCGCGACCATGAACTGTTTCTGATGAAGTATGCATCATAAACGTTGCACCACAGAATAGCATGTGCGATAGTTATCGTGTACGAGGATGTTACGACGGTCCGACGTTTCGTAATCTTGTCCGACACTCGTATGGCGATTAGCTAATCTTCTTAATTAGTTATCGCATACGGTTATGGAAAAGCGAATTTGTGTGATTGTATGCTTATCATACACGTTCTATAATAGTGAACCATTTGTGATGGGCCGCACATCGTAAACGTAGCACCACAGAATACCGACTGCGATGGCAATGCGAGAAGAAATGAGTAGGAGTACTGTAGGGTCCCTATCCCCGAAGGTTTCTGGGTCATTTGGGAAGGACCCCCTATCGCCGTCACTCACTAGGCGACAGTTCCAAATGCCGTCGCGGAAAGGGGTTAAAAACTTTTTGTATAGCACCGACGCGTACCAGTGCATGTATAATTTTTCTAGCCATTTCGGTGAACTGGAGCATGTATTTGTAGTTCAGATTTGAATTATGGACATTAAATGGATAGGAAACTCAATTAGTGTATAAAAAGGTGAAATGAATCTTGAATAAGTTTAAATTTCAGCATGTATATCCCATCGTTCCATGTTGCCCATAGAAGAAAATACAAGGCGGAAAGAGGCAGTGATTACGTTTCGCCCACACGGGGAACACGTTTCCCTATCGGAACCACGAGGCTTCTTTGAGAGAAGCTCCGGTTTGTAAGAGGTTTTTAATAAAGCTTGGCCCAAATAGGACAATGTTTTTACCACGACATATATGTGCATGACGTGACACCATGCCAACTTTCATGACTTTCTGGCGAGTTTAGAATTTACGGGGATTTAAAAACTGAGATTCCAAATGTTTGAGGACGAGCCAGGACGCCGATACGGTTGTAATTCGTTCCCATTCCTGGCATGGTACCTAAACATGCACCCAAGGACCCACGTATAATTTTTCTAGCCATTTTGGTGAACTGGAGCATGTATTCGAAGTTCAGATTTGAATTATGGACATTAAATGCCTAGGAAACTCAATTAGTGTATAAAAAGGCCAAACGAACCCTGAATAAGTTCAAATTTCAGCACCGATATCCTGTCATTCCATGTTGCCCGTAGAAGAAAATACAAGGCGAAAAGAGGCAGTGATTCTCGTTTCACCCACAAGGGGGACACGTTTCCCTATCCGAACCATGAGGCTTATTTGAGAGAAGCTCCGGTTTGTAAGAGGTTTGTAATAAAACTTGCGCCAAAATGGATGAAAAATTCCTCGACATATATGTGCCACGTCGTGACACCATGCCAAGTTTCACGATTTTTGGGTGAGTTTTGGATTTACGGGGATTTAAAAATCGAGATTCTTATCCAGAAATGTTTTCAAATAGCACATGGTTCACTAACGAAAGCCGTGTGCCTACCAAAACCGTGGCCGATGCCCCCCTCGCCCCTGCAGCGCGTGCGATCTGAGTCGTGCATTCTAATGGGCCAGAACCCAAACCCCACGGATCATACGTCTGCACCGTTGGATGCTCCCAAATCGAACATCAATCCTTAGACCTTTCGACAGCACATGTGGTACATTGGTAAGCATTGTGCACATGGGTCATGCTAGCTCACGCTTCCTTCTCTACTAAGTTTTCTGTATTAATGTTGTTATATATCCGAACAGGCTATTGTTTCCCGCCACTCCTCTCATCGGTTTCCCACCTCTTCTCCCATCATTTTCCCGCTACCAGTGTCAGTGCTCATTGAAGGCTAGGCGGCGACACACCGGCCATTTAAACATCACACACATTTTCTAAAAGCACAAATGTGTGTGATAGGAGGGAGTAGGTCCCATCGGGTGACCAACGTGAAACGCCTTAAAGGCAAGGAGGCAATTCCTATCAGCAAGGTGCGGCTTCCCATCGTCTAGTCTAGTCGAATAGAACGTAGAAGTTAAGCATGCTCGAGCTGGAGTAGTCCAAGGATGGGTGACCCGGTGGGAAGTTGCATATCTCAAGCTTCATTTAAATGCTATCACACGGTCATTATAGAGATAAAGAGATAAATATCTCTATAGTGTCCTGTCATGGCGATTATATAAACCTTGGGATCCTTGTTTTGATAATTTGTAGACTATGTTTTTATTGGTTATTTTTTGCTCCAAAAAATTAAAGAATGATTGACTCTATAGTGACCTGTCATGGCGATTATATAAACCTTTTTTAGGTCTCATGCAGGGTATAGGTGGTAGGGTGTTCTGATCGAGCATGTCTTCCTTGTGCGGTTAGTAGACACTGCACATATCTGTGGGCTCCCCGAGGTATATATATTATCCTTTAACGATAATGAGGGGGGCCAACACAATATATCCCTTTGACCCAACAACAAGAAGGGTTTGACCATGATGGTTTCCTATTGCTATGTGTGCCATGTTAGACCAAATAAAGTTTGAGAGCATGCGTTGGACGACCCCCGCCTTGGCGTAGTAGTTGGGAAACCGACATCATACGTATTGAACCAGGCTTGGGGTCGGGTACGGTGTTCGGTTTGAAATGTAGTTACTGTCCCATCGAAGTTGTGCATTCATGATTTAAACACATCACACACCACTGTACCCATACATATTTTTGGTCTGCATGCAGTGTATACGGTGTCTTCTGATTGACCACGTCTCCCTTGTGCAGTTTTTTGCGACGACACACATATCTGTGGGGTCCCCAAGTGTGTGTATATATCATCCCTTTGACTGATAATGAGGGGTATGTGTTGGCCATTAATTGATTTTTCCTAGTTCGTGTTAGGTCCGGTCACTTTCACATGTCGTTCAACCAAAGCTCGAGTTCATGTGCTGTCAGGATTCCCTCCCACATGCTTGGATTGCTGGGTTCGACCTACATCGCACCCTGCGTATCTCGTCCTTAACTACCTGGCCTTCATGGTTGTTGTCTGTACCGAGAGGTAGGCACCACATCTAAATTGTACATTATTCTATCTTGAAAACACACATCACCCCTTCAACGTACAACATTTTGGGCTACATGCAAGAGGTGCTGGTTTTGTGGTCCCTCTCGTGCGATTTTTATGATGGTTCAATCTATTGGCCCAAGCGGTTTATCGACAACAATAGTTGTCGTTTGACCAAACGATAGATTCAATGGTCTGTCTTATGGTAGGTCATCATTACGTGCATCCGCCCCGCTGACACGAAGTTGGAGGTGGTGGGTCAAGCACCCTAGCTAGTTACGACATTATGTCATTATAGATATATCCAAGGGTGCTTTCGGGTTTCCGGGGCAGGTGCCACCAAAGATGTGCATTGTGTGTTTAAAGTTTTACACATCACACCCAATATTCCTACATATATTTGGCCACTTCCAGGTGGTTCTTGACTTCTGGCCCCTCTCATCGATCTTCGACAACGTGCCCATCCGTGGGCCCGCGTGGTCGAAGTTTTGCATTGGAATTTTGAAAATCACAGACCACCCTTTTCACTCATATATATTTGGGCCACATGCTGGTGTTGCTGTCTTCTTACCCTCTCTAACTCTTTTTTTTGCTGCAAAGACTCTGATGACGCTCAACTAACACAGGTATAATGTTTTCACCGTGGTGCAATGCAAGTGCGCTGTGAATCACCACGACCGTGCAAGCGCGAGCAAAGGTCGAGGTACTGGCTCAACCGTGTGTCGGTGTACAAAAAGAGGGGTGCATTTTTGTACCCCTATACCTGTGCATCGGCAATGGAGCTGCTACCGATCACGCCAAGTAGAACAGGGGAGGTGAGCCAAGGTAAGACCAAAGCCCAAGATAATAAGAGCAACGCCAATGCCAAGACCACAAAGAGCAGAGGGATGAAGCAGGTTCCCCTGGCAAGATCCTTGTCGTGGCAGCCTCAGCAGCCCTAGCAAGAACCTTGCCGGAGCAGCTCGCCCCACACCAACAGAGCGAGCCACCCTTGAGCCTACGGTCCCCCAACGCCATCATCCACGTGGGGCCAGGGCTCGGGAAGGCACCTCTGTGGTGGCATGCAGATATTTGTGAAGACATATTCAAGATCAGATGAGGATTAGAAGACGATGATCCTCGGCAAGATCCTTGCCGAGGAAGGCCACCAGACCCCCGGCAAGGTCCTTGCCGGGGACGACAACGCACCATGGCAAGACCCTTGCCGGGCCACCCGGCAGGGCCCTCACCAAGGACGCCAGCGGGGCCACCGCCAGGCCCGCGCCAACCAATCTTCCACCGCCATTCACATGCAGCTGCCAGCCCAACCAGCAGGGCGGGCACCTGCGTGGCAACATGCAGCTCCCAGGCCAACTCATCGGGCGCCTGTGTGGCGGCATGCAGATCTTCGTGAAGGCTCCGCCACAGCGCCACCTCAGCTGCCTGCATGCCTACATGGCGCCGCACGCATAGTTGGCCAGGGCGCGTGTTGAAGCAAGGAGGAGCGGCGACGGACGGGACGGGCCTCGCCCCGGTCCCCGATAAAGCAAGGGGACACTTAAGCTACGCATTAAATGCGTCTGGTCCTGTAATACGAGCGATAAGCTCAGGGCACTGTGATACGTCTCCGTCGTATCTACTTTTCCAAACACTTTTGCCCTTGTTTTGGACTCCAACTTGCATGATTTGAATGGAACTAACCCGGACTGACGCTGTTTTCAGCAGACTTTCCATGGTGTTATTTATGTGCAGAAACAAAAGTTCTCGGAATGACATGAAACTCCACGGAACATCTATTTGGAAAATAAGGAAAATACCAGAAGAAAAATCCACGTTAGGGGGCCTGTCGGTGTCAAAACCGGCGTATCTCAGGTAGGGGGTCCTGAACTGTGCGTCTAGGCGGATGGTAACAGGAAACAAGGGACACGATGTTTTTACCCAGGTTCGGGCCCTCTCGATGGAGGTAAAACCCTACTCCTGCTTGATTAATATTGATGATATAGGTAGTACAAGAGTGGATCTACCACGAGATCGTAGAGGCTAAACCCTAGAAGCTAGCCTACGCTACGATTGTCCGTCGTCCCACGGCCTAAACCCCTCCGGTTTATATAGACACCGGATAGGGTTAGGGTTACACAGAGTCGGTTACAATGGTAGGAGATCTACATATCCGTATCGCCAAGCTTGCCTTCCACGCCAAGGAAAGTCCCATCCGGACACGGGACGAAGTCTTCAATCATGTATATTCATAGTCCAGGAGTCCGGCCAACGGTGATAGTTCGGCTATCTGGACACCCCCTAGTCCAGGACTCCCTCAGTAGCCCCTGAACCAGGCTTCAACGACGCATTTAATCCGGGCGCCAAGATATTGTCTTCGGCATTGCAAGGCGGGTTCCTCCTCCGAATACTTCATAGAAGATTTTGAACACAAGGATAGTGTCCGGCTCTGCAAAACAAGTTCCACATACTACCGTAGAGAGTATAACCTTTGCACAGATCTGCTGACGTATTCTGCAGCGTGACCTCACACCACGGCCATGCCTTTATATGAATCATTTTTACTGTTCCACCTCAGCGCGTTTAGCAAGGCGGTTTCCTTGGCACGTCTTATCAAAGCGGAGATCGTGCCCCCTTATCCGGGATTCCCATCAATACGGACGTGGGTAACCCAACCGCGCCATTGATTACAGCGCTTGGGAGATAAGCGAGTTTTACCAGGCTGGCGGGGGACGCATAGCTTCTTCCGCCCATATAAGGGGGTAAGGATCCACCTTTTAACCTACGCCTTCTTCCTCCTTTGCTCATCCATTTCCGTGCACTCGAGCTCCAGCGCCCATGTCCGCACATCCCTCCTCAACCTTCTCCAGCCATGTCCGGAGCGGGAGGCAAGTGGATGGTCTCCTCCGTCACGGAGGGACAATTCAAAAAGCTGCGGAAGGCCGGATACTTGTCCAAATGACATCACAAGACCGCTCCCCGATGAGGGGCAGCTCATTCCCACCCCCACGCCCCATGAGAGGGTGGTGGTCCTCACCCACTTCCTCCGCGGACTAGGTTTTCCACTTCACCCATTTGTCCGGGGGCTCATGTTCTACTACGGCCCCGAACTTCATCCTCAACATCTTGGCGTTTATCATCGTGTGCGAGGCCTTTCTCTGTATCCAGCCCCACTTCGGCTTATGGCCGAAGACCTGCAATGTCATGCCGAAGGTAGTGGGCGGCCGCCAAGCGGAGTGTGGAGGTGCCATGGTTGGCAAGATGGCCAAAGTCCTATGGCTCGAAGGCTCCTTTGTGGAGACCGTGAAGGGGTGGCAATCGGGGTGGTTCTACATCACTGAGCCGCGCGACTCTCAATGGGCGGCGGCCCCCGAATTCCGATCTAGCTTCCCCACACGGCTCACATCATTGAAAGAGATGGGCCTGACGTGGGGTGATTCGGAAGAGCTGCCCGGACTTCAAACCTGCGTCCGAAACCTGGTGGACAAGAATCTCAAGCTTGTCAACGTAATCCAGGTGATTCTCATCCGCCGGATTCTCCCATGCCAGCAACGGGCCTTCAATTTGTGGGAGTTTGATCCGACACAGCACCGAACCTTGAGACGGCTCTTCGACACTATGTACGAAGATGCCTGGAAGGTGTTGTTCAAGGGCGCCGAAGCTCCCGCATCCGCTACCGAAGATCGCGGATTCAGCTCACAGCGTCAAGCCAGCGAGCTAAGTTATTTTACCCTTTATGGGACTCTTTTCTCATAGTTTGACTCTATGCGGGATCTAGAACTCCCTAACCTTTGACAGGACTGGCTGAAGACGTCCGGACAGATTGACTGTCTGGCCCCCTTGCCAGAAGACCCATCGGACGCCCGATTGACGGGGCTACTGGCTCCGGCACCTCATGTGGTGCCGGAGAAGAAGGCAAGGAAGAAGGCCAAGAAGAAGGCCACGGGAACTCGAAAGAGCTCTCGGCGCCAGGTGCTGTCGGACTCATCGTCCGACGACTGTGAGGCGGAAACCTCCCCTGAGGACGAGGAGGAGGAAAAAGAAGCCTCTCCCCTAGCGGGGGGAGAGAAGAAAAGGAAGGCCGCCCTGACTGGGGAGGCCGGAGGGTCCAAGAAAGGAAGGACCCTTCCTCCGGACTTCGCCACCAACGCCGACAACGACTAGGAGGAGTGGCCACTAAGGGCCAAGCCCCTGGCGAGATCGTAAGTGTCTGGACTCCGGAATAGCTCATCACTTTTTATTTGTCGCATAGTGTCTTCTAACACCGAATATAACCATGTAGCCCGCCTAAGGACGAAGCTCGCCGCTTGCCGAAGCGGCTCTCAGATTCGCCGGATGTGAATAGCACTTCACTTCCGACCGACTCCTCTCCTCGCGACGCAGACGACACCGCGGTGGAGTCCCAAAAGGGCCCAGCTGGAGGAGGTGGTCTGGAGGCGCCAAGAAGGCGACCTCCCGGACTCCGGGTGCAAAGGGGCGAAACCCAGAGGGCTCTAAGTCCGCCCTGTGCCGGACTCGCATCGGAACCTTTAGTGGTTCCGAAGTCCCGCAAGCGGCCCCTTCGTAAGAAGGGCAAGACTGCGACGCCGGTGACCTCCGTCCATCCAGAGGCACCGGATAGCTTGCTGGAGGCGCTTAACGGCGCCTCCATCGACGAGGAGCACCGCACTGTTATGAGTGTGGTGATCCAGAAAGTTCAGTCCACCAAGAGCGGGCCAACTGAAGCTAGTACCAGCCTTCTAACAGGCTTTGAGGTAAGTTTAGAATATGTAAAAATATTACCGCATAGACAGTAGCCCCTGATGCTTAGTTCGGTGTTCGGAAAGAAAAGCCGGACTGAGGATCTAAAAAGATATAAGTAGGAGTCTAACATAAGTATGTCAACATAGGAATGCAGGCTGCGCTGCTGACCTCTGCCGCACTAACTGCGGAGGTCAATGCATTGAAGTAGAGCCTCGAGCGGTCTGAGAACGAGCTCGGCCTTGCCAAGAAGCAACTCAAGGACAAGGAAGGTAAGTAATACCTTATTAAAGTAATACCTTATAGAAAGGATTTGGTTGCAAAAATGACAGGACTAACGTGGGTATTGTAGGGGCCACGAACGAGGTGGCGACCCTGAAGGAAGCGGTGTCCACGGCCGAAAGCACAGCGGCCGCGGAGCGCACCGAGCGAGAGAAGCAGGAGGCGCGGGTGGCGGAGGTGCGGCAAGAGCTCCAGGCTCTCGTGGAAAAACACAAGAGTTTGGAGCGTGACTCGAAGACTCGAGAGTCCGAGCTCGCCTCGGCTCTTTTGAGTGCCAAAGCCGCTAAGGCCGAAGCCCAAAATGCCCTCCAAGAAATTAAATCATTGAAGAAGATAGCGGCGGGTAAGGCATTCTTTATGCAAAGCAAGCATGTCAAAGTGAATTATCTATTACTTACCCGAATCCGGAGCTCTCCAGGAGCATTCGCAGATCTGCCCGTGAGTGTGTCCGATGGCCGCTGTTCTACCGCGCCGAGGAGGGAGCTCGACGGAAAAGGTGTTTTGGTCTCAAGATGTCGAGGCCGGACATCCAAGTGCTCTGAGCGACCAGCTGAAGCAGCTGGTCGAGCTCCACAAGGTCGCCGAACAGGCCATGAAGGGCCTCATAATTGGCTGTGGCCTAAGGAAGCCATGCCCGGAGCTACTTCGGCTAGTGCGGGCGGCCGGTGGACGCCTTTGTCCATGGATTGAAGTCATCAAGCGCCCGTCTGCATTGAAGGTGCCTGTTGGCCCTTGCCCGTGCTAAAGTGCACTAGGGCAAGATGGATCTTGAGAAGCTTGTGAGGATGGGCCACCACGGGCAAGGAGCATCGCAAGCCGAAATGTACTATGAGGGCGTCTGAAGGGTGCCCGCCTTTATAGCGGGTGAATGATCCAAAGATGTAATTTTTGAATAGACTCGCATTTGTTATCTTGTACGCTGAAAACTTGTTCATATGCGCTAAGCAACGCTTGTGAATTTAAAATATTACCTTCTGTGCGGCCGTTTTTCAAATTTGAGAGATGGCAAGTCGTTGGCTTCAGCCCCCATGCCACGAGTGCTTGGGTGTTTGGGATAAACTTGAGCGCTCTTGTTCCCATTCTTGGGTCCTTCGAGGGAGGCGCTCAACGCAACGAACATGGCAACCAGACTATAGTTCTTGAACACTCTCACTTAGCCATAGAATTCTATAATTTTAAATTTCGGCGAAGCCCCTAGTATTCGGAAGACTGAGTTCGGGGCGCTATCCACGCCTTGGCCGGACAATGCCGACTCCTCGCTCTAAGCGGCATAAGTCTTTAGGGACCCGAAAAAACCTCTCGAACAGCGACCGGCTCTCGCCCTATCATGATGGTCAGTTTTAGCTTTCTCCACTGAGGTGCTCAACCCAGCTCAACTGGGGCACAATCGTAGTGGTTCTCCTAGCGCTACCTTAGCCGATATAACGGAACATAAGGTACCAAAACATGGGAGCCGGGCAAACCCAACTATTGACCCAAGACATGATTCGAGCCGATGCATATAATGCTATAAGTTCGGGTGCCGCACTTGTGAAAGTGTTTGGACTTATCACACCATATTTTTGGGGTACTTAAGCCCTCGGTGTATTGGCCGTACCAAAGTGTACGGGTGCAACATGTCATGAATGAACATATATATAGATAAAGAAAGGAGTGCAATAATAGGCAAAAGCTATGTATTGTTTATTCAAAAAGGTACCGCAATGAAAGCAGAACGATACAAATAGTGCGATAAGCAAGGGATGGGATTATTTGACATGTCCCCTCCGAGGGTAAGCTGCGGGATGGTATGTAAAATAGGTATAATGCTCGTAGTAGAGACCACCGGACACTTGACGTAGCCGCTTCCTCGGCTGTTGCATCGTGAGTTCGGCAATTCTAGAGCCGGACAGGGCTTCAAAAACGGAGTCCCGAAAGTAAGAGAAAAGAATAAAGAAAAGAATGACACAATCAGAGCCCACAGTGCGGTTGTGCCGCATTCTGGGCGTGCCGTGGTCGTGCCCCTCCCCTTATGCCCATGGTATCTCCAGAGCGTAGTTATGTACGCGTAGTACTGGCTTCGCAATTTCGCGAGGGCTGGTGTTGGGGCCGGATTGCTACGCGTGCTCGGATCGTGCCAGGCAGTCTTGTTGTAGATTACTCTGGGCGCGCTTGACGATGCCCTGATGTTTAGTAGCCGGACTCGAGAATTGCTGTGAGAGGCTGCTTTGCACCTCCGCCGCGAGGGCCGTTGTGTGCTCCTCCGTTCGGAGAGAGCTTTCGGTGTTTCCATTGACCGTGACTACTCCTCGAGGGCACGGCATCTTGAGCTTGAGGTATCGCCAGAAAGCGGCACCGCATTGAACTTTGCAAATGCGGTTCGCCCAAGCAAAGGCGTGATAGCCGCTGCGAACGGGACTATGTCGAAGATTAACTCTTCGCTTTGGAAGTTATCCGGGGATCCGAAGACCACTTCGAGTGTAACTGAGCCTGTACAATTGGCCTCTACACCCGGTATGACGCCTTTAAAGGTCGTCTTTGTGGGTTTAATCCTTGAGGGGTCTATACCCATATTGCGCACTGTATCCTGATATAGCAGGTTCAGGCTGCTACCACCGTCCATCAGGACTCTCGTGAGGTGAAATCCGTCGATTATTGGGTCAAGAATCAATGCGGTGAATCCGTCGTGGCGGATCCTAGTGGGGTGGTCCCTTCGATCAAAGGTGATCGGGCAGGAGGACCATGGGTTGAACTTCGGGGCGACTGGCTCCATCGCATATACGTCCCTTAGTGCATGCTTCCGCTCCCTTTTGGGTATGTGGGTTGCGTATATCATGTTCACCTTCCGCACTTGTGGGGGGAAGCCCTTCTGTTCCTCTATTGTTCGGCGGGCGGGGCTCCTTCTCGTCATCGCTATGCAGCCCCTTGTCATTGAGTTCGCATTTAACTTGCTCGCTTGTTTGAAGACCCAACAATCCCTGTTGGTGTGGTTGGCTGGTCTTTCGGGGGTGCCATGTATTTGGCACGAGCGATCGAGTATTCGGTCCAGATTGGATGGGCCCTGAGTATTTCTTTTGAACGGCTTTTTTCCGCTGACCGGGTTTAGAGCCTCTGAATCCGGCATTGACTGCCGTATCTTCAGCATTATCGCCGTTAATGCGGCTCTTGTGCTTGTTGCGACGCGACCTGCCATTGCTGTCATTGGTATCCAAACTACCTGGGTTTTTGGTCAAGTTGTTACTACGAGCTAGCCAGCTATTCTCTCTCGCACAAAAGCGGATCATGAGCGTTGTGAGGGCTGCCATGGATTTCGGCTTTTCCTGTCCTAGGTGCCGGGAAAGCCACTCGTCGCGGATGTTATGTTTGAAGGCTGCAAGGGCCTCTCGTGATCCGGACAAGAACGATTTGATTTTTCTTGGTTAGGAACCGTGTCCGTAATTGTCTCGGCCGATTCTTCTAGCTGCTGAATTATGTGGCTGAGGTCATCGGCGTCTGGTGGTCGCACATATGTGCCCCGGAAATTATCAAGGAATGCGGCTTCCGTGTCCTCCCAACAACCAATTGATTCTCACGGCAAGCTGTTAAGCCAATGCCGAGCTGGTCCTTTAAGCTTGAGTGGGAGGTATTTGATGGCGTGTAGATCATCACCGAGGGCCATGTGGATATGGAGGAGGTAGTCCTCGATCCAAACCGCAGGATCTGTTGTGCCATCGTATGATTCGATGTTTACGGGTTTGAAACCCTCGGGGATTTGATGATCCATCACTTCGTCTGTGAAGCATAGTGGGTGTGCGGCGCCTCTATATTGAGCTATATCACGACGCAGCTCAAATGAGCTTTGTCTACTGTGTTCGGCCCGGCCGGAATTGCTGTATCCGACGTGACGGTTATCATCGCGTGTCGCGGGGCGCCCACGCGATCCATAGATCGATCTTGTTTGCCTTGCCTTGTCCTCCAATATGTCTCGCAGGTCTGGCACGTTTCCTCGTGCCTTGTAACTTTTCGAGCGACTCCGGGGTGCGGCTTGAATGGAGGGTCTAGAGGCCTCTGTGTCGCGGCCACGGGGTGGCCGGTCGGCCGCATCATGCACTGGTGATGTAGGTTTGGGTGCTGCTTCCTCTAATTGGGGTAGCAGCCTGCATTTTGGGTATCTCTTGGAGGGGCGTTCGAGTTCATACTCTTCGGCTTCAAGGACTTCAGTCCATCAGTCAGCTAGCAAGTCTTGGTCAGCTCTAAGCTTCTGCTGCTTTTTCTTGAGGCTGCTTGCCGTGGCCATAAGCCTGCGTTTGAAACGCTCCTGTTCGGCGGGATCCTCAGGCACGACAAATTCGTCGTCGTCGAGGCTTGCCTCATCTTCGGAGGGAGGCATATAACTATCGTCCTCCACCTCCTTGTCTGCCGCTCTATCATGTAGCACAGTTCGGGACCTCCAACTATCCAGGACTCCCTCAGGGCCCACACCCTGCCCACAAGGGTGGGGGGCGCGCCCCCTACCTCTTGGTCCCCCTGACGCTCCACCGACCTCAACTCCAACTCCATATATTCACCTCGGGGAGAAAAAAATCAGAGAGAAGGATTCATCGCGTTTTATGATACGGAGCCGCCACAAGCCCTAAAACCTCTCAAGAGGGCTGATCTGGAGTCCGTTCGGGGCTCCGGAGAGGGGGATTCGTCGCCGTCATCATCATCAACCATCCCCCATCACCAATTTCATGATGCTCACCACCGTGCGTGAGTAATTCCATCGTAGGCTTGTTGGACGGTGATGGGTTGGATGAGATCTATCATGTAATCGAGTTAGTTTTGTTAGGGTTTGAACCCTAGTATCCACTATGTTCTGAGATTGATGTTGCTATGACTTTGCTATCCTTAATGCTTGTCACTAGGGCCCGAGTGCCATGATTTCAGATCTGAACCTATTATGTTTTCATGAATATATGTGAGTTCTTGATCCTATCTTGCAAGTCTATAGTCACCTACTATGTGTTATGATCAGGCAACCCCGAAGTGACAATAATCGGGACCACTCCCAGTGATGACCTTAGTTTGAGGAGTTCATGTATTCATTATGTGCTAATGCTTTGTTCCGGTACTCTATTAAAAGGAGGCCTTAATATCCCTTAGTTTCCGTTAGGACCCCGCTGCCACGGGAGGGTAGGACAAAAGATGTCATGCAAGTTCTTTTCCATAAGCACGTATGACTATATTCGGAATACATGCCTACATTACATTTATGAATTGGAGCTAGTTCTGTGTCACCCTATGTTATGACCGTTACATGATGAACCGCATCCGGCATAATTCTCCATCACTGATCCAATGCCTACGAGCTTTTCACATATTGTTCTTCGGTTATTTTACTTTTCCGTTGCTACTGTTACAATCACTACAAAACACCAAAAATATTACTTTTGCTACTGTTACTTTTGTTACCGTTACCACTATTATCATATTACTTTGCTACTAAATACTTTGCTGCAGATATTAAGTTATCCAGGTGTGGTTGAATTGACAACTCAACTGCTAATACTTGAGAATATTCTTTGGCTCCCATTGTGTCATATCAATAAATTTGGGTTGAATACTCTACCCTCGAAAAATATTGCGATCCCCTATACTTGTGGGTTATCAAGACTATTTTCTAGCACCGTTGCCGGGGAGCATAGCTCTATTCTTTGAGTCACTTGGGATTTATATCTGCTGGTCACTATGAAGAACTTGAAAGAAGCTAAGACAACAATTTATCCCTCAACTACGAGGGGAGGTAAGGAACTGCCATCTAGCTCTGCACTTGATTCACCTTCTGTTTTGAGTAAGCTTGCGACACCTAAACCTGCTTCTGCTGTTCTTTCTGATATGTCGCATGTTATTGATGATGCCACTTCTGCTATGCATGATACTTAAGATGAAACTACTTATATGCTTGATACTACTGTGCCACTTAGTGAATTCTTGATGAACAAATTGCTAGGATTAGAGAGAAAGAAATTATTGAAACTGATTGTATTGATGAAAGTGATGATGAAGACTTGCCTGTTATTCCTAAGGGTTATGTTTTTGAAAAAGAAGCTACTTTAGCTATTTTATCTTGCAAAGATAGATATGAACTCAAGAGGTTATTAGGTAAATGGTAGCAGCAATCTCTTAATGCTAGAATGAAACCTGACCCTGCTTTTGCTACTTCACCTATCTGTGTTACTGATAATGATTATGATTTCTCTGTTCATCCTGATATAATTAGTTTGGTTGAATCTGATCCTTTTCATGGCTATGAATCTGAAACTGTTGTGGCACATCTTACTAAATTAAATGATATAGCCACCCTGTTCACTAATGATGAGAGATCTCGCTATATTTATATACTTAAAATATTTCCTTCTCATTAAAGGGTGATGCTAAGATATGGTTTAATTTCTTGATCCTGGTTGTGTGTGTAGTCCCCAGGATATGATTTATTACTTCTCTGCTAAATATTTCTCTGCTCATAAGAAACAAGCTGCTTTGAGGGAAATATACAACTTTGTGCAAATTGAAGAAGAGAGTCTCCCACAAGCTTGGGGGAGGCTTCTCAAATTACTTAATGCTTTGCCTGATCATCCTCTCAAGAAAAATGAAATACTTGATATCTTTTATAATGGATTAACCGATGCTTCCAGAGATTACCTGGATAGTTGTGCTAGTTCTGTTTTCAAGGAAAGAACACCGGATGAAGCTGAAATTCTATTGAATAATATGTTGACAAATGAAAATAATTGGACACTTCCTGAGCCAGCTCCTGAGCCAATTCCCGAGCCTAATCCTAAACCAACTCTAAAGAAGAGAGGTGTTATATTTCTCAGTCCTGAAGATATGCAAGAGGCAAAGAAATCTATGAAAGAAAAAAGGTATAAAAGCTGAAGATATTAAGAATTTACCTCCTATTGAAGAAATACATGTTCTGAATATACCGCTTGTTGAAGAAACATATGATCTTAATTCATTACCTATTGAAGAACCTCATGGTCTTGATAACCCGACACAGGTAGTAAAGGTAAATTCTCTCTATATATATGATAAAGCTGAAATCCCTCCTACTAAAATTGCTAGCCAATGCTTGGATGAGTTTGATAACTTTATGGTTAAGCAAGAAGATTTCAATGCTTATTTTGGTAGAAAATTAAAACAAAATGCTTATATGATTGAACACTTGGGTGATTGTATTGCTAGTGTTAAAGGTGAACTTAAACTCATTAGTAAACATGCTTCTATAGTTACCACTCAAGTAGAACAAGTACTTAAGGCTCAAAATGATTTGCTCAATGAAATGAATAGTAAGAAAGATGATTATGCTGTTAGAGTGGCTACTAGAACTGGTAGAATGACACAGGAACCTTTGTATCCTGAAGGCCACCCTAAGAGAATTGAGCAAGATTCTCAGAGAAATAATATTGATGCACCTAGTCCTTCTAAAAAGAAGAAAAATAAAAATGATAGGACTTTGCATGCTTCTAGTGAACCTATTGTTGAACCTCCTAAGAATACAAATGATATTTCTATTTCTGATGCTGAAACACAATCTGGTAATGATGATGTTCATGATGATGCTCAACCTAGTAATGACAATGATGTAGAAATCGAACCTGCTGTTGATTTTGATAACCCACAATCAAAGAATCAACGTTATGATAAGAGAGACTTTGTTGCTAGGAAACATGGTAAAGTAAGGGAGCCATGGGTTCAGAAACCCATGCCTTTTCCTCCCAAACCATCCAAGAAAAAAGATGATGAGGATTTTGAGCGCTTTCCTGAAATGATTAGACCTATCTTTTTGCGTATGCGATTAACTGATATGCTCAAAAATGTATCCTTATGCTAAGTATATGAAAGATATTGTTACTAATAAGAGAAAGATACCGGAAGCTGAGATTTCCACCATGCTTCCTAATTATACTTTTAAGGGTGGAATACCAAAGAAACTTGGAGATCCAGGAGTACCTACTATACCATGCTCCATTAAAAGAAACTATGTTAAAACTGCTTTATGTGATCTTGGAGCCGGTGTTAGTGTATGCCTCTCTCTTTATATCGTAGACTTCATTTGAATAAGTTGACACCTACTGAAATATCTTTGCAAATGGCTGATAAATCAACTGCTATAACTGTCGGAATTTGTGAGGATGTGCCTGTTGTGGTTGCAAACGTTACTATTTTAACGGACTTTGTTATTGTTGATATTCCCGAGGGTGATAGTATGTCTATTATTCTTGGAAGACCCTTTTTGAATACTGTAGGGGCTGTTATTTATTGCAACAAAGGCAATGTCACTTTTCATGTTAATGGTAATGAGCATACGGCACACTTTCCCAGGAAACAACCTCAAGTTCATAGCATCAATTCTATTGGAAAAATTCCATCGATTATATTTGGAGGTTTTGAATTTCCTCTTCCTACTGTCAAGAAGAAATATGATATTCTTATTGTTAGGGATGTGCATATCCCCGTTGAGGTAACATAGTGTTATTCGAAATTTCTACGGTTCCATGTTATTCGGAATGAGTTTGTTAATAAGACTTGATCAACCTTGTTAGTGGATTCCTTTTGATGAGCATGAGATGGATGAAACTAGAAGGCACAACCTTCTGTACCCTCTTTCTGCTTTCTGTTATTTAGTTGAAATAAAGTAAATAGAGTATTTTTCTGTCTGTTTTCTGATTTATCCGTGCAATATAAAAATACCCCAAAAATAAAAGTTCTCCAAATGCCCTAAAAATGGAATATGATTTTTTCTGGAATATTTGAGAATATCTGGCACCGAGAACACAGCAGGAGGGGCAAGCACCTGGCCACGAGGGTGGAGGGCGCGCCCTACCCCCCTGGGCGCGCCACCCTGCCTCGTGGGCCCATGGTGGCCCCCCTCCACTTATTCCTGCACCCAGACACTCCTTCTTCCTCCCACTAACACCAATATCCAGCTCAAGCACGAGTTCTAGCTCATTTTGCTGCGATTTTCGATCTTCTTGCTCAAAGCACCTCTCACAAAACTGCTTGGGGAGATTGTTCCTTGGTATGTGACTCCTCCATTGGTCCAATTAATTTTTGTTCTAGTGCTCTATTCATTGCAAATTTGTGCTACCTAGGTGACCATGTTCTGGAGCTTGCATGTCAAATTTATATGGTTCCAAGTAGTTCTAATGCTTGATATAGGCTCTAGGCACTTGTAGGAGTAGTTGCTGTCAATTTTGTTGAGCTTGGTTCACTTTTGTTTGAAGTTACTAAAAAAATTCAGAATTTTTCAGAAAATAATGAAGAGATTTTTGAGGGGCTCACCGAGCCGAAGCTTGAAGGAAAAGCAAAGTGAGGAAGCACAGAGGCCCAAACATAATTTGTCTCGCATCGCTGAGGTCCGGCCGTGTGAGTGGCCTTCCGATGATTTCTTGAGAGAAGCCGGGATATATGATGATTTCTATTCATTGGCTGAGAATGCTGGCCTCACCGAGTTCCTCCGCGACCAACGTCATCAGTATCTCTTCCTCACTAATACTTTTGTGCAAAACTTCTACTATTTTCCTAAGGAATCACCACCTTCAATATAGTTTCATTTATATGATGTTCTTAAGAAGATGCCACTGGATGAATTTTGCAAGGTTTGCAAAATACCCTACGAGGGTACCTTAGATGAACCACATCATAAAGATGTGGATGGGTTTATTGACACCATTACCGTTTGGGAAACCAGGAAGGTTTCCGAAGCAAGAATCACTAGCATACATTTTCCTGTTTTACGTTACTTTGCTATATTTGCTAGTCGTTGCTTGATGGGTCACAGAAACTGTGGAAACCTTAGTGTTCCTAATATTATCATTTTGTTCCATGGTTTACTTTCCGATAACACTGTTATTATGGGCGGTATTATTGCTAAACGGTTAAGTCCGAACCATACTAAGTGTCGTGGTTTTGTCATGGCAGATGTCCTCTTGCAAGGACTTAGTCGTGGCGCCATCGCAACTAGGAAGCTTAAAGGGGTTAATCGGGACAAAGGACACGAGAGGTTTATACTAGTTCGGCCCCTTACGGTGAAGGTAAGGCCTACGTCTAGTTGGGTTGGTATTGCTTGATGTTTCGATGACCAGGGAGCGAGATATGCTATGCCCGGCTCTCGATGAGTTGTTTCTTGCCCTAAGCCGCCAGCGGGTCGTCCCCTTATATACACGGGTGGACGCCCTGCGGTCTACAGAGTCCCGGCCGGCTCATAAACAGTGTCTGGCTCGATGACTAGTTACATCTACCTTATGATACAAGTCATGCCATCATGGCGATTTATCACTATGGGCCTTAAGTCGCCTGTGGGCCTTAGACCCTTTATTGAACCACCATCTTCGTACTTGGTCTTTGGGCTTCTTCCTGATGAGTCTTATTTGCATAACCCGGCCCCTCCTAGGCGGCTTA
This sequence comes from Aegilops bicornis, assembly GCA_021605145.1. NCBI lineage: Eukaryota > Viridiplantae > Streptophyta > Magnoliopsida > Poales > Poaceae > Aegilops > Aegilops bicornis. The sequence continues at coordinate 299,673,411 of CM038674.1, read as the reverse complement.
CACAAATAGTTATATCCCCAACATTAGGCCCCATATTGATTTGAACCGGTTCACATCAATCTTAAAATACCTTAAGAAATAAACCTTCAGCCTTCTGCTTGTGCAAAGGTTTTTAACCCACCATGACATCATCTTCTGGATCCGTGTTAACCCGCCGTGACGTCACCTTTACATAAATTCATTTTTTACTCCGCCATATCCTCCAACGGATCTTTGCTTTTACTGACTATTCCAAAAACCGAGGCGTCGGGGCCGCTGGATAATGATGTCTGGTCTCCTTGTTTCTCGCGCCATCTCAGTTAGCCTTTTCTTATAAATAGGCACGACCTAGGTATTTTTCATTCTCCCCTCTCGGTCGTCTTCCTCCGCTTGCTGTCTTCCTGTCGTTTGAGCTCCGCCGCCGCCGCGGATCTCCTCGTCTTCACCAACTCAGGCCGCTGCATCAACCTGACTTGACCAGAAAAACGCGATGCATCTGTAAGTTTTTTCCTCCCTATTCCTCAGATCTGCATTAGTGATTTTCGAGGTCGTCGGTGTTCGTCGCCGTCTTTCACGAAACCTTGATAGATTCCACCTCCGACGCCCTTTTCTGATCTTTAGACAGTATAAAACTGTTGCGGTAGCTGTTTCGCACCCGTTTCCAAATGCACATAGATCCCTTTCCATTGCACAGAGGCCCCGTTCGAGCCTATGAGCTTCATCTGTGTTAGTTCTAGGTCTAGAAATTTTTCCTTTCAGAATAGCCGTTTGATCCAAAATAATTGCTGCAACTTGTGAAACCTGTTTGTTCCATACTTAGCCAAAAAACTGTATCTGTTAAATCTGCTTCACACGGTAGCTCATGTAGCCGGTTTAAGAAGACAACACTGATTGTCAGCTTTGCTTGCTTCCCGTAGCTTAAGAAAAAAACTTCCTTTGATACCTGTAGCGGCTTAAATATCACTGCATAGTTACCCATATGTCATTAGGCCCCTTCTTAAGCCGCCATTTTGAATAGACTTAAAATGTTTTCCTCCAGGTTAAATTTGAATCGGATCTTCTTATTTTGTCATAGGCTTCAATTTATACAATGGCACCCAAGGCTCCCAAAGCTCCTGTGACCTGCAACTGGGTCAAGTCCACTGTTACAGAAAGCACTTTGTCTGACTTTGTGAAATCCGGCCATCTGCCCAAGAGAGAGGTCATGTCTTATCGTGCTCCTAACCCCTCAGAGGAGAAGCCTCAACCTAAGGAGGGGGAGGTGATCGTGTTTACTGATCACATGAACCGGGGCTTCGCGCCACCCGGTTCAAAATTCTTCAGGGATGTTTTACGTTTCTTTGACCTCAGATCTCAAGACATTGGACCTAACTCCGTGTCAAATATTTGCAACTTCCAAGTATTCTGCGAAGTGTACCTGGGAGAAGAGCCCAGCTTACTTTTATTCAGAGAATTGTTTTACTTAAACCGCGTAAGCGACCGCGGAACGGGCCTGGTCTCGAACTTTGTGGCATCTCGATTCAGCGGAGAGATCGCCTGTTTCTTATGCTGAATCGCCGAGTCATCCAAAGGATTGGAATCGACGTGGTTTTACTGCGAGGATACTTCTCCGTCGACGAAAATCCTTCGCTTCGCTTCCGCGCTTTGGCGCCTTTGACTCCAACCACTGCTGCCGGATAAATCGACCGCTTGTTGAACGCCCGCCACTCGCTCCCACCATTAGTAAAATCAAAGCTCTTTTGGGAAATGGCTTAGATGGTATTGACCTGGTCCGAGTCCGGGTCGCCATGAAAGTGATTCCGTTAAGCCGCCGCCCTGGCTTAATGTGCACTTACTCAGGCGAGAAGAATGACCCACTACGTCATAGTCCCGACGACTTACCAGATGATGTGGTGGATGCTACGACCCAGACGTTGCTGAAAGAGGGCACGGTGACGAGTAATGCCTTTGGCTTACTTCCTTTCTGCAAGAAGAACCTGGCCCCTGCAGTAAGTCATCAACCTCAATAATTACTCCTTACTGTGTTATACCTTACTTTTATTCATAACCCCTTATCATTCTTCACAGGACGATGATAACTTCTGGAAGGTTAAGTATAACCATGAGGCGGCCAAACAAGCCAGAGCGGCAAAAAGAGCCGAAAGGAAAGCCGCCAAGACTGGAACTTCGAAGAAGAGGAAGCCAAGCGCTTGACGATACTGATGATGATGAAGAAGAGGTAACTTTTTAGCTCCCTTGACTCTTTATCATTACCTTGCTGACATTAAACCTTTTCAGGAAGACACGGGGAACAACCAAGCCGTCGAGGAAGAGGTAACTATAATCTCCTCCGACTCCGAGCCCATGCCGCGTCAGAAAATTCGAAGAGTAACCTGGAAAGTAAGATTTTCACATCCTTTGCCTTACCAAGATCCTCAATTTCTTTTGAAGCAACAGCAATTTGAAAGCCGGAGGCAGACCGGACCAGCAAGGATATAGAGCTCTCCTCCGGCTTACCTGACTAACCAGGAAGCATCGGGCTGAGGTTATCTCTGATTTACGTTCTCTTTACCCTTTGGCGGGTTTAATTCGTTAACCTCTCAATTCATCTGACTCCAATTATCAGGATACCTCTCCTTCCTCTGGCGAGTCTATGCAATCTTACATGCCGGCTTTCAAAACTGCCCCTGGGTAATGTAATTTTGTTTACCTTATGCTTTACCTTACTCATGCTTTTGCACTCATCCTTCTGTCTTGTCCACAGCATGCAAGTGAAGCCCAGTAAGAGGGCAAGAAATAATAAGCCATCCCAAGACCCGGTCATAACTGAACCGGCTCTCGGAACAACTGCCCCTGACAATTCCACTCATCAACCGCCGCCTGAGCCGGTTTATGATATTCCAAAGACCAACCTCTCGATCCACCACCAAGATACTACGAACAGCTCTGATAACCCGGAAGCTCCTAGCCCGGCCAAGACAATTGATCCAGAAATTGAGATTCTGAAGACTCAATTTGTTGAGCCGGGGCAACCCACTGTCTTGGCCAAGTGCTCTGCCAAAGAGGAGCTTCTGGAATGCCAAAAGGCCAAGCTAGATATTGCAACCTATACTCATTTAAGTATTGGAGAAATAGTCTCTGGCTATATCAACCAAGTACATAGCAGTCGTGACCTGGAAGTTAATATGGTGAAGCAAATACAACAAAAATCTGAGGTACAACTTATGTTACTTTTCTTAACCATACTTTCATCAGATCAGCCCCCAAGTCTATTGCTTATGAATAAATATGCTGTAGACTTAGAAACCTGCCTAGCACTGCTTTGTCCGTCTTATAAAGAATATATTTAACCCGGTTGTAACATGATACCTTGAACTTGCGATACACATTAGCCCCCAAGTGTCAAGTATCTTTGCTTGCAAAGTGCTTGGGACTTAATTTCCATGAACCGGCATTGTACGTTAAATTTCTTCAGCATAGATTAGCCCCCAAGTGTCAAGTACCTTTTCTTGCAAAGTGCTTGGGACTTAATGATATCTTACCATGATTCTGACTATAACCCGGCATAAATACAGGCCACCACAATTCAATTTGAGTCGGAGATTGCTGACCTGAAGAGCCGCCTGGCAGCTCAAGAACTTGAACTTCAAAAGGCCAACTCCAAATTTGAATTCAGCGTCTCTGGACAAGAGAAGTTGAAGAAGAATTTTGATGCGGAGAAGAAAATCTAGGCTGATGAGAAGGCCTCACTGGTGACCCAGGCCGAGACAATGAAACGTCACTTGCAGAAACAAATGAGCTATCCGGCTTAAAGCGCCAGATATCTCAAATGGTCTCAGCAATCTTCGGTAAGTTACTATATATAACATTGAATATTGCAGTCCTTCCTTTGATGACCATTTTAATTGTCATTCCGGCTCACCTTATGTTTATGAACGCAGGCCCCAGGAGCACAAACCTCAAGTAGAACATGTTGTTCAAGCTGAAGGCGGTTTACACTATGGTGGAGCAACTGTACACCGGGTCACAATGTGCTTTGGCCGTTGTGGCTTTATCAAATGACGTTACCCATCTCCTGCAAGATGTGCTAAAGCGGCTTGCTGTGCTACCCCAGTGGATCCAAGAGCTAAGATGTTCATCCGCCAGAACCGGGGCTATAGCTGCCTTGAGTCGGGCCAAGGCGTTGCTTCCAGAATTAGACCTGGCAGACGTTGCTCTTGGATATCCCAGCTTGAAGGAAGACGACTCTTTATTCGACGAGACAGACTTTACCGCTTGTGTGAAAGTCGTATGTCCTGTTGCTACTATCATTGGGAACGATATTGATCTTACCAAGTATCAGCCGGGCTATGACAGCGAGAACCAGAGAATTCCAACACCTCACTATGATGACGTCAGCCTGATCCCTCCAACTCGTAAGCACACCTTTGCCCCTGAAGTTGACCCAGCCGGTTTAATAGATGATGAAGCTGAGTTTGAAGCTTTAAGCGGCATTGACTGGGCCTCGTCAACCTTCCAAGACAGGGCAGCAGACGGAGAGGAGGAGAAGGATAACCCGGAATCTTCAAGCCCACCAAAGGAGTGAACCGCCAGGCGTTTATGACTTTGCGAAAACAATGCTTCATTATTCAGACTCGGGGAGTCTTGTAATAGGGTAGAAAAACCTCTTAGTTTTTGTCATGCCTTCGTGCATGTTTGTGGCGCTTAATACTTCCGTAAGCCGCCATCGCTATATACTTCCAGCTTATGTTGGTCTTTCCTTGATGTTAAAAACTTGCTTGCCTTATCCTGCATATAAAACAAACAGAATTCCCTTGGCGACCTATCGCATCTGGGGTCACATAAAGTATTGATAACCCGGAGTATGAACCAAAACATCATATAAAGACCGGTTTATGATTATAATCACAATAGCATACCTGCGATCTTTTTGGTACTCTCACCGGCTTATGTGACCCAAATCATGAGAGTGAGTTTAACTCCTGAAAGTTGGCACATATATTGTTCACCTGGCCCTTAATAACATTTACACTTACAAAGTATAATGAATAATAAACTTAATTTCAAAGGCCTCTGATTCGAATACGATCAGTGAACCGTTAGAAAGGGGTTAAGCTAAGATTCGGATACGATCATATAGCCCCCAGTGGCTTTGGCGATGCCGATCAAGTGGGTATCGACAGCTATGTTCTCTTTGGTTCGAATACGACCTATGTTTGAACAGGAAGCCCCCAAGTGACCATAAGAGTTGTTTAATGACGCTGGTTCGAATACGATCCACGTCATACCCAAAGAGGTTAAGCTATGATTCAAATATGATCAAGAAGCCCCCAAGTGGGTTTGGCAGGGTATCGACAGCTATGTTCTCTTTGGTTCGAATACGACCTATGTTTGAACAGGAAGCCCCCAAGTGATCATGGCTAGATTCAGATATGATCATAAGCCGGACCAAAGGGAAAGCCGGATTCAGATATGATCCGCTCCCTGTTGGTTGTTTCCACCACCGATAAAAAAGACATATAAACCTTTGAGGGTGAAAAGGATGAGGTCCCGCTTTTATTGCTTTATATAATATATACATCTTCAAAAATATATACATATTGAGAGTCGGCGGCTCAGGTATAATAAGGCCGAAGATGAGCGATATTCCATGGCCGGTGGGTCTCTTCCTCCGACTTACGTGAGTCTTTGTGCTCTCGAACATCGATGAGGTAGTATGACCCGTTGTTCAGATTCTTGCTGACCACAAAGGGTCCTTCCCAAGGAGGGGACAGCTTGTGCATATCAGACTGATCCTGGATGAGCCGGAGCACTAAATCGCCTTCCTGAAAGGTTCTGCTTCTAACCCGGCGGCTGTGATAGCGGCGCAGGTCTTGCTGGTAAATCGCCGAGCGGGCTATTGCCAAGTCTCGCTCCTCATCCAACAAGTCATGTGCATCTTGACGAGCTTTTTTGTTATCAGTCTCAACGTAAGCCGTCACACAGGGTGAGTCGTGCCGGATGTCACTTGGCAGGACTGCCTCCGCTCCGTACACCATGAAGAAAGGTGCATAACCTGTAGACCTGTTAGGCGTAGTGTTGATGCTCCACAGTACAGAGGGTAGCTCCTCCACCCAACAACCTGGGGTCCGGTGTAAGGGGACCAAGAGCCACGGTTTGATACCCTTCAGGATCTCCCGATTAGCTCTTTCTGCTTGACCAGTGGATTGAGGATGAGCAACAGCCGAAACATCAAGCCGGATATGTTCTCGTTGACAGAACTCTTCCATGGCACCCTTGGAAAGATTAGTGCCATTATCAGTTATGATGCTGTGTGGAAAACCAAAATGAAAGATCACCTTTTTCATGAATTGAACTGTCGTGGCTGCATCACACTTACTGACCGGCTCTGCCTCAACCCACTTTGTAAACTTATCCACTGCCACCAGGAGGTGTGTATTTTTATCCTTAGACCTCTTGAAAGGTCCAACCATGTCAAGCCCCCAGACTGCGAACGGCCAAGTAATTGGAATCATTCTCAAATCTTGAGCCGACACATGAGCTCGTCATGAAAATTTCCGACATCCATCACATTTACTGACCAGATCCTCCGCATCAGCATGAGACGTCGGCCAATAGAAACCATGACGGAAAGTCTTGGCCACAAGAGATTTTGAGCCGGCATGATGACCAAAATCTCCTTCATGGATCTCACGAAGTATCTCGTGACCCTCCGTAGGCGACACACAACGTTGAAACGCCCCAGTGACACTGCGGTGATGTAACTCGCCATGAACAATAATCATAGATTTGGACCGCCTGATGATTTGTCTCGCCAAAATCTCATCCTCAGGCAATTCTCCCCGGGTCATATAGGCCAAATATGGCACTGTCCAATCTGGGATGACGTGAAGAGCTGCCACCAGCTGTGCCTCCTGGTCTGGCACTGCTAATTCTTCCTTTGTAGGTACCTTGACAGAAGGATTATGCAAAACATCGAGAAAGGTGTTAGGCGGCACCGGCTTACGCTGAGATTTCAGTCGGCTTAAAGCATCAGCCGCCTCATTCTTCCTTCGATCAATGTGCTCCACTTGATAACCTTTGAAGTGCCCAGCCACAGCATCAACTTCATGACGGTAAGCCGCCATTAAGGGATCCTTAGAATCCCACTTGCCTGATACCTGTTGAGCTACAAGATCTAAGTCACCCAAATACCTTACCCGGCTCAAATTCATCTCTTTGGCCATCCTGAGACCATGGAGTAAGGCCTCATACTCAGCTGCATTGTTAGTACAAGGAAACATAAGCCGGAGCACATAACAAAATTTGTCACCTTGAGGGGAAGTTAAAACGACTCCAGCCCCCGAGCCTTCCAACTGCCTGGACCCATCAAAGTGAATAGTCCAATATGTGTTATCTGGCTTCTCCTCAGCGCTTGTAACTGGCCCAATCATTAATAAAGTCCACCAAGGCTTGCGACTTAATAGCAGTACGTGGCATGTACTTCAAACCATGAGGCCAAAGCTCAATGGCCCACTTGGCGACTCGTCCTGTGGCTTCCCTATTCTAGATGATGTCTCCCAAGGGGGCAGAACTTACCACAATTATAGGATGACCTTGGAAGTACTACTTCAGCTTCCGGCTTGCCATAAACACCCCGTAAACAAGTTTCTGCCAATGTAGATACCTTTGCTTGGACTCTATGAGCACCTCACTGATGTTATAAACCGGCCGTTGAACCGGATGCTCCTTGCCAGCCTCCTTACATTCCAGGGCTACCTTTTGACTTCCATGCACGGTGATGGTGCCCTTGTGACCCAGCATCTTAAGCTGCAGATAAACATAATAAGTCCGTGCCATGAACTTGGCATAAGTCGGCCGACCAAACAGAGCATGTATGGACTCTTGATTTTGACCACCTGAAAAGTTGATTTCTCAGCTCTAGAATCATACTCATCTCCAAAGGCCACTTCCAGTTCAATCTTGCCAACTGGGTAAGCCGACTCACCAAGAACCCCTCCATGAAAGATAGTGTTGGACGTCCTCAAGTCCTTATCAGTCAATCCCATGCGGCGAAAGGTCTCATAATAGAGGATATTGATGCTGCTACCTCCGTCCATGAGTACCTTAGTGAATTTATATCCACCAACCTGAGGTGCTACCACCAAGGCCAATCGACCCGGATTATCAACCCGAGGGGGTGATCTTCCCGCTCAATACAATGGGCTGTTCGACCACCTGAAATAACGGGGAACCGCCGCTCAATGTAATTCACGGCCTCTTATGAACCTTTCCGGTCACGTCTGCACAAGTTAGTGGTCAATACGTGATATCGCCCACTATTCACCTGGTTCGGTGGCTTTGATAACCCGGATCGCTGCTGCTATTGTCCCTCGACTGACCGTTGTTGATTATAACCGCTTTGATTTCGAAGTCGGAACTTGAACCACCGCCCGGGCCATGAAAGCCGCCGGCTCCTGAGCCGCCGCCCGACCGGTGATTGCCATCAAACGTGTTGGAGTTCTTAAAGGCCTTCATGATCGCGCAATCTTTCGATAAGTGGGTGGCGGGTCGTTCCCGGGTGCCGTGCCTCGGGCAAGGCTCATTGAGTAACTGCTGAAGAGATGGGCCTGACCCGCCAGACCGAGGGGCCGGTTTGCCCTTACGTCTCTGATTGTTACCCTGTGCATTGGCGTTGGCTACAAACTCTGGGTTACCCTCAGTCTTACGCTTATTGCCTCCATAATTCGTCGGGTTATGCTGCTGACCCTTTCCATTGCCGTTCTTCTTTCCCTTCCCTGTCTTTTCCTCATCAGACGCGAGATCCTTGGTACTATCAGAATCGGCGTATTTGACTAAAGCTGCCATCAGCGTACCCATGTTATTGCAATCATGCTTAAGGCGCCCCAGTTTCTGTCTTAGCGGCTCAAAGCGCGCTCTTTCTCCAACATGAGGACTGCAGAGCCGGCATCCATCTTGTCAGACGAATGTATTATCTCCTTGACCCGGCGTACCCAGTGAGTTGTGGATTCACCCTCCTCCTGCTTAGAATTTGTCAAGTCCACAATCGACATAGATTGCTTGCAAGTGTCTTTGAAGTTCTGGATGAAACGGGCCTTTAGCTCTGCCCATGAACTAATGGAATTGGGTGGCAAACCCTTTAACCAAGACCGGTCCGTTCCATCTAACATCATGGTGAAGTACTTAGCCATTGCTGCATCACTGACCTCCAACAGCTCCATGGCCATCTCGTAACTCTCGATCCACGCCCGGTTGTAAGTCGGTCAGATAATTCGCACCTTCCGAGGTCCCTTGAAGTCCTTGGGTAAACGTACATTACGTAGAGCCGGTACCAAACATGGAACACTGCCGGTTCTAGTAGCCACTCCCGCCTCAACGGAAGTCGTCGGATAATCTGGAAAGTCCTGACGAGCCATTTGTTGAGCCGCTAGCTGAGTCGCCCGTTCGTCCTCCTGACGTATTCGCTCCTGCAATGGGTTATAACTGCCAGGCTGGTTACGGCGCTGGGCGTTGCTTGACAAAGCTTCTGACTCCATGTGCCTGATGTAACTCGGACTCCGGTTTGGACGAGTCGGAGCTAACCAAGGCGGAGGAGTTGAATGTATCTTGTCCCGGCTGTAAGAATAAGTCTCTTGCTAGGCTAGGGCTGTCTGGACGAGGTCTCTGATCCTTCGGTTCTCCGCTGCTTTTGGATCATCACCGTCCACCAGGAGAGCTGCCAAACATGCTGACGCTGCGATCAAGTTCTCCATGGGGTTGGAAAAGTGACCCGGCGGTATCGGTACGTAACGGGGCGGCGCCATGTTCCCATGAGGAGGTGCCACCTCCCGAGGCTGAGCCGGCCCTCCTGTTCCGGCTGTCATAAACTAATTTGCTTTAGACGGGTCGCTAGGGCCGGCACCGGGTGTAGCGAAAAGGTTCCGAGGATTGTAAACTGGAGGCCAACGGGATTGAGTTTTCTAGTGCCTCATTCTCATCACCTCATTAGATGCGTTCAGGCTCATATTAAGCTGGAAAGCCTCTGACTGGAGCTGCTGCGCCCGTGCATCCAAAGCCGCCCGTTCTGTAGCTAACCTGGTGTCCTCAGCTGCCAAGGCCTCCTTGGCCCTAGCTATCTCCTCACGCACCTTTGCCACCTCCGCGTTATGCTCATCTTGATTTGCAGGAATAACCGTGGCGGTTAACAGGGCCGTCAGCTTATCCATGAGATCCATCAGCACCTGAGCCAGCGGGCACACAGGGCCTCCTGCCCCGGCTGCTCCTGACCCGGACGTTATTTCCGTTGCAGCCGTTGAGTTTTGACCGGGTTGAGTACTAGCCATGAAGACTCCTGCCCAGCTTGGCGGCTCATAGGAGTCCGGAATACTAGAGCCGTCAGAACAGCCCCCAATCATGTCCTCTTGCACTTGATACAGCGAATCTGTTGAACCGGCGGACGAATCACCGTCCAAGAGAACGACCGTCTCACCACCATCTTCAAATCCTTTAGAAACTTCCTTTCCATGGATGCAGCCCACAAAGGCACGCTTCATGACGGGTTGGACTTGGGCGGGTCTCGCGCGCTGAGCTGTCTCGACGAGGTCGATGCAGTTGTCCGGCTCAAGGCCCGGCTCACCAATCCGGCTGATGAAGACGTGGATTCCGCCAAAGGGGACCCGGTACCCGTACTCAATTGAGTCAGCGTCGGGGACCCAGCCTTCGTCGTCGATGTAGATCTTGCCGCGACGACCCTTGGTCATCCGGCCCACTGCGTATCCCTTGAGCCCTTCAAAGTTGCCCTTCAAGAACTCAAATCCACCGAGCGCTGGCCCCACGATGGGGGCCAACTGTCGTGGTTTTGTCACGGCAGATGTCCTCTTTGCAAGGACTTAGTCATGGAGCCATCGCAACTAGGAAGCTTAAAGGGGTTAATCGGGACAAAGAACACGAGAGTTTTATACTAGTTCGTGCCCTTACGGTGAAGGTAAGGCCTACGTCTAGTTGGGTTGGTATTGCTTGATGTTTCGATGACCAGGGAGCGAGATACGCTATGCCCGGCTCTCGATGAGTTGTTTCTTGACCTAAGCCGCCAGTGGGTCGTCCCCTTATATACACGGGTGGACGCCCTGCGGTCTACAGAGTCCCGGCCGGCTCATAAACAAAGGTCCGCTCGGCGACTAGTTAAATCTACCTTATGATACAAGTCATGCCATCATGGCGATTTATCACTATAGGCCTTAAGCCGCCTGTGGGCCTTAGACCCTTTATTGAACCGCCATCTTCGTACTTGGTCTTTGGGCTTCTTCCTGATGAGTCTTATTTGCATAACCCGGCCCCTCCTAGGCGGCTTACACAAATAGTTATATCCCCAACACTAAGGGTCCCATCTTTGGAGGTATTTATGCTTCACGCCTTGCTGCACATTATAACTACCTATTAGGCTCTATGAGAAGGAAGAAAAATTGTTAGCCAATGCTTATTTAGATTATAAGAGTATGGTAGTGCATGACTTTATTGTTAAGAACAAGGAAGGGGAGCTTAAATACAAATTGTTCTTTGATATACATCACCCTGAGACTATTACCTTGGCTGCTCCTTCCTTGTATAATTTATCTGAAGGTCCGTATCTAGTTCCGTGGGTGGCCATTTACGCTTACCGGAACCCTACACCAGCCCCGGAGCCGGAACCACAATTTGAGCCTCCACGAGATTCTGATTACTTTTGGGATCCGGAGATGGCTGCCAGCTAGTGGCAGTCAGAGTCCTCTTCATCTCAGTACGACCCCAGCTACACTTACGGGTATCCGCCAAGCCATCTATGGCAATAAACCAACTTAGGCCAAAATCCTAAGCTCGGGGGAGTACGTATTTCCCACCGACATTATATTTTTGTTCACACACTCATTGCCAGATGTTGGTGCTCATACTTTTTCACTGTAATATCCATGCTAGTTTATTTTTCTTTTTCCTACTTTCTTCTTGTGTGTTTGATAAACCTTGAGAAAAAAAATTAGTTGTAACTTTTAGTTAGTTTACCTTTCTTGCTGTAGTAGTAATAATTAAAAGAAAACCCAAAATGATTTCCCGTTCTTCTTTTGCTTGTTGGGAGCTTTCCCATGTTAATATTTTTATTTCTTTTCTTTTCCTTGGGGGTCGATAGGAGAAGACCATGATTAAATTGTTGAAGTGGCTCTTATATGCATTATTGTTGATTTAACCAAGAGCCAATATTACCTTGTCTTCTCCTGTTTATTGAATGCTCGCAGATTCCAGCTTAGTCCAATGCACGTGCACTCTTATTATTATTCACACCGTTCGGTCGTGCAAGTGAAAGGAAATTATGACGATATATGATGGACTGATTGAGATGAGAGAAGTTGGTATGAACCCGACCTCTCTTGTTTTTTAAATATGATTAGTTCATCGTTCCTGATTCTGCTTATTATGAATAAACATGTTTGCAAAGACAATTAGAGATCATAGTTGCTCGTGCCATGCTTGATTAGCTATGAGTTATAATGGTTAACCTTGCATGCTAACATGCTATTAAAATGGTTGTGATGTGGTATAATGGGGTGGTATCCTCCTTTGAATGATTTAAGTGACTTGACTTGGCACATCTTCACACATGTAGTTGAAACAAAATCAACATAGCCTTCACGATATTTATGTTCATGGTGGATTATATCCTACTCATGCTTGCACTCAATGTTCATTAATTTTAATGCATGTTCATGACTGTTGTCGCTCTCTAGTTGGTCGCTTCCCAGTCTTTTGCTAGCCTTCACTTGTACTAAGTGGGAATACTGCTTTTGCATCCAATCCCTTAAACCCCAAAGTTATTCCATATGAGTCCACTATACCTTCCTATATACGGTATCTACCTACCGTTCCAAGTAAATTTTTATGTGCCAAACTCTAAACCTTCAAATAAACATTCTGTTTTGTATGATCGAATAGCTCATGTATCAACTAGGGCTGCCCTTATCTTCCATGCTAGGCTGGTTATTCTCAAGAGGAGTGGACTCCGCTCCTCACTAACGAGAAAATGGCTGGTCACCGGGATGCCCAGTCCCATGCTTTATGCAAATTAAATCAAAATAATTGCAAACAAAACTCCCCCTGGGATTGTTGCTTGTTGGAGGCACTCGTTGTTTCGAGCAAGCCATGGATTGATGCTTGTTGGTGGACGGGGAGTATAAACCTTACCATTCTGTTTGGGAACCGCCTATAATGTGTGTAGCATGGAAGATATCACCATCTCTTGGTTGTTATGTTGACAATGAAAGTATGCCGCTCAAAATATTATTTATCTCTATTTCAAAACCAAGCTCTGGCACCTCTACATGCTTCCCTCTGCGAAGGGCCTATCTATTTACTTTTATGTTGAGTCATCACCCTCTTATTAAAAAGCACTACCTGGAGAGCGCAACTATCATTTGCATCCATTACTATTAATTTATATTGTGTATGACTATGATTGGATCTCTTTTACCATGAATTACAATGTTTAGTCAGCCCTTAATCTTTAAAGGTGCTCTGCATTTATGTTTTGCAATCTCGGAAAGGGCTAGTTTATATCATATAATGATTGTTTTGAGAAAGTGTTGTCATCCAAGATTTATTATTATGGCTCGCTAGTTGATTATGCTATTGATATGAGTAAACATGAGACCTAAGAGTTATTGTGAATGTGGTTAGTCATAATTTTTGCTGAAAACTTGAATGCTGGCTTTACATATTTACAACAACAAGAGCAAACAGAGTTTGTAAAAGTTTTTCTTTATCACTTTCAGTTTATCAACTGAATTGCTTCAGGACAAGCAAAGGTTTAAGCTTGTGGGAGTTGATACGTCTCCGTCAGATCTACTTTTCCAAACACTTTTGCCCTTGTTTTGGACTCTAACTTGCATGATTTGAATGGAACTAACCTGCATCGACGCTGTTTTCAGCAGACTTCCATGGTGTTATTTATGTGCAGAAACAGAAGTTCTCGGAATGACCTGAAACTCCAGGGAACATCTATTTGGAAAATAAGAAAAATACCAGAAGAAAATTCCACGTCAGGGGGACCACACCCTGCCCACGAGGGTTGGGGGCGCGCCCCCCTACCTCGCGTGGGTCCCCTGACGCTCCACCGACCTCAACTCCAACTCCATATATTCACTTCAAGGGAGAAAAAATCAGAGAGATGGATTCATCGCATTTTACGATATGGAGCCGCCGCCAAGCCCTAAAACCTCTCGGGAGAGCTGATCTGTAGTCCGTTCGGGGCTCCGGAGAGGGGGATTCATCGCCGTCATCATCAACCATCCTCCATCACCAATTTCATGATGCTCACCGCCGTGCGTGAGTAATTCCATCGTAGGCTTGCTTGACGGTGATGGGTTGGATGAGATCTATCATGTAATCGAGTTAGTTTTGTTAGGGTTTGATCCCTAGTATCCACTATGTTCCGAGATTGATGTTGCTATGACTTTTCTATGCTTAATGCTTGTCACTAGGGCACGAGTGCCATGATTTCAGATCTGAACCTATTATGTTTTCATGAATATATGTGAGTTATTGATCCTATCTTGGAAGTCTATAGTCACCTACTATGTGTTATGATCCGGCAACCCCGACGTGACAATAATCGAGACCACTCCCGGTGATGACCTTAGTTTGAGGAGTTCATGTATTCACTATGTGCTAATGCTTTGTTCCATTACTCTATTAAAAGGAGGCCTTAATATCCCTTAGTTTCCGTTAGGACCCCGCTGACACGGGAGGGTAGGACAAAAGATGGCATGCAAGTTCTTTTCCATACACACGTATGACTATATTCGGAATACATGCCTACATTACATTGATGAATTGGAGCTAGTTCTGTGTCACCCTATGTTATGACTATTACATGATGAACCGCATCCGGCATAATTCTCCATCACCGATCCAATGCCTACGAGCTTTTCACATATTGTTCTTCGCTTATTTTACTTTTCCGTTGCTACTGTTACAATCACTACAAAACACCAAAAATATTACTTTTGCTACTGTTACTTTTGTTACCGTTACCACTACTATTATATTACTTTGCTACTAAATACTATGCTGCAGATACTAAGTTATCCAGGTGTGGTTGAATTGACAACTCAACTGTTAATACTTGAGAATATTCTTCGGCTCCCCTTGTGTCGAATTAATAAATTTGGGTTGAATACTCTACCTTCGAAAACTGTTGCGATCCCCTATACTTGTGGGTTATCACACTGTACGCCTTTCCACCTCCCGTGTGCCACTGTGGCAGCCCCTTTTGACTATAAAAGGAGGCCCATGGCATACTAGAGAAGGATTCGGCTCTTTCGAACCACACACTGATCGCAGCTAGTTCGAGAGCTCAAGAACTCTCTGAAATACACCCACCAAAGCAGGACAAAGGTTTTACGTTTCCTCGCGGCCCGAACCTGGGTAAATGATCCTTGTGCTGTCTACTAACACTGCTCTTCTCGCAACCCCGTGCCTCGGCAACCGTAGTAGGTATTCTTGTGATCCCATAGGTGTCGTTCCACACCGACATCTTTGGCGCGCCAGGTAGGGGGGCGCAATTGTGAGAATCTATTTTTGTAGTTAGCCTAGCGGTTCTTCATCGCCCTTGGCTCATGAGAAGAAGGCGGCCGGAGGAACGACGATGGCTCGGCAACAGAAAAGCTAAGTAATTCAGAGCTTTGAGTTATTTCCTCCTATACATAAGCTTATCGTCCTCGAAGATCTCGCCTATGTATGAGAAACCTGAGCGCAAAGGGGCCCTCCCGCGATTGGCAACGCCCTTGTTCTGTTTCAAGTCCGCTCAATAGCTCAAAGCGGCCACGTCGAGAGTGGTGGGGTAGCCTTCCGCACTTGGCAACGCTCCCGAGTCTGACTCGAGTCAAGCTCGACAGTTTGGGTGGCCGCACTAAGGGCGGCAAGGTGGCTCGCCCGGCAGCAAGCACACCTGGCAGGCCTATGGGGAACCGTCCCCAAGACGCCGCCTTGGGTTTACACACCGGCAAGCCTACCCAGTAACGTAGGGAGGACATACAAAGGGAAATCAAACAGGAAAATAACATGCATAATACTGAAAGTGCTGCAGAGTTATATTACATCGAATTGTTGCTGCGGTTCTAACTAGAGATAGCGATTGTCTTGGTCGTGAACCTACAGTGGCGATAAAGAATGGGATGCCTAATCCCAGCGTTGGCCCTCCACCCTCTGAATTTCGTCGACTCGGCTGATGATGGGCTTGATGCACTCCCTGAGCGGCGCGAGGTCAGTACCCTCTGGCAACCTCTCCAGCGCGGCGTCGAAGTCGAGGTCGAGGTACCAGTGCGCCACCTTGGTGAGAACCTTGGTCATGGCACCCTGGCAAAGCCTCCGGGACTCGTCGACCAGTGAGACCGCCCGGTTGGCGTGGAGCCACTCCAGAGCACCGACAACCTTCTCAAAGAACATGGTCAGGCTGCAATTGGTGCTCACGTTCCGCTTCGGGACATACCTCGTGTCCGGCATCGCCATGATGGCCAGCTGCGGGGCGGCCTGGTTGGCAACGGTGGCGAGGCGATCGAGCCAACGGTTCTCGCCGTCCACGTGATCCGCGAAGTTGAGGCCCTTATTTTTCCGCAACTGCTTCTCGGCCTCCAGCTCCTTGGCCAGGGCCCCCTCTCGGGTTTTGGCCTCCGACAACACCTTCTCGAGACCCTCCAGCTTCAGCTTGAGGTCTTTGATGGAGTTGTTTGCCTCAGAGAGCTCCCCAGCCTTGCTGACGACCGTGCCCTGCGCCTCTGTCAGGTCACTGTTAAGCGTGTCCTTCTCCTAGGACAGCTTCAGTGCCTGCTCCTTCAGCCCGTCGCGCTCCGCCTCCAACTCCTCCACCTTGCCACCATAAACCTGGGCCTGGGCATTGAGTGCCTCTTTGTGCCTCTGCTCCAGCTAACTGGTTCGCTGCAAGACAAGCTTCTCGACCTCTGCATCCTTGCCGTGAAGCATGGAGGCGAGCTTCTCCTTGCGTGCAGCGAGGCCCTCCTCCTGGGAGTTCAGCGCGGCCTCGTGCTGGGTCCGGGCGGCTTCGGCGGCCGCGGCCAAGTTCCTCGCCGTCTCTTGAGCTTTCTCGATGTTGGCGAGCTTCATGGTGAGCTCCACATCGCGCTTGACCAGCTCGCCCTGGGCAGCCTTGAGCTCCTTGTGGGCCTTGCGGAACCAGTCATGTGTCTCGGCAACGCGCTTCTGGAGGTCTGCCTCCGCCTTCTCCACCACCGCCGTCCTGGACTTACCTTGTCCAGGCGGGCGCGGTGGAGCGCCTGGAGCTTCCGAAAGCTGGCGCCCATGGCGTGGAGGAGCCGTTCTTACTGCGAACCGTCGCCGCCAACGATCGGCTCGTCGACGACTTCAAGCCCAGCAGTGGCAAGCACTTTGTCGTCGAACACCTCTCCCTCAACGGGTGTCCTGGTGTTCGAGGCACGTGGAAGGTGGACGAACAAGTCGTCGCTCACACTCAGGTTTGTGCCGGAGCCGGAAGCAGAAGAAGAGGAAGGCTGGTCATCAGCCACCCCCTCCTCCTCCTTGGCAGCGGCCCCATCGGCCTCTCCGGCAGGCCCCTTGCTGGTCTCCTCAGCGGAAGCCTTGCCGGCCTTCCCGGTAGGCCCCTCGGCAGCGTCCTCAGCAGCACCCTTGGCGGCCTCCCCGGCGGCGATCTTCTCAGCGTCCGCCTTGGCGGCCTTGGCGACGTCCTCGATGACGGCGTCCACGTCCTCTGGGTTCACCGAGGAGGAATCTGGACGCCGAAGAAGGGGGTGAGGCAAGGCCAGGACCAAGAGCCGGAAAGAAAAAGAAGCAGGGACGAACGGCGAACGACTTACCTGTGCCAGTACCCGGCTGGGAAACGGAAGTCCCCTCCACGCCAACATTCAGCGTCGAGGAAAAGCCGCCGGCGCCCAAGTTCTCCTCCTCCTCCTCCATGTGCGTGGGCTCGGTGTTTGGCGCACTTGCCGGGGACGCCCCTCGGGGCGACGTGGTCGATGGGGGCGGCGTGTTGGGAGTAGCCCTCTGTGGCTCCTCCTCCTGCTGCTCCCCTCCTGCATACCTAGCAAGGTCAGCACCAAAGTGTCGTGCCCCTGACACATGTCGACGGGGGAAGAGTGATAAACTTACGTTGGGGGCTGCTGTCTGGGCTGCTCAACACCACCAATGGCGCCCCCGAAGTACCAACTAGGGGCTGGTCACCCGCCGATACCTTGGTCCTCTGCACTCTCTGGGACGGTGTCTCCACGTCCCTGCAAAGATGAAGACAAGTCAAGACGAGCAACACAGATTGAGGAGGCAGAGATAACGAAAAGGAATCAGATACTTACTCATCGTCCGCCTCCTCCTCTACTGTTTTCCTCTTCCTCCTCAGGCCGAGGGATCAGTAATCAAAAGTAACCTCCGTATTAGTATCCGTCGGAGGAGGAGAAGGAGGTGGTGTCTGGACACGCATGGACGAAGAAGGGGCGGCTCTCTTCTTCTTCACCGCGGCCTTCGCCGGCTTTTTTGCCGCAGCGGCCCTCGTGTGGCGCCCGGACCCCTCCAAGGTCAGCTGTGGCCGCGCAGCCTTACCGGGCCGGACCGGCTCGCCAGAATTGGCCCGCCACAGGACTCGCCCTCTCCCCATAGCCGGCGTCGGGCCTGCGGTCTCGGCCTCCTCCTCCGATGACTCGCCAGTCACATCTTCAACTAGAGGAGCCTTGGTGCCGGCGCTGCTGGCTCCCCCGGCGGCCGCCGCCCACCGGGCGAGCTCCTCCTCCTCCGCGGTCGTCGCGGCCTTGTCCTCCACACTGCCGGCGCTGCCGGCCTCCCTGGCGAGTTGTGCCTCCCTCGCCCTGGTGGTGATGTAGTCCAGCTCCGCCTGGGTGGTGTCCTGGACAAGCAGCCACTCGGCGTCGGCTTTGACATACCCCTCGTGCAGAGTGTCAATGAACTGCTGCACCTCGGTGTCCTCCGGCTCCTTCCAGCTCGGGTCAGGGCCATGGACGTTGCAGTCCGGCATCATGGCAATGATACCAGACCGGCGCAAGTTATTGCACAACGGGACCACCCCCGTCGGCAGCTTGAACAGAGGCCCCTTGAGGACCTTGCAGGCCTTCGCGGCGGCCCTCGCGACCTTGCCGGTCTGCTCGACCTTGCCATCGCGGCCCACGTCAAGCTGGAAGAGCCGCTGGCATAAATGGGCGTGCCCCATCACTATGAAATTGTGGTCGAGGCCAGGACGAAGCCGCATGATGTCGGCGGGGTTCGTGAAGAGCCAGGCTGGCCTCCCCTTGTTATGCAATGGAGCGATCCGGCGGTGGATGAAGTCCGCCCCGATCATCTCAAGGGTGAGGCAGGCCTCGGTGAGCCGGAGGATCCTGGTGGGGGCGACCGTGAGCTTCTCCTCGTCTGCATCGACGTCGCTCCAATCGCTTCTGCGGACCGGCGGCGCCTGGCGAACTTCGCAGAACGCCGGCTGGTCCTTCTCCTCGATCCAGCTCCACTGGCCCCGCCAGTCTTCCCACCTCTCCTTCATGGCGCCCTCTGAATACGCCCCCTTGGATCTTGAGACCCAGGCAATGCAACCGGAGATGGCGCCCCCTGGTTGGATCCAAGGGGAGAAGTAATGGCGGAAGAGCGCCATGTTGGGGTGCACCCCGTCAAAGCCCTCGTATAGATGCGTGAAAAGGGCCATGCACACCACCGCATTCGGAGTAAAATCTAGGAGGCGGAAGCCCAAGGTATGCATGACGTCGCTGAAGAAATCGGAGAAGGGAGGAAAGAATCCACAGGAAAAAAATCGACAAAGAAGGGGTATCAATTTGGGGCAGCCCCGACGCAGTCAGCGGGGATGACACGCGTGGCTGGATGCTCCGAATTCCCCTGCCTTCACTCCCCACAGGGCCTGAAGGAGTCCCGGCTCGAACACGCCAACTGCCGAGGGGAAGAAGGCGGATCGCTGGCCGCACCGCCAACAAGACTTCTCGGGCGGCTGCTGCTCCAAGGCCCTTGGCCACTCCCTTGCCCTTGGTGGATTTTGGTGCCATGGCGGCTGGGGGAGGAGGGCAGGACAGAGGGCGGCGGAAGCGCAACGGCGGCGAGCAGGAACGAAGCTTGGAGGAGAAGAGGAAGACAGGCGAAGGTTTCCGAGATTGGGGTTGCGCGAAGGGTAAAAGGAACAGTGCGCCCGCGGTTATCCCTTTTTATGGGGAAGCCGCGGGGCGCACTACCCATTTATTGCGATGTGACGCATGCATGTGGAAACCGCCCCACGCATGCCACCCACGTCACGCACACCCCTCCACGCCATGGCTGCTGCTGGGTCATGGGAGCGCCACAAAAAGTTTTACCGCGCTAAAAACCGCCCCGCCTGCCCGCGCACCATTTTGGGCCTGGCCCAACAACGTGTCACGCTTATATGTGGCCCAGGCCCAAGGGATCTTGTCGGTGTACAAAAAGAGGGGTGCGTTTTTGTACCCCTATACCTGTGCACGGGCAGTCGGAGCCGCGCCTACGGTCACGCCAAGCAGAACAAGGTAGGTGAGCCAAGGTAAGACCAAAGCCCAAGAGAATAAGAGCAATGCCATGGCCAAGACCACAAAGAGCAGTGGGACGAAGCAGGTTCCCCCGGCAAGATCCTTGTCGGGGCAGCCTGAGCAGCCCCGGCAAGACCCTTGCCGGGGCAGCTCGCCCCACACCAACAGAGCGACCCACCCTTGAGCCTACGGTCCCCCAACGCCATCATCCACGTGGGGCCAGGGCTCGGGAAGGCACCTCTGTGGTGACATGCAGATCTTTGTGAAGACATATGCAAGATCATATGAGGATTAGAAGACGACGATCCTCGACAAGATCCTTGCCGAGGAAGGCCACCAGACCCCCGGCAAGGTCCTTGCCGGGGACGACAATGTGCCGCGGCAAGACCCTTGCCGGGCCACACAGCAAGACACTTGCCGGGCCACCCAGCAAGGCCCTCACCAAGGAAGCCAGCGAGGCCACCGCCAGGCCCGCGCCAACCAAGCTTCCACCACTGTTCACATGCTGCTGCCAGCCCAACCAGCTGGGTGGGCACCTGTGTGGCAACATGCAGCTCCCAGGCCAACTCATCGGGTGCCTGCGTGGCGGCATGCTGATCTTCGTGAAGGCTCCGCCACTGCGCCACCTCAGCTGCCTGCCTGCCTACATGGCGCCGCACGCATAGCTGGCCAGGGCGCGTGTCGAAGCGAGCAGGAGCGGCGACGGACTAGACGGGCCTCGCCCCCGTCCCCGATAAAGCAAGGGGACACCTAAGCTACGCATTAAATGTGTCTTGTCCTGTAATACAAGTGATAAGCTCAGGGCACTGTACGCCTTTCCACCTCCTGTGTGCCACTGTGGCAGCCCCTTTTGACTATAAAAGGAGGCCCATGGCATACTAGAGAAGGATTCGGCTCTTTCGAACCACGCACTGATCACAGCTAGTTCAAGAGCTCAAGAACTCTATGAAATACACCCACCAAGGCAGGACTAGGGTTTTACACATCCTCGCAGCCCAAACCTGGGTAAACGATCCTTGTGCTGTCTACTAGCCCTGCTCTTCTCGCAACCCCGCGCCCCGGCAACCATAGTAGGGATTCTTGTGATCCCATAGGTGTCGTTCCACACCGACATCGGGTGCGATGCAAGTGCTCTGTAAAATCACCATGACTGCTCAAGTGCGAGCAAAGGGTGGAGGTACTGGCTTACCCGTGTGCGATGCAAGTGCGTTGTAAAATCACCAACTATGCAAGCTAAAGGCGGGTAGTTTATTTAGAAATTAGGATGAACCATGTGCGATAGACCAGCTAGCTAGAAATATAAAAACAAACTACCCGCCTTGAGTGTTGCAAAAATCGGCGGTTCTGCAACTTTTCCTTATTATCGTACACACATATTCTTATTGGACCGTGCGTGATCTTGGGCACTCTTGCCCGCATCAATTCCTTTACCCAAATTTTAGTAGCCGCCGTACTTCAACCATCGTCCACACACCTCCAGCACCGACCTTATAGTAAAATTGCAGTAGCGAGGCATTTGAACCGTCGCCATCCCTCGTCCACCACCATCTCCAGCCACCATTACTAAAATTTTGAGTAGCGCGGCATATTCTCAAACCCCCCTCCATAGTCCCCCCACCCGCCCCCTGCCCCTCGAACCCTAGCTCGTGGCCGCCGCCAACCCTTGACGGTCTGCCCATTCCTCGTAGCTTAGATAATAAAGTTCAGCTCACCCAGCGATTCCCATACCGTCGCCCCACTCCCATAAGTTTTTAGATGAGGCCTGCGGTGTCCCTCCCTACAAGATCCACATCCCCTGCTCCAAAATGTCGCAGCCTAAGCTCGACCACGTATCACGAGGAGCCCGACGAGTGTTCGGCCAAGAAGAGGTTTATCATGGTCTCTCCGGCGGACGTTGGCGAGGTGGCCACCGTTCGCCCTGACCTGTCGATCCCAAAGCAACACGTCGCCGCGGAAGCCAGCGAAGACATTGTCTATGTTGCCATGCAGAAGGCTTCATGTCAGCGGGCTAGCGTATTACTGTATCTCGGGAAAGCTGGCAACGACATCAAGCTCGTCGACAGCGACGGCTTCACGCGGTCCCTGTCACAGGTTAAGTGGTCCATCCCCAACCCCTCTGGTTCAACCGCCGTTAGTCTCTTAAATGGCCCTGTCGCTGATCTCCTCCGCGAAGCGGTCAAGGATTTTCGATCCTTGTACGCCATCGAGCCCATTTTGTCATTTCTGAAGGACACGTTCTACGGCGGCGGCTTGGGATCCTCAATTGCCAAGTTAGATCTCATCGACCACGACCTCGGCCACGAGGAGGGCACCCGTAAAGGTTCTTCCAAGGTGAAACAACCCATCTATGACATCAGAGAGCGCACCATGGGTCTGTGCTATTCCAACTGGAAGGATCTTGTCCATGACATGTGATGTGAGGCAACATCCTATCAGCAAATCTTACCTTTTGTAGCTTGTCAACCCATACCATTTGTTGTAGTAGCATTTGTCGTGCGGTGCTTTAACTGTGCTGTGTTTAATTATTTTATTTATGCAAAAATGAATTGTTCAATAGGGCTATGTGAATGTTTGTGTATGAATTGTCCTGTTCAGTTTCACGAATGGCTATATTTGGTTGTTTATAGTGAGTAGATGCCTCGTTTATCCGTATTTGTTTGTTAGGTTGGTTGCAGTGAGCATTTTTCCAGTTATCGAGTCGATGCCTTGTTTATATGTATTTTGTTCTTAGGGTGGTTGAAGTGAGAATTTGTCCAGTTATCAAGAAGATGCCTTGTTTATCTGTATTTGGTTGTTAGGTTGGTTGAAGTGAGCATTTGTCCAGTTTTCAAGCAGATGCCTTGTTTATCTATATTTGCTTGTTAGGTTGGTTGCAGTGAGCATTTTTCTAGTTTTCAAGCATATGCCATGTTTATCTGTATTTGCTTGTTAGGTTGGTTGTAGTGAGACTCTGTCCAGTTTTCAATGGCTATATTTTGTTGTTATACTGATCATTTATGCCTTGTTTATTTTAGTCATTTAGAATGTGATTTTCATTATGTGCAAGTTAGAACTGTGCCTCTCGACTGCATCAATACCAGTTTGAACTGCTATATTTGGTTCCAATTATGCCTGGTGTAGTTAACACATGCCCTTTATTTCAGTTTTACACATTTATCCAGTGTGATGTTTAAGTATTACCTATGTTCTATTCATTTTCAACAATACTAGTTTGAATTGCAATATTTGATGGTTGTTAAGCCTGTTGTCGATAACGTTGCCTTCCATTTTATATCTTATTTAACAACATGCTGAAACCAACATTCAAGCTGTCATTTGGACATGATGTTTTTTACCTTTTCTATATTTGTTTGATGTTAAGGTTGCTGTAATTATCATGCCTTTCCACTACTTATGCAGGACAACAACGGGAGTGGCCACCATTTTCCGCCGAGGTTAGTTTCATCCCTTGGCTTGTACTCCCCCGTCGTTCCATAATGTAGTGCACATAGATCCAGCCTGGACACTTGTTAGCTTCTAATATTGATATGTTGCTTGTAGGTACATATGCCCTTGGCAAGGATTGTCGGATGTGGGGTTCCGGCAAACCCTTAAGGTTCAAACACTGGGGTGCGCACGAAGTCTTTCCCTCCTACCGATCTACGCTCAAGCTCGCTAAGATCTTGTAGACGAACTCGCCGAACTCACAACACAGAAAGAGACACAAGGTTTATACTGGTTCGGGCTACCATTGTGGTGTAATACCCTACTCCAGTGTGGTGGTGATGGATTGCCTCTTGGGCTGATGATGAACAGTACAAGGGAAGAACAGCCTCATGAGGTTGAGGTGTTCTTGTGGCTAGGCTCTCGATAGGGTTGGATCAAGCTAAGATGCGATGCCTCTATTGTGGTGGCTAGCTCTATTTATATAGGCCCTGGTCCTCTTCCCAAATGTTGAGCAGGAAGGGAGCCAAAAACGGCGGGAAAATTTGAAGGGAACATCTAGTACAAGCTATCCTGACAAAAGCGGTCTTCGCCTGCGAAAAGCCCTGGGGTGACGCCGTCTTGGGCTCCACGATGACCTCCGCCTTGCCGCCCTCCTGGTCTTGGTCTTGTTGCACCAATATAGCAACCTTTGCCTGATGCCTCGGTACTCTTAAATGCGCTTGCCTCCTTAGCACCAAAGAGGAAATGTGGACGCTGTGCGCACTAGCGCCCGCCTGGCACCCGCCTGGCGCCGTTCGTCATGGCTTACGTCATGAGTGCCTCATGAGGTTTGCCCCGCCTTGATATCTCCGCTCCTCGTGAGCCTGCCTGGCTAGGCTACTCTAGAGGAAATCTTGCGCCGCCCGCCTCGTGAGGCTTGGACCCTCGCGAAGGTCTTGCATGCCTTGTCGATGAAGATGGGCCGTACGGCCCTGGGCTGCAGGATGGCAAGTCTGGGGACCCCTGTTCCCAGAACGCCGACAGTAGCCCCCGGTCCCAAGGCGCGCTCGGGCTTGGCTTCGCGGCGAAGCTAAGGGTCATGTTCGGAGCGCCGCGGGCCCCAAAAGCCTGCGGCCTCGGTCGACGCGTGGCGGTTGATTGGACGTGGGCATCTCCGCTTCCCCACGCCACCTCGGCAACTGAATGATTTGACGAGTCCCTGCGACATGCAAGGAAAACCATCATTACCTGTGACCATGGGAGACGCTGGTTGGCCTTCTCTCGCTATAAATGTGGAGGGGGGCAGAGCCCCCGTTGCCCATTTTCTCCTTGTTTGCTCGCTTCGTCCTCCTCGCTCTCCTGCTGACAGCAATGGCGCCAATTAGAAGGTCTTTGGCCGAAGAGAAAGGGAAAGCTCCCCGTGGCGATCCAGAGCCACTTCCGCCGAAGAAACGAGCGATCCACCACCGTGACGAGGCGGCAATGCAGCTGGTGACGAGGCCCTGGTGCGAGCGGCCTCCACCGGGGTTCCCGCTCCCCTTGTACTCCCGAGCGGAGGGCTCGGGAGGACGGAGTGGCGAGCAGCACCACCCGTGCCGCGTCAAGGGTCGCCGCGCTACGGCGCCACGCGCCGTTGCCCCTGGGGTGCACGCCGCTGACTCCTCACGCGAGTTGGTGCTGTGGGCGCTGATGCCTCCAAGCTCCTGGATCCGCTTCCCGTGATTCTTCTCCGACGTGATGCCACTGAGGGGGCCGCTCGAGCTCTGGCTGCAGCACCCGACTGTAGTGCCCCGCCGACCGGAGCGGAGATCGAGGATGTTCCCACCGGCAAGATCTTCATGACCCGTGGCTGGGGCGAGATCGCACAGGTTTGCCGTGCGAGGGGGCCCCTCGCGATCCACTTCGAGTACGACGGCCCCTCCACGCTCTTCTTCAAGGTCTTCGATGCGGAGGGCCGCCGCTTGGAGTGCTGCCCCGGAGGGGAGCGCCAGGTCGACGCGCATCCCGCCTGCGAGCACTCTAGCAGCAGCGGTAGTTCGTGGGAATCCAGCAGCTCTCCCGAGCTTTACGAGACTCCGGAGACGAGCGACGATAGCTACGTCCCTCTGAGCTCTCGCCGTGCTCGGAGCAGGGCCGCGACATCTGGTAGCCGTCGCCGCTGATCTGGATGGGGTTGGCGCCGGCCTCCCGTGGACCACTGTTGACGATGGCGTCCGCCTCGGGAGGGTGTAGATAGGATTCCTCTTAGCAACAGCTTTTGTTCCCTGGGAAAGATCGCGAATCACCCCATGGGGGCATGTAAGGGTTTGTAATGTCTTTCTTGTTCATCTTCCTTGTTATAAGAATTTGGTGAACACATGTCTCGTTAAGGCTCGGTCCCTCCCTTTCTTTCCTCGTGATAGCTTGTTGCTCTACACTGACAGGTCCCGGTCCCAAGGCGTCTACAGTCGTCGCTGGTATGCCAGGTCGCGTGCCGTGGTCAAGGCCAGGAGGTGCGCGGCCTGAGGTCCAGTAAGAGCCCATGAGGCGCGATGCTCAAGAGGTCCCCCTTAGCGCTCAAGCGGCAATGGTAAGGAGGGAAAGGGAGTTGACGTGGCCGCAACGGGGTTGCGACAAGGCGTGAGCAACCATTAGGCCTAAACACTTAGCCAATCTGGGTGCAAGACTTATCTTGTTGATTTCGTGGCGACTCGCGACGTTGCGCTAGGGTTGTGCGCCAACTTGTGCGGCATAGACATGCTAGCCCGTACGAGTTTCCCTTCCCCATGCTCTCCTTAGTGCTCTACGTCCTCAGGTCCCGGACCTCGAGTGAGCTTAGCCGCCGCTGGTATGCCAGGTTGCGATGCCGTGGTCAAGGCCAGGGGGTGAGGGCTGGAGAGCCAGTAGGAGCTCCTGAGTCGCGATGCTCAGGAGCCCCCATTTTAACGCGCAAGCGGATCGCACGAAGAAAAGGAGACTCGCGGTACCATCTGCTATCCTTCCCTCATGACTCCTGTGAACAGGCACAAGAAGGAGCATGGTCAATCTTTACAGCTGTTAGCTCGTCGCTGGTTGCTCTGGGTGAGGCGAAGGCACCGAGGGGCTGGTGAGGTGACGTGTGCGGCGCGTGCCGTGAGCCAGAGCTTGGCCACTCAGATTTGTTGGACGTGGCAGGGACGGACCCATGCACCAGCGCCGTGCCTGTGTGAAGGCCCCGAGGGAGGCGATGATCGAGAATACGATAGCCATTGGCAGGTTAGGCATAAAAGGCAGGTTGACTTGGACAAACGCAGGAAGATACATGCCACCGGGTCTGGCCCGAGCGGCTTGGGGATGATGCAGCCCGAGGGGCGCCCCCAGCAAGGTAAGCTAAAGACTTAAACAAAGGGGATACATGCCATAGGGACGGACCCACATAACCTGGGAATGGTGCAGCCCGAGGGGCGCTCCCAGCTTAAACGAACTTGGAAGATGTCACCTGGTTCTCTAGATGAAATAGAGTTGATGTAGCTGAAGCCACGTGTTGAAGGGACGACTACTCATGAGCCACCGAGACCCTGAGCCTTGGGAGGCTCTGGGGGCTCGCGAGGTTCCCTGAAGAGCATCTCCATCTCCTCCTGAACGGCGCGGATCCGGGCCTCCTAAGATGCCAGGACCTGCCGCAAGTTGCGTTGATGGGCCGATGCCACGCTTGGCAAGCCGAAGGGCATGCAAACATAGTTGTGTGGTGGGACCTCACAGCGGCCCGCATGTGATGGCCAGAAGCGCTCCTGAGACGCGGCCCTGTTGAGCCCTGGGACATCGACGCAGAGATGCATCCTGGCATCCTCGCCTGGATGGGGTGCTGCGCCCTGTGTGCGGCTGTGGCCGCGCATGGCTCTTGCTTCTTGCAATTCTTGGGTGGTCTTGGTGATGAACTCCTGGGTGGTGGGCACTCCTTGCCCTGTGTTCTCCTGAGGGAAACGTGCTGTGAAGCACGCCTCCAAGTGGTACCCAAGCGCCTCCCTCGTGAGGTTGGCAAGGTCTGAGGCCCTCTCGATGAGAGCCCCCAACCCTGCCTGAGGAGGGCGTCGGGCGCGCTTTCCTATGTGATGGAGGGAGGTGCCCCTGGGACGGGCGCTGATCCTGACAAGGCTCCTGATGCGATGCCATCTCCTTGGGGTCCTACGCGGCGCGGCAAATTCTTCTTGGGACGGTCTACGGAGGGCCTTCACTTCTGCTGTCGGGGTCGTCGATGGCTGCAGCTTGAAAGATGCGCTCAAGAGAGCACACCGCATCCCTCTCTTCACATGGGACCGTGATGATTCCTCTTCTTCCTCGCATCTTGAGAATGTTGTAGCCGCGATGAATGACCGCCATGAACTTGGCCAGGGCTGGGTACCCGAGGATGGCGTTGTACGACAGGCGTATGTGTGCGACGTCGAAGTCGATGAGCTCGGTGCGGTAGTTGTCGCCCTTGCCGAAGGTGACGGGCAGGCAGACTTGCCCTATCGGCATGGTGGAACCATCAGTCACCCCTGAGAAAGGCTTGGTCGGCTGGAGCTGCTCATAGGGCACTTGAAGGTTGTCGAACGTGTCGACGGACAGGACGTTGAGCCCTGCGCCGCCGTCGATGAGAGTCTTGGTGACTTGCACATTCCTGATGACTGGGGAGCATAACATAGGGAGTGCACCTGTGGTGGCCGCGCACTTGAGCTGGCCTGCCGAGTTGAAGGTGATGGCACATTTGGACCACCTGAGTTGGCGAGTGGCCTCGAGCTTGGGGAGCGCTGTGTTCACCTCGTGAGCGAACTGTTTGAAGATGCGCTGAGAGGCTGGGGCTTGTGCACCGCCCAATATGCAGGCGATCGCACGCGGCTCCTGGAAGCCCCCAGCCCCCTCGTCCTGGTGGTGGTCCTCGTTCCTTCTCGGTGGCGGCTGCGGGGGAAGACCGGTGTTACCCTGGGTGCGATCCTCACAAGGAGGGTCCCTCCAGGCACCCTCGCGAGGTTGGTCCTGCCAGCGGTCCTCGCGAGGCCGGTCGCGCCACTTGTGGTGCGGGCCATGGTCTTCCCAACATCCACCTCAACGTCCTCCTCCACGGTCGTAGCCCCGGTCGTTGCGCTCGGGGAGTCGACCGTAGCATCCTTCTCGTATGGCCCTGAGCTCTTGGCAGTCGCTGGTGTTGTGGGTGTTTAGGTCGTGGAACACGCAGAACGGCCGATTGTTCTTGGACAACTCAGGCTGGTCTCTGCCTCTCTTGGTGCCGGGCTCCGCTGCGAGCACCACTGCCTCCTTGCGCTTCACGTCCTTGGCCTTGGTCTTCTTCTCCTCCGCCGCTGCAGCTGGCAGCTCGAGGAGAGAGAGACGCCCCTCCTCAGCTCTTGCGCACTTGGTTGCCAGGTTGAACAGCTCTTGAGAAGTGCAGAGCTCCTCGTGGATAGACAACTCTTCCTTCATCTTGACGTCACGGACGCCATCGGAGAACGCGGAGATTATGGCCTCGTCCGTGACCTTGGGGATCTTGAGGCGGGTGTTGTTGAAGCAGTGGATGTACTTCTGGAGAGTTTATCCCGGTTGTTGCTTGATGCGGCACAGGTCGCCCGCGGCCGGTGGGCGGTCGCGAGTGCCCTGGAAGTTGGCGACGAAGCGGTCATGCATCTCGTCCCAGGAGGAGATCGAGCCGTGCTGCAGGTTCAGGAGCCACGAGCGGGCCTTGTCATGGTTCTAAGTCTGACAGTAGAATAGAGGGTAGGAATGGAGAGGCAAGATCCTAGCTATGGAGTAGTTGTATACGCAAGATGTTTACGAGTTCAGGCCCTTCACGGAGGAAGTAACAGCCCTACGTCTCGGAGCCCGGAGGCGGTCGACTGTATTATGCCCGTATGAGTTACAGGGGTGCGAACCGTTTACACTGAGGAGGGGGGTGGCTTATATAGAGTTCGCTGCACCCTCCAGCCCTCGATTATGCAGGATTAAGGTATATTAAGATCGAGGGTTACCGGTAACGCCCCACATATAGTGCTATGATGACCATAAAGCTACTTAATGACCGACCGCTTGTTTGCAGATCGACTTTAGATCTCCTGGCAATGAGTGGTTGGCTTCATGGTCGAAAGTGTCTTTAAGTCCGTCGAGTGGAACCCTTCCAGGTCGACTGAAAGGTGTTTTCTTCTAGAGATGTCGTTGGGGAGGGTATCTTGGACAGGTCCATGACCCTACCCTAGGTACATGACTTCATCAGGCCCCATCCTTGAGAGCCATGGGGAACCAGTTCGCCATGACTTTCTCGTCACCGTTGGCCACTTAGATGCTCAGCTCATAGAGCTGCAGGAACTCCACGGGGTCTGCGGTGCTATCGTAGCGAGGAGGCAAGTCTGGCTTGAACTTGCCTGGCCAGGCAACGCTACGCGGCTCGGGGGTGAAGGCGCGGCAGCCGGCTGTGGTTGCCGGGGCCCGCTTCGGGGGTGTTGCTTGGTCTTGACGGGGTTCGCGCTGCGCCGCTGCGGGCGGTGCGCAGTCTTGACGAGGTAGCGCGGGAAGCGCGGGTGCGGCCTCTCGCCGACGAGGGATTTCTTGGCAGCTTCTATCTTCGCGCGCGTGCTCCGGGCGTGGTGGATCACGCCGCGGAGGTGCGCGCCTTGGTGCCAAGGCACCGTCTTGGGGTCGAGGTGGTGGAGGCACGCCATGAGCTCCGTCCTCCACGGTTGGTTGAGGGGGAGGCAGAGAGTTGTACGGCGCTGGAGAGCCCCCCTGCGGCATGGACGAGCTCGGCGACACGGTCGAGCCACTCCTCGTAGACGTTATTGACAGGGCGATAGAGGAGGAGCTCGTTCACCGCGATGAGCGCGGCTCGTGCTTCCATGGGAGCGCGGTGTGTGCAGAACGAAGAACCAGCAGGGGTGAGCGACGGAGTAGCGGTGCGGCCATCTTGCCGCACCGAAGGATGCAGCGAGGACGCCTGATCCTTGTTCCCCGCCGGGCCGGTGGCAGCGTTGGCGACGGGAGACGAAAAACAACGAGGTGGCCCGCTTACAGGAGCTGTCTGAGCGAAGCAGGCAGAGAAGGCAGCCCGACGCTCAGCTCGGGCACGGCGAGCGTCCGCCATGGAAACGACGGAGCGACGAAGCGACGAACCGATGGAAGAGAAACCACGGCGCACCCCTACCTGGCGCGCCAAATGTCGGACGTAGGGTTCCGGCAAACCCTTAAGGTTCGAACAATGGGGTGCGCGCTAAGTCTTTCCCTCCTACCGATCTACGCTCAAGCTCGCTAAGATCTTGCGGATGAACTCGCCGAACTCACAACACAGAAAGAGACACGAGGTTTATACTGGTTTGGGCCACCGTTGTGGTGTAATACCCTACTCCAGTGTGGTGGTGATGGATTGCCTCTTGGGCTGATGATGAACAGTACAAGGGAAGAAGAGCCTCCTGAGGTTGAGGTTTTCTTGTGGCTAGGCTCTCGATCGGGTTGGATCAAGCTAAGATGAGATGCATCTACTGTGGTGGCTAGCTCTATTTATATAGGCCCTGGTCCTCTTCCCAAATGTTGAGCGGGAAGGGAGCCAACAACGGCGGGAAAATTTGAAAGGGGATAGCTAGTACAAGCTATCCTGACAAAAGCGATCTTCGCTGAAAAGCCCCTGGGTGACGCCGTCTTGGGCTCCACGATGACCTCCGCCTTGCCGTCCTCCTGGTCTTGGTCTTGTTGCACCAATATGGCAACCTTTGCCTGATGCCTCAGTACTCTTCGTCTGCGCTTGCCTCCTTAGCACCAAAGAGGAAATGTGGACGCTGCGCGCACTTGCGCCCGCCTGGCACCCGCCTGGCGCCGTTCGTCATGGCTTAGATCATGAGTGCCTCATGAGGTTTGCCCCGCCTTGATATCTCTGCTCCTCGTGAGCCTGCCTGGCTAGGCTACTCTAGAGGAAGTGTTGCACCGTCTGCCTCGCGAGGCTTGGACCCTCGCGGAGGTCTTGGATGGCTTGTCGATGAAGATGGGCCGTACGACCCGCAACATAGCCACGCCATGGGCCACAGGCAGGCAAGTCTGGGGGACCCCCGTTCCCAGAACGCCGACAAGGATCCACGCATCGACCCTTTTTGCGTATGGGGCAATGAGATATTCATGAACAAGCATCAAGTGAGGAGAATGATAAGGATTATTAGCAAAAAGATACGAATGGTGGCAAGCAAGTTATTTTTTATGCTCCATGCAACACAGAAGTGAGCTGTAGGATGGTTGTCGGCGTCCTGGGAACGGGGGTACCCAGACTTGCTTGCCTGCGGCCTAGGGCATGGCTCATCCAGCGGCCCAGTACGGGCCATATTCATCAACAACCACTCAAGACCCTCGCGAGGGGCCAAGCCTCGTGAGGCGGACGACGCAAGGCCTGCTCTGGGCGGCCTCCCTAGGCTGGCTCCCGAGGAGCAGAGATATCTATGCAAGCGGATCGTCGCGAGGTTTGCATGACGTGAGCCATGACGACCACGGCCAGGCGGGCGCCTGCCGGCGTAGGGTACTCGTCGCCTCTTGGGTGCTAAAGGGGCAAGCGCAGGTGAGGAGTCCCGAGGCATCAGGCAAAGGTTTCCATATTGGTGCAACGAGACCAAGACAAGTAGGACGGCAGGACAGAAGTCACCACGGAGCCCACGACAGCGTCACCACCAGAGTCTTTGGCAGGCGAAGACCACCTTTTGTCAGGATAACTTGTACTAGATGTCCCTCTTCAAATTGGCCATTGTGGGATCCCTTCCCGAGTAATATTTGGGAAGAGGACCCGGGCCACTATAAATAGGACTAGCCACCGTCCTAGCAAGGGGACGGATCATTCAGACCATCCTTAGCACACAATCTCACCGAGCTCAAGAACACCTCTCCTTACGAGGTTGTTCTTCCCTTGTACTTGTTCATCCTCAGCCTACAAGGCAATCCACCACACCACACTAGAATAGGGTATTACACCATAACGGTGGCCCGAACAAGTATAAACCCTCATGTATCTTGTCTCTTGTTCTTCGTGCACACCCTAGTGTTCGAACCTCAAGTGTTTGCCGGAACCCAGAATCCGACAATGGTAGCTACAAACTCTACAACCTTCTCTTTTTACTGCCCATAGTGAGTTGTTAGACAACAATGTCCGAATCTTTTTCATTCGCAGTGGTTCCCGAAGCAGTTCACTCAAGATTACCTCGCAAAGTACAAGATTGGTGTACACGCAGTAAAGGTTAAAGTATTTCATCCATACTACAATGATCATCGAGAAGTCATAGTGAAGACGATGAAGGATGGATGGGCAGCCATCACAAGGGGTTGTCCTAGAGTCATGCACGCATTACGCATGGAGGAGGGCACAATATGGGCATTCTGCTTCCCCTTCTCGAACAACTAGAATGTCTTTCGCCTCTCTGTTTATAGTCTTTAGTACAACTATGGTTCATCATTCTTTACTTGGTGCTTCTGTAGTTCTTCAATATATGTACCTATGCATTGAATTATGCATTCGTGGTTCAACATATATTTGTAATAAACATGGTTGGATGTGAAATAAGTGATTGCCTACTTTCAAATTGAAAACATGTGATTTTTAAATTAGGGATTAATTAGGGATTACACTGCACACGGTTTGCGAACACGAAATGTCTGCGATAGACGTGGAGATCAGACATGTTTCTAGGATCCACTACGTGTGCGATAAATCTCCACTGCACACACACAATCAGCCAAGAAATAACGTGTGCGATTAACAATAGCATCACACACAGTTCTTTCTTATTAAATGTTTGCGATAGCCACCTTATCACACACGCTTCGAAATTATGGACTGTTTGTGATGTTGTGCGCATCGCAAATGTTTGGTCATAGAAGAACGCGTGCGATAGGTCGATCATCTGACGTGGTACCACGGATAAATCATATGGGATGTATTCAAGCTTCGAGGAACTGTGTGCGCTCATACATCGATTCGCACACAGCCGAGGAAAAGTAAATATGTGTGATTGTCTACTTCTACAATCGTGAACTATTTGTGATGGGTCACACATCATAAACGTAGCACCACAGAATACCGACTGCGATGGCAATGCGAGCACAAACGAGTAGGGAGTACTGTACATGCATCGAGGCTCCCTATCCCCGATGGTTTCTGGGTCATGTGGGAAGGACCCCCCTATCGCAGTCACTCACTTGGTGACGGTTTCGAACACCGTCGCAGAAAGGGGTTAAAAACCGTTTATATAGAACCTTGTTGTACCAGTGTAAGATAGCATGACAGAATGAAGAGGGTACAACAATATGAGCAACTAACAATAACTGACACAAAGAGAGAGTAAGACGAATGATATGCAACAGAAAATAACTGATCAGATAACTATCGTCACAGAGCACATATGAAAACTACCGGAAGTAATTCAGTGAAGTAAATTGAACCAGTGGTGCTCGACGGCGACAGAGATATTTGGTAGACCAGTTCACCCTTCTGCCAAAGGGCTACGTCTGGTTGGATGGGTTGTGACTTAACATGGAAGATAAACTCTCTTCACCCTATTCTCCTTCAACTCGATGCTGTTCAGACTCCAGTTGATTTCACTCATGGTAGATACTTGTCGGTGATCTCCAAACATTGGATCGACCTTCGCGAACCACAATCACTCTTGGTTGCTGAAGATCTGGCTCGGTGAAGACAACAACTCATGAACACTCGAGCCAAAACCTATCCATCTAGAGAGTGTGCAGCTCTCAAGATTAATAGGTACAAATACTCTAACTCAGAACTACAATGATGCTAAACCACTGTCTAAGTTTGGGCCCTTGATTTTTCTCTTGGTGGATCTACTCAAATCAGTCGAAGAGGGGTTGCTCAAATCAATCTTCTAGAAATCTCAAACGGAGCAGCCAACGGATAATGTTGGAGCGGGGTGGCTATTTATAGCCGCAGCCTTCCGTGATGGAAAATGACCAAATTGGACACAAGGAGCAGCCAATGATTGAACGACATGAGTCCAACGGTCGGAATTTTGAGCACAATGGTAACATTACTTGCGGAGCAAGTAATGCTAAATCCTCAGTCCAAAAGATATCTCCCGAAGCACGAAGAACAACATCTACTACTACTAGGTAATCATTCAGAGCATAAAGAGATTTCTCTTGCATCCTTCATAGGTTTTGGGCTAAGCATCACAATAGATCTATGCTTCGAGAACCTATATGCCTCTTAATCGTACGGAGGTCCTATGACTTAAATAAATGAAAGAGGAACAACAAAATGAATATTACGTCTTCACTTTGTCTTTGACTTTCATTCGCTGCAGTCAATTTCTTCGGATGACACTACCGAACCAAATGCTTCGCTTCAATGGTAAACTTTCGAGGGGCTAATTTCTTCGCATAAATCTTCTCGTCTACATATCTTCAACATATGTAGCTAGTTCTTTTCTGCAATGCAGATATACTTTGGTGAAGTTCCTCGAACTTAGCATCGGAAACAACATTCTCTTCGGTTTTGTATGGACTATTTCTCTCTATATGCACTAGCAAACAAATCAGTCCATACATGTTTCTGTCAACAATCTCCAAAACAAAGGTAGGCAGATATTGCACCAACAATCTCCCCCTTTTTGGACGATTGCTGGCAAAACAGAACACATCGAAAGATAGAATGAATGGAATGTAATGTGAAGGATAATAAAAGATGAGAGATAAATACGGAGATAAAATATGCTTCCCCTGAAGATATGCATCATTTGAGTGCATAGTTAAATCGGAAGGAAGCGAGGTGAATCTTCGTATGAGTGTCATTGATATATGATCTCATTCTTGACTTCTTTCAATGCACTCAACAATGTCTGAGGTAATTCCTGTCACGCAATCTTTGAAATTTATTAGATAGATATAGTAAATACTTTGACCACCACTTCCTCCTCGCCGAGCAACGCACCATGGGAGCCCCTGCAACGCCGCCATCGCCGTCGTCTTCAACCTCCAGCGCCCGAGATCGCCGTCGTCGTTCCGGCCACACCATATCTTCCCCGAGCCGCTGACGACGCCTTCTAGATCGCTGTGAGCTCCGCCACCTTTCCCCCTCCTCCCCGAGCTCGTTCCTGTCCTCTAGTCTCCTCTTCCACTCAAGCCGTGAGCTCCTCACCGCCGACGATGACGCAGACACGGCCATGGGCACTGCAGCCCGTGTCTGAGCACACTGGTGTGCTCAGCGCGTCTCCGCGAACCCATAGCCACCAGCAGATCCCCCTCCCACACTCTCTAGCACCCAAAACCGACTGCTCCCGAACTCTGGCCACCGCCACGAGCTCGTTTTCGGCGAGCTCTGGCCACCCCAGCTGCTGCCGCTTGTTGCAACGGAATCGTGCGAGTCTCATTGTCCCATAGTTGCAAACCTAGCTCAAAACCATCACCCATAGCTCAATCCCGAGCAGACTCCGCCGCGACCGGAGGTTGCCGCCGTCCAAACTCCAGCGTGCCGACGTGGCCACGTGATTAGTACTAATCACTGCCAGCTAAACCACGCACAAACACTGACAGTGGGCCCTGGGCCATTATTAGTTTTAGTTAAGATTAGTTTTAACCTTAATTAACCACTGAGACACTGATTGCTGGGTCCCACGCGTCAGGTTTGACCTTGATCAGCCCTGTTGACTGGCTGAAGTCATGCCGATGCAGTGCTGATGCAATTAATCTTTTCTGGAATTAGTTTAATATCGAAATAACGTGAAATTCCAGAAAAAGACCTAAACTTCAAAAAATCATAGAAATTAATCTACAGCTTAGAATGAAAAGATTTATATATGAAAAATGATCAGAAAAATCTAATCTATCCATCTGAACCATTTCCATGCATGTTAGAACAAGTTGTGGCTTCTTTTTAGGACAAATCAAATAAATGGCATTTGCATATCCACATATGGAGTTTGAATTTGAATCTTGGATTCAAACCAACTTCATTTAAATTGTTGCTAGTTGCATTAGCTCAAACCACAACATATTGCCATGTCATGATCATGCATCAGATTGTGGCATTGCATTGATTATGCTCCTTATTTGTTGCCGGTATTTGTCCCCTCTCAGTAGACGTGGTTCCGACGATGAGATCGATGAGACCGATGAAGAACTATACTATCTTCAGAAGTGCTAGGCAAGCAACCCCCCCCCCCCTTGTTCATTCCGATACAATCCCACTCTCTCGCTCCTATTCTATTTTACTGCATTAGGACATCAACAATTCATCTGTTACATGCTGCGGTAGTTGAACCCCTTTCCTCTGCATGACCTGTCATTGCCACAGTAAATAGATGAAACCAGCTAGCATGAGTAGGAGTTGTTTGAGCCCTGATGTGCCTATTCATTCATGCTTGTTTGTCATGCCTGCTACTGCTTAGAGTTGAGTCAGGTATGATTCATCGGGGATGAATTGGAGGTGTGTGAACATGTCCTACTGTTGAGAGTTAAGTGTGCGAACACGATTTGGTAGAGGTATCGATGAGAGGCCATGTAGGAGTACATGGTGGGTTGTTTCATTAGAACCGTCCTTAGGAACTGAGATTTGTATGTGTGATTTAAGATTAGCTACTACCACACATTGAGAACCTTAATTGACTCTGTCGACTTATTAACCGCCCCTGTCCTATGTCCAGGAGTTGCAAGTAGTTTCTGGTGTTTGTAGTATGCTGGAGGTCGTGCACAGCGCTGACCCAAGGGGTGGGCTATGATGCGGTAGGCATGTGGCACAGTGTACCGGGACGCCCGTTTGGTGCCTCGGGAACCCTGCACACATCGTTCGGGCCCGTAGTGGAAACCTCGGCTGGACTCTCTGCGGATGGAACCTGAATAGGCGATAAACCTGGACTGGGGACTTGTGTGGTTAGTCAGGTCGTGGCCGACACCCTCGCCCGGCTTCCGCTTGAAGGTTGTCGAGATATATGACATGTACATCGCGGTAAGTGGTGAGAGTGTATGTGAAGAAGTAGACCCCTGCAGGGTTAACATCATCTATTCGAATAGCCATGTCCGCGGTAAAGGACTACTTGGTTGCCTACACAGTTCATAGACAAGTGAAAGTGGATACTCTAAAATGCGCAAGATAATCATGAGTGCTATGGATGGCGTTCTCGTAGGGAGACAGGAGCGGATCCATAGTGGTGTATTGATTGGTGAATATGTGGACTCGTGTGCACCACCTTAAAAGAGTTACCAGCAGTCGTAGTATAGGATAGCCACTGAGTCAAAGCTGGCTTGATGCAGTTAAACTCCACCACCCCCTTTGTTGATACTGATGCATATGTAGATAGTTCTGATGTAAGTCTTGCTGGGTACATTTGTACTCAAGTTTGCTTAATTTATGTTTTCGCAAAGAGACTTTGGTCTC
This sequence comes from Aegilops bicornis, assembly GCA_021605145.1. Lineage (NCBI taxonomy): Eukaryota > Viridiplantae > Streptophyta > Magnoliopsida > Poales > Poaceae > Aegilops > Aegilops bicornis. The sequence goes on along the minus strand of CM038674.1, from coordinate 299,635,176 downwards.
ACTAGTAGTTCCGCGTGGACTTCGACGTTTAGCTTGTTACCTCAGCTACGATCTTGTACCCTTGGGAGGGTCATGTAGATAGTCAGGCTTCTTAGCCTTTTTCATTTGTAGTTTTCTGTACTCAGACATGTTATGCTTTTGTTGCAGGTATGCTCTGTATGTTGGGTCATGTGAACCATGATTGTAATTCCTACTATGTATGACTCTTCAGAGCCTTATGAATAAGTACTTTGAGTCGTAGAGTTTCGTTGTGATGCCATGTTGTATTTGCACATATCGAGCATATTGTGTTTATGATTTTGAAATGCTTGGTATGTGTGGGACCTGACCACCTAGTTGTTTATTCCTAGTTGCCTCTCTTATGGGGAAATGTCTCCTAGTGCTTCCACTGACCCATGGTAGCTTGCTACTGCTCCGGAACACTTTGGCCGACCAGCATGTGTCCTTCTTCGTTCCTCTGTCTGTCCCTTCAGGGAAATGTCACGCGTTGTTCCTTTAAGTCCTTGTAGCTTGCTACAACTTGGGTTCATACGTTGATGAACGACACATTCTCTGTCATGTTGGCCCGGGTTCTCTGTCGTATGGATGCTAGCGACACTATCATATACGTGAGCCAAAAGGCGCAAACGGTCCTGGGCCAGGTAAGGTGGCACCCGTGGGGATACCGTGCGTGAGGCCACAAAGTGATATGATGTGTTACATGCTAGATCGGTGTAACTTATGATCGGGGTCCTGACAGCCATCATCTCAGCCTCCCGACGTGCATTGCCCTGATCCACCAAAGCCTCAGCATTGTTATCAGCACGCGGCGGGTCATACCTACGGGGTTGGTTACGGTGCCGCTCACTTCTTGGAACCACTGACGACTCAATATGCCTGCTGTAGCTTCAGCTTTGACGAGGGGCTGAATGAGTCCGCCCATGACTGTATGAGTAAGCCGCCTCTTGAGCCACCGTTGTCTAAAGAAGCTCTCCTGCTCTCCGTATCTCCATCGTGGCTGGTGAATTGCCCTCAATGGGGAGAGCCGCCAATCGTGTAGCCGCGGCAATCATATTGTCCAGAGGGTTAGAATAATGACCCGGTGGTCTTGGTACTTGCTGAGGCGGGGTCAAGTTCAAACGAGGCAGGTCTGCAGCACGTGGCTGGACCGGCGCTCCAGTCGCGGGCGCCTCAACAACCCGGTTTACAATGGGCGGGTCACTCGTTTCTGCCCCAGGTGTGTTGAAAAGGTTCCTATCCTCAATTTGTGGGTAGATGGGTCTAGTGCCTACTCCTTATAACAGCATTCGAAGCGCTCTGATCCATGGTGAGCCGGAACGACTCCGCCTGAACCTGTTGTGGTTGCGCGTTCAAGGCAGCTCGTTCGGTCGCCATCCTTGCATTCTCAGCAGCAAGTTCTTCCTTGGCTTGAGTTATCTCATGTCGCAGCTTCGCGACATCCACTTTGTGCTGTGCTTGAGTCTTTGGGGTTACCTCTGCCCCATTAAAGTTGACAATGGGTCCAAAAGCTCGGTCAGAACCTGAGCCGGCGGGCGCGCCAAGTCTCTCGCTCCGGCCATCGCCGCGGCCATTGAAGTGGAAGTCATAGCTGCAGCAGTCATCAAATTGAGCACCTACTATGTGCCGGCCATGAAGATCGCAACCCTGTTCGGCGTCTCATAGGGGTTCGGAATACTGTCACCACCGAAAGAGTCCCCAAGTCGGCCGTCTTGTAGTTGAGACATTGAATTGGTCTCACCGGTTGAGGACTCTCCGTCAAAGTAGATGGCTGTCTTTCCATCGAATAAAGATCCTTCCTCAAAATCCGCCCCCTGGATGAAACCAACAAAGGCATGCTTCACGGCGGTTTGAACCTTGGCGGGTCGTGCACGCTGAGCCGTCTCAAAGGATCTTGCCGATGAAGACGTGGATTCCGCCGATGGGGACCCGGTACCCGTACTCAATTGAGCCGACCTCGGAGCCCTAGCCAGCATCGTTGATGTAGAGCTTGCCGCGACGACTCTTGGTCAATCGGCCCACGGTGCATCCCTTGGTCCCTAAGAAGCTGCCCTTCAGGAACTCGAAACCACGGTCTGTTGGCGGCCCCATGGTGGGCGCCAAGCCGTAAATGGACTTAACGCAGCAGATGCCCTAGCAAAAGGACTTAGGTGTGGAGCCGTCACGGCTAGGTTAGCTTAAAGGGGTTAAATGGGACAAAGGACACAGAGAGTATACCCAGGTTCGGCCCCTCTCAATGAGGTAAAAGCCTACTCCAAGTTTAGGTTGTATTGCTTGGGTTTCGATTACTAGGGAGCGAATACGCTTCACCTAGTTCTCGATGAGTTGTTTCTTGAGTTAACCCGCCACCGGGTCACCCCTTTATATACACAGGTTGATACCCGGTGGCTTGCAAAGTCCCGGCCGGTTCACAAAACATGACCGGCTCAGTTTCTAACTAAGCTTGCCTTACAGTACAAGTTAAACATATAGGTGCTCACACTCACACCCGTGGGCCTCAAGTCGTCTCCGGGTCTTGGGCCTTCAATAAGCTTGCTCTATGAACCGCCATCTTCACAGCTTGGGCCCTATTGGGCTTCTTCATTGTTAAGCCGCTAGGGGCATGACCCGGCCCCTCCTGGGCGGGTCATACCCAGTAGTTATATCGCCAACAGGTGGGGTGAGGGTTTTTGTGAAGTGGGGATGGTGAGGGTTTTCTTCCTTTTTTTTGAATTGGGGGGTGAGGGTTTTTGATACGTCTCCGTCGTATCTACTTTTTCAAACACTTTTGCCCTTGTTTTGGACTCTAACTTACATGATTTGAATGGAGCTAAACCAGGCTGACGCTGTTTTCAGCAGAATTGCCATGGTGTTATTTTTCTGCAGAAACAAAAGTTCTCGGAATGACCTGAAACTTCACGGAGATTATTTTTGGAAATAATAAAAAATATCAGCGAAAGAATCAAGGCCAGGAGGCCCACACTCTGTCCAGGAGGGTGGGAGGAGCCCCTGCCCCCTGCCTCACAAAGAAGGATTCATCGCGTTTTACGATGCGAAGCCGCCGCCAAGCCCTAATCTCTCTCGGGAGGGCTAATCTAGAGTCCGTTCGGGGCTCCAGAGAGGGGAATCCGTCGCCATCGTCATCATCAACCATCGTCCATCACTAATTTCATGATGCTCACCGCCCTGCGTGATTAATTCCATCTAGGCTTGCTGGACGGTATTGGGTTGGATGAGATTTATCATGTAATCGAGTTAGTTTTGTTAGGGTTTGATCCCTAGTATCCACTATGTTCTAAGATTGATGTTGCTATGACTTTGCTATGCTTAATGCTTTTCACTAGGGCTCGAGTGCCATGATTTCAGATCTGAACCTATTATGTTTCCATGAATATATGTGAGTTCTTGATCCAATCTTGCAAGTCTATAGTCACCTACTATGTGTTATGATCCGGCAACTCCGAAGTGACAATAATCGGGACAACTCCGGGTGATGAACATAGTTTAAGGAGTTCATGTATTTACTATGTGTTAATGCTTTGGTCCGGTACTCTATTAAAAGGAGGCCTTAATATCCCTTAGTTTCCGTTAGGACCCCGCTGGCACGGGAGGGTAGGACAAAAGCTGTCATGCTAGTTCTTTTCCATAAGCACGTATGACTATATTCGAAATACATGCCTACATTACATTGATGAATTGGAGCTAGTTCTGTGTCACCCTATGTTATAACTGTTGCATGAATAATCGCATCCGGCATAATTCTCCATCACCGATCCAATGCCTACGAGCTTTTCACATATTGTTCTTCGCTTATTTACTTTTCCGTTGCTACTGTTACGATCACTACAAAACTATCATAGTTACTTTTGCTACCGTTACCGTTACTTCCTTATTACTTTGCTACTAAATACTTTGCTACAGATACTAAGTTATCCAGCTGTGGTTGAATTTACAACTCAACTGCTAATACTTGAGAATATTCTTTGGCTCCCCTTGTGTCGAATCAATAAATTTGGGTTGAATACTCGACCCTCGAAAACTGTTGCGATCCCCTATACTTGTGGGTTATCAAGACTATTTTCTGGCGCCGTTGCCGGGGAGCATAGCTCTATTCTTTGAGTCACTTGGGATTTATATCTGCTGGTCACTATGAAGAACTTGAAAGACGAGAAAAAAAATTTATCCCTCAACTACGAGGGGAGGTAAGGAACTGCCATCTAGCTCTGCACTTGATTCACCTTATGTTTTGAGTAAACTTGCGACACCTCAACCTGCTTCTGCTATTAATTCTGATATGTTGCATTTTATTGATGATGCCACTTCTGCTATGCATGATACTCATGATGAAACTATTTCTATGCTTGATACTACTGTGCCACTTGGTGAATTTCTTGATGAACAACTCGCTAGGGCTAGAGAGAATGAAATTATTGAAACTGATAATATTGATGAAAGTGATAATGAAGATTCTCCCCCTAAATATGAATTGCCTGTTGTGCCAGAGGGCTATGTTATGGATGCAGAAACTGCTAGGGAATTTCTTGCTTGCAATGATAGAAGTGATCTTAAGAAATTATTAGCTAAGCTTAAACAAAAAACTCTGAATGCTAGAATGAAATAGGATCCCGCTTATGCTACTTCACCTATCTTTGTTAGTGATAAGGATTATGAATTCTCTGTTGATCCTGATATAATTACTTTGGTTGAATCTGATCCTTTTTATGGCTATGAATCTGAAATTGTTGTGGCACATCTTACTAAATTAAATGATATAGCCACCCTATTCACTAATTATGATAAAACTCGCTACTATTATATCCTTAAAATATTTCCGTTCTCATTAAAGGGTGATGCTAAGACTGTTGGAGATATTCCCTAGAGGCAATCATGTATGATGATATTTCCTATGTGTTTATGAATAAAGATAGTCCTTGGACATTATCAATGATGTGTATCAGTAAGTACGTGACTTGTTTGTGGGACTATGCGTTGTATGATGACTTTCCTAGAAGGTCCCTAGTCGAAAGGGTTGTGTGGACGCGCAACCGACTAGACTAGCATATGACACAGTCGATGGCTTGGTCTCACTAGCCATGGAGCATTGGATGCTAACCGGATAATATGGACTTGGAAAGGTCTGGTCGGTTTCGACGTAGTCGGATCTGAGTCGAGATAAGGTCCGAGTCGGACATACCCAACTATGAGACCCAGCGATATGTCATCTGTGAGTCTCTAGTACAACATACATTCTATGTCCTAAGACCCGAGCTGACGCTTGTACTCGGGATGGTGACAAAATTGCTTTGGGCCGACCAAACGCTACTCCGTGACTGGGTAGTTACAAAGGTAGGTTTCGGGTTTGTCCAGTACCATGCTGCGAGACATGGTCGAGCAAGATGGGATTTGCCCCTCCGATCAGGAGAGATATGCTCTGGGCCCCTCGTGTGATCCGACCAGGAACAGCATGGCCATGCGACCAGGATTATGAGATAATCCGGATTGTGGTCGGTATCACTGGAATGAGAAAGAGGTCGGGCTAGCACAAGGATGACAGTCTCGCCTTGAGCCCAACAACATATATCATGCGGCAAAGGGAACAAAAGTGTGACACATTGTACAGGTTCGCCAAACCAGCTTCATAGTCTGCTTGGTGGTCGGCACGCCTTGCTAGAGGCCGCTACCAACCGTGCAGGTCGGAGGTGATCCGAACTGTGACCAAGCCGACTTGAACCTAAGGGGCCGCACGCTTAAGGGAAGGAACTTACGAGTTCGGTTCATAGGACACTGGTCGGATGTGATCCGAACTGGACTAGGAACGTGACCGAGTAGACTTTGGGCTTTAGGGTCCGTGCGAGCCCCAAGTGTTGAGCCCGCGACAGATGCCTATATAAAGTGGAGGTGCGGCACACTCGTGCAGTTGATCACTTCGGCGCTGCGACTTGGGTTTGCATGTGTTGCGAATAGCCACCTCCACTCGCCGCCGACTGTGTGATCGGACCTAGCAGTCCGCCGCATGGTGTTCCTCCTGCACGCGTGGATACCGTTAGAGGCGGTGCACTTGCGCCGCTCCGGTGAAATTGTACGTGGGATCGGACGACCGGTTGTTCGAGGGAGATCAGACGAGGAGAAGACGATCCACGCGGACGCGCTGCCCCAACTGCACGGCACTGCGTGTCTAGTGGTAACGAACTGTGATCCATCTCCCGTAGCATGTTCCTGGATGTTCTGCGCGTAGGAAAATTTTAATTTGCAGTCGACACACCCTACCGTAGAACTCAACAAAGACATGGTTTAATTCTCTTGATCCTGGTTGTGTGCGTAGTCCCCAGGATATGATTTATTACTTCTCTACTAAATATTTCCCCACTCATAAGAAACAAGCTGCTTTAAGGGAAATGTATAACTTTGTGCAAATTGAAGAAGATAGTCTCCCACAAGCTTGGGGGAGGCTTCTCCAATTACTTAATGCTTTGCCTGATCATCCTCTCAAGAAAAATAAAATCCTTGATATCTTTTATAATGGACTAACCGATGCTTCCAGAGACCACCTGGATAGTTGTGCTGGTTGTGTTTTCAGGGAAATAACACCTGATCAAGCTGAAATTCTATTGAATACTATGTTGACCAATGAAAATAATTGGACACTTCCTGAACCAACTCCTAAGCCGCCTTCGAAGAAAAGGGGTTTTCTATTTCTCAGTCTTGAAGATATGCAAGAGGCAAAGAGATCGACGAAAGAAAAAGGTATAAAAGCTGAAGATGCTAAGATTTTACCTCCTGTTGAAGAAATACACGGTCTTAATTTACCGCCTATTGAAGAAATACATGGTTTTAATACATCGCTTATTGAAGAAACACGTGGTCTTGATAACCAGTCAGAGGTAGTAAAGGTAAATTCTCTCTATAGATTTGATGAAGGTGATATTCCTGGTTATAAGTCTGCTAGCCAATGCTTAGATGAGGTTGATAATTTTATTGTCAAACAAGAAAACTTCAATGCTTATGTTGGTAGACAGTTGAAACACAATTCGTATATGCTTGAACACTTGGGTGATTATATGTCTAGAGTTAAGGGTGAACTTAAACTTATTAGTAAACATGCTTCTATGGTCACTACTCAAGTCGAACAAGTACTTAAAGCTCAGAATGATTTGCTCAATGAATTAAATAGTAAGAAAAATGATAATGCTGTTAGAGTTATGACTAGAGGGGGTAAAATGACAAAGGAACCTCTGTATCCTGAGGGCCACCCTAAGAGAATTGAGCAGGATTCTCAAAGAAACAATGTTGATGCACCTAGTCCTTCTAAGAAGAAGAAAAAGAAAAATGATAGGACTTTGCATGCTTCTAGTGAACCTGTTATAGACACACCTGAGAATCCAATGATCTTTCTATTTCTGATAATGAAACACAATCTGGAAATGAACATGAATCTAGTGATAGTGTTAATGATGATGTTGATGTTGATGCTCAACCTAGTAATAACAATGATGTAGAAATTGAACCCGCGGTTGGTCTTGATAACCCACAATCTAAGAATCTACGTTATGATAAGAGATATTTTGTTGCTAGGAAGCACGGTAAAGAAAGGGAACCGTGGGTTCAGAAACCCATGCCTTTTCCTCTTGAATCATCCAAGAAAAAGGAGTGATGAGGATTTTGAGCGCTTTGCTGAAATGATTAGACCTATCTTTTTGTGTATACGTTTGACTGATATGCTCAAAATGAATCCTTATGCTAAGTACAAGAAAGAAATTGTTACTAATAAAAGAAAGATACCAGAAGCTGTAATTTCCACCATGCTTGCTAATTATACTTTTAAGGGTGGAATACAAAAGAAACTTGGAGATCCAGGAGTACCAACTATACCATGCTCCATTAAAAGAAACTATGTTAAAACTGCTTTATGTGATCTTGGAGCCGGTGTTAGTGTTATGCCTCTCTCTTTATATCGTAGACTTGATTTGAATAATTTGACACCTACTGAAATATCTTTGCAAATGGCCAATAAATCAACTGCAATACATGTCGGTATTTGTGACGATGTGCCTGTTGTGGTTGCAAACGTTACTATTTTAATGGACTTTGTTATTCTTGATATTCCCGAGGACGATAGTATGTCTATTATTCTTGGAAGACCCTTTTTGAATAATGCATGGGCTGTTATTGACTGCAACAAGGGCAATGTCACTTTTCATGTTAATGGTAATGAGCACACGGTACACTACACTTTCTGAGGAAACAACCTCAAGTTCACAGTATCAATTCTATTGGAAAAATTCCATCGATTATTTTTGGAGGTTTTGAATTTCCTCTTCCTACTGTCAAGGAGAAATATGATATTCTTATTGTTGGGGATGTGCATATCCCCGTCGAGGTAACATAGTGTTATTCGAAATTTCTCCGGTTTCATGCTATTCGAAATGAATTTGTTAACAAGACCTGATCAACCTTGTTAGTGGATTCCTTTTGATGATCATGAGATGGACGAAGTTAGAAAGCACAACCTTCTGTACCCTCCTTTTACTTTCTGTTATTTAGTTGAAATAAAGTAAAATTAGTATTTTTATGTTTGTTTTCTGAATTATCCGTGTAAAAAACCCTGAAAAGAAAAGTTCTCCAAATGCCCCGAAATTGAAATATGATTTTTTTGGAATATTTGAGAATATCTGGCACTGAGAACACAGCAGGGGGAGCAAGCACCTGGCCACGAGGGTCCAGGGCGCGCCCCCTGCCTCGTGGGCCCATGGTGGCTCCCCTCCACTTATTCTAGCACCCACACTCCTTCTTCCTCCCAAAAAAAATCACCAACCACCTCAAGCACGAGTTCTAGCTCATTTTGCTGCGATTTTCGATCTCCTTGCTCAAAGCACCTCTCAAAAAACTGCTTCGGGGGATTGTTCCTTGGTATGTAACTCCTCCAATGGTCCAATTAGTTTTTGTTCTAGTGCTTTATTCATTGCAAATTTTTGCTGCCTAGGTGACCCTGTTCTTGAGCTTGCATGTCAAATTTATATGGTCCCAAGTAGTTCTAATGCATGATATAGTCTCTAGGCACTTGTGGGAGTAGTTGCTATCAATTTTGTTGAGTTTGGTTCACTTTTATTTGAAGTTACTACAAATTACAGAAATTTTCAGAAAATAATGAAGAGATTTTTGAGGGGCTCTTCGAGCCGATGCTCGAAGGATAAGCAAAGTGAAGAAGAAGAGAGGCCCAAATATAATCTGCCTCGCACCACGGAGGTTCGGCCATGTGAATGGACTTGTGATGATTTCTTGAAAGCAGCCGGGATTTATGATGATTTTTATGAATTGGCTGAGAATGCTGGCCTCACCGACTTCCTTCATGACCAACGCAAACAGTATCTCTTACTCACCAATATCTTTGTGCAAAATTTTCATTTCCATTCTAGGAGGTCACCACCTTCGGTGGATTTTTATTTATATGATGAGTATAAGGAGATGAACCTTTGTGAATTTTGTGAGGTTTGCAAGTTGCCTTTTTCGGGCAGCGTAGAGGAACCACATCGTGACGTTGTGGAGGGGTTTATTGATACAATTGCTGTAGGGGAAACTAGGAAAGTTTTCGATGCAAGACTCACTAGCATACATTTTCCTGTTTTACGTTACTTTGCATTATTTGCTAGTAGATGCTTAATTGGTCGCGGATACTGTGGCAACCTAAGTGCCCCTGATATTGTTATTTTGTGCCATGCCTTGTTTCGTGATGACTCATTTAGTATGGGCGCTATTGTTGCAAAGCGGTTAAATCTTAACTATACTAAGGGCCCCATCTTGGGTGGCATCTTCGCCTCGCGCCTCGCTGCATACTACAACATATCTATTAGGCATTATGAGGAGGAAGAAAAATTGTTTCCTGCTGTTCTTCTAGATTACAAGAGTATGGTTGCACATGATTTCATTGTTAAGAACAGGAAACATGATCTTAACTATAGATTGCTATTTGATAAAAATCACCCTAAGACTATTACCTTGCCTGCTCCTTCCTTGTTTGATTTTCTGCAGGCGAGTACCTTGTTCCGTTGGAGGCCATTCACGCCTATCGGAACCCCACATCAGCTGAAGAACCATATCCGGAACTGCAGTTTGTTCCCCCACGTCAGTCTGTTTACCAGTGGAATCCGGAGGAGGTTGCCAACCAGTGGCAACCCGAGGCTTCATCTCAGTACGACCCCAGTTATAACTATGGATATCCGCCAGGCCAGCCGTGGCTATAGACCAACTTAGGCCAAAAGCCTAAGCTTGGGGGAGTACGTATTTCTCACCGACATTACATTTATGTTCACACACTCAAGATTAGTTGTCGGTGCTCATACTTTTTCAATGTAATATCCATGTTATTTTATTTTTATTTTTATGCTTTCTTCTTGTGTGTTTGAAAAACTTTAAGAAAAAAAAATTAGTAGTAGCTTTTAGCTAGGTTACTTTCCATGCTGTAGTAGTAATAATTAAAAGAAAACCCAAAAAGATTTCATGTTCTTCTTTTGTTTGTTGGGAGCTATTCCGTGTAAATAGTTTTATTTCTTTTCTTTCCTTTGGGGGTCGACAGGAGAAGACCATAATGAAATTGTTGAAGTGGCTCTTATATGCATTATTGTTGATTTAAGAAGAGCCCATATTGCCTTGTCTTCTCCTGTTTATTGAATGCTCGCAGATTCCAGCTTAGTCCAATGCACGTGCACTGTTATTATTATTCACATTGTTCGGTCGTGCAAGTGAAAGGCAATAATGACAATATATGATGAATTGATTGAGATGAGAGAAGCTGGTATGAACTCGACCTCTCTGTTTTTGTAAATATGATTAGTGCATCGTTCCTGTTTCAGGCTATTATGAATAAGCATGTTTGCAATGACAAATAGAGATTATAGTTGCTTATGCCATGCTTAATTAGCTAGGAGTTTATAATGGTTTGTCTTGTGTGGCAACATGCTATTAAAATGGTTGTGATGTGGTATAGTAGGGTGGTATCCTCCTTTGAATGATTCAAGTGACTTGACTTGGCACATGTTTACACATGTAGTTGAAACAAAATCAACACAGCCTTCACGATATTTATGTTCATGGTGGATTATATCCTACTCATGCTTGCACTCAATGTTTATTAATTTTAATGCATGTTCATGACTGTTGTCACTCTCTAGTTGGTCGCTTCCCAGTCTTTTTCTAGCCTTCACTTGTACTAAGAGGGAATACTGCTTGTGCATCCAATCCCTTAAACTCCAAAGTTATTCCATATGAGTCCACCATACCTTCCTATATGCGGTGTCTACCTGTCGTTCCAAGTAAATTTGTATGTGCCAAACTCTAAACCTTCAAATGAAATTCTGTTTTGTATGCTCGAATAGCTCATGTATCTACAAGGGTTGTCTGTATATTCCATGCTAGGCTGGTTATTCTCAAGAGGAGTGGATGGCTGGTCAGCAGGAAGCCCAATCCCATGCTTTATGGAAATCAAATCAAAATAATTACAAACAAAACACCCCCAGGGACTGTTGTTAGTTGGGGCACTCGTTGTTTCGAGGAAGCCATGGATTGATGCTTGTTGGTGGAGGGGGAGTATAAACTTTACCATTCTGTTTGGGAACCGCCTATAATGTTTGTAGCATGGAAGATATCGCCATCTCTCGGTTGTTATGTTGAAATTGAAAGTATGCCACTCAAAATATTATTTACCTCTATTTCAAAAATGAAGCTCTGGTACCTCTACAAATCATTGCTTCCCTCTGCGAAGGGCCTATCCGTTTACTTTTATGTTGAGTCATCACTCTCTTATTAAAAAGCACCAGCTGGAGAGCACCGCTGTCATTTGCATCAATTACTATTAATTTATATTGAGTATGACTATGACTGGATCTCTTTTACCATGAATTACAAAGTTTAGTCAGTCCTTGATCTTTAAAGGTGCTCCGCATTTATGTTTTGCGGTCTCAAAAAGGGCTAGCGAGATACCATCTTGTTATATCATATTATGATTGTTTTGAGAAAGTGTTGTCATCTGAGATTTATTATTATTGCTCACTAGTTGATTATTCCATTGATATGAGTAAACATGAGACCTAAATGTTATTGTGAATATGGTTAGTCATAATCTTTGCTGAAAACATGAATGCTGGCTTTACATATTTACAACAACAAGAGCAAACCGAGTTTGTAAAAGTTTTTCGTTATCACTTTCAGTTTATCAACTAAATTTTTGAGTACAAGCAAAGGTTTAAGCTTGAGGGAGTTGATACGTCTCCGTCACATCTACTTTTCCAAATACTTTTGCCCTGGTTTTGGACACTAACTTGCATGATTTGAATGGAACTAACCCGGACTGACGCTGTTTTCAGCAGAATTGCCATGGTGTTATTTTTGTGGAGAAACAAAAGTTCTCGGAATGACCTGAAACTTCACGGAGATTATTTTTGGAAATAATAAAAAATATTGGCGAAAGAATCAAGGCCAGGGGGCCCACACCCTGTCCACGAGGGTGGGAGGCGCGCGCCTGGCGCGCGCCCGCCTCGTGGCCCCCCGAGGCTCGACCGACCTCAACTCCAACTCCATATATTTGTGTTCGGGGAGAAAAAAATCAGATAGAAGGATTCATCGCGTTTTACGGTACGGAGCCGCCGCCAAGCCCTAATCTCTCTCGGGAAGGCTGATCTGGAGTCCATTCGGGGCTCCAGAGAGGGGAATCCGTCGCCATCGTCATCATCAACCATCCTCCATCACCAATTTCATGATGCTTACCGCCATGCGTGAGTAATTCCATCATAGGCTTGCTGCACGGTGATGGGTTGGATGAGATTTATCATGTAATCGAATTAGTTTTGTTAGGGTTTGATCCCTAGTATCCACTATGTTCTGAGATTGATGTTGCTATGACTTTACTATGCTTAATGCTTGTCACTAGGGCCCGAGTGCCATGATTTCAGATCTGAACCTATTATGTTTTCATGAATATATGTTAGTTCTTGATCCTATCGTGCAAGTCTATAGTCACCTACTATGTGTTATGATCCGGCAACTCCGAAGTGACAATAATCAGGACCACTCCCGGTGATGACCATAGTTTGAGGAGTTCATGTATTCACTATGTGTTAATGCTTTGGTCCGGTACTCTATTAAAAGGAGGCCTTAATATCCCTTAGTTTCCGTAAGGACCCCACTGCCACGGGAGGGTAGGACAAAAGATGTCATGCAAGTGCTTTTCCATAAGCACGTATGACTATATTCGGAATACATGCCTACATTACATTGATGAATTGGAACTAGTTCTGTGTCACCCTATGTTATAACTGTTGCATGTATAATCGCATGCTCCATAATTCTCCATCACCGATCCAATGCCTACGAGCTTTTCACATATTGTTCTTCGCTTATTTACTTTTCCGTTGCTACTGTTACAATCACTACAAAACTATCACTGTTACTTTTGCCACCGTTACCGTTACTTCCATACTACTTTGCTACTAAATACTTTGCTGCAGATACTAAGTTATCCAGGTGTGGTTGAATTGACAACTCAACTGCTAATACTTGAGAATAATCTTTGGCTCCCCTTGTGTCGAATCAATAAATTTGGGTTGAATACTCTACCCTCGAAAACTGTTGCGATCCCCAATACTTGTGGGTTATCAGTTTTCTGTCCCACAAAGAATTTCGGAGGCAACGGTTTGCTAGAGCCAACCATGTGTGATTGACGCAACATGCAAAATTAAAGTCATTGCACACAGTTCCAGTTTTGGGAACCGTGTGTGATTAATGTACCACCTCTGTCCTGGTTTATTGCTCCCCTTTGTTATTTGTACCAAATTTTGACCCTATATTTAATTAATAAATGTTTATGCATGTCACAAAAATTATATCATTGAACACTATGTTCATATAGGCATCAAATTACAAAGGGGACCAATAAACCAGGAGGGAGGTAGATTCCATCAACCGAACTAATTGCATCCATATCACAAATTTAGACATAATTAAACATAGATTAAACATACTCAGACATATATAACAAGTTTACACAAGCATAGTTCAACCATAAGTACATAGCTCAACCGTCATTAAGACACTACATGGCCATACATAGTTCGATCCCACATCTCATCTCATCTGCCGGCACGATCCTGAAGCTTCTCCAGGTACTCAGGCTACGCGTCGTGCGCCACCCTGCGAGAATACTTCTACTTGAAGGAGGCAACAGCCCGTCCTCTTGCATGGGCTAGAACACTTTGATACGTGTCATGAAGCTTGTGGTTGCAAAATTGGCATCGATAGCCGCCGTCCCAGGTCCTAATACGCCTGTTATGCATTCCCGCATAAAGCTCCCTCAGGATTTGCCTCTTGTACCTCCTTTGGACATCTTCATCCTCGATGTCCACATCGTCAGACATCACCTATAAAAATAGTAAAACAAATTTGGCATCAAATCAATGTTTACATGCCGTGAAGTAGGATTTGGAATTTATGGTTATTTTTTATACATATTTAGAGAATATGGTTCAATTTTAAGCACAGTCGTCTATGTACAGACCAATCTTGTAGAAAATAATGGCACAAACATATATGTAGGTCATTCAAAATCAATTGTCAAGTCCTGGATAGGAATTATTAGCACGAACACTAACCCTAGTCGGATTACTAGGAGAATCATTTGCATAGATGAAACAACTAATCACTAATCACTTGTACCATTCAAACAATCAATACACTACACGGATCTAACAAAACTTACTTAGATTTCATGGATAGGGAGAACATAACCATAGGATTTCTATTCCAAAAAGGGGGAGGCAGGAGTAACCAGAGAAACCCTAGGATCTATTTGACACATAAATGGGTATAGATGACTAACCAGTTGTCCGTCGTAGTCGGAGTCGTCACCGGAGTGGTAGTCAGAGTCGTCGTCGGGGTCATCGCCCGAGTCATCACCAGAGTCGGTGTGGAACTCTGCCTCCGGCTGTGGAAGCTCGACGCCGTCGATGACGTCAGGATGCAGCGATAACTCGCCGGAGGTGACGGCAACCTCTGTCTCCATCTCCATGTCGTGCTCCGATGCTTCAGCAGCCCCGGCGTCGCCACTCCCTCCAATGGGGCGCTTCGGTGACATCCTCATACACTGGCAACTTTGAGGAATGAGAGCGACATCGAGGATGTAAGCGGAGATAGAGGATTGTGTGTGTGGCGAGGATGGGGGGTGCCGCCGCTCGGGACAGAGGCGGGCAGCGGTCAAACCGCTGGCTTGCCTCCCGGTGAGCCTGCGCCCTGGACTACTGGCTTGCCTACCGTCGTTTCAGACAACTACTTGCATGCCTCCTGATGACACTGCGCAGCGAGCACGCCTCTATGAATCGGTCTTCCTGTGTGGCGGGCTGCTCGCATGCGTCCCGTCAACTCACGCCTGCTCGCATGACACACGGGTCGCGTGGCGGCACGTATATTGTTTTTCTATTTGGATGACTAGTGCTGCCGCTTTATTGCTTAACCGAAGCATGGCACGTATATATTGTTGGTCTAACGCTCACGTTTCAAAAAAATAATCCGTTTGGGTGGTTCCCAATTATTAATAATCTCCCATTTGTAATTAGATAAAGATTACATCAAAACTGGTCTCAAGTTTGACAAAATAGTAGAATGCCACTTTGTATATGTGTCCATATGAAAACACGATAAGTTTCATGAACTTCAAATAAGTTTTGGATGTACTACAATTTAAAAATCAAGATTCTCCATGTTTGAAATTTCTTGCACGGGGAGTAAACATGCACCCAGTGAGATACATGTGTTTTTGCAATCCATTTAGGTGCACTGTCACGTGTGCATGTAGCTCAAATTTGTTTTTTTGCGCATTATACCCGTAGAAAATCAATCAATGTACTAAAACGTCTTAATGATCTCTGTTTTTTTAATTAAAATGTCCCTCCTTTGCTTGAATTTAAGTGGACTCTGCAAAAGTCTCGTCTTGTCTCCCAGAAATGGAAGCCTTATGGAAATGATATGATGAAGCCTTGCGCATGCAAGCTCTATGGAGAAATAGGACACAACCATAAGGAACACAGGGATGAATGCCATCATTCTGAAGAAAGTCACCCAGAGGAAGAATGCCCCACTAGACAGATTACTTGTTTCATGTGTGAAGGGACTACTCACTACCCTGCTCAGTGTTACATTTACCCCATGGTACAAAGGACCATCCAGCAGAACAAAGAAGCAATGAAAGGAGCCCTCATGGAAATTTTAGAAGAACCTGTGATGAAGGAAGAGGTGGAGGACACACCCGAAGAATACCCAATTAAACCCTACACCAAGTCATGTTATTCATGTGGAGAAGAAGGACACATCTCCCAAAATTGTCGGAATGGGGATCTAGTAGAATTCCCGACAAAGAAAGTAGAGTATGTGACCCACATGAAATAGAAGCCCTGATTGGTACGGAAAAGACCAGGAAGAGAAATAGATTGGATTCCAGGAAGGACCTGAGTCATATCACCTGTTTTAGGTGCAAGGATTCAGGGCACTACTTTAGCGGTTGCCCTAAAAGGAAGCCGAGGACCCAAGGAGGCTATGTAATCACAAGGAAACCTCGAGATTTGTCAGAAGTAATATGTTTCTGCTGTAATGAAGCAGGGCACTTTGCCAGAGATTGTCCCCAAGGAGAGGGAGACTTGTGATAAATAGTTGAGTCTGTGAGAAATATAGTAGTAGTAGTGGGAACAATTATTTTATATTGAGGTGTTGAGTTGAGGCATGTAACGGAAATGCAGGAGATTGTAAAAATTTGAGAATCAATACAGTTAGCATCATTGGTACTGATTTGGATTTGTTTGAGTTGTTACTCTATGAAGAAAGATTTTGACCATTTTCGAGGATATGAGAAATATGGTCTATAGAAGAATTTGTGCATTTCAAGGGTGGTAGTATCCTATGAGGACCCTTGACCCCTGGAAAGGATTATGATATTCCACGAAGTGGACTTCGGACAAAATAGGTACGAGTTTTGTCTCGGTATGTGGGATACCCCCAAGAATAAGAAGGGATGAAGTACTATTGGATATAAAGGAGGTATAATGGAGCAATTGTAACTCCATGATGAGTTTGAGTAATCACGTCTTAGTTTGGTACCAATAGAAGGAAGGGAGACAATACAAGTAGTTGGATTTAAGAATACTAGGAAGCTAAATGTTGAAATAATGATCAGTTGCCCCAATGATGAGTTCAAGGTTTACAAGTGATGAGATGGACAATAACCCACAAGCCCCAGGACCTACCAAGAAGCAAGCACACTCTTGCTGAAGGAAAAACCCTGGAAGAAGTTACGACTTTATCAATAGACGATCCTATAGGAGTTTACGTAAAACCTGAGAGTTGTGAAGGAACGATAAATGTTTGTTTGGCTTGCAAAATCCATGGATTTATCCAAACTTGGTTCGTCGACAAGAGAAATTATGCAATGTTTGTGAGGATGACCGAGTGTTAGAATGCGAGATTGATTGATCACCATACCAACTTACTCTTATTATTCACCTTGCTATATGGGATGGTAAATCTGAGTGACTTACCCATAGTAGAGCGACGACGATCAAAACCTTGTTTGAACCTTAGAATGGTATGACAATTTTCCCTTGTACAAGGCAGCTATTGCCAATCGTAGGTCATACGGTGAGAATCAAGCCCAGACCCGTTTTCTACAGGGACCTAGTCAAATTGTTTGATGACCACTATGAGATATCGATAGTTGTTTAGTATTGGTGCGCCAGACCGTCAGCTAAGAAGACCCGGTCACAGAGGTACCGTACCAAGATGAAATGGACATAAGAATCGAGCAAAAAGGTTATGCCATTACCGGAAGAGACAGAGTAGGCATTTTCCCGAGAATCTGAGAAGACCGACACTGTCAAGAATAAGGATGGAGTATATGATTATTGATGGCACTGTAACCATGTTTCTAAGGATGGTAGCACCCCAGACCCCCTGAGACGATCGATGGATTTTGAGAAGACCCCCGAACCTAACCTATTTCTTGCTAGCCTCTCCGAATCTAGAGGACGAGATTCATTTTAAGGGTGGTAGGGTTGTAACATCCCAAAATTCTAAATTTTGGAATGTTATATTAAATAAATATTTTTGGTTGTTTGTTTGATTGTGATGTGCGAAATTGAGTGAAATTTGAAACTTTTTGAAAGTTAAATGAGAGGGAATAAAAGGACTTTCCCAAACTTCCACCTTGCTTTCTGATCTCCATGAATTCAAATTCATTTCATCACAAACCCTTGAGTGAAGATGATACGACTTCTTCCGTTTAATTAAATGAAAAGCGTATTTGAAAATATTTGAATTCCATTTGGAAATATTTCAAATTCAGAAACTTTAAGCAACTAAATGATTTTCATGAGAGAAGATAAAATGACTTCTTCAAATCATATGAAATATGAGTTGGAAGTTTCAAAGAAACAAATTTAAAGTCCCTTTGAAATTATTTTTGAATTTGGAGTTATTTGGTTTTTATTCAAATTATTTTTCTCCAAAAATAGAAATATGGAAAATAGGGTAAAATGATTCCCTACATTAGAAAATTGGGGGAAACTGAGTTTGAAATTATTTTGGTATTTTTAAAATGTTTTATATTGGATTTTATTGCAATAGTAGCACTCTTTGTTTTATTTAAACTTTTGTGGATTTTATTTGACGCTAGAAAAATGTTCATGTTGTAGAAAATAATTTTCTGAAAAATTTGATGTATTTTATGCCTATAAATAATTTTATTATTTTTCTATTTATTTTATTTTTCTTGTCGGAGTAAAAAACGTCGGCGAAGGCCTTCATGGCTCAGCTCACCGCCACGGCCCAAGGCCCACCAGCGGCCTTAAGCGCTATGCTTTGGTCGCCCGTTGCCTCCCTCTCTCTCCCATGGATGCCGACAGGCGGGCCCCGTGTTTTCTTCCTCCTGCCGCAAGCAACCAGAGTCCACGCCGAGCACGACCTCGCCGGTGCCGCACCCTTCAAACCTGGGATTATATCCCTCGGCCAACCCTTCTCCCAAGGTGACCCCCTTTATATATCCTCGGCCCCGGGCCTCTTTTCCCTCAAACCCACAGCGCTCGAAGCCCCTCGCAGCCACCGCACGAACTCGCCGGAGTTCCCAACTCTGACGAGTTCCGCCGCACCGCCCCCAGCTTCACCGCCGCCATCGCCCGACGCCGCCACCACCTTCGGATCCGCCTCGCCGAGCCGCATCACCCCGTGCCTCCGCCTGATGCCACCGACCATTGGAGCCGCCTCCCTGCGCGCAGCCGACGTCGTTGCCGCCGTTTTCTCCGTCGCCGGCGACTCCAAGCGCCGCGGTAACCGCCGCCCCTCCCCTCACTATTGGATCAGGATCCAACGATCCAGATCTTTCTTTTTTTTCATTTTTTTATTTAGCGAGCGTTCGCTTGGTTAGCTTCAGTAGTGAACGTGTTCGTCGTTTATGCTTTTAAAGCAGACGTTCGTCCGTTAGTTCTCTGTAGCAAACTGTTTTGTCGGTTTTGTTTTGGTAGCGAACGTTCGGTCGATAGCATTTTTCTTTTTATTGTAGTTTTCTGCCAGGGACCTATCCGTAGTTTTATTTTTACAGTTTAGCCCCTGTCTTCAAACCCTCGCAACTTTTTACCCGTTTGTCAAAATCCAATGAAACCAATGCCCACTTCTTTGTTATGATCCTCTCTATCCAGTTGACCAACTTGAACATGTTTTGGAATGTTTAAAATTTGATTTCAAATAGATTTGAATTCAAACTTCTTTTGTTCATAACTCGAGTTTTACAACTCCGTTTGAGTTGATTCTTTTTGCAAATCGAAGCTCTTGACCTAAAATTTCTGATAAGACCAAATTCATACTACTAGGGAAAAGCAGGAACGGAAATTAATCAACACTCCGGCAAAACATAGGCCACTCGGAGGTGTAACCTGAACATGACTGGCCACTTGGGCAACCACATATTCTATTTGTGCAACACAAGATATAAATGTTTTATCTACATCATATCTTATAGGACTCATATTCACATGGAGATTTGGCTGGTACCACCTCGAGGTCGGAGGGGGTCGGTAAAGGGGACGACGGCGGGAATGATGGAGGGGCTCCTTGATTTCTTCAAAAAACAAAAACCCTATAAGTTATCACTGATACATCCTGAATAATTTCTTAAACTAAAAAAATAACAACAAATATGACATGTTCAACTAGTTCTATTAATTCAACTAGTTCTTACTAAATATAAACTTACTATAAATAGAAAAAACTAGTTTTTTTCTAAAAATAAAGTAGTTCAACTTGTTATATTAATTTCCTTACTAAAATACATTAGTTCTATTAATTCAACTAGTTCAACTAGTTTATTAATTTACTTACTAAACTAGTTCAACTAAAACTAACCTAATTCAACTACTACTAAAAATCATTATCTATGAACCCTAAATTAACATCTACTACTACTAAAAAACATCTACTAACTAAGTAGAGAGAGGGGTAGGGGAGGGGTGGGGGGCTTACAGAGAGGGGAGAGACGGTGGCGGGGAGGTGCTCGGTGACGGAGGTAGGGGCGGCGAGGGCGGGCTCGGGATCGGGAGGCGGCAGTCCTGTACGGGCTCGGGCGGCGGCGGTGAGGTCGAGGGAGGCAGCGGTGAGGTCGAGGGCGGCGACGATGAGGTCAACAGCCGAGGCGGCCAAGTGAGGTGAGGTTGAGGTGGCCTCGACGTGGCGGTGAGGGCAGGCTCGGGCTCGGGCGGCGGCGACAGAGGAGTAGGGGAACAGGGGGAGAAAGGAGGGACTTAGCAAAATTTTGTGCCCACGCGGGTGGTTAAGTCGAACTAGCAGTAGCGCTCATTAGGAAACACACTATAGCTACCTTAGCTATAGCGCGTTTCAAAGATAAACGCTACTGCTAATGGAAGCAGTTATTTTTTTAGAGAAAAATGCTATAATTCTAAGCAATGTAAAAACATCAAAAATATACATTGGTCATCATTGATCATTTTGTTTAGAATCTAAATAGTCAACATGAATCCTCACTGTACCTGTATAGGTACAAAGCAGGATTCATATAGCAGCCACAAATCCTACACATATAGTTCAATGAAGACCAAGTGCTCGAGATAGTTTTGGAAGTACCATATTTAAGGTGGTAAACACCTTGTTCGCTTAGCAGTATGGGACTAAACATAATTAGTTGCGGTGATACTTAGCAGCAGCGAGTTTTGAAGAAAAACGCTGCTACTAAGTACTTTAGCAGTAGCGCGTTCAAGATAAGGGTGCTGCTACTATATCTAGCCTGGGGGTAACGCCGTGGCAATTATAGTAGTAGCGCTCGTTTCACCTAGAGCGCTACTGCTACTCAGCTATTAGTAGCGCTATTTCCTGAAGCTCGCTACTGCTAATTAGTAGTAGCGTTTGTTTTTGAACCACACTGCTGCTAAGATTCTATGTATAAGGTTTTCCCTAGTAGTGTCACCCAATTTTGGTACTGTTAGAAATTGTTTTCTATAGGAAGAGTTAATTACTGGTTTTCGAAGTTTTCCGAGATCTTTTCTTCGATTCTTTTGCATGAGTGCTTATGTATGCAATTGCTTGCTCACGATAGATTGAACGGAGTGTGACGAGTAGAACTATCAGGAGTTACGAGTGTGAATCATCTTCATCAACAGTACAAGGCAAGTTCACACTTTGATCATATTTTTCATACCCAGTTTTTTATGCATTAGTTTCAACCCTCAAACATTGCATGAGTAGGATTTGATAACATGTTGGTTTTGGGAAGTAGTTGATGAGGTAGGAACCTATTGTCTTGCATTCAAACCCTGGGTATTACTACGTTATACTTATACTACTATGCTATGCTCGTAGACATGGATTGGTTTGAGTGATTCATGACAGATGTGAGAGTTATTAATTAATGGTTAACTTAAGGTGGCTACTTTAATACACATCTGGGTGGAATGGTTGGGGCACCCTGGAGCACCCAGTGGTTTGCCCGGGCACCTGGAGAACCCAGTGCTTGCCCAAGGGAATCCCGGAGTGCCCATGTGATTACCCTATGGAATGCCACCCAGGCTCAAAGGGATCATAAGATTATTCATGCTAGAAACTTCCGTGTGCAGCCACAAGCCATTATAGGCCCTGGCATAGTTGAGTATGTTGTGTGACCTCTTTCAATGGTAGGCTAGCAGATGTAGGGGGAAGTAGGTGGTACTGTCTACCCAGAGTAAAGAGCTAATGCTTCGGAAAGACTGTGTCTCGATCATCCGTTTCTCAAACATCATGTAGTGCGAGAAATCCAATGGAGGAGATCTAGTCTTGTGGGGAAAAGTGCGCAAACCTCTGCAGAGTGTACAAACTAATCATTATTAGCTATTATCCCGGTTATGGACGTCTTGAGTATCTGGTTCTTGAATTATCATGTTGATCTCATCACTCTACTTAATTAATTTTTTGAGTTGATAATTATTAATTTGGGATTGAGTTGGAGGAACCTTCTCAATGTTTTCAACATACTTTGTAGTTAAATAAAATATATTCCTTTGTTGTAGGAAAAAATAAGCTTTACACAAAACATAAACTTAGAGCCTCCACCAGCCAAATATGCATGTAGTGATAGCGATTATTCATCATTATCCTTTAGTGTGAAATTGCCAGTACATTCAATGTGCTGACCTACATGGCTGCAACTTCTCATGTTGCAGGAATCTTACGACGAGTAAGTGATACATTAGGGTTACGATTTCTACACTCAACTTTGCCGTTGGTGTTGATGGGAATCCACAACCTTGTTGTTACTTCCACTATTTGGATTGAGGTAATAGTATTTAAGTTACTTTATACATGTGATTTATCTCTGTTATAAATCCTCGAGTACTATGTGTGTCATCATACTGATCTAGGTATGACACTTAAGCACAGATACTTGACCGTCTGAGGTCGGGTCGCTACATTTTGGTTGATGTTTAGCTTGTTGTGCTTAACATGCCTCTGGATGTACCTACACAGGACAATTTTGGGAACGACTGTTGTTTTCCATCGCGGTTAGTTTCATCCCATGGCTTATATATACTCACTATTCAAGATATCGGTAGCTAGTACCATATAGGCCGGGGGCTGATAAGGGACTAATCGGTGAATTGGACTTTAACTGAATATATCTGTAACCCATTTATCGTTAGGTTAACTAGGGCCATATGTAATATATCTTAGGCTACAAAGCAACATGCACTGTACTTAATGTCTAAATGTGCAATCCTAGGCTAGATAGCAACAAGGAGGAGTGTTACCTTAATGTTCTGATGATGTCTAGATATATGTAGAAGAGCAGCAGCAACAACAACACATCCCTGTTTGGATACTCAACTTAGCTAGAGGTTAGATTTAGTTTCTAGTTCATGACTAACCCTGAACTAACTCCATCCAAAGAGGTGTTTGGATGACAGGGTTAGATTGACAATAAATGCACTAGGAGAACTAGCTCCAATTAGCACCTCTTGGGTTGGATAGTTTTTTGGGTGGGTTAGATGCAACTAGCTCAAACTTTCCCTCATGTTTGGATATACTTTAGGGCTATTTGAGCCCGAACTAGCTCAGAATAACTCTAACCCATGGTTACAACAGCAGTTAATCAACCGATAATTTGTAAGAATGCAATAAACTCCTTTCGGCCCATAATATAAGATGTTATTTCATCTAATATGTGAGTATATTGGATGTTATAAGATATTATAAAATAGTGTTGTAGTACTTCATTGTGCATTTGCTGTTTAGCTTCTAATATTAACTTTCAGGTACATATGGCATTGGTAAAGATCCGCGCTTTGACCCTTTCTGCGTATGAGGAAATGAGATATCGATGAACCAACATCAAATGAGGAAGCAGATAAAGATTGTTAGTAAAATGGGTCAAAAGATGGCAATTAAACTATTTCTTTACACTCTATCCAAGACAACAGCGAACTACGGGATGGTAAGTAAGAACTCTGGAGCCTTGTTTTTACTGCCCATAATGAGTTGTGTTAGATGACAATTTCTGAATCTTTGGTTGTTTGAACCTGATGGATTGGCTGTTATGGCACAATTTTTGAATCTATGAATCAAATAATGCATTGGTTGTTTGAACCTGATGGATATGAATAAAGCTATAGCATACATTCAAATTCGAATTCAAATTCAAATCATGTACAATTTGAAATAGCAATAATAAGTTACGATGAAATTATGCTCTCCAGGTCGTTACGGCACACACGGTTGGTAAAACACAAACGTTTGCGATATACACCATAATCCGACATGGTTCACAGAGAGGAAACGTGTGCAAGCATGCACACAGTTGCCGTTTGCAAAGCGCGTGCGATGTCAGACAGTATCACAAGCAGTGCGGCAAACTAAACGTTTGTGATAGTTGCCTTATCGTACATGATTCGCAACCATGAAATGTTTCTGATGAAGTATGCATCGTAAACATTGCACCACAAAATAGCATGTGCGATAGTTGTCGTGTACGACGATGTTACGACGGTCCGACGTCTCGTAATCCTGTCTTACACTTGTACGGCGATTAGCTAATCTTCTTAATTAGTTATCGCATATGGTTTGGGAAAAGCGAATGTGCGTGATTGTCTATTTATCATACACATTCTATAATAGTGAACCATTTGTGATGGGCCGTGCATCATAAACATGGCATCGGAATACCGACTGCGATGGCAATGCAAGCACAAACGAGTAGGAGTACTGTATATGCATCTTGGCTCCCTATCCCCGACGGTTTCTGTGTTGTGTGGGAATGACCCCCCTATCACCCACACTCACTTGGCGACGGTTACAATCGTTTCTATAGCACCGACGCATACCAGTGTATGCGAGGAAAAACACTTTGTCAGTCATATACATTGCTTTCAAATCTCAAGAAATTTAGACTGAGGCTGACTTTCCTTTTTCCTGCAAGTTGAGATAATGAAGGATAATAATCATAGCATATCCAACCATAACTAATGAAGGATAATAATCATAGCATATCCAACAATAATAGATATAGTTCATCTATCACTCAATGTACTTTCCCCCTTTGTACTATCACTCGATGATTTCCTGTTCTCCTTGTAGAACTATTGCTTTCCCTTCACGATAGATCATTATAGAGAATTAATCATTCCAAGGGAAGACTTTTGATAACACCTGCAAACTGATAGTTGGAAGCAAATGATATTGCATGGGGGGTTATTAACATTACATGGAGACCGAGTATTTCAATACTACAGGCGGGGCGTTAAGTTCATCAAGCAAATTGCTCGAGGGAAAAACGAACAAGTTCGACTACAAAAACAAATGGCGAATGAAGACACCCTGTAAATACCCCCATACATCTATCATTCGATGTACTTCTCCCCCTTTTGTAAACAATTGTCAAAAAGCAAAGACAAAACATACGAGGAACTACTCTTCTGGAGTGTTCTCAGAATCAGAATTTGCACTGCTTGATGAATAAAAATTCACATGGCGAGGAATGGTCGTGGCAGAAGCAGGAGTAGCAGCATGGTCTCTGGAGGAAATGGTGCGATGAACATACCACTTGTAGATGAGTGTTTCAGCTGTGTCTTCAATTTCGTCATCAGGTTCAACCAACAACAGGTCAGTTGATGCAGAACGCTTAGGGAACACAGGGGTTTGCCTTCAGATGCGAGGGACAACAAATAATTCTGGCTAGTCATATTCCTTCATGATGCCCTTGGTAGCCAGCTGCTTGGGAGAATAGTGTTGCCTTAGAAGAGTCTAGGAGCGCTTCATTGCTTCCTTCTCATGCAGAAGGATTTGATGAGCATAATTATGAAGCGAATTTAGCTCGACCATTAACTCTAGCTTTTCTTTTCGATCGAGCTTGATGTGACTTTCTAGTGCTTGGTGGGTGTGAATGCCAATCACATACAGAGGTGGATTTTCTTCACAAGGGATTTCAATGTTGGCTTTGTTAACCTTTGGAGCAGTATCAAATGTAGAAGAAGCCCCAACAACATAAACAGGTGCCTTTCCTTTGCCAATATCCTTCACGAAACGGAGAGTGTCACACACTAGTGGCATGAAAACTTTCGGAACATGCTGGCAGAAGAATTTTTCATTGATGAGCTACTCAATTGCATACATGATCCAGGGAGCATATGGCTTCAATGATTGGGGGCTGTCAGCAGCACAAGCCAAGTTAGGAATGAAAAGATCTGAAACATAAAAACGAATTCCTTGAGAGATAGCCAGTGATACGTCTCCAACATATTTATAAGTTTTGCTTGTTCCATGTTGTTATATTATGATTCTCGGATGTTTTACAATCATTTAATATCAACTTTATATCAATTTTTGGGACTAACCTACTTACATAGTGCCCAATGCCAGATGCTATTTTTTGGTTGTTTTTCACTTCGTAGAAAATGAATACCAAACGGAGTCCAAACGCAGCGAATTTTTTTGGAGATTTTTTGGAGAACAGAAGGAACAACATGGGCCGAAGAAGTACCAAAGGGGTGCTCTGAGGAGGGCACAACCCAGCTCGGCACGCCTGGGGTCCAGGCGCGCCTTGCTGGGTTGTACCCACCTCGGTGGCCTCCCACACCGCCTCTTTCCTCTAGAAATACCTCGAAAATCAAAAAACCCTAGGGGAGTCGATGAAACACAATTCCAGCAGCCGCAAGTTCTAAAACCACGAGATCCAATCTACACACCATCACGGGGGTGAGGGAGTCCTGGACTAGGGGGTGTCCGGATAGCCGAACTATCATCTTTGGCCGGACTCCTGGACTATGAAGATACAAGATTGAAGACTTCGTCCCGTGTCCGGATGGGACTTTCCTTGGCGTGGAAGGCAAGCTTGGCGTCTGGATATGTAGATTTCCTACCATTGTAACCGACTCTGTAACCCTAACCCTATTCGGTGTCTATATAAACCGAAGGGTTTTAGTCCGTGGGGCGAACAACAATCATACCATAGGCTAGCTTCTAGGGTTTAGCCTCTACGATCTCGTGGTAGATCTACTCGGTACTACCCATATCATCAATATTAATCAAGAAGGAGTAGGGTATTACCTCCATCGAGAGGGCCCGAACCTGGGTAAAAACATCGTGTCCCTTGTCTCCTGTTACCATCCGCCTAGACGCACAGATTCGGGACCCCCTACCCGAGATCCGCGGTTTTGACACCGACATTGGTGCTTTCATTGAGAGTTCCTGCGTATGCGTCACCTATAGGACCGATGGCTCCTTCAATCATCGAACGACGCAGTCCAGGGTGAGACTTTTCTCCCCGGACAGATCTTCGTATTTGGCGGCTTTGCACTGCGGGCCAATTCACTAGGCCATCTGGAGCAGATCGAAAGCTACGCCCCTGGCCATCAGGTCAGATTTGGAAGCTTGAACTATATGGCCGATGTCCGCAGAGACTTGATCTTCGACGGATTCGAGCCACAGCCAAGCGATCAGCTCTGCCGCCGAACAGTGCCCTGGAGGCCGCACCAGTGCCCGCTCCGACCCTTAATCCGGAGCCGGT
This sequence comes from Aegilops bicornis, assembly GCA_021605145.1. Lineage (NCBI taxonomy): Eukaryota > Viridiplantae > Streptophyta > Magnoliopsida > Poales > Poaceae > Aegilops > Aegilops bicornis. Next base: position 299,607,641 of record CM038674.1, on the reverse strand, counting down.
TTCGCCGATCGAGGACAGTTGGTTGGACACCGCCTCGGGGGCTGAAATCTCTACGGCGATTGAGCCGAACACCATCCCTGTCCTTTGCAAAGCTCGTGACCCCTGTGCGGACTCCTTTCCGGACTCCGAACCTCCGCGCCCCTGCCGGTCGAATCCGGCTGGCGCCGGTTATGGAGTTCACCGGCGGACATCTTTCGGCACTTTCGCCCTTTGGTGAGATCCTGAACTCATTAAAGTCTCTCTCTTTGTCGAGGAGCCCTGGCGAACTACTGATCGAGAAGGTTGGGATTCGGACGATGAAGAAATTCAACACCCACCCGCCACCCACTTTGTAGCCATTGTCGATGACTTAACAGACATGCTCGACTTCGACTCCGAGGACATCGACGATATGGACGACGACGCCGGAGACGACCAAGAACCAGCGCCCACAGGGCAATCGGATGGCCACCTCAACTTACGATATATATATGGTGGACACACCTAAGGGAAGCGATAACGAGGAACGACGAGACGCTGCGAAGAAGAAAATTCCCTCGGGAAGCAGTCAAAGCGGCGTGGCGTCGCTCAAAACCCCACCTCGACAAAGATAGCGCCCACCACGGACCCAGCCATAGAGCTGGGTGAGCCTACCGACGATTTAACATGCCATTGAGCAACCATCCGAACAGGCCAACTTGGACAAACAACCCGTCCCCGGCAAGGACAATAGTCCGGACGATCTCACGCGTGGACACGTCATTGGATCAGAAGAACCTCCACAAAGAGCTCCTCGCTACTGCGCGTAGCATGAAAAAGCATAAACAAAGGCTCAGAACAGCGGAAGACGCACTCCGAATAAGATGGAGTAAATTACTCAACATCAGAGACAAATATGGCGGCCGCCGCCAAGCAAAGAGCTACCCAAAGCGCAAACTACTGCCCGAATTCGATGAGGAGGCCGTAGAGCCCCCACGATCAAAAAACAAAGAGGCCGCCGGGTCGGATAGACAACCACATGGCAAACGTAGAGCGGCAAGCGGTGCCGCACATAAGCCGACACACGATCCGCATAAGGATTCACACCAAAAGGATGGCCCAGTTAGATCTATCTACGGGCCAAGGAAACAAGTTCTGGCGAGCAATACAACACGTCAAATATCCGAACATCACGACACACCCAAATACAGGGGCGTCGCGCACCCTCTATGTTTCACCGATGAGGTGCTGGATCATGAATTTCCAGCGGGATTCAAGCCCGTAAACATAGAGGAATACGACGGAATGACAGACCCTGGAATCTGGATTGAGTATTATATCCTCCACATACACATGTCCAGAGGAGATGATCTCCACGCCATAAAATACCTACCCCTCAAGCTCAAAGGGCCAGCCCGGCATTGGCTTAAAAGCCTCCCCGAAAACACCATTGGTAGTTGGGAAGAGCTTGAGGATGCTTTTCGGGCCAATTTCCAGGGAACCTATGTCCGACCTCCGGACGCAGACGATCTAAGTCACATAACCCAACAGCCCGGAGAGTCAGCTCGAAAATTCTGGAACAGGTTCCTCACCAAAAAGAACCAAATAGTCGACTATCCGGACGCCGAAGCCTTAGCAGCTTTTAAACACAACGTCCGAGACGAATGGCTCGCCAGACACCTTGGCCAGGAAAATCCAAGAACAATGGCCGCACTAACAAGCCTCATGACCCGCTTTTGCGCGGGAGAGGATAGCTGGCTAGCAAGATGCAGTACCAGCGACCCAAGTACATCTGAAGTCAGGGATGGAAATGGGAAACCACGACGCAGCAAGGACCAGCGCCGGATTAAGGGGAACGGTCCAAAGAGCGCGGCAGTCAACGCCGGATTCAAAAGCTCACGGTAGAACAATAAAAAACTGCCCCTTAAGGACAAAAGAGATGAGCTATCCAACTTAAACAAAATCTTGGACAAGATATGCCAAATCGAGAGTACTCCCGGGAAGCCTGCAAAACATACCCACAGAGATTGTTGGGTCTTCAAGCAGTCCGGCAGACTCAACGCCGAACACAAGGGGCTCGACAGCACCAAGTGAGGATGATGACGAGCACCACAAGCAGAGCCCCGGAAAACAAAAGAATTTCCCACAAGAGGTCAAAACAAAACTTACTTCAAGTTACAAAGGGGAAAAGCAGTGGCACCCTTTGAATTCTGCGCCGCACAATCTACCCCAGCGGAGTCCCAACACTGGTTGTCAAAACCAATTACCTTCGACCATCAGGACTACTCCGAAAGTATCCAGAACGCAGGATGGACTGCCTTGATACTAGAACCTATAATCGATGGTCTTCCGTCGGGAAAAGTTGGTCTTCCACATCGCCCCATTTAAAAGTAGCCATCAAGCACTCTTTTGGGAATGAAGCTTTCGCCCGCTTTTAACGCAATACCGCATTATGCATCTCTTAAACTTAAAATGCCGGTCCACGAGGCATCAATTCATTAAAGGGAAGCTGCGTGTCCCTCAAGGAAAGAATGTGAGACTGCCTTAACAGCCTCACACTAATACGGCCTTGCTGGCCAAAAGCGTCTAAAACAGGTCGTTCAGACCCCGGACACGGTTAGGCGAGTCCGGCATAAATAAACATGATGCTTACTAGCCACGTACCCCCCTTACAAGGGGCTCCACGCATGTACAACGAGAGACAACAAAGCTCAATTTTACTCATTTTTGAATCATACTCTATTTTATTTCCAATTACATTTTAGCGCGATCATTGTCAAACTAAGTTCCTCTCTTTGACAGATGAACACCGTGCTATACCTGTCCAGGATACGGCTACGGAGACACAGGCGCAGACGTGCAGCAGGGACCCGTTGCAAGGATTCTTTTCAGATTAAGACCCTGCGTAAACCTTTTTCACTGTCTCTTGTTGTTACTCATCCCCCGGTCTCTTATTATAACCGAGGAGGAGGCTGGCGTTTTGGCATCGGCCACGTCAGAAGTTTGCACGTACCTGGACACCAGGGGCTTGTTACCAAGGGCATTGTTCGGCCCGCTTTATAAAAGACCGAATACCTTAGGGAGTGTTCGGCTTCTCGAGTTAGGCCTTATATGCATCAGCTCCGAATCATGTCTTTGGTCAAATGTTGGGTTTGCCCGGCTCCTGTGTTTTGCTGCCTTACGTTCCGTTCTATCGGCTAACGCGGCACCGGAGAACTCTGCGATTGTGCCCGGTTTGGTCGGGCGAGCACCTCAAAGAGAGAAAGCCAAAACTCGATCGTCATGATATGGCGAGAGACTGGTCAACCACTCGATGACTCACTAGAATGTTTATAATTCCTCCGCATTAACGAAGGACCGTTTTCCGGTCAGGCACATACGCACCCCGAATTCAGGAGAGTGCGGTGCCCCCAGGGGCTATATAGTAGCCCCACCATCGAACTCCTATGGCTAAGTGAAAGTGATAAAGCATTATAGTCTGGTTGCCTAGTTTGCTACGCCACCACCTCCTTTATAGGATCAAGACGTTGGATTAAGTGTGAAAGCGCGACTTCTTTGCAAACACCGCCGCACTATGTGCGTGGGGGCTGAAGCCGAAGACTGCCATCTTTCAAGTTATATACATATATACGTCAACGGCCGCACAGGAGGTAGTTTGCTACTTGAAGGCACAAGTATAAAAAGCTCTTACATTAAATTGAAACGTTGTTTCATAAAATTATACATGCCATTGAAACATAACATCCTTCGAGCACTGCGTCTCTATTAAACGAGTGCCCGGAAGAACTTCCTCAAAATAGCGCCGGCGGTACTCGGCTGCCGTCCGAGTGCAGGGACGCAAAATCGGTGGCCTTCATCTCAGCCCAGTATGCCTTGACACGGGCAAGAGCCATCCGCGCCCCCTCAACACACGCCGACCGCTTCATTGCGTCGATACGCGGTACCGCACCAAGGAACTGCTGCACTAAGCCAAAATAACTCTTCGGCTAGGGTCCGCCTGGCCACAAATGAGTCATGACATGCTTCATGGCATGTCCGGATAATCGATTCAGCTCGGCCCATTCGGCCAACCGATCGGTCAACGGAAGAGGACGCTCCGGACTATGGAATTTCGACCAAAATAGCTCTTCCCTTCTGTTCCCCTTCTGGCCTCGGAAGCGCTCAATCGCGTCCGCAGCGCTTGCCGCTAAGTCCAGATAAGCATCCTCCGAACTCCACAGCTTGTCCAAATGAGCATACTTCGGATCCGTATATTTCCTCCGCAGCAGAAACGATTTTCTAGCCGCAATATCCCCGGCCTGACTCAGGTCCTCCTTGGCAGCTCTCATAGCGGAATGGGCATCCTTGGATTCGGCGGTGGCCTTTTTCAGGTCCTCTTGTTCCGCTTGACGTTCTTTTTCAAGAACCTCGCAGCGGTCGGTAGTATTCTTCAGTTTCAGGGACAAATCGGCCATTTCTTCTTTGCTTCGGCAGTGAGCAGCCTGTTCGGCTTTCAGCTCTTCGGCCTCCTTTAAAGCGGCCGCATTACTCTTTCGGCCATGCTCTTTAGCTCGGGCAAGTTCCGCCCGTAGCCTCTCCACAGCAGCGGCACCGTCTGCATCAAAGCATACAAGTAGTAAGGCATGGGCGTCAAGCTCCCTTACCAGGTGTCCACGGAGAAGTCGCATAGCTTGTGACTCGTCAAACCGTTTATTGACCAGCGCGATATCCGCATCCGCCTCGTCAAGTTTCCGCCTTAGTTCGGAAAATCCATCAGTCTGGCTCGCCACCGGACGCCCCGCCACCTACATAGGAACAGAGACATGTTAGTACTGAGATTATGATCCTCGGCACGCTGTCAGTTGTGACAGCATACCGAGTCTCAGGTGCTACTATCTATACAGGGCGCATTCTATATGTATAACTGTCAGAAGGTACATCATTTTTTTTCGTACCTCAAACCCCGTCAGTAAACTTCTGGCGGCCTCATGCAATCCGCTCTTAGCGGATGCAATTCTTTCAATTACCGTAGCCATTAGTGCACGGTGATCTTCTGAGATATACGCTCGCCCGAGCAGGTTCTTCAGCTCCTCCGACCGCACGCCAGTTGGCGGCGGACCGTCCGGCCCCGCCGGACTCGAGGAAACTCTCCGTGACGACACTTCAGGGTCGCCCGCCTGCGAAAGCGCGATAGGTGGAGGCGTTCGCTCTCTATCATCTCCGAACGAAGATCCCGAAGACTAGCTCTGCTGAGAAGGGCTCGAATCCGAACTACAAGGTACAATTTCGGTTATCTTGAAATAAATCTGAGGATGTTCTTTATTCACAGGACCCCTTCTTTTTACTTACGGCTCATTGGAGGGCTGATCCCCTTGGGGAAATAGTGCGGCTGGGGTACTTCCGCACCGGACTTTCTCGACGAAGACTTCTTTCCCCGCTTTTGAGGCCTTGGCTTCCGGGTCTTGAGCGGTCCTCTTCTCCCCTTGGAGGAGGATCCTGATCCCTCTTCCTTGAAAGCCTCCTTCGGAGGCGGTTGCTTCCCTGCTCCCCCTTCGCCTTCTTTAAAAGGCGCGGCCTTCAACATCTTGGTCAACATGGGATCCGGCGTGGTCTCTGGGAGGAGCGGACACCTTATCAACTTTGCCTTGGCTATCCACTCCTGTTCAAGAAACGGCTCCTTAAAGGGCATATATATGATAAATGAATGAACAGCCTGTCCGGTTCTGAGGTTACTTACTTGAGTATCTGGGTGATTGCAGCATAGACCTGCGTCCTTGGTCAAGTCCGGACACTTCTCTTGTGATCCGAAGAACAGTTTGTACATCTCCTTGGGTGTCACGCCCATAAAATGTTGGAGAGCTTGTGGTCCCTCCGGATTGAACTCCCACACACTGAGGGGGCGACGTTTGCAGGGCAGAAGGCGCCGAATCAGCATAACCTGCGCCTCCATGACCAAATTGATCTCTCTTTCTTGGAGGTCTCGAATACGGCCCTGCAACAGAGGAACGTCCTTGGACGGCCCCCAGTCGAGCCCCCGGTTGACCCATGAGGCCAGCCGCTGTGGTGGACCTGAGCGGAAGGCGGGTGGCGCCACCCATTTGGTGCCCACAGGGCGGTGATATAAAACCACTCCCGTTGCCACAAACCAAGCTCCTCTTGAAAAGAGCCCTCGGCCACGGAGCATCAACACACTTGCTTATGACCGCCCCTCACTTTTCTGCTTGTTGCCCTCGATCATCTTGGCTCCACCTTGAAGGTCTTGAGCCACAATCCAAAGTGAGGGGTAATATGGAGGAAGGCTTCACATACGACAATGAATGACAAGATATGGAGGATGGACTCCGGATTCAAGTCATGGAAATCCAGCCCATAATAAAGCATGAGCCCCTGCACAAAGGGATATGTCGGGAAGCCTAAACCCCGAAGGAAGTGAGACACGAACACCACACTCTCGCCGGGCTCGGGAGTGGGAATGACCTGCCCTGGAGCAGGTAGCCTATGCGAAGTCTCGCCGGTTAGATACCTGGCGTCTCGCAGCTTTAGCACATTTTCTTCTGTGACGTAAGAAGACATCCATCGGCCGAGCTGGTCGGAGCCGGACATCGTCGAAGGTCCGAAGCGCCTAAATCTGAAGCTTTGGGTGTTAGAACTCGAAGCACGAGGCGAACTCGATGGAGGGTGGAAAAAAGAAGAGGGCGTTGGTCTCATTATAAAGAGGTTGAATACCAAGAGCCCTCCCCGTGGTCGATTGGGACTCGCCTTCGATAGAGGAGGCGTGCCAACGGGCATGGTTGGGTTACCCACGTCCGTATTGATGAGAATCCCGGAATAAGGGGGCACGATATACGCTTTGATAAGACGTGCCAAGGAAACCGCCTCGCTAAACGCGCTGAGGTGGGACAGTAAAAAACGATCCGAATAAAGGCCTGGCCGTGGTGTGATGTCACGCCGCGGAATACGTCAGCAGATCTGTGCAAAGAATTATTCTCTCTACGGTGGTATGTGGAACTTGTTTTGAAGAGCCGGACAGTATCCTTGTGTTCAAAACCTTCTATGAAGTATTCGGAGGAGGAACCCGCCTTGCAATGCCGAAGACAATATGCGCGCCGGACTCGTCGTCATTATAGCCTGGTTCAGGGGCTACTCTTGAGGAGTCTGGACTAGGGGGTGTCCGGATAGCCGAACTATCATCTTTGGCCGGACTCCTGGACTATGAAGATACAAGATTGAAGACTTCGTCCCGTGTCCGAATGGGACTTTCCTTGGCGTGGAAGGTAAGCTTGGCGATACGGATATGTAGATTTCCTACCATTGTAACCAACTCTGTGTAACCCTAACCCTATTCGGTGTCTATATAAACCGAAGGGTTTTAGTCCGTAGGACGAACAACAATCATACCATAGGCTAGCTTCTAGGGTTTAGCCTCTCGATCTCGTGGTAGATCTACTCTTGTACTACCCATATCATCAATATTAATCAAGCAGGAGTAGGGTATTACCTCCATCGAGAGGGCCCGAACCTGGGTAAAAACATCGTGTCCCTTGTCTCCTGTTACCATCCGCCTAGACGCAAAGTTCGGGACCCCCTACCCGAGATCCGCCAGTTTTGACACCGACAGGGGGTTTCATCATCCTCATTGGTGCCTCTCCGATGATGCATGAGTAGTTCATTGTAGACCTATGGGTCCGTAGGCAGTAGCTGGATAGCTTCCTCTCTCTCTCTCTCTTTTGATTCTCAATACAATGGTCTCTCGGAGATGTATTTGCTGTCACTTTTTCTCCGGTGTGTTTGTTGGGATCCGATGAACTTTGAGTTTATGATCAGATCTATTTTATCCATGAAAGTTTTTTTGAGTTCTGATCTCTTATATCCATGATTGCTTATAGCCTCGTATTTCTTCTTTGAATCTTTGGTTTAGTTTGGCCAACTAGATCGATTTTTCTTGCCATGGGAAGAGGTGCTTTGTGATGGGTTCGATCTTACGGTGCTCAATCCCAGTGACAGAAGGGGACATGACACATATGTATTGTTGCTATTAGGGATAACAAGATGGGGTGTATTCCTACATGAATAGATCTTGTCTACATCATGTCGTCATTATTATTGCATTACTCCGTTTCACCATGAACTTAATACACTAGATGCATGCTGGATAGCGGTCGATGTGTGGAGTAATAGTAGTAGATGCATGCATGAGTCCGTCTACTAATCTTGTATGTGATGCCTATATAATGATCATTGCCTGGATATCGTCATAATTATTTGAAGTTCTATCAATTTCCCAACAGTAATTTGTTTACCGTCGTATGCTATTTTTCTTGAGAGAAGCCACTAGTCAAATCTACGGCCCCCGGGTCTATTATTTATCATATTTGCTGTCCGATCTATTATTTGCCTCTTTTATTTTCAGATCTATTAATCCAAAAACACAAAAATACCTTGCTAATTTTTTTGTTATTTATTTTATTTCGCATTTCCGCGAGATTTATTTATCCAATCTACTACAAATTTATCTATCTTTTACCCGAGAGGGATTGACAACCCCTCTTACGCGTCGGGTTGCAAGTATTTATTCTTTGTGTGTAGGTACCTTTTACATAGTGTTGTGTGGTTCTCCTACTAGTTCGATAATCTTGGTCTCATCACTGAGGCAAATACCTACCGTAGATGTGCTGCATCATCCCTACCTCTTCGGGGAAAATACTGACGCGGACACGAGCCATCAAGAAAGGATTTATGGCGCCGTTGCCGGGGAGACATCACCAACATCTATCAGGTTCCTAATCACAAATCTCATCTCCTTGCTATTTACATTATTTGCCATTTGCCTCTCGTTTTCATCTCCCCCACTTCACAAAAATTTACCATTTTATTCGCCCTCTTTGTTTGCGTTCTTGCTCGCGTAGTTGCGATGACTCAAGAATATACCAAGTTGTGTGACTTTTCTAGTACCAATAATAATGATTTTATTAGCACTCCGATTGCTCCTCCCGCCACTATTGCGAAGTCTTTTGATATTAATGCCGCTTTGTTGAATCATGTTATGAAAGATCCATTTTCCTTTACTCCTAATTAGGATGTCGCGTCCCATCTTAACACATTCGTGGAATTATGTGATATGAAAAATAAAAAAAATGTGGACAATGATATTGTGAAGTTGAAATTATTTCCATTTTCTTTGCAAGATCGCGCAAAAATTTGGTTTTCTTCTTTGCCTCGCAATAGTATCGATTCTTGGGATAAGTGCAAAGTTGCTTTAATTACTAAGTATTTTTCGCCCGCAAAAATTATTTCCCTTAGGACGCAAATCATGAATTTTAAGCAACTTGAGCATCAACATGTTGCACAATCTTGGGAAAGAATGAAATTGATGCTAAGAAATTGTCCTACTCATGGCATAAATCTTTGGATGACCATACACAATTTTTATGCGGGATTGAATTTTGTTTCTAGAAATATTTTAGATACCACCGCGAGTGGTACTTTTATGGAAATTACTTAGGGTGTAGCTACTAAATTTCTTGATAATATTATGGCAAATTATTCACAATGTTATACGGAAAGAGCAACTACTAGTAAAAAAGTCAATTCGGTTGAAAAAATAAATTCTTTAAGTGAAAAAGTTGATGCTCTTATGAAGTTGGTATCTAATAAAAGTCCTCCTATTGATCTTAGTGATGTGCCTTTGTCTACTTTGATTGAGAAAAATTGTGATGCCATAGATGTGAATTTTGTCTCGCGAAAGAATTTTAACAATAATGCTTATAGAGGTAATTTTAATCCTAGGCCTTTTCCGGGAAATTCCTCTAATAATGATGGTAATTCCTATGGTAATCCTTCTTATAATAATAATAGGAACACCTCTAATCTTGAGAATAATATTAAAAAAATTATCAATACTCAAAAAGTTTTAAATAATATGATAAAAGAAAAATTGTATAAGATTGATGATATGTCTAGAAGCATTGATAGAATTTGTCATGACGTAGAAAATATCAAGTTGAAATTTTTTGTGCCTAAGGTTGAAGAATTAATTAAAGCTTTATATGTTTCTATGGATGAAAGTAAGAAAAGAACCGCTATGCTTAGAGTTAAAGGAGAATTTTTAGAAAGAGAGTTTTCTAGCGATTGCTTTTATAAAAATGATGAAGATCTTAAAGTAATTGGTGTTTCTTCCGTTGATTCTTTGTTTAGTAAAATTAAAATTTATGATAAAGGGACTGAAGAAGAGTCAACTTTAGTTAGAAGGCGTCCCGATAATTTCGTGGGTGAAAATTTTGTTGAGAAAGTTGATAAAAGTGGTTTGGAGAGGTCAAAATTTTAACTAGTGATGTGCCCACTCTTTTGGATTACAAAGACTTTAATTATTATAATTGCTCTTTGATTGATTTTGTTTCTTTGTTGCAATCCATGATAAATTCACCCCATGCATATGAAAAAAATAAAGCTTTTACTAAACATATTGTAGATGCCATGATGGAAGCTTTGGAAGATAAGTTGCAATTAGAGATATCAATTCCTAGAAAATTACATGATGAATGGGAACCTACTATCAAAGTCAAGATTAAAAATTGTGAGTGTTTTGCTTTATGTGATTTGGGTGCTAGCGTTTCCACAGTTTCGAAATCTTTATGTGATGTACTTGGTCTTACCAATATTGAAGAGTGTTCTTTAAATTTGCACTTGACGGATTCTACTATTAAAAAGCCTTTGGGAAGAATTAATGATGTTCTTATTCTTGCAAATTGGAATAATGTGCCCATAGATTTTATTGTTCTTGATATTGATTGCAATCCATCTTATCCAATTGTTACTTGGTAGACCGTTTCTACGTACTATTGGTGGCGTGATTGATATGAAAGAAGGCAATATTAAGTTTCAATTTCCACTAAGGAAGGGTATGGAACACTTCCCTCGAGCAAGAATTAAGCCACCATATGAATCTAAAACTAAATATGATAATACATGAATCTATGAATTATGCCTAGCTGGGGACGTAAAACGATAGCGCTTGTTGGGTGGCAACCCAATGAATAAAATTTATTTTTACCTTTTTCTTTCTGTTCTTGAGTGTTTTCACAATTATGCCTCTATTATGATTGTGTTTTTCATGTTTTAACTAGAGTTTGGGACAAGAAAATCCTTTGGGATCATGTTGGGCGATAGTTGATTTAATCTTGTTGGAAAATAGAAACTTTTGCATCCAGTAAAACATTTTTTTAAATCACAAAAGTGACAAATAATTATGTAATTTTTACACAAGATTGATATACAAATTGCCTACGTTGTCCTAATTTTTCAGAATATTTGGAGTTACAGAAGTATACGAAGTGTTCATATTGCTACAGACTATTCTTTTTTTGACAGATTCTATTTTCTTTGCGTTCTGTGCTTATTTTGATGGATCTATGTTTTGTATCAGGGGGTATAAGCCATGGTAAAGTTGGAATATAGTAGGTATAATGCAAAATAAAAATATGAATGGGTTTGCAATAATACTTCGAGTAGTGATTTTCTTTGTTATACTAACGGATCTCATAAAGGTTTTGTTGAGTTTTGTGTGATTGGAGTTTTCAAGTTTTGGGTGAGATCACAATGGATGAAGGAATAAGGAGTAAGAAGAGCATAATCTTGGGGATGCCCCATGGCACCCCAAGTTATTATCCAAAGAGAAACAAGCAACTAAGGTTGGGGATGCCCCCGAGTGGCATCCCCTCTTTCTTCTAATGACCGTCGGTACTTTAGTTGGAGCTATATTTTTATTCGTCACATATCATGAGTTTTGCTTGGAGCGTCTTGTACTATATGAGTCTTTTCTTGTTTTGCTTTTTAGTTTGTTTCATCAATCCTTAGGGGGTAAATTGGAGTGGTCTTCTCCCTCTGAATCCCCTCAGAACAAATATCTTCCTCTCGATTACAATCCGAAATGGGTGGAGGGGGGCTGCCTTTGCGCCTACCATGGAGCGACGTCTGCATCAAATTTTATTTCCATGCAAGGCTCGTCTCGGTTGCTCTACATGTTTAGTTCCATTGTGTACAATAACTGACATGCATAGGAATAAAACATAGTGAGATTATGTAAGGAGTGCATGCAGAAATCCAGAGTGATGGTAGCAACCAGTGGATAGACCCAAAACCAATGATAGCAGGCGGATAATGGCTTCAGTTAAAAAATACAGATAATGGCTTCTTTACTGTTTGTTTCCCACCCAACATGAAACTCATAGTAAACACCCGAGATTAATCAGATAGTAGATAGATAATATTGAATGCGGCCCCAATATGTACCCCACAACCATTTAAAAACTCAAGTTTGACCATTAGTTTGGAGCTGACCCAGAGTCTAATCGGTGAACAGGACGATAAAGTAGCATGTAATATTAAGCAATGCATAATGTAAGCAGACACGAAAGAGTGCGACCTTTCTAGTGTACCCTTGTAGTCTGGAGGTCATCTGCTCGGTTGATGATGGTAATGCAGTTGTCATGGCTGCCGGCAGTGGGGAAGAAGATCTGAGGCGGCGAAAGACAGTCTGGAGGCCGGATCCCGGCTATGCTGGAACCTTCTGTCGTTGGAGTAGCTGAGCTGGGGTGGACGACGGCGCAGCAGGAGCGGGACAAACCACACAAGGTTTTCTATGACAACTATCTGTAAGAGAAGTAATTCTATCAACGTAGGGATAGAAATACACGGTAATAGGATAGGAATGCACGTGCAAAACAGAGAATTTCAAAACAAAGGATTTCCGCCAATCTGGGTGTTTGGTTCGCAAGAATTGGAAGATCACAGGATTCAAAGAAGCATGGTGAGATTTAGTCAAACCACAAGAAAATGTACTGTTATAATGCTATAATGCTACTATCTCTTAGTCTTGTACTTCATGAATATGAATTTGAAAAGGAGGACAAGTGGATATTAAAATTTCTACGGTTTTCTTCCAAGGAGACACTAAAGGAACAAACCTAAAGTTTTCCTTTGCTCCAATCCTTTGAACCAAATGCATGAATAGTAGGACCATAGGAAACTTTCCAATTCCTATGTTTTTCCTTCAGTTTTCCTTTCAAGCACTGGCCAATTCTAGTAGGCAGGCTTGAGCAAGGAAAAGCCTACTCTCAAAAAATGTTTTTGTGCTATTTCTACTACTTTGGACCCAGGTCACTGCCCTACTAGCTCAACTCCCAGGCCCATCGACAAATGCACAGCTCAAACGCGCAGATATAAATAATGATGGCGTTCAAGAGAGTCCATAATGGATAGCTAAGCTTCCTGGTACCTCACTGCTTGTCATATAGTAGGAGCGACTAATCGTATTTCACGTTACTACGTGTGCTCAGTGGACAATATATATAACATGTAGATTAAAAAAGAGATGCAACAAGTGTACAATATCTTTGGAGAATCCATGTTGATCTCAGCGTGATTGGGTTGGTCGGTGAGGATGATCCGGCTAACTTGGCTATGAGAGGTGGGGAAGAAGATCTTAGGCATCTTGAGATGGAGCCCGGGATACTGCTCCGCTGTGATAGAGGGTTTTGTCGTTGGAGCAGCGCCGGTGAGTTGTACGACGCCGAGGCTGAAACAAGACAAGAGAGACAACATTAACCTGAGTGGAATTCTAATAGCATCTCCAATAGTTGATGTAAAATACATAAACACAAAGTGCTAGATGTAAAATGCATCAGCCACTCATCTCTGAACTTAACTGTCGAAACTGAATTTATCTGTCGAAACTGAACTTAACTGTCGAAACTGAATTTTGTTGTCGAAACTGAATTTTACTGTCGAAAATGAACGCACTGTTAGCAGAAAAGTAGTAGCAGCAGCGCGTGCAAGAGCAGGGGCAGCTGGTCGTGTAGCAGTTCATCTTCAACCTCCACCCCTTGAGCCGCCAGCCACCACCGGCCAAACCGCCGACCCCGCCGCCCGCGGCCGGCGGTGCGCCACCCTGCCCGCCCCGATACTAGTCCCCACCGCCGGTCTGCCACCGCCCCGACCATCCCTCTAGGCCCCCCCGTGCCGAGCTATTTCTCCGGCGATCCTCATGCCACCGCCCCGCTACCACCGGTGACCACCGCCCCCACCCTGAACCCTAAGATAGATAGTAGGGTACCTCTCCATCGAGCCCCCCTCCCTGTCGCGACTGGTTCTTCCTTAACTCCGGCGAGCCACCGCCCCCCCCCCCCACCCCCTGAAAATTGACTGACCCAAAAGTCGATTAAGTCGACTAAAGTTTAGCCAAATCGGAGCAGCATCGCAAGCAAGAGCAAGAGCGAGAGCAGCAGCAAGAGCAAGAGCAAGATCAAGAGCAATAGCAAGAGCAGACCAGGCAGAGGACCAATGTCACAGCCCTAGAATTTGATTGCAATTAGTTTCATAAGCATCCATGCATCATGTCTACATTGTTTGAAATTTGAAATGGGGATGACAAACCCTAGCACTAAATGAATTGCAATTAGGATCAAAATAAAAATATTTTCAATGAAACCAGAATGCCCTTTAGAAAAGTTCATTATCTTTGATAAAGGTGAAAACCTCTGCCAAAAATGATGCACATATTTTAAGGCCATTCTGGATTTTTAAATTAACTCATATTGTATTTAAATTGGGGCCTTTAAATGCTATATATATTTTAGATGCTCCAAAAATGTTGGAAATTGTTATGGGTCACTGAAATAATTCAGAAAGCACCCATAATTGTTTCCAGGATATTATGAAATGGTTTGGTATTATTACTAAATCAAAACAAATAGCAAAAAATAGAAAACAAAAATAAAATAGAGAAAACCAGAGAGAGGAAAAACCCACCTGGCACTTACCTGGCGCAGCCCACCTAGCGCCCAACCGGCCCAGCTCTGTGACAGCCCAACCGGCCCGACTGGCCCAGTGGCCAGTCATCGTTCTCCTCTTGCCAGGAGGACGCAGCGTGCGGGGCCGCCGCTCGCGAGCACGCGCCTCGCCAGCTCCTGCTTGCCGCCGACGCCTAGACGCCTCCAACGTAGCCACGCACCCCCGACCTCTCTCTCCCTCACCCGTGGCCTCTCTCCTCCTCTGCTCTCTCACTCGCACGCACGCGAGCGGCCCCGTCGTCGTCGTCCATTGTTCGCATAGCCACCAGCCTCCCCTATGCCCCTAGATGTGCCCCTGAGATCCGCGACGACGTCCTCGTACTCTCCACCGATTCACGCAACTCCAGGTGCCCGGGAACTCCGCCGCCACCGTCATCTTCAACTCCGGCCTCCGAGTTCACCGGCAATGCCCCGACGTCATCCGACCTCCCCCGAGCCCACTGAGACGCGTTCTCCAACCGCTGTGAGCTCACGGACCAACTCCCCCTCCTCTCCTGCTCGCGTTTTTGCTCTAGCTCCATTCCCCACCTCCTCCGAAGCTCGCCGCCGCCACGACCGATGAGCTCCATGCTCCTGAGCTCGTCCGCTCGCCCGAGCTTCACCAGCGTGCTCGCCGCGCTCCTGTGAACATGCAGCACCCACGGGTTCGCCCTATCGTGCCCTGTAGCGCCATTTCTGCCTTTGCCCGAGCTCCGGCGCCGCTCCGCTTAACACCGCCGTCACCTAAGGCCATCTCCGGCAGCCCCGCAACCACCACCCGATGCGCCTCGTCGCGCTGTAGCCGTAGAGCCCAACCCCGCCTCCTCTCGTCGCCGGAGTATCCGGGACGAGCGACGCCGCCACGTCTGTGTGCCATTGGCGGCTAACCGCCGATGTGGCCGGCTTAATTAGTGCCTAACCACACTGCTAAGTACTAACCACAGTCACTGACACGCGGGCCCGACCCTGCTAATTAATCCAGGGTTAGTGCTAATTAAACTAGGATAGTTTAGTTAGTAACTGACACGTGGGACCCACTGGTCAGTTTGACCTGGGCCGCGCCATTCACCGCTAAGGTCAGCATAATGACATGCTGACGCAGTAAATCATTTACTGGATTTTGTTTATTTCCAAATAACCAGGAAATCCAGAAAATGATTTGAACTTCTCAAAATCATAGAAATTCAACCGTAGCTCAGAATGAAATAATTTATATATGAAAAATGATCAGAAAAATATGAAGAATCTGTTTATGGTACTTTCATGCATGTTTGAACAAGTTAACCTCACTGAATAGGATAAATAATTATTAGGGCAATTTATGAACTAGCATTTAGTGTTGGAGTTTAACCCTGTTTGAATCCCACTTCAATTAACTTGGCTTACTGCTGCATTAGGTCAATTTAGTTCCTTAACGTGACATGTCATTCATTTGATTGTGCATTGCAGTGAATGTTGTTTCTTTTGTGATTGCCGATGGTTGTTCCCTCTTAGTAGATGATGTTTCCGTCGACGTGATTAATGACACCGATGAAGAGCTATACTATCTTCAGAAGTGCCAGGCAAGCAAAACCCCCTTGTTCATTCCGATACAATCCCACTCTCTCGCTCCTGCTCTCTTTTACTGCATTAGGACAACAGCGATTCAACTATTACATGCTGCGGTAGTTGAACCCCTTTCCCCTGCCTGACCTATCATTGCCACATTAAATAGATGAAACCCACTAGCATGAGTAGGAGTTGTTTGAGCCCTGATGTGCCTACTCATTCATGCTTGTTTGTCATGCCTGCTATTGCTTAGAGTTGTGTCAGGTCCGAGTCATCGGGGACGAATTGGAAAGTTGTGAACATGTCCTACTGTTGAGAGCTAAGTGTGTGGACACGATTTGGTAAAGGTAGTGGTGAGAGGCCATGTAAGAGTACATGGTGGGTTGTCTCATTGCAGCCGTCCTCAGGAACTAAGTTCTGTGTTTGTGATCCATGAACAGTTACTACCACACATTGGAATGCTTAAGTGCCCCTCTCGACTTATTAACCAACCTGATCTCTGTCCAGGAGTTGCAACTAGTTTCTGGTGTTTGTAGGTAGTGTGAGTAGTCTACCAAGTGGCACCCGATACAGGTGGGCTTGGGACAGACTAGGCACCGTGGCCGGGTATAACAAGCGCCGCCCGTTTGGTGGGCTTGGAACCCTGTACACAGCGTTTGGGGCCGTGAGCGACACCCCGGCCGGATCTCCTTGCAGATGGAACCCGAATAGGCGATAAACCTGGACTAGAGACTTGTGTGGTTAGTCAGGTCGTGGCCGACTCCCTCACCATGCTTCCGCTTGAAGGTTGCCGAGATACATGACGTGTACATGGTGGTAAGTGGCGAGAGCGTGTGTGAATAAGTACACCCCTGCATGGTTAACATCATCTATTCGAATAGCCGTGTCCGCGGAAAAGGACTTCTGGGTTGCCTGTACAGTTCATAGACAAGTGAAAGTGGATACTCTAAAATGCGCAAGATAAGCATGAGTGTTATGGATGGCGTTCTCATAGGGAGACGGGAGCGGATCCGTAGTGGTGTAGTAGTATGGTGAATATGTGGACTCGTGTGCGCCACCTCAAAAGAGTTACTTGCAGTCGTAGTTTAGGATAGCCACCGAGTCAAAGCTGGCTTGCTGCAGTCAAACTCCACCACCCCCTTTATTGATATTGATGCATATGTAACTAGTTCTGATGTAAGTCTTGCTGGGTGCATTTGTACTCACGTTTTCTTATTTTATGTTTTGCAGAGAGACTTCAGTCTCGCTAGTAGTTCCGCGTGGACTTCGACGTTTAGCTTGTTACCTCAGCTACGATCTTGTACCCTTGGGAGGGTCTTGTAGATAGTCAGGCTTCTCAGCCTTCTTCATTTGTAGTTGTCTATACTCAGACAAGTTAAGCTTCCGCATGTGCTTGTTGCTTGTATGCTCTGTATGTTGGGTCATGAGACCCATGTTTGTAATACTTGGCTCCTCAGAGCCTAATGAATAAATGCTCTGAGTCGTATAGTCTTGTTCTGATGCCATGTTGTATTGCACATAGTGAGCATATTGTGTGTATGATTGAAATGCTTGGTATGTGTGGGATCCGACAACCTAGTTGTTTATCCTTGGTAGTCTTGTGCTTCCATGAGCCATAGTAGTCCGCTACAACCCAGTTCACCAGAGTCCTGCTAGCCCAGCACTACTGCTCCGGAACACTTGACTGGCCGGCGTGTGATTCACTTCTGCTCGTGGTTCCTGCCCATTCGGGGAAATGTCACGCGGTGACATCCGGAGTCCTGCCTAGCCTGCTACAGCCCGGTTCACCGAAGTCTTGTTAGCCCAGTGCTACAGCCCGGATTCGCACGCTGCTGACCAACATGCTCGATGTTGATTCATGTATGCCTGTCCCCGTAAGTTAGTGCCACTTTGGGTTCACGACTAGTCATGTTGGCCCGGGTTCTCTGTCATATGGATGCTAGCGACACTATCATATACGTGAGCTAAAAGGCGCAAACGGTCTCGGGCCATGGTAAGGCGACACCCATGGGAATACTGTGCGTGAGGCCGCAAAGTGATATGAGGTGTTACCGGCTAGATCGATGTGACTTGGAATCGGGGTCTGACAGCTTTGGTATCGAGCCCCGACTCGTTGGATTACCAAGCCAAACTGGTCGAAGTTGAGTCTAGAAATGCTTTAGTTATATAAGGGAATTGATTGTGGGTTGGAACGTAAGGCTCTTTTTACTCCTTTACCTTATACCTTCTGATCTGAGTCAACCTCTTCTCTTCTACGGGGATTAAGAACTAGGCATTCTCATCTATCTATCAGGATGACGAGTTACTATGATAGAGACTTATATGATTGATGGATTTAAGCCCCAGTCCAGTTTCTACTACTTACGTGTATTCATAGTTGGTCTCGGAACCTTGATATTGTGCTTCTGAGTGGTTATGCCACCATTTTTGCATGATGTCCTAAATCCTTTGAGCATTTACAGCCGTTATGATGTCCGAGTCATCCCAGGTTTCTAAACCATCTGATGCATTTGCAAAATCCTTTCCCTCTGGTTTTGTTGTTCTTTTGGGCCAGATTAACCACACTAATTGCTGAGTTGAGGTACTCCACTACCTCGACATATCTAATGGAGCTATGACCCTAGGTGTTTTGGGGAGACACCTAGTAATCTAGCCATGTTTCATGTTCCCAGTGTGATGAATCTGGCCTTCATTCCCAAAAGCATCTCGTGATGCTACTTAGTAGTAGGTATTCTACTCCTGGGTTTTTGAACCCGAGATTCACCCTACTTCATGTTGTTAGTATTTGCTAGCTCCTTTAGGATATTTGTAACCTTTGCGATAGTCCTCGAGGTTCGTGGTATTTCCTTCTTCCAAATACTATGAACTGCTTATGGCAGAAGTTCTTTTGAACCAAAAGATCACAACCAGAGTGCTCTTGATGAGTTCTCCATTCTACATTGTGAATCTGCCAGCTCTACCTTTCTGCATGGGTTATCCGGAAGAATTATGTTGAACTTTGCTCGACATACTGATCTATGCATCCATAACTCATAAAGTTATATGTTCCTTGAGTTGTCCCTCTTTAGTTATTTTTTGTCCCTCGTCTGTCAATCGATAGTCAAGAAGTATGTGTGCATTCGTTCATCAATACCTATTACTCTTGTGGTTCGTCAAGCCATTCTATTCCAGAATGACTAGGAGAAACAAACTCCAGTACCTCATCCATATCTAGGATTGGGTCAAAGCAATTGTATTCCGCAGATCAAATTGCCAATCCAGCCTTTGATCTGTTCTACCCTCGAGTATTACCATATTTTTGTCAAGAATATCATAGGAATTGCACAATCTCTTATGAATTCTTGATGCAGTGATACTTCTCACCATCATCATTCCTTCCTCGGTCCTCGTGTTGTTGTAACCGAAATGCCGACAAGTGAATTGTGATGTGTGAAATCAATACTCCGAGCAACTCGTTGCTTGGTAGTAAATGGACAATATTCTCATTCTTAGTGTGTTGGTTATTGAATCATCATTCTAAGATAGATTGTGCTACCTAGTCCTTAATTCTGGTGCACTCTCCGATCAATGAGTTAGGATTATTCAATCCCTTGCTTATTTGATCATATCGTCTTGCTCTGAAAAGCAGGATTACTCCCGAGCTTAATAACATATCGGTGGTTCGTGATTTTTTGAATATCCTCTCGGAAGTATCACCAGGTTGTCCCCTAGCCATTATGTTGAGCTCGTGATCAAGTTCGTTCTCTTGTAACCACCCCTTCTCCAAGAATCCGTGTTGGATACCCCTAAGCTAGTTGGTTAAGCCAAACAACAACTTGGAGAGTTGGAAGATAGAAGCTTGCCGGACTTAGTTCGTGGTTAAAGGATATCTTTTTGTGTGTGTGTGTGTGTTGAAGAAAGATGATATCTTCATCGATTGGTCCTCGTGATCAGTTATTGGATCTATTGTCCTGTCCAAACTTTGATTTGAGTGTGGGCTATCCTCAAATCAAATCAGAACCAACGATGTTCCTAATGTTGTCTTACTCGTGGTTGATTCCTCGGGCATACACCATTACATCCTCTGGTCTGACCAATGCTATCACCGTGTTCACTTAATTGTGGAATTCCATCTATATGGAAGCCTGGATGGTTTGTTGTTGAGCCCATTGACAACATTTTCATCTTATCCATGATTCATGTTGAACATCTAAGTTAGCGTTGGAAACTTTTGAAAGCATTTTCTTCGTGCTAGCTCATGAAGTTTATGTTTTGATGGAAGAAGTGACTTCCTCTAATTCGCGTGCATATGATGCAAGTTGCCGCCGTGAATTTGAGAAAGTTTGTTTCGCTTCCTCTGGAATCATCCCAAGTCAGTCATGCATACGTGTGAAGTATTCTGTGGTCTGGAGACTTGCAACCTTCATTCTATATGAATCCCTAGCAGACCAAGCCACTGATTGATTTGTTCAAGGAAAAGAAGTTCTTAAGTGCTAATCGTTAAGGACCCAAAGGTACATGCCCAGGACTTCGCTCTCCGCAATGATGGTTTCCAATCAGAACTCGGTAGTGTTTCGTTGTAAGACTACTATGTGGTCATGCCTGTCTTGGACAATGTGTTCACATTTATGTAGCAGAACCAGCTCATGTTTTGGAGCTTGCTATCGTAGTTCACTCCCCGAGAATCTCGCAACGCCATCTCGTCGAATTGTGTTGCAAACTTTCTTTTGTAGACATGTTGAGTTTGAAGTATCCTGTTACTAACCAGATCTGAATCTCAGGCAGATATGATGGTTTGAACGTTTTCCAAGAATTGTAATATTGGTCTCTCTATAACCCGGTTAAGTGGGACTTGTGGCCAACACACCTAGCCGGAAGACCTATTAATGTAATATCTTGAATTGAAAAGTTGTCCGCTTCCCTGCGAGGATTCCATATGACTTATTCCACAAGTTGTTCCTTATGGATTTTTGTGCTCCCGAAGTCCGACTTTTACTTGATGACCATGTTGATGCTTTTAAGCATTGACCGTGGTACCTAGTACATCAAGGAGAACATTAGAAGCGGAGTGCTAAATGTCGCTCAGTCAATCATCCAGATTTGCTTCTTTGGCATTGCTAAGAAAAAATCTGAGAAAATGATATCCTCCTTTGCATCTGCATCCTCCATCACCGTTTATCATGGTAGTATGATGTGTGCCAGGATCCTCGGCACGGATGCTGGTAAAACCTTGATGAATACGGAAATGCTCAAGTTCTTGAGAGCACGCTCAGTCATTGGGTTATATCCTCGGTATCAATTGGAATGTGCCTTCCGTTTCCGAGTTGTCCTATAACTCTAGTTTCCTCTCCAACTAAGTATTTCATTCTTTCGAATTCATTCAAATGATCAATTGTGATTTTCCTTAGGCTGGTATAGAGAGTTTCAATGATCTCTGCATCAAAAGTAATTCTTTTTGCCACTTAAGAGAAAAATTCTACGAGTCACCTTCCCCGAGGTGTCCCGTTATGGTATCATGGGCAACTTAACTCCTCGCTACTTTTAAACCCCCCTCACTATCTAGTTAAGCGTCGAATTGTTGCCTACCAATTTGAACCTATGTCATATGTTTCTCATCCATCATCTCTGATGTGTGTTTTGCGTCTCAGCTCAAGGGATGTTTCTACGTCTCATTCCGTGAGTTGATCTTGTGTTCATTAAGATTGATGATCCATTCTTGTCAGGTTGTCTTGCTCTCTTGTCGCCATGTTGGATGAAGTTATCGAAGGAAAGGATGTCATAATCAATATGATGTAGCAGATCAACATCTCTGAGAAGGGCAGTTGGATCATGAAGATCGTGTTATTAGCTTTGTGTTCCCTCTGTCTTCTTACCTCACGTCTTGAATCTCAGGACGAGATTCTTGTTTAGTGGGCGTGAGTTGTCACAGCCCTAGAATTTGATTGCAATTAGTTTCATAAGCATCCATGCGTCATGTCTATATTGTTTGAAATTTGAAACGGGGATGACAAACCCTAGCACTAAATGAATTGCAATTAGGATCAAAATAAAAATATTTTCAATGAACCCAGAATGCCCTTTAGAAAAGTTCATTATCTTTGATAAAGGTGAAAACCTCTACCAAAAATGATGCACATATTTTTAGGCCATTCTGGATTTTTAAATTAACTCATACTGTATTTCAATTGGGCTTTAAATGCTATATATATTTTAGATGCTCCAAAAATGTTGGAAATTGTTAAGGGTCACTGAAATAATTCAGAAAGCACCCATAATTGTTTCCAGGATATTATGAAATGGTTTGGTATTATTACTAAATCAAAACAAATAACAAAAAATAGAAAACAAAAATAAAATAGAGAAAACCAGAGAGAGGAAAACCCACTGGCACTTACAGCACAGCCACCTAGCTCCCAACCGCCCTACTGCGGACAGCCCATCGGTCCGACCGGCCCAAAGGTGGCTACCATCGTTCTCCTCTTGCCAGGAGGACACAGCGCGCGTGGCCGCCGCTCGCGAGCATGCGCCTCGCCAGCTCCTGCTTGCCGCCGACGCCTGGACGCCTCCAACATAGCCATGCACCCCGACCTCTCTCTCCCTCACCCATGGCCTCTCCCCTCCTCTGCTCTCTCACTCGCACGCACCCGAGCGGCCCCGTCGCCGCCGTCCACCGTTCGCATAGCCACCGGCCTCCCCTACGCCCCTAGACGTGCCCCTGAGATGCGCGACGACGTCCTCGTACTCTCCATCGAGTCACGCAACTCCAGGTACCCGGGAACACCGCCACCACCATCATCTTCAACTCCGGCCTCCGAGATCGCCGGCAATGCCCCGACGTCGTCCGACCTCCACCGAGCCCACTGAGACGCGTTCTGCAACCGTTGTGAGCTCACGGACCGACTCCCCCTCCTCTCCTGCTCGCATTTTTGCTCTAGCTCCGTTCCCCACCTCCGCTGAAGCTCGCTGCCGCCACGTCCGACGAGCTCCATGCTCCCGAGCTCGTCCGCTCGCCCGAGCATCACCAGCATGCTCGTCGCGCTCCTGTGAACCTGCAGCACCCACGGGTTCGCCCTGTCGTGCCCTGTAGCGCCATTTCCGCCTTTGCCCAATCTCCGGCGCCGCTCCGCTTGACACCGTCGTCGCCTCAGGTCATCTCCGGCAGCCCCGCAGCCACCACCCGATGCGCCTCGTCGTGTTGTAGCCTTAGAGCCCAACCCCGCCTCCTCTCGTCGCCGGAGTCGCCGGGACGAGCGATGCCGCCGCGTCTGTGTGCCACCGGCGGCTAACCGCCAACGTGGCCGGCTTAATTAGTGCCTAACCACACTGCTAAGTACCAACCACAGTCACTGACACGCGGGCCCGACCCTGCTAATTAATCCAGGTTAGTGCTAATTAAACCAGGATAGTTTAGTTAGTAACTGACACGCGGGATCCACTGGTCAGTTTGACCTGGGCCGCTCTGTTGACCGCTGACATCAGAAAATGATTTGAACTTCTAAAAATCATAGAAATTCAACCGTAGCTCAGAATGAAATAATTTATATATGAAAAATGATCAGAAAAAAATGAAGAATCTGTTTACGGTACTTTCATGCATGTTTGAACAAGTTAACCTCACTGAATAGGATAAATCATGATTAGGGCAATTTATGAACTAGCATTTGGAGTTGGAGTTTAACCCTGTTTGAATCCCACTTCAATTAACTTGGCTTACTGCTGCATTAGGTCAATTCAGTTCCTAAACATGACATGTCATTCATTTGATTGTGCATTGAAGTGAATGTTGTTTCTTTTGTGTTTGCCGGTGGTTGTTCCCTCTTAGTAGACGATGTTTCTGACGACGTGATCGATGACACCGATGAAGAGCTATACTACCTTCAGAAGTGCCAGGCAAGCAAAACCCCCTTGTTCATTCCGATACAATCCCACTCTCTCACTCCTGCTCTCTTTTACTGCATTAGGACAACAGCGATTCAACTGTTACATGTTGCGGTAGTTGAACCCCTTTCCTCTGCATGACCTCTCATTGCCACAATAAATAGATGAGACCCACTAGCATGAGTAGGAGTTGTTTGAGCCCTGATGTGCCTACTCATTCATGCTTGTTTGTCATGCCTGCTATTGCTTAGAGTTGTGTCAGGTCCGAGTCATCGGGGATGAATTGGAAAGTTGTGAACATGTCCTACTGTTGAGAGCTAAGTGTGTGGACACGATTTGGTAAAGGTAGTGGTGAGAGGCCATGTAGGAGTACATGGTGGGTTGTCTCATTGCAGCCGTCCTCAGGAACTGAGTTCTGTGTTTGTGATCCATGAACAGTTACTACCACACATTGGAATGCTTAAGTGCCCTCTCGACTTATTAACCAACCTGATCTCTCGTCCGGGAGTTGCAACTAGTTTCTGGTGTTTGTAGGTAGTGTTAGTAGTCTACCAAGTGGC
This sequence comes from Aegilops bicornis, assembly GCA_021605145.1. NCBI lineage: Eukaryota > Viridiplantae > Streptophyta > Magnoliopsida > Poales > Poaceae > Aegilops > Aegilops bicornis. Next base: position 299,582,914 of record CM038674.1, on the reverse strand, counting down.
ACCTGCATGTGGGCTTGGGATGACTAGGCACCGTGGCTGTGTATACCAAGCGCTGCCCGCTTTGGTGGGCTTGGAACCTCAGAACATCGTTTGGGGCCGTGAGCGACACCTGGCGGATCTCCTTGCGGATGGAACCCGAATAGGCGATAAACCTGGACTAGAGACTTGTGTGGTTAGCTGTGTCGTGGCCGACTCCTCGCCAAAGCTTCCGCTTGAAGGTTGCCGAGATACACGATGTGTACATGGTGGTAAGTGGCGAGAGCGTGTGTGAAGAAGTACACCCTGCAGGTTAACATCATCTATTCGAATAGCCGTGTCCATGAAAAGGACTTCTGGGTTGCCTGTATAGTTCATAGACAAGTGAAAGTGGATACTCTAAAATGCGCAAGATAAGCGTGAGTGCTATGGATGGCGTTCTCATAGGGAGACGGGAGCGGATCCATAGTGGTGTAGTAGTATGGTGAATATGTGGACTCGTGTGCGCCACCTCAAAAGAGTTACTTGCAGTCGTAGTTTAGGATAGCCACCGAGTCAAAGCTGGCTTGCTGTAGTAAAACTCCACCACCCCCTTTATTTATACCGATGCATATGTAGCTAGTTCTGATGTAAGTCTTGCAGGGTGCATTTGTACTCACGTTTGCTTATTTTATGTTTTGCAGAGAGACTTCAGTCTCGCTAATAGTTCCGCGTGGACTTCGACGTCTAGCTTGTTACCTCGGCTACGATCTTGTACCCTTCGGAGGGTCTTGTAGATAGTCAACTTCTCAGCCTTCTTCATTTGTAGTTGTCCGTACTCAGACAAGTTAAGCTTCCGCATGTGCTTGTTGCTTGTATGCTCTGTATGTTGGGTCATGAGACCCATGTTTGTAATACTTGGCTCCTCGGAGCCTAATGAATAAATTCTCTGAGTCGTAGAGTCTTGTTGTGATGCCATGTTGTATTGCACATATTGAGCATATTGTGTGTATGATTGAAATGCTTGGTATGTGTGGGATCCGACAACCTAGTTGTTTATCCTTGGTAGCCTCTCTTATGGGGAAATGTAGTCTTCTGCTTCCATGACCATAGTAGTCCGCTACAGCCCGGTTCACCGGAGTCCTGCTAGCCCTGCACTACTGCTCCGGAACACTTGACTGGCCGGCGTGTGATTCACCGCTCTCGTGGTTCGTTCTTCGGGAAATGTCACGCGGTGACATCCGAGTCCTGCCTAGCCTGCTACAGCCGGTTCACCGAGTCCTCATAGCCCAAAGCTACAGCCCGGATTCGCACGGTGCTGACCGGCATGCTCGATGTTGATTCATGTATGCCTGTCCCCGTAAGTTAGTGCCACTTTGGGCTCACGACTAGTCATGTCGGCCCGTGTTCTCTGTCATATGGATGCTAGCGACACTATCATATACATGAGCCAAAAGGCGCAAACGGTCCCGGGCCATGGTAAGGCAACACCCGTGGGAATACCATGCGTGAGGCCGCAAAGTGATATGAGGTGTTACCGGCTAGACCGATGTGACTTGGAATCGGGGTCCTGACAACCAAGAGCAAGAGCAGAGCAACAGCGTGAGCGAGAGCTAAAGCAGCAGCAGCTCCTACTGATGTGGACGTCACCGCCGAGGGAGCGATGCCGTGGAGGAAGTGGCCGGCGATGCTGCCGTGGATGGAGCCACGCCATGTTGGCTCGGGACCGAGCGCCGACGGCACCATGAGATCAAATCAAGAAGAAAATGCGGCGATTAGTGTACTACCTCTTTGGTGGCGCCGATTAGGCCTCAGCTTCATCCAAGGAAACGGTGATGATGCTGCTCTTCTGGTGGTGCAGGTGAAGACGGCAGTGTGGAAATGGAGGTGGCGCGAAAGACTTGGGGAACATCGGGGAAGCTCCTTGGAGGTGGAGGACGGGGTGGCTGAACCGGCAAGACGACGAGATCAACGACGGATCCTCATCCAGTACGGTGGATGAGGGACGTCGAGTTGTTGCTGTGGACGACGTCATCGGGGAAGAGGCTCCGGCTGGGTGGCGGACGGAGGAGGGTGTTGGGCTTCGCGGGTTTTCGCAGCCTCGGTGTATGAATGGGTGGGCGGATGGGATGGGAGTGGGGCACCATGGCTTAGGGACGCGCTTTGTCCGAAATGTGGGGTAAGTTACGAAAGTACCCCCACCGATTTGAGCTAGGCGGTTCTTTTGTTTCAGGGGTATCATCGGCATTTCGCGTATCGGGATTTCTAGAAATTTTGGGATAGCAAGGCACGGGTTGAGATGGAGGGAGTTTTCGGAGCACAACGAGACAAGGATATATCTTATATATTTCAGGGTAACAAGGCGCGGGTCGAAATTTCTGGACAAGCCTAACATGTACTATACCAAATCAATTCGCACTTCCGTCGACGAAAGAACAAAAAGAAATCAATTCACACCACATAAGAGAGTCTAGTCCCGTGTACTGTACCAAATCAATTCACACTACAAATTCCATTCAAAACTTTGAATTCATGTTATGTTCAATTAAAATATTTTGCTACGTGTATAATGCAGGCAACCTGCTACTCAAATGAACGTTTTAGTGCGTTCCAAACGTATATACTACCGCTTCGATATGAACTAAATTTTAATTTCTTTCTGTATTTGAATAAGATCTACAATAATTATTGTTGTGAATTCAAAAGATTTAAATTTGTTTCTCTATTTTAATAAGATCTACAATCATCATTATTGTCAAGTTAAACCATCGTTTGTGTATTACCTTCACTGCACACCACATGATTATTGTCGAGTTAGATATGAACTCGAACTCGATTTTTTGAATCCACTTTATGTTGATTTCAAATCACAGTACATTTCAAGATCTAGCTAGATCTTCATAATCTAAACCATTTCTTATATGTATAATGTGTTTATCACATAATGTATTGTGCCCCGCCCCCTACGCCTACAAGTATTTAGATGTGAGTTGCAAACTCCATACATTACCACAAATTCAAATAAAATGTGAGATTGTTTGATAATAGTGTTGCTTAGGTTGTTTGATATTTAGTTGTAACTTGCAAACGCCACACATTATCACAAATTCGAATTGAGATTGTTCGATGTATAGTATGGTTTAGATTGTCTGACATTTAGCTGTGAGTTGCAAACGCCATGCATCATCACATTATGGTATAACATGTGTAAAACCACAACACGCGTATCACTGCTATATTCATGCATGCATATGTTTACAACACTATGATCTCCTATTCAAATATATGAATCAACTTTCAAATTATGATCTTTGTTAGTCTCTTACACCCATACAATCCTCTAACCTTTGTAGCTAGCACTAACTTTCTCTCGTGCATGCACACTGTCGGTGTCAAAACCGGCGGATTTTGGGTAGGGGGTCCCGAACTGTGCGTCTAAGGTCGATGGTAACAGGAGACATGGGACACAATGTTTACCCAGGTGCTACCTCTTGAGCATGCGTTCGTTTTACCTTGAAGAGGAAAGGGTGATGCAGCAAAGTAGTGTAAGTATTTCCCTCAGTTTTTGAGAACCAAGGTATCAATCCAGTAGGAGGCCACACGCAAGTCCCTCGTACCTACACAAACAAATAAGAACCTTGCAACCAACGGGACAAAGGGGTTGTCAGTCCCTTCACGGCCACTTGCAAAAGTGAGATCTGGTAGAGATGATAAGATAATATTTTTGGTATTTGTATGATAAAGACAAAAAGTAAAGAAAGCAGAATAAACGGTAACAGAAATAGCTAGTTGACGGGAGATTAATATGATAGAAAATAGACCCGGGGGCCATAGGTTTCACTAGTGTCTTCTCTCAAGATAGCATAAGTATTAAGGTGGGAGAACAAATTACTATCGAGCAATTGATAGAAAAGTGCATAATTATGAGAATATCTAGGCATGATCATGTATATAGGCATCACGTTCGTGACAAGTAGACCGACTCCTGACTGCATCTACTACTATCACTCCACACAACAACCGCTATCCAACATGCATCTAGAGTATTAAGTTCATAAGAACAGAGTAACACATTAGGTAAGATGACATGATGTAGAGGGATAAACTCAAGCAATATGATATAAACCCCATCTTTTTATCCTCGATGGCAACAATACAATACGTGTCGTTTCCCCTGCTGTCACTGGGATCGAGCACCGCATGATTGAACCCAAAGCTAAGCACTTCTCCCATTGCAAGAAAGATCAATCTAGTAGGCCAAACCAAACTGATAATTCGAAGAGACTTGCAAAGATAACCAATCATACATAAAAGAATTCAGAGAAGACTCAAATATTGTTCATAGATAATCTTGATCATAAACCCACAATTCATCGGATCTCGACAAACACACCGCAAAAAGAGTTACATCAAATAGATCTTCAAGAAGATCGAGGAGAACTTTGTATTGAGATCCAAAGAGAGAGAAGAAGCCATCTAGCTAATAACTATGGACCCCGAAGGTCTGTGGTAAACTACTCACACATCATCGGAGAGGCTATGGTGTTGATGTATAAGCCCTCTGTGATCGATGCCCCCTCCGGCAGAGCGCCGTAAAAGGCCCTAATATGGGATCTCACGGGTATAGAAGGTTGCGGCGGTGGAATTAGGTTTTCGTGGTGCTCCTTGATGGTTTCGGTGTACGTAGGTATATATAGGAAGAAGAGGTAGGTCGGTGGAGCCACAAGGGGCCCACGAGGGTGGAGGGCGCGCCTAGGGGGGTAGGCGCGCCCCTGCCTCGTGGCCTCCTCGTAAGTTTCTTGACGTCCACTCCAAGTCCTCTGGATCATGTTTGTTCCAAAAATCACGCTCCCAAAGGTTTCATTCCGTTTGGACTCCGTTTGATATTCTTTTTCAGCAAAACACTGAAATGGGCGAAAAAACAACAATTTGCACTGCGCCTTGGGATAATAGGTTAGTCCCAAAAATAATATAAAAGTGTATAAATAAGCCCATTAAACATCCAAAACAGAATATATAATAGCATGGAGCAATCAAAAATTATAGATATGTTGGAGACGTATCAAGCATCCCCAAGCTTAATTCCTACATGTCCTCGAGTAGGTAAATGATAAAAATAGAATTTTTGATGTGGAATGCTACCTAGCATATTTCTCAATGTAATTTTCTTTATTGTGGCATGAATGTTCAGATCCGAAAGATTCAAGATAAAAGTTTAATATTTACATAAAAATAATAATACTTCAAGCATGCTAACCAAGCAATTATGTCTTATCGAAATAACATAGCCAAAGAAAGCTTATCCCTACAAAATCATATAGTTTGGCTATGCTTCATTTCCGTAACACAAAATGCTCTCATCACGCAAAACCCTGATGACAAGCCAAGCAATTTTTTCATACTTAGCCTTTTCAAACTCTTTCAACTTTTACGCAATATATGAGCGTGAGCCATGGACATAGCACTATGGGTGGAATAGAATATAATGATTGAGGTTGTGTGAGAAGACAAAAACGGACAAAGTCTCACATTGACGCGGCTAATCAACGGGCTATGGAGATGCTCATCAATTGATGTCAATGCAAGGAGTAGGGATTGCCATGCAACAGATGCACTAGAGCTATAAATGCACGAAAGCTCAACAAAATAAACTAAGTGGGTGTGCATCCAACTTGCTTGCTCACGAAGACCTAGGGCATTTGAGGAAGCCTATTGTTGGAATATACAAGCCAAGTTCTATAATGTAAAATTCCCACTTGTATATGAAAGTGACAAAATAGGAGATTCTCTATCATGAAGATCATGGTGCTATTTTGAAGCACAAGTGTGGTAAAAGGATAGTAACATTTTCCCTTCTCTCTTTTTCTCTCATTTTTTTTATTTGGGCCTTCTTCTCCTTTTTTTCTTGGCCTCTTTTCTTTCTTTTTTTCTTCATCCGGAGTCTCATCCCGACTTGTGGGGGAATCATAGTCTCCATCATCCTTTCCTCACTTGGGACAATGCTCTAATAATGATGATCATCAAACTTCTATTTACTTACAACTCAAAGATTACAACTCAATACTTAGAACAAAATATGACTCTATGTGAATGCCTCCGGCGGTGTACCGGAATATGCAATGAATCAAGAGTTACATGTATGAAAGAATTATGAAGGTGGATTTGCCACAAATACGATGTCAACTACATGATCATGCAAAACAATATGACAATGATGATGCGTGTCATAATAAACTGAACGGTGGAAAGTTGCATGACAATATATCTCGGAATGGCTATGGAAATGCCATAATAGGTAGGTATGGTGGCTGTTTTGAGGAAAATATAAGGAGGTTTATGTGTGATAGAGCGTATCATATCACAGGGTTTGGATGCATCGGCGAAGTTTGCACCAACTCTGAAGGTGAGAAAGGGCAATGCACGGTACCCAAGAGGCTAGCAATGATGGAAGGGTGAGAGTGCATATAATCCATGGAATCAACATTAGTCATAAAGAACTCACATACTTATTGCAAAAATCTACAAGTCATCAAAACCAAGCACTACGCGCATGCTCCTAGGGGATAGATTGGTAGGAAAAGACCATCGCTCGTCCCCGACCGCCACTCATAAGGAAAGCAATCAAAGAACACCTCATGCTTCAAATTTGTCACACAACGTTGACCATACGTGCATGCTACGGGACTTGCAAAATTGAACACAAGTATTTTTCAATTTCACAATTGCTCAAGCACACCTCTAATATTACCACCTTTATATCTCAAAACAACTATCAAATATCAAACTTCTCCTACTATTCAATGCACTTTGTAAACTACCATGCTGTTCTAAAGGACTCTCAAAATGATATAAGTGAAGCATGAGAAATCACTAATTTCTATAAAATATGACCACCACTGTGCTCTAAAAGATATAAGTGAAGCACAAGAGCAAAATTGTTTAGCACAAAAGATATAAGTGAAGCACATAGAGAATTCTAATAAATTCTGATTAATTTGTGTCTCTCTCAAAAGGTGTGTACATGAAGGATGATTGTGGTGAACTAAAAAGAAAAGAATCAAATCATACAAGACGCTCCAAGCAAAACACATATCATGTGGTGAATAAAAATATAGCTCCAAGTAAAGTTACCGATGGATGAAGACAAAAGAGGGGATGCCTTCCGGGGCATCCCCAAGCTTAGGCTTTTTGGGTTGTCCTTAGATGTTACCTCGGGGTGCATTGGGCATCCCCAAGCTTAGGCTCTTTCCACTCCTTGTTCCATAATCCATCAAATCTTTACCAAAAACTTGAAAACTTCACAACACAAAACTTAACAGAAAATCTCGTGAGCTCCGTTAGCAAAAGAATACAAAACAACACTTCAAGGTACTGTAATGAACTCATTCTTTATTTATATTGGTTTTAAAACTACTGTATTACAACTTTTCTATGGTTCATAAACTCCATTACTGGCCATAAATTCATTAAAATAAGCAAACAACACACGAAAAACAGAATCTGTCAAAAATAGAACAGTCTGTAGTAATCTGTAACTAACGCAAACTTCTGGAACTTCAAAAATTCTAAAATAAATTGCTGGACGTGAGGAATTTATCTGTTAATCATCTTCAAAAAGAATCAACTAAATATCACTCTCCAATACAAAGTTGAAGCTAATCTCTTGAGCGCTAAAGATTTTTTTTACAGCAAGATTGCAAAGACTTTCCCCAAGTCTTCCCAAAGGTTCTACTTGGCACAAACACTAATTAAAACACAAAACCACATCTAAAAAGAAGCTAGATGGATTATTTATTCCTAAACAGAACCAAAAAGCGAAAAAACTAAAATAAAATTGGGTTGCCTCCCAACAAGCGCTATCGTTTAACACCCCTAGCTAGGCATAAAGGCAAGGATAGATCTAGGTATTGCCATCTTTGGCATGCAATCCATAAGTAGCTCTCATAATAGATTCATAAGGTAATTTGATTTTATTTTTAGGAAAGTGTTCCATGCCCTTCCTTAACGGAAATTGGAATCTAATATTCCCTTCTTTATATCAATAATTGCACCAATCGTTCTAAGGAAAGGTCTACCAAGAATAATAGGACATGAAGGATTGCAATCTATATCGAGGACGATGAAATCTACGGGCACATAATTCCTTTTTGCAAAAATAAGAACATCATTAATTCTTCCAATAGGTTTCTTAATGGTGGAATCCGCAAGGTGCAAGTTTAAAGAACAATCATCAAATTCACGGAAACATAGCAAATCACACAAAGTTTTTGGAATCGTGGAAACACTAGCACCGAAATCACACAAATCATGACATTCATGATCTTTAATTTTAATTTTAATAGTAGGTTCCCATTCATCATAAAGTTTTCTAGGGATAGAAACTTCCAATTCCATCTTTTCTTCATAAGATTGCATTAAAGCATCAACGATATGTTTAGTAAAAGCCTTATTCTGACTATAAGCATGCGGAGAATTTAGCACGGATTGCAACAAGGAAATACAATCTATTAAAGAAAAGTTATCATAATTATATTCCTTGAAATCCAAAATAGTGGGTTCATTGCTATCTAAAGTTTTGACCTCTTCAATCCCACTTTTACCAAATTTTGCATCAACATCTAAAAACTCCGAATCATTGGGACACCTTTAACTAAAGTTGACTCATCTCAAGTCCCATCATTATCAAGATATATATTGCAAAACAAAGATTTAATCACTTTTAGATCTTCATACTTATTATCATGAAAACTAGAAGAACACGCTTTTACAAAGCAATCTTTCTTAACACGCATCCTAGCGGTTCTTTCTTTGCACTCATCAATGGAAATTCACATGGCTTTGAGAGACTCATTGATATCATGATTAGGTGGAATAGATCTAAGTTTCAAACAACCAACATCAAGAGAAATTCTATCCTTGTTCCTAGCCAATTCATCAATCTTAGGCAATTTTTCTTCAAGCAAAGCATTGAAGTTCTTTTAAGAAATCATAAATTCTTTAACACTAGTCTCAAAATCAGAGGGCATCTTATTAAAAATTTTATAAGAGTTGTTGTAGGAATTACCATAATTATTAGAGGAATTACTAGGATACGGCCTAGGATTAAAGTTTCCTCTATAAGAGTTGTTACCAAAATTGTTCCTACCAACAAAATTCACATCCATAGATTCATTATTATTCTCAATAAAAGTAGACAAACGCATATCATTGGGATCAGAAGAAACACTCTTATTAGCAAACAATTTCATAAGTTCATCCATCTTTCCACTCAAAACATTAATCTCTTCAATTGCATGCACCTTTTTACTAGTAGTTCTTTTCGTGTGCCATTGAGAATAATTAACCATAATATTATCTAGGAGTTTAGTAGCTTCTCCTAAAGTGATTTCCATAAAGAGCCTCCCGCGGCCGAATCTAAAAGATTTCTGGAAGCAAAGTTCAATCCGGCATAAATTTTTTGTATAATCATCCATAAATTTAAACCATGTGTAGGGCAATTACGTATCATTAATTTCATTCTCTCCCAAGCTTGTGCAACGTGTTCATGATCAAGTTGCTTAAAATTCATAATACCTTTTCTGAGAGAGATGATCTTAGCGGGAGGAAAATACTTAGAGATTAAAGCATCTTTGCACTTATTCCAAGAATCAATACTATTTTTAGGCAAACACGAAAACCAAGTCTTAGCGCGATCTCTAAGCGAAAAAGGAAATAGCTTCAATTTGACAATATCATTGTCCACATCTTTCTTCTTTTGCATATCACACAAATCAACAAAACTATTTATATGGGTAGTGGCATCTTCACTAGGAAGGCCGGCGAACTGATCTTTCATGACAAGATTTAGCAAAGCAGCATTAATTTCACAAGATTCAGCATCAGTAAGAGAAGCAATCGGAGTGCTAAGAAAATCATTGTTGTTGGTATTGGCAAAGTCACACCATTTAGTATTATCTTGAGCCATCGTGACAAGCAATCAATCCAACACACAAGCAAATAAGAAGCAAGCGAAAAAGGGGCGAACGTAAAGAGAGGGCGAATAAAACGGCAAGGGTGAAGTGGGGGAGAGGAAAACGAGAGGAAAATGGCAAATAATGTAATGCGAGGGATAAGAGTTTGTGATGGTTACATGGTATGTCTTGATGTCAGAGTAAATGACCACGGGTAGCCTAGCCAGCTCCCCCTGGGACTTCTGAAAAAATTACGAGCCAATCAAGCCCTCCAACATCCAAGACGCGGGGCCACCTTCCCCCGGCCGGCTGACTCTCAGGCCGGCTATCGGGAGGCGGCCCGGCCCTAAAACCTACAGTAAGAAGACCACAAGAGGGCCGACTCCCAAGGAGCCGGCCACCAGATGGCCGACTCTCAAGGAGCCGGCCACCAAAGAGCCGACTCCGCGAAGCCGGCCGCGAGAAGGCCGACTCCGAGAAGCCGGCCCCCAGCAGGAAGCCGGCCCCCAGCAGGCGGCCAAGGCCGCACCCTCAGAATCTGCACCCACGTAACGGTGATGAGACGGGGCGTGGCTACAGTGAATCCTGCCACCCCCACATCCCGGAGCGCGCATGGCAACAGTGTACCGTACGGGGCGGCCATCACCCGTCCGGCGCGACACTGTTGCCATGTTGACCATGATGTCACCCACGACAGGTTGTCAGTACGACCCGCAGGCGGCGGGCCCCTCCGATCAGAGAGATGCCCGAAGGCGGCTCGGCCTGCCCCAGTCGGCCTAAGATATGGCCGGCTTCCCATAGCAGGCCCTCCCTCGAAGGAGGCGCCTCATTAAGGAGACAAGACGAGGTAAGGCTACAGTGATCGCCGCTAAAGCGGCGGCACTGTAGCCATGCTTACCTCGACAAAGCCCTTGTCATCAGGATTGAGGCAACAGTAACCAGCCCCCGACAAGGCCCTCAACGGTGGGACCAGCTTGTCGACCCAGAAGCCGGCAGCCGGCAGGACCCACCAGTCGGCGGGCCACAGCGGCCGACGGAGAAGCCGGCGAACGTAGACGCTGACGGCTAGGGCCCGCGCCCAGCCGGATTACCATTGTACCCCTAGGGGGTAGGCCTATATAAACCCCCAGGGTACCCATGCAAAGGGTTGATCTCTGAGAGTTTTAGACACCACATAAAGGGAAGAGGAGAGCTAGCCTTGCCCCTCTTCTTCCTCTCACCGAACAGCTCAAGGAGCCTCTTGTAGCTACTTGTTCATCTAGTGATCATGCGGAGACCCCGCAGAGCAGCAGTAGGGGTGTTATCTCCACGGAGAGCCCTGAAGCTGGGTAAGATTCGCCGACGTGCATGTCTTCGCCTCATCCCATTTCCAGGCACCGGCGATGTCTTATTGGTTCCCACAATGATAAGCCACCCGTTGGCATATGTCGCACCTACCACCCGACATTTGGCGCCCACCATGGGGCCAGGCGCACCGTCGCCCGAAGACCTGTTTTGGACGGGAGCCCTCTTCCTCCCCGGCGAGCGTAGCCAGCCAGACACGCCCTATGGCGCTTGCCCCGACGCGCTGCAAGGCGTCGCTGACGCCTGCGCGGTGAGCTGCCTCGCCGATCTTCTTGGCGAGGCTCGCATCTCTGACGAGCCCGCCTCCGACGTGGGCACAGGCTGCCACGAGAGCCACCTCGTCAGCCTCCTTGACCAACTCCATGTCTCCAGCAATCCTGCTGTGGATTTGGAGTCGGTTGGCTCCACCGACCCGATGCTTGTCGACTCCGACACGGCATCGCTCGAAGCTTTCCCCACCAACGTCGTGATCTTCAACGACCCGCTCCCCCGAGCCGACAGCTGTGGCAGTGCCATCACCGAGGTGCTGGTCATCAGTCACGGCGGCGCCTCTGGCGAGAACGCCCACGACGCCCTGCAAGCGGCAGTCCACGACTTGTCCGTCCCCCTCCCGGCCGACGCCGACGCCGAAACACTGGAGGCACGCCGCCTCGCCCTCATTGCGGAAGGCCGAAAGTTAGCCTCCATGAGGCGCCTCACTGAGGCTCACCAGCGCAAAGTCGATCGCGCCGCCTAGTGACGGGCCGAGCCGAATCAGCGCCATCAAGCAGCGTGGCGCAGCCATCGTCGACATGCTAGGAGTTGACCGCCCAGTCTACGCCACGCCCCTCGAGAACCTGCGCGCCGCCCAGGCGGCCGTGGACGAGCTGAATGGACTGGGGGCCGAAGAGCTCCCCCACATGACCAGACGCATCCAGCAGCTGATCAATGCAGCTGCGCAGTGGCACGAAGCCGGCGTCCGCGCAGAGAGTCCTCCCGCGTGCCGAGAGCACGGTGCAACGTCACGGACGACGACTACGGGCAACGCCCGCGCGCGGCAAGGAAAAGAGCCGGCTGCTAGCCGCAGCCGAACCCGGATCTCCATCGAGCATGATGCAAAAGGCCGCCCTCGAGCGATGGAGCGACGAGGCAACCCGCCTCCTCCGCCGCGTGGGGAGAGATATCCCACCCCGCCGCCTATCATGCATCCGACTCTCAGCGGCAGACTAGGTCGCCATTAAGGAGTCGGTGAGAACGATGCTCGCCATCAGATCGATCGCCTAGCGTGATCCCTGGCGCTAGAAGAGGAAGACGATGTCGGCCCGCCTTGCTTCGCTCCCCGCATCCACGACGAGCCCTTCCCCAAAGGGTCCTTACTCCACTGCAGTCAGCATAGCAAACGGCAACAAGCGCGTTGCCGTGAAGTACGTGCCCCTCATGCTTCAAGGCACGGCGCGAACCTGGCTCAGCATCCTCAAGCCGTATAGCATCAACAGCTGGCTAGACTTCACAGAAGCCTTGATTCGCAACTTCACCAGCACCTACAAGCGGGCTCCCAAGCCCAGACAGCTCTCCTTGTGCGTACAAGGACCCACTGAATCAACTCGCGACTACATCACGCGTTGGGTCGAGCTCCGCAATTCCTGTGAGGGGGTGCATGAGGTTCAAGCCATAGAGTACTTCACCGCCGGGTGCCGAGAAGGCACCCTCCTCAAGCACAAGCTCCTCTGCGACGAGCCGACTACCCTCGATGAGCTGCTGGTCATAGAGGACAAGTATGCCACTGCCGACTCCTCAATGAAAACCGAGCTCCGAGTGGACGCCTCCGGGAAGGTACTCAACCCGGCTCCCAAGACGCCGGCTAGGGACTCCATCCGACGCCCGTACCAGAACGACAACAAGCGCAAGGGCCCCATGCCTCCTTCAACCGGCCGGCAGGTGGCCACAGTCAAAGACGAACAGCCTAAGGGGCGGCCCGCGCCCAAGAAGCAGAAGGGCGGCAGGCCGGCTTGGCAGCCGGCCTTCTCCTACGAGTATGCCCTTGATGCCCCATGCAAGTTTCACAGATGCGCAAAGCCGTCCAATCACACAACACGGAAATCCCACTGGCTCACGTGAATCTCCAAGGTCGAAGGGCTGGTGCCGCCTCCGCCTGCTGGTCAGCCGCCTCCAGCTCCTCAACAATCGGCCGCACGACCAGTGGTCGGAGTCGTTCAAGATGAGTTCCCTGATGAGCATGCCGCCTACATCATCTTTACAAGCCAACCCGAAGACCGGCGCAGCAGGTGCCGACAGCACCAAGAAGTCAACGCGGTCGCCTCCAACACCCCCGAGTACATGCACTGGTCAGAAAGGCCTATCAACTGGAGCCGGGCTGACCACCCAGAGGTGATGCCGTCTCCTGGCTCTTATGCATTGGTTTTGGACGCCACCCTTGCAACAGACAGACGTGCCGCCCGTTTCTCCCGCGTGCTGATAGACGGCGGGAGCAGTATCAACATCCTGTACCGTGACACCATGGAGAAGCTGAACATTAAGACGAAGCAGCTCATGCCTAGCCGGACCGTGTTCCCTGGCATTGTACCCGGCCTGTCATGCTCGCCAATCGGCAAGATCAAGATAGATGTTCTCTTTGGGGACAAGGATCATTTCCGCCGAGAAGCGATCTGGTTTGAAGTGGTGGACCTTGAGAGCCCCTATCATGCACTGCTTGGCCGACATGCTCTGCCAAGTTCATGGTTGTGCCCCACTACGCCTACCTCAAGATGAAGATGCCGAGTACCAAGGGTATCATCACCATAGCCGGCGATTACAAGAAATCCTCCGAGTGTGCGGTACCCAGTAGCCGGCTGGCCGAATCCCTTGTGATCGCTGAAGAAAAGAAGATGTTGGACCGAGTCGTAGCCATGGCCGGCAAGCAGCCAGCCCTGTCCCCCGACCCCAAGGAGTGTGATGCCCAAGGTTCTTTCCAGCCGGCCAAGGAAACGAAGATGATACCTCTGGACCCGAAGCACCCAGAAATGTTTGTCGTCATTGGGGCAAACCTGGACAGCAAATAGGAAGGCAAGCTCGTCGATTTCCTCCGTGAGAATTGGGACATCTTCGCATGGTCCCCCAAGGACATGTCGGGTGTTCCGAAGGAATTCGCCGAGCACAAACTACACGTCCGAACAGATGCAAAACCAGTCAAGCAGCCCCTCCGCCGACTGTCAGAAGAGAAGAGAAGGATTATGGGAGAAGAGATAGCCTGGCTTCTGGTGGCCGGCTTCATAATGGAGGTGTTCTTTCTGGAATGGCTCGCCAACCCGATCCTTGTACTGAAGAAGAATAACAAGTGGCGCATGTGTATAGACTACACTAGCCTCAACAAAGCCTGCCCCAAAGATCCCTTCGCCCTGCCAAGGATCGACCAAGTGATAGACTCCACGGTCGGATGCGAGTTGTTGAGTTTCTTAGATGCTTACTCAGGCTACCACCAGAGAAAGTTAAATCCAGCTGACCGCCTGAAGACCACCTTCATCACGCCATTCGGAGCTTTCTGCTACCTGACTATGACATTCGGCTTGAGAAATGCCAGTGCCACTTTTCAGCGTTGCATGCAGAATGCCTCCTCAAGCAACTCGGCAGAAATGCCCACATCTATGTAGATGATATCATGGTGAAGACGGAGAAGCGCGGCACCTTGCTAGAAGACCTCAAGGAGACGTTTGAGAATCTGCGTCGGTTTTAGATAAAGCTCAACCCCGAGAAATGTGTGTTCGGAGTACCAGCCGACCAGCTTCTAGGCTTCCTGGTCTCCGAACGCGGCATCGAATGCAACCCCGTGAAGATCAAAGCCATTGAGAGAATGGAGACTCCCACTAAACTACGAGACTTCCAGAAGTTTACCGGGTGCCTGGCCTCCCTGAACCGCTTTATCAGCCGGCTTGGAGAGAAATCTCTCCCCCTCTACCAACTCATGAAGAAGACCACTCACTTCGAGTGGAACGACCAAGCCAACCAAGCTTTCTGCGAACTGAAGAAGATGCTGGTCAAGCCACCTGTCCTGGCGGCGCCGACTGAGAACGAGCCCATGCTCCTTTACATTGCCGCTACCAGCCGGGTGATCAGCACCGTCATCGTGGTCCAGCGCCCGGAAGAAGGTCGAGCTCAGCCAGTCAAGAGGCCGGTGTATTATTTAAGTGAAGTACTGTCCACCTCGAAGCAGAACTACCCGCACTACCAGAAGATGTGCTATGGTGTCTACTTCGCCGCCAAGAAGCTCAAGCCCTACATTCAAGAGGACTCCATCATGGTTGTATGCACCGCCCCGCTCGCCGAGATCATAGGCAGCCGGGATGCATCCGTCCGTGTGGCAAAATGGGCCATTGAGCTGGCCCCCTACACGATCTTCTACCAGCCTTGCACCGCCATCAAGTCCCAAGCATTGGCCGACTTCCTCGTCGACTGGGCCGAGATCCAGTACATGCCGCCGGCTCCCGACTCCAGTCATTGGCGGATGCACTTCGATGGGTCAAATATGCGCACCGGCTTGGGAGCCAGCATCATCCTCACCTCTCCCAAAGGCGACAAGCTGAGATACACATTGCAAATTCATTTTGCCGCCTCCAACAATGTGGCCGAGTACGAGGTGCTCATACACGGGCTCCGACTAGCGAAAGAACTCGGCATCCGCCGGATCCTGTGCTATGGTGACTCAGATTTGGTAGTTTAGCAATCATCTGGCGATTGGGACGCCAAGGACACAAACATGGCAAGCTACCGCTTCCTCGTTCAGCAAATGAGCGGGTATTTTGAAGGATGCGAGTTCCTCCACGTGCCACGGGCCGACAACGAGCAAGCAGATGCCCTGGCACGAATAGGCTCCACTCGACAAGCTATACCAACCGGAATCTCTCTCCAACGCCTCCTCAAGCCGTCTATCAAGCCGTCTCCAGAATCCGATTCCATCTTTGTGCCGCCTAACCCCGACGCAGTCGGCTCCGGCTTAGGGAATTGAGCAGGCGGCTCGGGGACTTTGATAGGCGGCCCGGGGACTTCAACAGGCGGCTCGGGGACTTCCATAGTCCCTCCCGGCCCGGGGACTTCAGAACCCGGCCAGGGGACTGCATCAACACAGCAGGCGGTGGCCGACTCCAGCTCTTCACCACCCAGCCCACCCGCCCTGGTCGCAGTAGCCGTGTTGGCTATAGAAGAAGTCACAGCTCCATCATGGGCTCAGCCCATCCTCAACTTCCTGGTAAACAGAGAACTGCCGGCTGACGAGGTCGCGGCAAGACAAGTCCAACGCTGAGCCGGAGCATACACAATTGTTAACAGAGAGCTCATCAGGCGCAGTGTCACTGGAGTCTTCCAGCGCTGCGTCGAACCAGAGAAGGGTATAGCAATCCTCAAGGACATTCACCAGGGCGAATGCGGCCACCACGCGGCCTCAAGATCACTCGTTGCCAAAGCTTTCTGCCAGGGTTTCTTTTTGCCGACTGCTTTGGACGATGCCAAGGAGTTAGTCAAACACTGCAAAGGGTGCCAAGTCTTCAGCTCCAAACAACACATGTCGGCTTCTGCACTCAAGACCATTCCCCTCACCTGGTCTTTTGCCGTCTGGGGACTGGATATGGTGGGACCATTCAAGAAGGCGCGCGGCGGCATGACACATCTGCTCGTCGCCGTGGACAAATTTACCAAGTGGATTGAAGCGAAGCCGATCAAGAAGCTGAATGGGCCGACTGCCGTGACATTCGTCCCAGATATTACCACTCGGTACGGCGTGCCACACATCATCATCACCGACAATGGCACGAATTTTGTCAAGGGAGCATTGGCACGTTTCTGCGCAACACAGGGCATCCGATTGGACTTAGCGTCTGTTGCCCACCCGCAGTCAAACGGTCAAGTCGAGCGAGCAAACGGCCTCATCCTTTCCGGCATCAAGCCCCGACTGGTCGTGCAACTGGAGCGTTCGGCCGGTTGTTGGCTCGACGAGCTGTCGGCCGTCCCCTGGAGTCTTCGCACTACCCCGAACAAGTCAACTGACTTCACCCCTTTCTTCCTTGTGTATGGTGCCGAGGCTGTCATCCCAACTGACATCGAGTTCGACTCGCCTCGGGTGACCATGTACACGGAGGTGGAGGCCAAGGAAGCACGAGAGGACGGCGTCGACCTGGTGGAAGAAAGCCGGCTGTTAGCCCTCAGCCGGTCCGCCATCTACCAGCAGGGCTTGCGCCGCTACCACAACCGGAAGGTCAAGCCAAGATCTTTCCAAGAGGCTGACCTTGTGCTCCGGCTGATCCAGTGAACAGCAGGCCAGCACAAGCTCTCGGCCCCTTGGGAAGGCCCCTTCGTCATCCGCGGAGCATTAGGAAACGACTCATACTACCTGATTGACGCGCAGAAGCTGAAGGCACGAAAGAGAGATGATTCTGGCAAGGTGTCGGAACGACCATGGAACGCCAACCTCCTTTGAAGATTTTACGGTTAAAATGCAGTATGTATCATGCTACCTTTTGTACTAAGTATGAGACAATGGGCCCCCTGAGGAGCACTCGGGGACTACCCTCTTTTATCTATGAATGATGAGTATCATGCTTATGATTATGTCACTACATTCATTCTTCTCGTCCGGCACCGGGTTCGACCAGTCGGCCCGGGGACTCGCCGCCTTGAGTTATATTCAAGTTCCACCTGCAGTCAGACAAGTAGTGTGCTGGCACCCAAGCCCCCTCTTTTCGAAAGCCACAGCTCGAAGAATCGGCTGTCCGGCTGGCGAGAGTCAAAGGCAGGAAAGGATGCCCACATGAAAAACGGCTAAGAACTAACGAACTTATATAACGAAAGCCGGCTTCCCCCACGACCGGCTGCCAGAGCAGCCGGCCGGCGGGCTTCCCATTCACCTTGCCACAATCTAAGAAAGCTCAAGTACTTGTCTTCCAAAAAAATGGCCAAGTTCCTCCCCAGCCACAGACTGCAGAGTAGCTGTCCAGCTGGGAAGGCGGCGACCAAGGGAAGGCGGCAAAGGAATCAGCCTAAGGATAAAAAGCAAACACGAATGGAAGCCAAACACATGCATGATTATATTTACACAAAGAAGCCTTCGAAAGGGCGGCATTCAACATAGTTTGAATACACCCCCAGTCGGTGGAACTGCGCGAATTTATTAAATAGTTGTTCAAAGAGTAACAAGCAGGAAAGCTAGGATGGCAGATCAGGCCAAGGGAACGACGGGCGAGTCGGGCAGGTTGGTGGAGGTGGCAGTGCCGGCTGGAGGAGTGGCCGGCTGGCGAGTCTCAGCCTGGTCATCACCTCTGGCAGACGGTGCGCTTGCGCGCGCCTCGTTGCTAGAGGCACGGTCAGGCTGAAGCTGGCTGGTCGGTTCGCCATCTGGCACGACGTCTTCACCATCCTCCCCCTCGTCCTCTTCACCCTCGTTGCTGGAAGCGATCTCCTCCGTCGAGTCTTCACCTCCCGCCGGGTCCAGCCCAAACCACTCCTCCGGCTGAGCGATGCCGTCATCGTTCACCTCGAGGCAAAAACGGCGGGTGTCGGTGTACTCGGCGATCGCCGAAGCACGCTGGATGATAGCCGGCCGCACCTCCACCAGCTCTTCGTCGGCCTCCTGTCGCCAGGTGCTCAGCTGGGCCAAGCTTAGCCCGGGATACCGGGCTCGGACGAACTCCAGCGCCCTCCTAGCGCCGGACCGAGCGGCGTAAGCCTTCCAGGCCTCGAAGCGGCCGACTGCAACCTCCAGCCAATCGGCAGTCCGACTGGGGGTGCGGGGAATCGCCTCGCCGGGCCAGAGGGCGGTCAGCACTTGCGCCCCGGCACGCTGAAGCCGGCGGAGCATGCGGTGAGCCGGCTGCAACCGGGCCTGAATCGCCAGAAGCTGCTCCTCAAGTGTCCGACCGGCATCCGGCGCGATCTCGACTCCTGCCTGTCGGCGTGCATCGCGGTGGGCCTCGATGGCTTGGGAAGCGGCGACGGAGTAGCCAGGGAAGTAATCTGCGCAAGGAAGAAAAAACAACGCAAAGTCAGAAGACAAATCAGATGAAAAAGGGCAGGCGAAGGAACGAAAAGGAAGGCGGCCTACCATCGATCAAATCCTCGACCCGTCCGTAGCCTTCGCTCAGAGCCTGCTTCGCCTCAGCCCAGCCCGCCGCCTCAGTCTCGTACTCGGCTTTAAGGGCGGCCTCACTGTCCTGCACCTTCTTAAGGGCCGCCTTGTGGCTCTCCTCCTGATCAGCCAGTCTCTTGGCCAGGCGGTCGCGTTCCTAGGCCAAGGCAGTGCACTCGGCTTCCTTGGCACGAAGGGTGGTTTGGGCCCTGCCTAGCTACTCCCTCAAGTCGGCGTTGGCCCCTGCAAGCATGGAGAAAAAGAAAAAAACAATGAGGAATAAGTCGCCAGGAAAGATCCGACCCGACTGCTCAGCAGTCGGCCCGAATCTCGGGGACTACACCCATTGGGTGCGCTGACGTGCCCCCACGGAAGAAATCAAGAAAGAAATCGATCAAGGCTAGAGGACTCACCCGGATGACCGCTCGCGTCGCGAGAAACTCTTGGGTGTACCGTTGCAGCGAGGCGGCTTGGGCCTGAAGCCGGCTCCGACCTCCTGCGCCGCCACATTCAGCTCGGCCGTTCCACCGCTGGGCATCCACTCGGACGTCTTGGCGGCGCGCCGCCTCAGATCTGCGCCGTCGAGCTGGCGGCATGCTTCGCTCGCGGCTTTCGGCGGCGGAGGGTGCCTCCCAGCGCCAGCCGAGGCGGCGATCGCACCACAAGATCCGCCCCCACCGCCGACTCGCCACCCGGCCGGCGCTCGAGCGCCCCGGCAGGCCGCCTTGGCCCGTTCCAGTCGGCGCCGACTGTGGCGCCTCCTCCAGGATGATCATGTCGTCCTCCCACCTCTCCATTGCCGGCAGGTCGCGATCGGCTCCTCCGACGGAGGCACGGGGATGTTGGGAGCCACGGCGCGAAGGGGAATGACGAGTTGCGGAGGCTGATTGCGCAGGGCATCCGCCTCCCTTTCCGTGGCGGCCCTCCGCTCCTCCGCTTCCCGCTCCTCCCGCGCCTCCCGCACGTTCCGCTCTGTTGCCTCCATGAGGTCGTCGCGGGGATCCACGCGGCGGGAGCTCGAAGACCCTCCTGTCGGTCCGACTATGGAGGCGGCAGAAACCCGTTCGAGAGAAAGCGGCGCCCTGATCGGCAAATCAAGAAGAAGGTTCAGAAGAGCCTCAACCAAAGAAGACAATAAAAAAGCACGAGACATTCAACACTTACGCCGAGACCGCCTGCGGCTGCTTCACCACCTTGCGAAAGCGGGCCGCCTTCATGGCCGCCTCGTCCCACTTGGTTGCCGCCGTGGAACCCTTGGGCTTCTTCGGCCGGCTGCCGAAGAGAGTCGGTGCGGCCCGACGTTTTTGCGCGCCACCCCGAGCAGCTGGCACGGCAGAAGGTCCCGCGCCTTGTCGATCGGCCGCCGGCTGGCGACGCGGGATGGCCTCGGCTTCATCGTCGTCCGACCAGTCCCAACCCGACGCCATGAGCTCGGGGGCCGCGCCTCTCCGCCGGCTCCGGCAGCGGCGTCGTCCATAGCGGCCGCCCCCAGATCTAGGTCGTCGGGGTCGTCCACCGTGCGGTCGGCCATGAACTAGCGCTCTGGCCCTGCGGCCCCGGCCGCCGGTTGAAGAAGGGGGTTCTGCTCAAAATAAGCCGGCTAGTCAAGAGTCGGCCGTCATGAACCCGACAACAAGAGAAGAAAAAAAGAAGGAAAACTCACCACAGGCGGGGGATCGGCCCGAGAATACGGCGCCTTGCCATACTGCCACTCCTCGGTGAGCTTGCAGTTGGAGATGTAGTTCACTATGTAAGATACCTCATCACGAGGCATCTCCTTGGTGCTCGGCGGCATGGAGTCGGCGGCCGCTCATCCGGTAGATCATGTGCGGCCCGGCCTTGGTCTTGAGGAGCACCAGTGGTCCTGGCGGCGACTGTGTCGGCCCTGACCAAGCCCTCCGATTGGACCATCACCCGGAGCCGGGTGACGGCAGCGTTCCCAGCCAGGGAGAGCGACCTGGCTCGGTAGGACCAAGACGGCTGCCTCCCAGCCGGCGGGCCGGCTACGTAAGCCGGCAGATTGACGAAGTCGCCTTGCGGGGCGACGTTCTTCATGTAGAAGTATGATTTCTGCCAGAGTTTCACCGACTGGATCAGCGGGATAGGCGGAAAAGGGTTGTTGTCGGCTGCCTCCGCATGGCGGTGAAGGCGCGACAGGGGGTGGGCACGCCCGCGGTGACGGTGCCGAGCTTGCACCGAAAAAACTCCCCAAAGAGCTCAAGGGTCGGGAGGACGCCAAGAAAGCCTTCGCACAGAGTGACGAAGGCCGACAGCAGCATCACCGTGTTGGGGGTGAGATGATGCGGCTGGAGACGGTAGAATCCGAGGAAGGAGCGGAAGAACCCGCTCGCTGGCAGGCCGAGACCGCGCAGGCAAGGTCTGGAAGATGACCCGCTCGCCTTCCTCGGCGCCCGGCCGAGACCTCCGCCCCTCCGCCGTGGGGAGTCTTCCACGTAACCCCTCGCCCGGCCCCGGCTGCGTCTTGCGAAGCCAGTCAATGTGGTCCTCGTGGATGTTGGAACCATCCCAAGAGCTAGAGAGCGCCATGGGAGCGAGGAGGAAGCGAGAGAGGCGCGGCGGCGGAGGACGTGCAACCACGCTGCAGCGGAGCTACGGTGAGCCAAGAAGGTTGACGGTGCAACGGCGCGGCGGTGAGGCGCTGCGGCGGCGGAGGAAAGGAGAAGGAAGTAAAAGGAAGGGTGGAGCGAGGGCGAGCGTGCGAGCGTCTGCCGCTCCCCCTCCTCCCCCTACTTATAGGCTGGTGCGGCGGAGCCGAGGAGGCGAGGCGTGGGGGAACATGGGATTAACTGCGCCCACTCCCCCACGTCCCGCGATTATCGCGCCCTAAAGGCGTGCTGAAACCGCCGCGGGAAGGTGAGCGGTCCGTTCGGGCCACAGAGGATCTGCACATGGGCCGAGGCCTAGGTATGGCGGGCCCCAGCCTGCGGCGACGTCCCGTCGCCCGCGTGGGCTGGCAAGCCTTTTTGGCCACGTGGCGCATGGAGTGGCGCGCGGTCAACGCGCAATTCGGCTCGCGTTCTCACCTCCAAGCTGCGGAGCTTCCCGAAGACGACCTACCCGCTCAAAGCCGGCTCCTAGCTACCGAGCCCTCTGGATAGGAAGCTGATCGAGCTTCTCGTCCTCTCTTCAGCCTCAATGCTCAACCAGCTTCGGGGACTACTGTCGGAGTAAATGACCACGGCTAGCCTAGCCGGCTCCCCTGGGACTTCTGAAAAAATTACGAGCCAATCAAGCCCTCCAACATCCAAGACGTGAGGCCGCCTTCCCCTGGTCGGCTGACTCTCAGGTCGGCTACCGGGAGGCGGCCCGGCCCTAAAAGCTACAGGAAGAAGGCCACAAGAGGGCCGACTCCATGAAGCCGGCCGCGAGAAGGCCGCCTCCGAGAAGCAGGCCCCTAGCAGGCGGCCAAGGCCGCATCCTCAGAATCTGCACCCACATAACGGTGATGAGATGGGGCGTGGCTACAGTGAAGCCTGCCACCCCACATCCCGGAGCGCGCATGGCCACAGTGCGCCGTATGGGGCGACCATCACCCGTCCGGCGCGGCACTGTTGCCATGTTGACCATGATGTCACCCACGACAGGTTGTCAGTACGACCCGCAGGCGGCGGGCCCCTCCGGTCGGAGAGATGCCCGAAGGCGGCTCGGCCTCCCCCAGTCGGCCTAAGATACGGCCGGCTTCCCATAGCCGGCTTGCTCCTTCCCTTCAAAGAGGCACCTCATTAAGGAGACAAGACGAGGTAAGGCTACAGTGTTCGCCGCTAAAGCGGCGGCACTGTAGCCATGCTTACCTCGACAAAGCCCTCGTCATCAGGATTGAGGAAACAGTAACCAGCCCCCGACAAGGCCCTCAACGGTGGGACCAGCTTGTCGACCCAGAAGCCGGCAGCCGGCGGGACCCACCAGTCGGCGGGCCCCAGCGGCCGGCGGAGAAGCCGGCGAACGTAGACGCTGACGGCTAGGGCTCGCGCCCAGTCGGATTACCATTGTACCCCTGGGGGGTAGGCCTATATAAACCCCCCAGGGCACCCATGCAAAGGGTTGATCTCTGAGATTTTTAGACACCACATAAAGGGAAGAGGAGATCTAGCCTTGCCCTTCTTCTTCCTCTCACCGAACTGCTCAAGGAGCCTCTTGTAGCTACTTGTTCATCTAGTGATCATGCGGAGACCCCGCAGAGCAGCAGTAGGGGTGTTATCTCCACGGAGAGCCCGGAAGCTGGGTAAGATTCCCCGGCGTGCATGTTTTCGCCTCATCCCGTTTCCAGGCACCGGCGACGTCTTATTGGCTCCCACAATGATAAGCCACCCGTTGGCATATGTCGCACCTACCACCCGACACTTGACTTGTGCGTAGACTCCCCGGCAACGGTGCTAGAAATCCTTCTTGCTACCTCTTGAGCATGCGTTGGTTTTCCCTTGAAGAGGAAAGGGTGATGCAGCAAAGTAGTGTAAGTATTTCCCTCAGTTTGTGAGAACCAAGGTATCAATCCAGTAGGAGGCCAGATGCAAGTCCCTCGTACCTACACAAACAAATAAGAACCTTGCAACCAACACGATAAAGGGGTTGTCTGTCCCTTCACAACCACTTGCAAGAGTGAGATCAGATAGAGATGATAAGATAAACTTTTTGGTATTTTTATGATAAATACTAGAAGTAAAGAAAGCAAAATAAACGGTAACAGAAATAGCTAGTTGACGGGAGATTAATATGATGGAAAATAGACCCGGGGGCCATAGGTTTCACTAGTGGCTTCTCTGAAGATAACATAAGTATTACGGTGGGTGAACAAATTACTATCGAACTATTGATAGAAAAGTGCATAATTATGAGAATATCTAGGCATGATCATGTATATAGGCATCACGTTCGTGACAAGTAGACCGACTCCTGCCTGCATCAACTACCATTACTCCACACATCGGACGCTATCCAGCATGCATCTAGAGTATTAAGTTCATAAGAACAGAGTAACACATTAGGTAAGATGACATGATGTAGAGGGATAAACTCAAGCCATATGATATAAACCCCATCTTTTTATCCTCGATGGCAACAATACGAAACGTGTCGTTTCCCCTACAGTCACTGGGATCGACCACCGCATGATTGAACCCAAAGCTAAGCACTTCTCCCATTGCAAGAAAGATCAATCTAGTAGGCCAAACCAATCTGATAATTCGAAGAGATTTGCAAAGATAATCAATCATACATAAAAGAATTCGGAGAAGATTCAAATATTGCTCATAGATAATCTTGATCATAAACCCACAATTCATCGGATCTCGACAAACACACGGCAAAAAGAGTTACATCGAATAGATCTCCAAGAAGATCGAGGAGAACTTTTTATTGAGATCCAAATAGAGAGAAGAAGCCATCTAGCTAATAACTATGTACCCGAAGGTCTGTGGTAAACTACTCACATATCATCGGAGAGGCTATGGTGTTGACGTAGAAGCCCTCATTGATCGATGCCCCCTCCGGTAGAGAGCCAGAAAAGGCCCCAAGATGGGATCTCACGTGTACAGAAGGTTGCGGCGGTGGAATTAGGTTTTCGTGGTGCTCCTCGATGGTTTCGGGGTACGTAGGTATATATAGGATGAAGAAGTAGGTCGGTGGATCCACGAGGGGCCCACGAGAGTGGACGGCGCGCCCCCTTCCTCTAGGCCTCCTCATAAGTTTCTTGACGTCCACTCCAAGTCCTCTGGATTATGTTTGTTCCAAAAATCATGCTCCTGAAGGTTTCATTCCGTTTGGACTCCGTTTGATATTATTTTTCTGCGAAACACTGAAATAGACAAAAAAACAACAATTTGCACTGGGCCTTGGGTTCATAGGTTAGTCCCAAAAATAATATGAAAGTGTATAAATAAGCCCATTAAACATCCAAAACAGAATATATAATAGCATGGAGCAATCAAGAATTATAGACACGTTGGAGATGTATCACCAGGTTAGGGCCCTCTCTATGGAGGTATTACCCTACTTCCTACTTGATTGATCTTGATGAATATGAGTATTACAAGAGTTGATCTACCATGAGATCATAATGGCTAAAACCCTAGAAGTCCAGCCTGTATGATTGTATATGTTTTCGGACTAAATCCTCCGGTTTATATAGACACGGAGGGGACTAGGGTTGTACAAAGTCGGTTATAGAGAAATGAATCTTCATATTTGGTCGCCAACCTTGCCTTCCACGCCAAGGGGAGCCCATCCGGACACGGGAGAGAGTCTTCAGTCTTGTATCTTCACATCCCGTTAGTCTGGCCCATGTCCAACAGGTCGGACGCACGAGGGCCCCTTAGTCCAGGACTCCCTCAGTAGCCCCTGAACCAGGCTTCAATGACGAGGTGTCCGGCGCGCAGATTGTCTTTGGCATTGCAAGGCGGGTTCCCCTTTCTGAATACTCCAGGATAGTCTTCGGACGCAACGAACGTGTCCGGATCTTCAACACAAGTACCACACACACAGCCGTAAAGAGTATAATATCTCACGAGTCCCATCTGCTGATAAAGTTTCGTAATGTGACATCACGCTTGCCCGGTCATTATTTCGTACCGTTTCCTGTCCTGCCGTTCCACGTTTCGAGGCACGGCTTTTATTGGAACATCTTGTCGAAGCATAGATTGTGTCCCCTTATTGCGGGATTCTCATCAATACGAGCGTGGGTAACCCAACCATTCCACTAGGAAGATTCCTTAGGAATAGGCTGGTTTTCAGGCTTAGGAGGAAGCGTTCGATACCCATTGCCTTTATAAAGGAGCCAAGGGCCGTCTCTGTTTGCACCAAACCTCTCGTCAGCCTTTCCAACCTCGAGTTCTATCACCCAAGGTTCGACTTCATTGCTTCAAGCTTCCCAATCATGTCCGGACCCAGCCCACAGGGCCGATGGGTGGCCTCCTCTGTTACCGAGGATGACATTGCGAAGCTTCGGGCGGCCAGATACCTGACCGCGGAGATCCCCCACAGGCTTCACTACAAAAAATACACTTTCGTGATGATACGTGTTTGTCACAGTAGGTCGCGTTCTTTGTCATGCATGTACATCCATGACAAATTTATGACAGAATCAAGATAGTCATACATGTGCTGTAGTAGAAGTGTTCCATGACATTACCAAAATTTTCATCACGGAAGTGTCCACTTCCATGACGATAAATCACGCGTCACAGAAGTGCTTTCGTCAAGGGTGACCGACACATGGCATCCACCGTAACGGGACGCCATTAAGCTATTGGGTCGGGTTTTGGATCCGATATCCCGTTAACAGCCTCGACCAATGGGTATTTTCCACGTGTAAAATCATCATTGGCTGGAGGAAACACGTGTCGGCTCACCGTTGGGACAGATGTCATCCGTTCATTGGACCGAAGTCGCATATGATACGGCGACACGTGGCACGGCCCAATAGAGGCCCATTCCTGTGAAAAGGCCGGCCCGTTTGACTTGGTCAAAAGGTGGCGGCCCGGCCTGAAAGCTTTGTTAACGGCATGTTCACATATAGCCCATTTACAGCCCGCTAACCCAGGGCCTGTTACGCCCTATCCGAATTAGGCCCAGTAGCGTCATCTGGGCCGTCCCATATGATTCAGCCCGTTTTAACTTCCTCCCCATGTGTGGCCCATGACTTCTTTCGGCCCATATGAGGACCTTTGTAACTCTTGGCCCATTAACGGCCCGTGGTGTAACTGGCCCGTAATGAACAGTGTATCACTTTATACCCATTAATGGCCCATTATTCCATTGCGCCGTTTCCAGCCCAAGTTATCTTTCGGCCTTCTCAGGACCCATTGATTCTTGGGCTCATTTGCATCATTCGGTTACCTACGGCCCGTTACTGTCATTTTCTGCTTGTGGGCCAAATTCAGCCCGTCGTTACTGTCGGGCCGTTTGCGGACCGCTTATATGTTGGGCCGTTTTCATGTAAAAAAAACCCGTTGGGTTGTTTTCATAGATTTATCAAATACGGCCTATTCACGACCCGTTATGGTCCACGAATAGTACGGGCGATGATTGGAGAAATGATGATACGCCCCGTAGAAGGCCCATGGATCCTACGGCCCATATGAGGCCCATGGATAGTACGGCCCGTAGAAGGCCCATGGATCGTACGGCCCGTAGAAGGCCCATGGACCCTACGGACCGTAGAAGGCTCATGGACCCTAAGGCCCGTATAGAAGGCCGATGGATCCCACGACCCGTATAGAAGGCCAATGGATCCTACGGCCGGACGAAGGCCGATGGGTCCCACGGCCCGTATAGAAGGCCAATGGATCATACGGCCTGCAGGAGGCCCATGGTTACAATAGTCCGTGTGTTGCCATGATTATTTTGGCCTAGTTACCAAAAATTGGCTATTGTGGCCACTAGAAAACACGAGAAAAAGAACTGCGGTGACTACAAGAAAACAACTAAACAAGACAATAAGGAAATAAATAAGCAAGCAATTAACGCTAGCCTATTACTGCTATTACACATATTACATCCTTTGGGCATCAAAGTTCGCATACGGTGCAAATATAGGGAACAAAGCAGCATATTACATACCGGCCGTCAAAATTGGCCACGATTGCAAATAAACGTGACAAGACAAAACAAGAGCATAACTGAAACAACTTGAAGAGCTCAAGAAACGTTATCCTGGGTATCCACCATCGGCAATAAGCTTAGGAAGCTGATTAGCTTTTCTGTTTGGTTCTAAAATCCTCCAACGCTTCTTTGTTGCACCGGAAAAGTATGCATCTGAATGCTCACAGGACTTCATGATCGTTCCGCTTCTTGTCGCAATGACAGCTGATCGATGTCTTTCAGCTTGTAGTTGAGACTCAAGAAACCGAACTGATTCAGACGGTGAGTTTGAATAGCTTGTGCAAGCGGTAGTGGCGATAACTTCGAACACTAAACCAAGACAGGACTTTGAGGTTGTCTCGCTGTCTTCAAGATAGTCTTCCTTAGCTGTTTTATCAGCTTTTGTTGGAGACCAACAAGGATGTGTCACTATCCTGAACCTTATCTGCATTACTTCCTTTACCATTGCTTAATAAGCCACTCTTCTCCAATATTCTGTCAGCATTCTAAAGAAAGAAACAAGCAGACACATAACAAGTTTAGCATGTACTAGTATATGAAACTCATTTCGGTGAACTAGTTCATTAGTAAGGTGGACAGAATTAAACTACCAATTCTTCTATTGCCAAGTACTAGTACATAATAAAAGCATCAAAGAAACATATATCTATGTCCTATGGTCACTACATTGTCTTGCCAAATCAAAATAGAGACACGGTTCAAATCATATCAGTTCAAGACAAAGCAGCAGTGAAAGAATACAAAGCGTGGGAAACTACACAGCACAACAAGATTTCAAATGGGTACCACGGGTCTACATGTACAACAACACTATTGGCTCTGTTGTGATGCTAGTAATGTGCATGATATGAAAGTAAACTATATACACAATTGAAATTGAAATGAAAAGAGCTATTGATAAGAGCAAACCTGTTAAAGATACATGCGTGAACATACCTGCTGTGTCATTGGAGTTTCAATTGGATCCTTCAATTTAAAAATAAGTTTGTATCAGTAAATACAGTGATACAAGAGCAAAGCAATCATAGTTAAAAAAGGCGCGCCTAAGTGAGCGCTTAAGCGCGCCTAGGCACTAGGCGTTGGCAAAACGCATTGCACATTACTACGTTTAATCTGTGCATAACTGCGCATAAGCATGCGCTTTGGTCAATAAAGCGCAAGGCGGTGGCAAAACGCACAGTTAACTCCTAGCGCTTTTTTGAACTATGATAGCAATGGAATCTTAAATTAGAACAGTTGTTCTTCAGGTTTAGGCACTTGTTCTACATGAGCAGAAAGTACAAGAACGCAAGAATATAATTCTTAAAAATAGAAAGTGAGCTCATAGACCTTACCACATTCTTGGTTCGGGACCAAGATGAGAACAAGGCATTCCGATCATCGTCCGATAAATGTGTCTCGAGGAGAGCGTAAAGGGAATTTGATGAGTTTCTTTGCCGGTGAAGTACGTTTTCTTCAGGTAATTCCGATACTGCCACCAAGCATTCTTGAAGATAGCAGAGGTATTAGCATAGGTTACCTCATCCTGAGTTTCCAAATCGTTCATTCTCTATAGAGAAAAATGGGAAAATTTGCTGTATTATAACCATCATGGAGGTAGGATGTATGGGACGAAGCAAAGTAATTGCCATGAATAACATTACTTATACATAACTCCTAGACAAACACCTGCAACTGGCATTTTCCTTCATCTTCAGTATAATATTTCCTAGATGGGAAGATACGCTTTATCTGATTTAACAACATCAAATGCGATAGATGCTAAACTACGACTAGCTGGTTGTGCTTCCTCCACGTGAATAGGCGTACTAAGCTGGTGGAGTTGGGATTCGCCGTGATAATCTTGGCCCTTTGGGCACTAGAGCTGCCTTACTAACTGCTCTTGTTTGGGAGCCTGTGTGGTGGAGATGGTGTTGTGTCAACAGGCCCAGGTTACTATCATTTGGGGTTGGGGTTAGATTGGGTGAAGCTGGTTCTCTGTCCGTCGCAGATGAGGGGTACAATCTGCGAGAGTTTGGGTTATGTGTGGTAGGGCTGGTTCTTGTGCATGTACAACCAGGGTGCTATCTCCACCAAGAGGTAGCACTGTTTTTATTTGAAGACTGTGTTTTAGTCCGCTGAATCTTGGCATCACCGCTCCAATTCAAATGGCTGATAAGCAGGAAACATAGTTGAATGTCTGAGACATTGTATGAGAGATAGATGCAATAGATAGTGTGGAAAAAGAGGGCATGAAATAGTTGACATGTATATTGTTTAACTAAAGCGGATAGCATGACATAATTTCACATATATGATGTCTATCTAAAGCTGGATAGCATAGCATAACATAATTCAAAGATATGATGAATAACTAAACATGATCGCATGACATAATTCACCTACATGTTATCTAAGTAATCAGGATCGCATCATTTAATTCACATATGTGATTTATATGCTAAATAGAGGGCATTCGATATGATGTGCGAACTAAGAACATGGTGTTGAATATTGTGTATATGATGTCTAAACTATGCAATGCAAGACCTTTGTATGCATGATATGAGCGATATAACTATGCCAAGTTAGAGCATACACCTCGGTTGGGGGAATAGGACTGGTCATCTGTCTCTGAATCCATCTCTGAGGAGCTATCGGGACCCAACAAGAGATCTGCTTTGACAGGTAGCACTGTCTCCTCTTAAGGCCTTGTTTTCACTCTAGATTTTTCCATCTCCCACCCAAATGGTTGATTCACAGGAAGAGTAGTTTAATGTACTAACATTTTCGACAAATGGAAATGTAATGAAGAAAAGGATGGGCAAGATATCATTCAAATATATGATGCCTGGTTAAACAGGATGGCATTGCACATTTCACATATATTATGGCTGGCTAAAAGACATGAGACTGCATAATTCCCATATATGATATAGAAACTAAACAGGTGGCATTACAGAACATGTCTAAACTAAGCAGATTACATATATGATGTCAAAAGTAGGCACTGCAAGGCAACATATGCATGATATGACTAACATCATCATGCCAAAGTAGAGCAAACACCTTGGGGGGTAAATAGGAGTGGTCAGCGGCGTGTGAATCCGCCTCAGAATAGATATCTTCCTCTGGATAACAATCTGGAGAGGGGTGAGGAGGGTTTTCCATTGAACCCACCATGGAGCGATGTCTGCATGACATTGTATTGCCGCGCAAAACTCTACCTTTTTTCTCTACATGTTCAGCATGACTGTGTACAATATCTGACATGCATACGAAAAAATATGGTGAGATTATGTAAGGAGAGCATGCAGAAATTTAGAGTGATGGTGAAAACCAGTGGATGGATCCAAAAATAATGATAGCAGGATGATGATTGCTTTAAATTAATAAAAAGACAAATGATGATTGCTTTAGTATTTGTTTCCCACCCAAGATGAACAACATAGGCATACCCTAGGTGAACCAGATATTAGACAGACATACTATTAATTGCTGCCTCGATACGTTCCCCACAACTAATTTAGAACTCAAGTTTGAACATTAATTTGGACCTCACTTGGGAGTCCAAGAGGTGAACAGGACGATAAAGTAGTAGGTAAGTTTAAGAAATGCATAACATAAGCAGAAACAAAAGAGTGCGACCTCTCTTGTGGACCTGTGTACTCCTCAGGTTCATCTGCTGAGTCGATGATGGTGATGCCGTTGCGGTGGGTGCGGTGGCGAGGAAGGAGATCTGAGGCGGCGAAAAGGCGGTCAAGAGTCGTGATGTACGGTTTAGTGGATGCTACATCGATGGAGCAGCTCGGTGAGGTGGACTGACGTCATGGCGGGAAGCGGGGACAAACCACACAAAGTTCCCTTCGACATGTACTGTAATTGGCGTAATTACATGTAAGGGCTCATTTGGCTTGCATGATTCTTAAAAGCATGAGGATAGGAAAAACACCGGAATAGGATAGGAAAATGCACATGGTAAATAGAGCATTTGTACACAGGATTTCTGTCAACTTGGGTGTTTGGTTTACAGGAATTGGAAGAGCAGAGGAATGCAAAGAAACATGGCCAAAATAAAGTGAAACAATATGAAAGTGATAACCCACAAGTGTAGGGGATCGCAATAGCTTTCGAGGGTAAAGTATTCAACCCAAATTTATTGATTAGACATAAGGGGAGCCAAAGAATATTCTCAAGTATTAGCAACTCAGTTGTCAATTCAGCCACACCTGGATAACTTAATATCTGCAGCAAAGTATTTAGTAGCAAAGTAATATGATAGTGGTGGTAACGATAACAAAAGAGTAATGAAAGCAAACACCGGAACAAAGCATTAGCACATAGTGAATACATGAACTCCTCAAACTATGGTCATCACCGAGAAGTATCCCGATTATTGTCACTTCGGGGTTGTCGGACCATAACACATAATAGGTTACTATAGACTTGCAAGATAGGATCAAGAACTCACATATATTCATGAAAAAATAATAGGTTCAGATCTGAAATCATGGCACTCGGGCCCTAGTGACAATCATTAAGCATAGCAAACTCATAGCAACATCAATCTCAGAACATAATGGATACTAGGGATCAAACCCTAACAAAACTAACTCGATTACATGATAGATCTCATCCAACCCATCACCGTCTAGCAAGCCTATGATGGAATTACTCACGCATGGCGGTGAGCATCATGAAATTGGTGATGGAGGATGGTTGATGATGACGACGGCGACGAATCCCCCTCCGGAGCCCGAGCGGACTCGAGATCAGCCCTCGAGAGGTTTTAGCGCTTGGCAGCGGCTCCGATCGTAAAAGCGATGATTTCTTCTCCCTGATTTTTTCTCTTGAAAGCCAATATATAGAGTTGGAGTTGGCGTCGGAAGGTCTCGGGGCCCACGAGGTAGGAGGCGCGCCCGAGGAGGCGCGCCCCACCCTCGTGGACAGTGTGGGCCCCTGTTCTTCATCTTTGGCGAGGATTTTTTATTACTTTTTCTAAGACATTCCATGGAGTTTCAGGTCATTCCAAGAACTTTTGTTTTCTGCACATAAAACAACATCATGGCAGTTCTGCTGAAAACAGCGTCAATCCGGGTTAGTTCCATTCAAATCATACAAGTTAAGAGTCCAAAACAAGGGCAACAGTGTTTGGAGAAGTAGATACGACGGAGATGTATCAACTCCCCCAAGCTTAAACCCTTGCTTGTCCTCAAGCAATTCTGTTGACAAACTGAAAGAGAAAAAGAAAAAAAATTACAAACTCTGTTTGCTCTTGTTGTTGTAAATATGTCAAGCCAACATTCAGGTTTTTAGCAAAGATTATTACTAACCACATTTGCAATAATTCTCAGGTCTCATGTTTACTCATATCAATGGCATAATCAACTAGCGAGTCATAATAATAAATCTCGGATGACAACACTTTCTCAAAACAATCATAATATGATATAACAGGATGGTATCTCGCTAGCCCTTTCTGAGATTGCAAAACATAAATGCAGAGCACCTTTAAAGATCAAGGACTGACTAGACATTGTAATTCATGGTAAAAGAGATCCAGTCATAGTCATACCCAATATAAATTAACACTAATGAATGCAAATGACAGCTGTGCTCTCCAGCTAGTGCTTTTTAATAAGAGGGTGATGACTCAACATAAAAGTAAATAGAAAGGCCCTTCGCAGAGGGAAGCAGGGATTTGTAGAGGTGCCATAGCTCGGTTTTGAAATAGAGATAAATAATATTTTGAGCGGCATACTTTCATTGTTAACATAACAACTAAGAGATGGCTATATCTTCCATGCTACACACATTATAGGCGATTCCCAAACAGAATGGTAAAGTTTATACTCCCCCACCACCAACAAGCATCTATCCATGGCTTGCTCGAAACAACAAGTGCCTCCAACAATCAACAGGTCCCAGGGGGAGTTTTGTTTGCAAATATTTTGATTTAGTTTGCATAAAGCACGGGACTGGGCATCCCAGTGACCAGCCATTTTCTCGTGAGTGAGGAGCGGAGTCCACTTCTCTTGAGAATAACCCGCCTAACATGGAAGATAAGGGCAGCCCTAGTTGATACCTGAGCTATTCGAGCATACAAAATAGAATTTGAAGGTTTAGAGTTTGGCACAGACAAATTTACTTGGAACGGCAGGTAGATACCGTATATAGGAAGGTATAGTGGACTCATATGGAATAACTTTGGGGTTTAAGGGATTGGATGCACAAGCTGTATTCCCGCTTAGTACAAATGAAGGTTAGCAAAAGACTGGGAAGCGACCAACTAGAGAGCGACAACAGTCATAAGCATGCACTAAAATTAATAAACATTGGATGCAAGCATGATTAGGATATAATCCACCATGAACATAAATATCGTGAAGGCTATGCTGATTTGTTTCAACTACATGCATGAACATGTGCCATGTCAAGTCACTTAAGTCATTCAAAGGAGGATACCACCCCATCATACCACATCACAACCATTTTAATAGCATGTTGGCACGCAAGGCAAACCATTATAACTCATAGCTAATCAAGCATGGCATAAGTAACTATGATCTCTAATTGTCGTTGCAAACATGTTTATTCATAATAAGCTGAATCAAGAACGATGAACTCGTCATATTTACAAAAACAAGAGAGGTCGAGTTCATACCAGCTTTTCCCATCTCAGTCGGTCCATCATATATCATCATAATTGCCTTTCACTTGCACGACCGAACTATGTGAATAATAATAAGAGTGCACGTGCATTGGACTAAGCTGGAATATGCGAGCATTCAATAAACCGGAGAAGACAAGGCAATATGGGCTCTTGGTTAAATCAACAATAAAGCATATAAGAGCCACTTCAACAATTTAATCATGGTCTTCTCCTATCGACCCCCAAAGAAAAGAAAAGAAAAGAAATAAAACTATTTACACGAGAAAGCTCCCAACAAGCAAAAGAAGAACATGAAATCGTTTTGGGTTTTCTTTTTAATTAATACTACTACAGCAGGAAAAGTAAACTAACTAAAAGCTATTAGTAATTTTTTGTTGTTTTCTTAAAGTTTAACAAACACACAAGAAGAAAGCAGGAAAAAGGAAATAAACTAGCATGGATAATACAGTGAAAGAGTATGAGCACCGACATCTAGAAATGAGTGCGTGAACATAAATGTAATGTCGGTGAGAAATACGTACTCCCCCAAGCTTAGGCTTTTGGCCTAAGTTGGTTCGTGCCGAGGATAGCTGGCGGATACCCGTAGGTGTAGCTGGGTCGATCTTTGCGATGAAGAGGACTCTGGCGCCCTTGGTGGCAACCGCCTCCGGATCCCATGAATAAACAGACTGGCGTGGAGGCTCGTATTGCGGTTCCGGGGCTGGTGCAGGATTCCGATAGGCTTGAACGGCTGCCCACGGAACGAGGTGAGGACCTGCAGACAAGTTAAACAAAGAAGGAGCATGCAAAGTAATAGTCTTAGGGTGATGTTTATCAAAGTACAATTTATATTTGAGCTCGCCTTCACGACTCTTAACAATTAAATCATGTGATAGCATACTCTTATAATCTAGATAAGAACTAGGAAGCAATTTTTCTTCTTTCTCAAAATGCCTAATAGGTATGTCAAAATATTCAGCTAGGCGTGAAGCATAAACGACTCCCAAGATGGGGCCCTTAGTACGGTTTAGACTTAACCGTCTAGCAACAATTCCGCCCATACTAACAGAGATATTGAGGTGTAAACCATGGAACAAAATAATAATATTAGGAACACTAAAGTTTCCACAGTTTCCGCGACCAATCAAGCAACGACTAGCAAATACGGCAAAGTAGCGTAAAATAGGAAAATGTATGCTAGTAATTCTTGCGTCAGAAACCTTCATTGGTTTCTCCCATAGTGATAGTGTTAATAAATGCTTCCACTTCATTAGGGTGTGGTTCATCTAAGGTACCCTCAAAGGGTATTTTGCAGACCTCGCAAAATTCAGCTAATGGCATCTTCTTAACAACGTCATATAAATGAAACTCTACTGAAGGGGGTGATTCCTTAGGAAAATAGTAGAAGTTTTGCACGAAAGTATTAGTGAGTAAGAGATACTGATGATGTTGGTCGCGGAGGAAATCGGTGAGGCCGGCGTTCCCAATTAGTGAATAGAAATCCTCATAAACCCCGGCTCTCCTCAAGAAGTCATCGGAAGGCCATTCACACGGCCGGACCTCCGTGGTGCGAGGCGAATTATATTTGGGCTTCTGTGCTTCTTCATTTTGTTTTTCCTTCGAGCTTCGGCTCAACGAGCCCCTAAAAAGTCTCTTCATTATTTTCAAGAAACAATCTCCCCAAGCAGTTTTGTGAGAGGTCCTTTGAGCAAGGAGATCGAAAATCACAGCAACGGGGGCTGGAACTCGTGCTTGAGTTGGTTTTTCGTGTTTGTGGGAGGAAGAAGAAGAGGATGGGTGCAGGAATAAGTGGAGGAGGGCCACCGTGGGCCCACGAGGCAGTAGCGCGCCTCCACCCTCGTGGCGGTGGCAGCTCCCCGTGGTAATTTTTGCACAGTAAATCCTCAAATATTCCCGAAAAAATCATATTAAATTGGCATGGCATTCTGAGGACTTTTATTTTCGGGATATTTTTATATTGCACGGATAAATCAGGAAACAGACAGAAAAATACTATTTTTACTTTATTTAAACTAAATAACAGAAAGTATAAAGAGGGTACAGAAGGTTGTGCCTTCTAGTTTCATCCGTCTCATGCTCATCAAAAGGAATCCACTAACAAGGTTGATCAGGTCTTGTTAACATACTCATTCCGACTAACATGGAACCGGAGAAATTTTGAATAACACTATGTTACGTCAATGGGGATATGCACATCCCCTATAATAAGAATATCATATTTCTTCTTGACAGTAGGAAGAGGAAATTCAAAACCTTCAAAAATAATCGATGGAACTTTTCCAATAGAATTGATACTATAAACTTGAGGTTGTTTCCTCGGGAAGTGTACCATGTGCTCATTACCATTAACATGAAAAGTGACATTGCCTTTGTTGCAATCAATAACAGCCCCTGCAGTATTCAGAAAAGATCTTCCAAGAATAATAGACATACTTTCGTCCTCAGGAATATCAAGAATAACAAAGTCCGTTAAAATAGTAACGCTTGCAACCACAACAGGCACATCCTCACAAATACCAACAGGTATAGCAGTTGATTTATCAGCCATTTGCAAAGATATTTCAGTAGGTGTCAACTTATTCAAATCAAGTCTACGGTATAAAGAGAGAGGCATAACACTAACACCGGCTCCAAGATCACATAAAGCAGTTTTAGCATAATTTCTTTTAATGGAACATGGTATAGTGTGGACTCCTGGATCTCCAAGTTTCTTTGGTATTCCACCCTTAAAAGTATAATTAGCAAGCATGGTGGAAATTTCAGCTTCCGATATCTTTCTCTTATTGGTAATGATATCCTTCATATACATAGCATAAGGATTTGTTTTGAGCACATCAGTTAATCGCATACATAAAAGATAGGTCTAATCATTTCAGCAAAGCTCTCAAAATCCTCATCATCCTTTTTATTTGATGGTTTGGGAGGAAAAGGCATGGGTTTCAGAACCCATGGTTCTCTTTCTTTACCATGTTTCCTAGCAACAAAGTCTCTCTTATCATAACATTGATTCTTTGATTGTGGGTTATCAAGATCAACAGCAGGTTCAACTTCTACATCATTATCATTACTAGGTTGAGGATCATCATAAACATCATCATTAACATTTTCACTAGGTTCATGTTCATTACCATATCGTGTTTCAGCATCAGAAATAGATATATCATTTAGATTCTCAGTTGGTTCAGCAATAGGTTCACTAGAAGTCAGCAATAGGTGTTTCTCTGAGAATCTTGCTCAATTCTCTTAGGGTGGCCTTCAGGATACAAAGGTTCCTGAGTCATTCTACTAGTTCTAGTAGCCACTCCAACAACATAATCATTTTTCTTACTATTCATTTCATGGAGCAATTCTTTTTGAGCCTTAAGTACTTGTTCTACTTGAGTGCTAACTGATGAAGCTATGTACCTAGGGTAGGGTCATGGACCTGTCCAAGATACAACCCAAGGACATATCTAGAAGAATCACCTTTCAATCGACTCATAAGTGTTCCACTTTCAGGACTTCGAAGACACTCGACCATGAAGCCAACCACTCGACAGCCAGGAGATCTAAAGTCACTCTGCACGCTAACGGTCGGTCATTAAGTAGCTTTTATGCTCATCATAGTACTTTATTTGTGGCGTTACTAGTAATGCCCGACCTTATTGTACCTTAAACCCTGCATAACTAAGGGCCGGAGGGGTCTGGCGAACTCTATAAAGCCACCCCCCTCCTCAGTGTCAAGGGTTCGCACCCCTGTAATTCATACACGCATAATCCAGTCGACTGCCTCCGGGCTCCGAGACGTAGGGCTATTACTTCCTCCGAGAAGGGCCTGAAATCGTTAAACTCGTGCGTATACAACTACTCCATAGCTAGGATCTTGCCTCTCCATTCCTACCCCCTACATTACTGTCAGACTTAGAACCACGACAGTTGGTGCCCACCGTGGGGCAGGTGTCTTACCGACTTGTTGGAGAAGTTGTAGTTTTTCCGATCCCCTTCATCATGGTTTCAGGCGGAGGTTTGGCTGAGGGCCACGAGATCCGTCTTGGCGCACTCGTGTTGATCGCCGACGACTCCGCTTTGGCAGGGAGGCACCACTTTCGGCGTCGGCGCTCCCGATCCAGCGAGGCAACGCACTTTCGCGCGTTCATCCGTGGCGTCCTCTAGCGGCAGCCATCGACCCAGTATCGGTCGGCTCCTGTGGCCTCCTCCCTCCCTGTTGCCCGCCGGTGCAAGTGTTCCGGTCGGTCGAGGCTCCAGCGGTGGCTCGCCAGTCGGCCACCCCCCAAGTCGCGGTGATTGAGCAAGCGAATCTCTCTGACCTGTTCGACCTATCGGTGGCTCCACAGAGATCGCATCCGAGTGCGGCAATGATGATCCGGGCGGAAGTCCTGATGGTCGATGGACCAAGCAGTCCTCCCGGCTTTCCCCGCGTCGACGGTGGCGACGGCGGAGGCGCTCCGTCGCATGCCCATGAAGAGTACCTACCGAGCCCCTCACTTCGCTGCAGAGGGAAGAACTTCGCCGCCGGAACGTGGATGCACTTCACACTCCTATAGTTGGAGAAACCCCCGAGGCCCGTGCCTTGGAAGACGTGCGCTTGGCTAACTTGGCTGAGCGCACTCGACTGGAGAATCTCCAGCGAGTACTCGACGAACAAGCACGACAACGGGTCTCAGCATCCAGTCGACGTCAGCTATTTCAGCCACCGACTCTGGTATATCGAACTCCGGTTCAAAATTTAGCAGCTGCAGCCCGTATAGTAGAGTCGATTCAGCCTTTGGTCGAAAGCTGGCGGAGGCTTGTTGCGAATCGAGGCATTACCGGGCAGCGGGAGACCAGAATTCAGCTGTATCACGATCGCGGAATAGGATCCACAAATCCGTTGTTGCGAATCTGATTCGATCGGCTCACAACCCAAGATCGCCCCCGAGGCGTGAGGGGCGTGGAGACCGGCGAGATTAGTATAGGAACCATGAGCAGTATGATCACCAACTCGATCGCGATGATCGACGTCGAGTGCCCAGCCCTCCCCCAAGGAGTGGGTTATACGTGCCTCGGCAATGAGGATGTGAGACGCCCTCACGGTCTTTGGCGAAGGATTCCAATCGACCCCAGAGAACCAGGCTTTGATGCGAGATCCATTCTCGTTCAGGGTTTGGTCGACAGAAACAGAGCTCACTGAGGAGGTCATGATAGAGATGTACCCACCAGCAGCAAAGTGCACGTCTCAGGACCAGAGTGCTTCAGCAGAGCCATCGTGGCGCGATGATTCCTCCCAACTTCAGGTTGGCGGCTGAGTCGATAAGTTCCTTTGGTGAGTCCAAACTGATACTTGGCTTGAGGACTACCGAGTGGCTGTTCAGATTGGCGGCGGTAATGATGAAGTGGGCATGAAACACCTGCCTCTTATGTTGGAGGCTCGGCGGGCGTGGCTGAACCTGTTAGCACCCAGCAACATTTACACTTGGGAAGATCTTTCCCGAGTGTTTGTCAGAACATTTGAAGGGACCTGCATGCGACCAGCAGGGTTTACATAATTGCAATCTTGCTTGTAGAAGACAAATGAAACTTTGAGGGATTACATCTAGAGATGGATCACGTTGCATCACACAGTGGAGAACGTGTCGGATCACCAGGCAGTTTGTGCCTTCAAGGAAGGCGTTAAGTACAGAGAAATTAATCTGAAATTCGATCGAACCGGAGAGATGTCTCTGATTCGAATGATGGAGATTGCCACCAAGTATGCTAATGGTGAAGAAGAGGATCGTCTTCGGAGTGGCAAGCAGAAGTCAGTCGCTCATGAAACCGGAGGAGGAAATTCGGTCGGAGCGAAGCGGAAAGCCGAGCCAGCTGCTCCTGGAGAAGCCTTGGCCATGACTCAAGGAAAGCTTAAGGGGAAGCCCAAAGGGCCTTGGAACCCAAAGAAAGTGAAGGATCAAGACAGAAATGATGTGTTAGACTTGCCATGCCACTTTCACACAAAGAAAGATGAAGAGGGTAAACTCATTTACCCAAAGCATACCACTCGACAATGTCGGCTCTTGATCCAGCAGTTCCAGGGGAAACAGCCCAAAGATAAGGAAAAGGAGTCGGACAAAGTTGAAAACAAGGAGGATAGTGATGATGGATACCCCCAGGTCAATTCCACCCTGATGATTTTTGCTGACGTTGAAAGCAAAAGTCGATTGAAAGTTATCAACCGAGAGGTGAATATGGTCGCTCCGGCGACACCTAGTTATCTGAAATGGTCTCAGACTGCCATCACATTCGACCAGTCTGACCAGCCGACGCACATAGCCACCCCTGGGAGGCAAGCTTTGGTGGTCAACCCAGTTGTCGAAGGCACTCGACTGACTAAAGTTTTGATCGATGGTGGCAGTGGTGCAGATATACTATATGCGAATCGTTGAAAGGGATGGGCATTACGATGTCCGGGTTCGATTACCGACAACATGAGTTTCCATGGAGTCATTCCTAGAAAGAAGGCCGAGTCACTCGGTCGATTGCTCTTGATGTGGTTTCGGAGACTCCAAAAATTTCCGCAAAGAAAAGTTGGCGTTGAAGTCGTGGATTTCAGAGTGCTTATCACGCTATTACGGGAAGGCGGCGTATGCACGTTTCATGGCTCGACCATGTTATGTATACCTTAAGCTGAAGATGCCAGGCCCCGAAGGTGTGATCACTGTCACCGACAATCGGAAGAAAGCGGAAGAGTGTTTTCATAAAGGCTCAAAGACCGCCGATGCTCAGATGGCAGTGGTAGAGCTGCAGGAATACCAGAAAACTGCAGACCTGAGTGATCTGTTGCGAGCCAAGAAGCCCGCTACAGAATCAGCGTTTCAGTCGTCCGGTGAGACAAAGCCGATTCACATTCACCCGACTGACCCCAATGCTGCTCCGACTCATATCTCAACAACACTCGACTCCAAATGGGAAGAAGCGCTCACCCAGTTCCTCCGTGAGAACTGGGACATCTTCGCATGGAAACCTTCTAACATGCCAGGTGTTCCCAGGGAACTGGCTGAGCATCGTTTACGAGTCGACCCGAAGGTAAAACCGGTCAAGGAACATCTTCGACGGTCCACCGTACGCAAGAAAAAAGCAATCGGTGAAGAAGTGGCTCGACTCCTTGCAGCTGAGTTTATCCGAGATATTTATCACTCCGAGTGGCTCGCCAATGTTGTCATGGTCCCCAAGAAGGACAATTCACTTCGCATGTGCATTGAATTCAAACATATCAACCGGGCCAGCATGAAAGATCATTTTCCTCTCCCCCGCATCGACCAAATAGTCGACTCAACTGCGGGATGTGAACGCCTGTCTTTTTTACACGCCTATTCCGGTTACCATCAGATCTGTCTGTATGGACCCCACGAGATCAAAACAGCTTTCATCACTCCATTCGGGTGCTTCTGTTATGTTACCATGCCATTCGGCCTAAAGAATGCTGGAGCCACGTTCATGAGGATGATTCAGAAGTGTTTGCTCACTCAAATCAATCGGAATGTGGAAGCGTACATGGATGATATTGTGGTCAAGTCACGGAAGGGTTCCGTCCTGCTGACTGACCTTGCTGAAACTTTTGCCAATCTCAGGAGGTATGATATCAAGATTAATCCATCAAAGTGTACATTCGGAGTTCGTGGCGAAAAGTTACTCGGTTTTCTCATTTCCGAACGAGGAATCGACGCCAACCCAGAGAAAGTTGGTACTATACTCCGAATGAAACGTCATGTGCGTGTGCACGATGTCCAGAAGCTTACTGGTTGCTTGGCCGCTTTAAGTCGATTCATTTCTCGTCTCGGTGAAAAGGCATTGCCTCTTTACCGACTAATGAAGAAGTCAGACAAGTTTGAGTGGACTCCTGAAGCTGATGCAACGTTTGCAGAGCTGAAAACCCTGCTCTCCACCCAGTCGGTGCTTGCTACTCCAATCAGCAAAGAGCCTTTCCTGCTTTCCATTGCAGCCACGGGACAAGTTGTCAGTACAGTACTTACGGTCGAGCAGGAAGAAGAAGGAAAAGCCTTTAAAGTTCAGCGCCCAGTATATTATGTTTCTGAAGTTTTAACTCCATCAAAGCAAATATATCCTCATTATCAGAAGCTTGTATATGGGATTTATATGACCACGAAGAAGGTTGCACATTACTTCTCTGACCATTCCATTATAGTCGTCAGCGATGCTCCATTGTCAGAGATTACACAATGAGAGATGCAATCGGTCGAGTGGCAAAATGGGCGATTGAACTCCTTCCCTTAGATATCAAGTTTGAGGCAAAGAAAGCCATCAAGTCCCAAGCAATAGCAGATTTAAATGCCGCCAAGTGGATTGAACAACAAGCGCCGACTCAAGTTCACTTTCGAACCGGACCATGTTCTTTGATGGTTCCAAGATGCTGAATGGTTCCGGTGCTGGGGTAGTGTTAGTTTCCCCCCGAGGAGATAAGCTCAGATATGTTCTTCAAATTCACTTTGATTCCTCCAATAACGAAGCAGAATATGAAGCACTTTTGTATGGGTTGCGTATGGCCATTTCACTCGGCGTCCGTCGCCTCATGGTCTATGGCGACTCAGATTTGGTGGTTAATCAAGTGATGAAGGAGTGGGATGATACGTCTCCGTCGTATCTATAATTTTTGATTGTTCCATGCCAATATTATTCAACTTTCATATACTTTTTTGGCAAATTTTTATATTCTTTTTAGGACTAACATATTGATCCGATTACTTGATGCAGTTCACATGCATTGCATGTTTTATGTTTCGCAGAATATCCATATCAAACGAAGTCCAAAGCGGGATAAGCAGACGGAGCTTATTTTTGGAAAATATGGAAAATTTGGAAGAAAAATCCAAGCGAGGCGGTGCGGAGGTGGTCACGAGGTAGGAGGCGCTGACCCCTGGCGCGCCCTACCCTTGTGAGCCCACCGTAAGGCGGTTGACGCTCTTATTTTGCCGCAAGAAAGCTAATATTCGGAAAAAAAATCACGGCGAAGGTTTCAGGCCAATTGGAGTTACGGATCTCCATATATACGCAAGCGGTGAAACAGAGCCGTAATGTAACGCAGAAGCAGAGATAGATCCAATCTCGGAGGGCTCTCGCACCTCCCAAGCCATGGGAGCCAAGGAACAGAGGAAACCCTTCTCCCATCTACGGAAGAGGTCAAGGAAGAAGAAGAAGAAGGGGCTCTCTCCCCTTGCTTCGGTGGCGCGGAGGCTTGCCGGGGCCATCATCATCACCGCGATCTTCACCAACACCGCCGTCATCTTCACCAACATCTCCATCACCTTCCCCCCTCAATCCATAGCAGTCCACTCTCCCGCAACCCGCTGTACCCTCTACT
This sequence comes from Aegilops bicornis, assembly GCA_021605145.1. NCBI lineage: Eukaryota > Viridiplantae > Streptophyta > Magnoliopsida > Poales > Poaceae > Aegilops > Aegilops bicornis. The sequence continues at coordinate 299,538,980 of CM038674.1, read as the reverse complement.
TGAACATGGTGCTTTATGCTTCATATTATTTTCTGATGATGTGTTGCCATCCCATGATGTCTGAGTAGATTTTCGTTGTCCTATCGGTGATTGATGAATTGCTATGATTGGTTTGAATTGCACGTTTTATTATTGGTGCTGTCCTATTGTGCCCTCCGTGTCGCGCAAGCGTGAGGGATCCCCTCTGTAGGGTTTGCAATATGTTTATGATTTACTTATGGTGGGTGGCGTGGTGGCGGAAGCCTGAGACCCGAGTAAGTAGGTTGTTTGCGTATGGGATAAAGAGGACTTGATACTTTAATGCTATGGTTGGGTTTTACCTTAATGAATCTTTAGTAGTTGCGGATGCTTGCTAGGGTTCCAATCATAAGTGCATATGATCCAAGTAGAGAAAGTATGTTAGCCTATGCCTCTCCCTCAAATAGTATTGCAATAGTGATTACCGGTCTAGTAATACAGTCAGTTGCCTAGGGACAATTCCACAACTCCTATCACCACTTTTCCACACTCGCCATATTTACTTTAGTTGTGTCTTTATCTAAACAGCCCCTAGTTTTATTTTCGCTCTTTTTTTTTCTTGCAAGCCTATCCAAAAACACCTTCAAAGCACTTCTAGTTTCATACTTCTTCTAGGTAAAGTGAATGTCAAGCGTGCGTAGAGTTGTATCGGTGGTCGATAGAACTTGAGGGAATATTTGTTCTTCCTTTAGCTCCTCGTTGGGTTCAACACTCTTATTTATCGAAAGAGGCTACAATTGATCCCCTATACTTGTGGGTTATCAAGACCTTTTACGGCTCCGTTCTTAGAACAACGGCGTGGGGTGAATATTCTCGTGTGTGCTTGTTTGCTTTATCACTAAGTAATTTTTATTCGCTGTTCTTAGTTGTTCTTTATCTTTAGTTATGGATATGGAACACGAAATACCAAAAAAATTAGGTGTACTTGCTGCTCATGGAGATGGGAAACCTCCTAAAACCCTCTATGCTCAATATGTGAAAAATATTATGTACCACTTTGATAATCCTGAGAAAACCTCATTCAATTTGGTAATGGGAGTAACGTTGGATCAACGTGAATACTTCAGGGATTATCGCTTAACTCAAAAAGGGAAACTATTATGGGATCAAATTTATATATTGAAGTGGTATGCCAGACAACTATGCTCGGAATATGATTATACTTGTTGCTCTAGGATGAATGCTCCACACCTTCCCTTTTCATGCAAATTTAATGATAATGAAACCTTAGCTTCTTATGCTAATGGTATATACAATTACTATGATGTGGAACAAATAGAAGAATTTGTTGCTTTTATGGGTGCTTATGAAATTGAAGCTATGTGTAAAGAGTTTGAGGATTTTGATGATGCTGTTTATAGATCTGAAAATTTAGCTATCCTCAAATATTGCTATGAGAATTATAAATACAATTATGAAATTAATGCACTTATTGAGAAAGTCTCCGCTATCCAAGAAGAGGCTAATATTTTGCAGGAAACTATGGAAGAAGAAATTGATGAAACTGTGAGCTCATTGGATGAAAAAGATGATGAGGAGAGCGAAGGACAAAAGGAGGAAGAGCGGATTAGCTACCCGTGCCCACCTTCTAATGAGAGTAACCCTCCAACTCATACATTATTTAATTCCCCTTCATGCTTACCGTAGGGTGATTGCTATGATGATTGTTATGTTCTCGTTGATTCTTTTGAAATATCCCTTTTTGATGATGCTCGCTATGCTTGTGGCCAAGATGCCAATATGAATTATGCTTATGGAGATGAACTTGCTACAGTTCCTTATGTTATGAATGAAATTGTTACTATTGCACCCACGCATGATAGTCCTATTATCTTTTTGAATTCTCCCGACTACACTATATCGGAGAAGCTTGCACTTATTAAGGATTATATTGATGGGCTGCCTTTTACCATTGCACATGATGATTTTGATAGATGTAATATGCATGTGCTTTCTGCTCCTACTTGCAATTATTATGAAAGAGGAACTATATCTCCGCCTCTTTATTTTTCCAATACAATAAAATTGCAAGAAACTGTTTATACTATGCATTGGCCATTACTAGGTGTGCATGAATTGTTCTTTTATGACATGCCGATGCATAGGAAGAGAGTTAGACTTCGTCATTACATGATATATGTTACTTTGTGCTCACTACTAAATTACAAATCATTGCTAATTAAAATTGGCTTTGATATACCATGGGATCCGGGTGGATTCACTACTTGAGAAGTATATGCCTAGCTTAATGGCTTTAAAGAAAGCGCTGCCAGGGAGACAACCCGGAAGTTTTAGAGAGTCATTTATTTCTGTTTAGTGCTTTCATATAGTTTAAAAACAACAAAAATAAAGAGGGGAACCCAAAACTTTTTCAAAAAGAAAAGCGAAAGTGAGAAAGACAAGCATTGTTGAAGTGGGAGAGCTCCTTGAACTTTGTTCATGCTCACGGCAACTTTGTGAATCTTGATTACAGAAACTTTTCAACAAAAATAATTATCCCCTTGTACAATTCGATTGTATTATAAAAATAATGTGCCAAGGTTTGCCTTTAGGATGTTTACAATGCTTGTTGGTTTGTACGATGCAGGATAGAAACTTTGGCTGTAGTGCGCGAATTTTAATTTTTTACTGGAACGTAAAATAGTTCTGATTATTTTTGCACTGTCTTGCTGTAAAAAAATTTTATTTTTTATAATTTTGGAAGAATTTTTTAAGTATCAGAAGTTTGGTAAATGTTCAGATTATTACAGACTGTTCTGTTTTAGACAGATTCTGTTTTTGATGCATAGTTTGCTTGTTTTGATGAAACTATCAATCTATATCAGTGGATTAAGCCATGAAAAAGTTATATTAAAGTAGACACAATGCAAAAACAAAATATGAATTGGTTTGCAACAGTACTTAGAGTAGTGATTTGCTTTATTATACTAACGGACCTTACCGAGTTTTCTGTTGAAGTTTTGTGTGGATGAAGTGTTCGATGATTGAGAAGGTCTCGATGTGAGAAGAAGGAAGAGAGGCAAGAGCTCAAGCTTGGGGATGCCCGAGGCACCCCAAGTAAATATTCAAGGAGACTCAAGTGTCTAAGCTTGGGGATGCTGGGAAGGCATCCCCTCTTTCTTCAACAAATATCGGTATGTTTTCAGATTCGTTTCGTTCACGCGATATGTGCAATCTTGGAGCGTCTTTTGCTTTTAGTTTTCATTTTTCTTTTATGCACCATGCTGGTATGAGATGGTCCTTTGTTGATTTATAGAATGCTCTATGCACTTCACTTATATCTTTTGAGTATGGCTTTATAGAATGCTTCATGTGCTTCACTTATATCATTTGAGGTTTGGATTGCCTGTTTCTCTTTACATAGACAACCGCCATTTGTAGAATCCTCTTTTGCTTCACTTATATTTGTTAGAGCGTGGGCATATCTTTTTTAGAAATAATTAAACTCTCGTGCTTCACTTATATCTATTTAGAGAGATGACAGGAACTGGTCATTCACATGGTTAGTCATAAAATCCTACATAAACTTGTAGATCGTTGAATACGATATGTTTGATTCCTTGCAATAGTTTTGCGATATAAAGATGGTGATATTGGAGTCATGCTAGTTGAGTAATTGTGAAATTGAGAAATACTTGTATTGAGGTTTGCAAGTCCCGTAGCGTGCACGTATGGTGAACCGTTATGTATGAAGTCGGAGCATGAGGTGTTTATTGATTGCCTTCCTTATGAGCGGCGGTGGGGACGGCGATGGTCTTTTCCTACCAATCTATCCCCTAGGAGCATGCGCGTAGTACTTTGTTTTGATGACTAATAGATTTTTGCAATAAGTATGTGAGTTCTTTATGACTAATGTTGAGTCCATGGATTATACGCACTCTCACCCTTCCATCATTGCTAGCCTCTTGATGCCGTGCATTGCCCTTTCTCACCTCGAGAGTTGGTGCAAACTTCGCGGTGCATCCAAACCCGTGATACGATACGCTCTGTCACACATAAGCCTCATTATATCTTCCTCAAAATAGCCACCATACCTACCTATCATGGCATTTCCATAGCCATTCCGATATATATTGCCATGCAACTTCCATCATCATCATATACATGACTTGAGCATTCATTGTCATATTGCTTTGCATGATCGTAAGATAGCTAGCATGATGTTTTCATGGCTTGTCAATTTTTTGATGTCATTGCTACGCGAGATCATTGCACATCCCGGTACACCGCCGGAGGCATTCATATAGAGTCATATCTTTGTTCTAGTATCGAGTTGTAATATTGAGTTGTAAGTAAATAAAAGTGTGATGATCATCATTACTAGGGCATTGCCCCAGTGAGGAAAGGATGATGGAGATGATTCCCCCACAAGTCGGGATGAGACTCCGGACGAAAAAATAAAAAAAATAAAAAATAAATAAAAAAAGAGAAAGGCCAAAAAAAAGAAGGCCCAAAAAAAGAAAAAAAAGAAAAAATGAGAGAAAAAGAGAGAAGGGGCAATGTTACTATCCTTTTACCGCACTTGTGCTTCAAAGTAGCACCATGTTCTTCATATATAGAGTCTCTTGAGTTATAACTCTCATATACTAGTGGGAATTTTCATTATATAACTTGGCTTGTATATTCCAACGATGGGCTTCCTCAAATGCCCTAGGTCTTCATGAGCAAGCAAGTTGGATGCACACCCACTTAGTTTCAGTTTGAGCTTTCATACACTTATAGCTCTAGTGCATCCGTTGCATGGCAATCCCTACTCCTCACATTGACATCAATTGATGGGCATCTCCATAGCCCGTTGATTAGCCGCGTTGATGTGAGACTTTCTCCTTTTTTGTCTTCTCCACATAACCCCCATCATTATATTCTATTCCACCTATAATGTTGTGTCCATGGCTCACGCTCATGTATTGCATGAAAGTTGAAAAGGTTTGAGAAACGTCAAAAGTATGAAACAATTGCTTGGCTTGTCATCGGGGTTGTGCATGATGTGAATATTTTGTGTGGTGAAGATGGAGCATAGCCAGACTATATGATTTTGTAGGGATAAGCTTTCTTTGGCTATGTTATTTCAATAAGACATAATTGCTTGGTTGGTATGCTTGAAGTATTATTGTTTTTATGTCAAAGGATAGACTATTGCTTTGAATCACTCGTGTCTTAATATTCATGCCATGATTAGACATATGATCAAGATTATGCTAGGTAGCATTCCACATCAAAATTATTTTTTTATCTTTTACCTACTCGTGGACGAGCTGGTATTTAGCTTGGGGATTTTGATACGTCTCCGTCGTATATATTATTTTTTATTGTTCCATGCCATTTTTATTCAACTTTCATATACTTTTTGGCTACTTTTTATATTATTTTTGGGACTAACATATTGATCCGATTGCCAGTGCGAGATCTTATACATTGCATGTTTTATGTTTCGCAGAATATCCATATCAAACGGAATCCAAAGCGGGATAAAAGCAGACGGAGCTTATTTTTGGAAAATATGGAAAATTCGGAAGAAAAATCAACGCGAGGCGGTGCACGAGGTGGTCACGCGAGGTAGGGGCGCCCCCTACCCTCGTGAGCCCACCGTAAGCGGTTGACACTCTTCTTTTGCCGCAAGAAAGCTAATATTAAGTAAAAAATCACGGCGAAGATTTCTGGCCAATCGGAGTTACGGATCTCCATATATCGTGAAGCGGTGAAAGCGAGCGAGCAGAACACGAAGCAGAGATAGATCCAATCTTGGAGGGGCTCTCGCCCCTCCCAAGTCATGGGAGCCAAGGAACAGAGGGGAAACCCTTCTCCCATCTAGGGAGGAGGTCAAGGAAGTAGAAGAAGAAGGGGGAATCTCTCCCCCATGCTTCCGGTGGGGCCGGAGCGCTGCCGGGGGCCATCAACATCACCACGATCTTCACCAACACCGCCGTCATCTTCACCAACATCTCCATCACCTTCCCCCTCTATCTACAGCGTTCCACTCTCCCGCAACCCGTTGTACCCTCTACTTGAACATGGTGCTTTATGCTTCATATTATTTGCCGATGATATGTTGCCATCCTATGATGTCTGAGTAGATTTTCGTTGTCCTATCGGTGATTGATGAATTGCTATGATTGGTTTGAATTGCATGTTTTATTATTGGTGCTGTCCTATTGTGCCCTCCGCGTCGCGCAAGCATGAGGGATCCCCGCTGTAGGGTTTGCAATATGTTTATGATATGCTATTGTGGGTGGCGTGAGTGACAGAAGCACAGACCCGAGTAAGTAGGTTGTTTGCGTATGGGATAAAGAGGACTTGATACTTTAATGCTATGGTTGGGTTTTACCTTAATGAATCTTTAGTAGTTGCTGATGCTTGCTAGAGTTCCAATCATAAGTGCATATGATCCAAGTAGAGAAAGTATGTTAGCCTATGCCTCTCCCTCCAATAGAATTGCAATAGTGATTACCGGTCTAGTAATATAGTCAGTTGCCTAGGGACAATTCCACAACTCCTATCACCACTTTTCCACACTCGCCGCATTTACTTTAGTTGTGTCTTTATCTAAACAGCCCCTAGTTTTATTTTCGCTCTCTTTTTTTTCTTGCAAGCCTATCCAAAAACACCTTCAAAGTACTTCTAGTTTCATACTTGTTCTAGGTAAAGTGAACATCAAGCGTGCGTAGAGTTGTATCGGTGGTCGATAGAACTTGAGTGAATATTTGTTCTACCTTTAGCTCCACGTTGGGTTCGACACACTTACTTATCGAAAGAGGCTACAATTGATCCCCTATACTTGTGGGTTATCATGGGACGTTAGAAGTCCGGCCATGACTAGTTACTGCAATGCAGTGAGAAAGCTAGAGAAGAAATTCGAGGGGTTAGAGCTTCCTCATATACCCCGACTGAAAAATCAAGCAGCTGATGATTTGGAAAAAATAGGTTCCAATAGAGAAGCCATTCCCAGCAATGTGTTTTTGGAACACATCCACACACCATCAGTTCAAGAGGATCCGTTCACCGAAGAAGCTCTGCAACTAAAAAGTGCCACAGATCCGACTGAAGTTGAGGTTCCAACGGTGGTCGACTTGATCATGGATGTCTTGGTCATCACTCCCAACTGGACGGTGTCGTACATCGCGTACACCCTAAGGAAAGAACTCCTAGAGAATGAAGAAGAGGCTCGACAGATCGTCCGTCGATCCAAGACCTTTACAGTGATAAAGGGACAGTTATACAGAGAAAGCGCGACTGGAGTCAGTCAGAAGTGTATAACGCCAGAAGAGGGGCAAATAATTCTCGACGATATCCACTCGGGGACCTGTGGTCATCATGCGTCCTCTCGGACCATTGTGGCTAAAGCATACCGAGCGGGATTTTACTGGACAAGAGCAAATGAAATGGCGAAAGAGATAGTCCAATAAGTTGCACAAACCCGCGTCAGCCTTGAAGACCATTCCACTTGTCTGGGCCTTCGCTGTTTGGGGATTGGATATGATTGGACCACTGAGAACTGGCAGGAGCGGCTTCACTCACGTGCTAGTGGCAGTCGACAAGTTTACTAAATGGATTGAAGCTACGCCTATCAAGAATCTCGATGCTTGCACTACTATCAGTTTCATCAGAGAGTTGATATTCAGATACGGAGTTCCGCATAGCATCATCACTGGTAATGGGTCAAACTTCGATTTCGACAAGTTCAGAGCCTTTTGCGCCTCTCAAGGCACAAGAGTCGACTATGCTTCAGTCGCTCACCCCCAGTCGAATGGACAAGCGGAACGAGCAAACGGTCAAATTCTCAAAGGATTGAAACCCCGACTGATGCGCGATCTCAAGCACGCAGCAGGTGCATGGGTCGACGAACTTCCATCAGTTCTGAGGGGATTGAGGACCACACCTAATCGGTCAACTGGACGAACTCCGTTCTTTCTGGTCTATGGAGCTGAAGCAGTTCTGCCGAGTGACTTGCTTCACAATGCACCCCGAGTCGAGCTCTACTATAAAGACGAAGCAGAACAAGCCCAGCAGGATGCAGTCGACCTCCTAGAAGAGGAAAGAGAGATGGCCCTGATCCGATCGACTATCTATCAGCAGGACCTGCGTCGATTCCATGCCAGAAATGTGAAGAGTCGAGCCTTCCAAGAAGGAGACTTGGTCCTCCGAGTAGATCAACAGAAACCACACAAGCTCGCTCCCACTTGGGAAGGCCCCTTCATCGTCACCAGAGTTCTCCACAATGAAGCGTACCATCTTTACAATGTCGATCGCCAGAATGATGAGCCACGAGCTTGGAATGCGGAGCTGCACCGCCCATTTTATACTTAAGTACTCACTCGGATGAGATGTAATAAGAAATACCTCTGTAGTTTATTTATCAAAGACAAGTGTGTTATAATCTTCCCAGTGATTGTTGTTGCCTTTGTTTAGATAAGAAAAACCCCAGTGGGTAGCTTAGCTGCGAATCCGTTTCGCCTAAGTCTGTAAAAGAATTCCTACCGAGTGACGAGCAAGCCTCTCACTCGGAGGCTTAGCTGCGAATCCGTTTCACCTAAGTACTTGAAAATCCTACCGAGTGGTGAGCCAGCCTCCCACTCGGGGGCTTAGCTGCAGTCCAAGTACTCGCCTAAGTTTAAAAAATCCTACTGAGTGGTGAGCCAGCCTCCCACTCGGGGGCTTAGCTGCAGTCCAAGTACTCGCCTAAGTTTAAAAAATCCTACCGAGTGGTGAGCCAGCCTCCCACTCGAGGGCTTAGCTGCATTCCAAGTACTCGCCTGAGTTTAAAAAATCCTACCGAGTGGTGAGCCAGCCTCCCACTCGGGGGCTTAGCTGCAGTCCAGTACTCGCCTAAGTTTAACAAATCCTACCGAGTTGGTGAGCCAGCCTCCCACTCGGGGGCTTAGCTGCAGTCCAGTACTCGCCTAAGTTTAACAAATCCTACCGAGTGGTGAGCCAGCCTCCCACTCGGGGGCTTAGCTGCAGTCCAGTACTCGCCTAAGTTTGAGAAACCCTACCGAGTGAAGAGAAATCCTCTCACTCGGGGGTTTAGCTGCAGTCCAAGTACTCGCCTAAGTTTGAGAAATCCTACCAAGTGAAGAGCAATCCTCTCACTCAGGGGCGTAGCCGCTGTCCAAGCACTCGCCTAAGTTTGAGAAATCCTACCGAGTGACGAGCAATCCTCTCACTCGGAGCCTTAGCTGCAGTCCAGTACTCGCCTAAGTTCGAAAACATACCGATCCGCAAGGACGATGAGGTGCAGGTCGACTGCTACCTTCTGCTTCGGAGCTGCGCCACAAGTACAACGTGCGCTCCATCCCGATCCGCAAGGACGACGAGGTGCAGGTCGACTGCTACCATCCCCTTCGGAGCTGCGCCACAAGTACAACATGCGCTCCATCCCGGTCCGCAAGGACGACGAGGTGCAGGTCGACTGTTACCTTCTCCTTCGGAGCTGCGCCACAAGTACAACATGCGCTCCATCCCGATCCGCTTGGATGACGATGTGCAGGTCAATTGCTACCTTCTCCTTTGGAGCTGCGCCACAAGTACAACGTGCGCTCCATCCCGATCAACAAGGACGACGAGGTGCAGTTCGACTGCTACCTTCTTCTTCGGAGCTACAAATACAACATACGTACTCCATCCCTTCCTGCAAGGACAATGATGCGCAGGACGACTGAATCTTCCACCTCAGAGCTGCATCTCAAACACAAAGACTATTCCGAGCAAAGAGCACATTCCACTCGAAGGCAAATGCAAGCATATTCAGAAGTAAAACAAGTTCAGATAAATCTTAAAGGTTCCAAACCGCAGATCAAAGTACTCGGCCTCTCAGCCCGAAGGAGTTTAGCGGTTACAAAATCCACTCGGCATTCTGAGGAAAATTTAAGGTGAGGCATAAAAGTTTGTTCACTCCGCGGGAGGAGGACTGGCAGGCTCGGCGAACTCGTCCAGGTCGACACCATCGGCGATCCGAGTGCAAGCAGCAATGAAAGTCTCCATAAAGGATCGGAAATCGTGCTTCTTGGTGTTGGCGACCTTGATGGCTGCTAGCTTATCTTCTCGCGCCTCTTTACAGTGGACACGAACCAAAGACAGAGCCACATCAGCACCGCACCGAGCAGAAGACTTCTTCCACTCCTGCACTCGACCAGGGATCTCATTAAGTCGAGTCATCAGGGACTCAAGGTCGTTCTGGAGTGTTGCCCCTGGCCAAAGTGTTGTGTCGATCCGCGACGTGGCGACTTTCAGTCGAACCAAGTAGTCAACAACTCCGTCGATGCGGGATTCCAGTCGGAGCAGGTTCATAGCAGTTTCGTCCTTCACGGGGGAGTTGATAGGGTCCAAATTTGGTTTGATTCTCCCAGTCTCCTCCTAAAGGTCTCGGCAAAGCTCTGCATGCGCAGTCCAAGGATGAGTCAATATTCATATGCCGAGTCGACAAAGATGAACCAGTCGGAACTTGATATGTACCTTCAAGCTTGATGAATAACTTCTTGGAGAGGCTCCTCAGATAGCTTTCTAGATCATCCCTCCTGCGAGAAATGCTTTCCATCTTCTCGTTCAGGTTAACCTTGTCCTTCTTCAAGCGGGTTACCTCCTTATTGTCTTCATCCTGAGCAAATTTCATCTTCGCATTCTCCTCCTCCAGTTTGCCGACTGAAGCCAGCTTCTGTTCAGCCAGAGCAGTTTGTTCGTCGGCCTTGTTTTGTGCAGCAGCCAGGTCATGATCCTTCTTTAACAGAGCCTGGTTCAGTTTTTCTAAAAAGAAATAACGCTCAATTCAGAAAGAGTAGAATGAAGTCCGGGTGTAAGACAAAACAGTCGACCAAGCTTCCTTACCATTGGCGTATCCTTTGGCCTTCTGCACCTCTGACTTGGCCAACTCCAGGTCAAGGTTGAGTTGAATTTGCTGCTTTTCCAAGTCGGCAAAGCGAGCTCCAAGGTCACAAGATTTCTGGAATCGGAGAGGATGGGTTATTTTACAAAGAAAAAAGACAAAGACAATAAATACTAAGACTACGGTCGACTGCCCATGATCCACCATAGTCTCGGGACTACACCGAGTGGGTGCACTTAGCGTGCCCACTCTGGTTCAGTTAACACTCGACGAGACCTTTTCGGCACGAGCGTATATATATAAAAAATAAAAAAGAAGAAGAAAGACAGCAACAAACAAGTTCTTCAGACCATAGCTGACTGCCATCAGTCGACCACGGTCTCTAGGACTACACCCAGTGGGTGCACTTAGCGTGCCCCCACTGGTTCAGTTTACACTCGACATGGCCAGACCAGACCGAGTGAAGGAATTAAAATGTCAAGACTACAGTTGACTGCCCGCAGTCCACCATAGTCTCGGGGACTACACCCAGTGGGTGCACTCTGCGTGCCCCCACTAGTCCAAAACTTCAATAACAAAAATTCAGCTCAAAGTATGGATTTGCTTAGTGACAAGTCGAAACACCCACTGGGTGCATAGATGCAAAGATCCTTGGAAACAGAGTTTTCAGGTACCATATCCTAACAGAGCAAGCCAAGAAAACTAGTCGACGTGCTGCTAACCTGAACATTGCTTTGGAGAGCCGAGCTGGCATCATAGGCAGCTTGACTGACATCCCGCACCATCTTCATCTTCTCCATCATAATACCTGCTTGGCGTATGGCTTCCTTGGCAGCATTAACTTCGCCCTCTAGGACGTGATGGGTAGCAAAAACTGAAGGAGGATCGACAGGAGCTTGAGCAGTCGACGAAGAAGGCAGAGCACTCGACAGTGGTACGGGCGAAGGTAATGTATACGATTGGCATCACCAGCGTCTGAACGATCGGTTCAGCTATCGGCGTCGATTGTGGCACCTTGTCTGCGGGTGTTTTCCTATTTTTCCTCGTCAAAGGCCTCTCAGGCTCTTCATCGTCATCGTCGGGGAGGTCAATAATGTTGGGAGCTGTTCAAAGATCGATCGCCAAAATTGCATCATCCAATGGTATATATTACAGTTGAGTCGACCAAATAAAGACAGAACGACAGAAATCATACCCAGATTGGAGGTGACTGCATCCTCCATTGCCTCATCCTCATCCCTGTAAGCTGAAGTCCCGGAAGTAGCAACGCTGCTAGTTCCAAAGTTTATCTGGTCAAATCAAGGGAAAAATAAACAGCACAGGGCGTCGAGTGAATACAAAGGGAGACACTCACGCAGAAGCGACGGGGATGTCAATCTTAATCTTCGGCAACGCCTTCCGAGGCCTTGGCACTACAACTTTGGGCTGCTTTGACGCTTTTTCAGTCGGAGCTGGTGAGGACGTCCGAGGGCGCTTTGAAGACGGGCTAGTCTGAGCAATCGCTTTTTCACGAGCGCTCGGCCGGTCTTGGTCGAGCATGGATCGCCTCTCCCTATGAGGAGGTGACTCGGCCTCTTCTTCGTCACTTGAGTCGTCACTTTCCTCGGTCTCCTCTCCGTCAAAATGTCAGTCACCACTGTCGCCGCCGCTCGCCTCCCCTTCCGGGTCTTGCTCTTGCTCCCCGTTGGGCATTGAGTACATTTCGATGAGAGACTGGCAGAAAAACAAGCAGAACAAAAGTCAATCGATGGAGCATAAATAGCTGCATAGTTAAAATTACAGTCGGAAATTCAGAGTTGAACCTTGTCCGGTACGTGAGACTGGTCGAGTGGAGGAATTCTCCTGGCTCCCCTAGGGTTGTCTCTGTTCCCAGTGATGCTCGTCAGCCACCCCTCCAGTGTGGCATCCTCGACCTCCTCCGCGTGGATCCGAGTGGTGTGCTCAGTACCCGAATACATCCACATCGGATGGTCTCGAGCTTGAAGTGGCTGGATGCATCCTCGAAGGAAGACCTCCAGGAGGTCCATACCAATCACCCCGTCACGGATAAGCTGGACAACACGTTCTACCAGCACCTTAACCTGCGCCTTCTCTTCCGGGATCACGTTCAAAGAGGACGGATACCTCACTCCGTCCATGGAAAAAGGAGGAGTCCGTCGATCGCTCAAGGCGTCGGCTGGTCTTCTGATAAAACCAGGTCGACTGCCATCCATGGACCGAGTCGGGTAGGATCATGGCCTGAAAAGAACTTTTCCCCCTCATCTGAACCCCAAGACCCCACACATCTAAATCACTTGTGTTCTCTCGTCACTCGGATTGGCCTTTTTCACCGTCTGGGAGCGACAGGTGAAAATGTGCTTGAAAAGGCCCCAATGAGGCCGACAACCCAAGAAATTCTCGCACAAAGACACGAAAGTAGCGAGGTACACGATTGTGTTGGGTGTGAAGTGGTGGAGTTGCGCCCCAAAGAAATTCAGAAATCCCTGAAAGAAAGGGTGAGGAGGCAAGGAAAACCCACGGTCGACATGGGTGGCCAAGAGAACACACTCACCCTCCCGAGGCTGTGGCTCAGACTCCTTCCCCGGAAGCCACGCCAATCCGTAGGGGATCAGTCCTCCAGCGGCCAGGCGTCGAGGTCTTCTTGATGAATCTTCGAGCGGATCCAGTCGCCCTGGATCCAGCCCTGCGGCAGGCCGGCCCTCGATGAAGATCCACCCCGACTGGTCGTCTTTCCCTTCGCTTTCGTCGTTTCTTTCTTCGCCCGCTCCAGGGCCGCCGTCTTCTCTTTCACAATCTTCGTCGGCGAGACGCGCGCAGGGCAGCAGCACTGGGACGGAAGCGAGCGCGGCGGATAAGTCTGAGGAAGAGAGGAGGAAATGAGAACGCACTGTTCAAAAACCCCCGTCCGGCGCCTTATATGAGGTTACTTCCGAAAGTGATCGACTTGTAGGCCCGGGCGATCCTGTCTAAATCCCGTCAGCTATGCGCTGATACGTGGCGTAAAAAGGTGGCATAAGATCGAGGCGCCCCTGCCTTATCCCATCCGACTGCGGCCTCCTCCGCCTGCCAAGGCTTCCCAAATTCGAATCCCGCGAAATCCGCGAGCTGCAGAACAACTCATCAGACGGAAGATCTCCTGCGCTCTGTCACTCGGAGCTCTTCAAGTAAAGAAATTCACTCGACGGATACAAAGAATGGATCAAGGCGACTGAAAAAGAAGTTGGTATCATCACCTAGGTTCATTAATCCAGAGCAAGATATACCCATAGCATGAAAAATGGGTCGGAAGTGTGTTCAAATCCTTCCCCACTCAAACCTCGATCCATTCGGGGGCTAATGATGAAGCTATGTACCTTGGGTAGGGTCATGGACCTGTCCAAGATACCCTCCCCAAGGACATCTCTAGAAGAATCACCTTTAAATTGACTCAGAAGTGTTCCACTCAACAGACTTGAAGACACTCGACCATGAAGCCAACCACTCGACAGCCAGGAGATCTAAAGTCACTCCAAGACGCTTCTTGATGGTCATTAAGTAGCTTTTATGGTCATCATAGCACTTTATTTGTAGCGTTACCAGTAACGCCCGACCTTAATGTACCTTAAACCCTGCATAACTGAGGGCCGGAGAGGTCTGGCGAACTCTATATAAGCCACCCCCTCCTCAGTGTCAAGGGTTCGCACCCCTATAATTCATACACGCATAATCCAGTCGACCGCCTCCGGGCTCCGAGACGTAGGGCTATTACTTCCTCCGAGAAGGGCCCGAACTCATAAAACTCGTGCGTATACAACTACTCCATAGCTAGGATCTTGCCTCTCCATTCCTACCCCCCTACATGACTGCCTGACTTAGAACCACGACAGTAATCATAGAAGCATGTTTACTAACAAGTTTAAGTTCACAGCTAGCATCAGCCATATAATCACCCAAGTGTTTAATCATATAGGTATTTTGTTTCAATTGTCTACAAAAATAAGCATTAAAATTTTCTTGTTTGACAATAAAATTATCAAACTCATCCAAGCATTGTCTAGCAGACTTATAGTGAGGAATATCACCTTCATCAAATCTATAGAGAGAATTTACCTTTACTACCTGTGTCGGGTTATCGGGATCAGGAGGTTCTTCAATAGGTAATGGATCAAGATCATATGTTTCTCCAATAGGCGGTAAATTAAGACCATGTATTTCTTCAATAGGAGGTAAATTCTTAACATCTTCAGCTTTAATACCTTTTTCTTTCATAGATTTCTTTGGCTCTTGCATATCTTCAGGACTAAGAAATAGAACACCTCTCTTCTTCGAAGTTGGTTTAGGAATAGGCTCAGTAACTGGCTAAGGAGCTGGCTCAGGAGCTGGCTCAGGAGGTGCCCAATTATTTTCATTTGTCAACATATTATTCAATAAAATTTCAGCTTCATCCGGTGTTCTTTCCCTGAAAAGAGAACCAACACAACTATCCAGGTAATCCCTGGAAGCATTGGTTAGTCCATTATAAAAGATATCAAGTATTTCATTTTTCTTAAGAGGATGATCAGGCAAAGCATTAAGTAACTTTAGAAGCCTCCCCCAAGCTTGTGGGAGACTCTCTTCTTCAATTTGCACAAAGTTGTATATTTCCTTTAAAGCAGCTTGTTTCTTATGAGTAGGGAAATATTTAGGTGAGAAGTAATAAATCATATCCTGGGGACTACGCACACAACCAGGATCTAGAGAATTAAACCATATCTTAGCATCACCCTTTAATGAGAACGGAAATATTTTAAGGATGTAAAAGTAGCGAGATCTCTCATCATTAGTGAACAGGGTGGCTATATCATTTAATTTAGTAAGATGTGCCACAACAGTTTCAGATTCATGACCATGAAAAGGATCAGATTCAACCAAAGTAATTATATCAGGATCAACAGAGAATTCATAATCCTTATCGGGAACACAAATAGGTGAAGTAGAAAAAGCAGGGTCAGGTTTCATTCTATCTCTAAGAGATTCTTTACTCCATTTAACTAACAGCCTCTTAAGTTCGTTTCTATCTTTGCAGGCAAAGATGGCTGCAGAAGATTCCATATCAAAAACATAACCCTCAGGAATAGCAGGCATATCCTCATCATCACTTTCATCAATATTATCAGTTCCAATAGTTTCTTTCTCTCTAGCCCTAGAAATTTGTTCATCAAGAAATTCACCAAGGGACACAGTAGTATCAACCATAGAAGTAGTTTCATCATAAGTATCGTGCATAGCAGAAGTGGCATCATCAATAACATGCGACATATCAGAACGAATAGCAGAAGCAGGTTTAGGTGTCGCAAGCCTATTCATAACAGAAGGTGAATCAAGTGCAGAGCTAGATGGCAGTTCCTTACCCCCTCGTAGTTGAGGGATAAATTTTTGTCTTAGCCTCATTCAGATTCTTCATAGTGTCCAGCAGATATAAATCCCAAGTAACTCAAAGAATAGAGCTATGCTCCCTGGCAACGGCGCCAGAAATTAGTCTTGATAACCCACAAGTGTAGGGGATTGCAACAACTTTCGAGGGTAAAGTATTCAACCCAAATTTATTGATTCGACACAAGGGGAGCCAAAGAATATTCTCAAGTATTAGCAACTCAGTTGTCAATTCAGCCACACCTGGATAACTTAATATCTGCAGCAAAGTATTTAGTAGCAAAGTAATACGATAGTGGTGGTAACGGTAACAAAAGAGTAATGAAAGCAAAAGCAATATTTTTGGTGTTTTTTAATGATTGTAACAATAGCTACGGGAAATTAAATAATCATAAACCAGTATATGGAAAGCTCGTAGGCATTGGATCGGTGATGGATAATTATGCCGGATGCGGTTCATCATGTAACAGTCATAACATAGGGTGACACAGAACTAGTTCCAATTCATCAATGTAATGTAGGCATGTATTTTGAATATAGTCATACGAGCTTATGGAAAAGAACTTGCATGACATCTTTTGTCCTACCCTCCTGTGAAAGCGGGGTCCTAATGGAAACTAAGGGATATTAAGGCCTCCTTTTAATAGAGAACCGGAACAAAGCATTAGCAAATAGTGAATACATGAACTCCTCAAACTATGGTCATCACTGAGAAGTATCCCGATTATTGTCACTTCGGGGTTGTAGGATCATAACACATAATAGGTGACTATAGACTTGCAAGATAGGATCAAGAACTCACATATATTCATGAAAACATAATAGGTTCAGATCTGAAATCATGGCACTCGGGCCCTACTGACAAGCATTAAGCATAGCAAAGTCACAACAACATCAATCTCAGAACATAATGGATACTAGGGATCAAACCCTAACAAAACTAACTCGATTACATGATAGATCTCATCCAACCCATCACCGTCCACCAAGCCTACGATGGAATTACTCACGCACGGCGGTGAGCATCCTAAAATTGGTGATGGAGGATGGTTGATGATGATGACGGCGGTGAATCCCCCTCTCCGGAGCCTCGAACGGACTCCAGATCAGCCCTCTCGAGAGGTTTTAGGGCTTGGCGGCGGCTCCGTATCGTAAAACACGATGATTTCTTCTCCCTGATTTTTTTCTCTCCGAAAGCCAATATATAGAGTTGGAGTTGGCGTCAGAAGGTCTCCAGGGGGCCCGCGAGGTAGGGGGGCACGCCCAGGTGGGGGCGGCGCCCCCCACCCTCGTGGACAGGGTGTGGGCCCCCTGTTCTTCACCTTTGGCGAGGATTTTTTATTATTTTTTCTAAGAAGTTTCGTGGAGTTTCAGGTCATTCCGAGAACTTTTGTTTTCTGCACATAAAACAACATCATGGCAGTTCTATTGAAAACAGCGTCAGTCCGGGTTAGTTCCATTCAAATCATACAAGTTAGAGTCCAAAACAAGGGCAAAAGTGTTTGGAAAAGTAGATACGACGGAGACGTATCAGAAAGCGTGTACAATTAGAATGCTATTCTGGCACTAATGCACTTGGTCTTGTTTTCATGCATAGGATTTTGAAAAGTAGGTCCAGGTGGATGTTTTGCTTCATTCCTTTCAACAAAATGCATGAATAATTGAATAGTAGAGTGCCATTGGAAAACTCCCTATTGCTATGTTTTTTCGTTGAACCAAAATAGCCCTAATGGATCGACGTGAATGTATAGTAATAAGTGATGCCACAAGTGTACAACCTCTTTGCCGTAGCCGTGTCGACCTCAGCATCATTGGGTTGGTAGCTGAAGCAGTTGAGGCAGAGGTGGTTGTCGGAGGTGTGGAGGAAGATCTAAGGAATCTGTAGACGGCGTCCAAGGCACTGCTCTGTTGTGATGGTTCGTTCTGTCATTGGAGCAGCTCCCGTGAGCCGTAAGACGTCAAGGCTGAAGCAGCACAAGGCAGACATCATCAATCTCAAGTGGGATTCTAATAGCATCTCCAATAGATGATGTAAAATGGATGTAAAATTAACATCACCAAAAACCACCTGACTACAACAGTTGAGGTAAAAACCGTTTATTCTAAAATTAACTATCGAAACTGAAATTTACTATGGACTCTGAATGCTACTGTCGAAACTGAACGCAATGGTAGCAGAGAGGCACTTGGCATGTAGTTTAGGGAGGGCCTGGAGTTCATCTTCAACCTGCACCCCCCTGAGCCGCCAGCCACCACTGGCCGAACTGCCCGGCGCTGCCTCGCCGCTCAAACAACTCGCCACCACCGCCTGGCCAGCCCTCTAGGCCCCCGTCCCGCACTCGAACCCTAAGATAGATAGTGGGGTACCTCTCCGAACCCCGCCCTCACAAGTGGTGGTTCTTCCAGTAACTCCGGCGAGCCCCGCCCCAACCCCGGAAATCGATGACCCAAAAGTCGAATCAGTCGATCAAGTGTGGCTTAATCGGAGCAGCAAAGTAGCATGAGCGAGGAGATCAACAGAAGCCGGGCGATCGGCGAGAGCCGAAGCAAGAAGAAGAAGACGAAGCGGCGAGAGCCGGAGCAGCAGCAGCAGATCCGGCTGGTATGGCCGCCGCCGCCGAAGGGGCCTCACACTGGGGGAGAGCCGTCGTGGAGATGTCGCCCGCGGCGCCGGCTTCAAGGTAGCCGCTCCATGGGGGTGCGGGATGGAGCACCATCAGCGCCGGGAGGTCGAGTTAAGGAGAAGGAGCGATGCGATGAGTGTACAACCTCTTTGGTGGCGCCGAGTAGGCCTCGGCTTCGTCCGAAGAGTCGGGGAGGATGCTGCCGTTCTGGTGGAGCAGGTTAAGGCGGCGCTGTGGGGATGGAGCAGCCGCGATAGACGAGGTGATCGTCGGAGCAGCTCCTTGGAGGTGGAGGACGGGGTGGCTGATCCGGCGGGACGGTGAGATGGACGATGGATCCTCATTCGGGGAGGTGGACGAGGGATGTCGGGCTGTTGAGGTGGACGACGTCGTCGGGGAAGAGGCCTCGACTGGGCAGCGGTGACGTGGCGAACGGAGGAGGGTGGGGTTTCGCGGCTGGAGCAGAGAGGTTATGGCGGCCTGGGATTTCGAATGGCGAAAAGGGGGCGATGGGAGGGGGTGAAGCATGACTTACGGACGCGCTTGTCCAAAATGTAGGGTGTGTTACAAAAGTACCCCCCACCGATTTGAACTAGCGGCCCTTTTGGCTCAGGGTTAGAAGGGGGTTTTCGCGCGCGTTGTAATTTCGGGATAGTAAGGCGCGGGTTGTGAAGGCGCCAGTTTTGGGAGCACGATATCTGAATTTTCGGGATATAACAAGACGCGGGTTGAATTTTAGGGACAAGCCTAACGTGTAGTAATATTGTACTTGTACGTACCAAATCAATTCGCACTTCCCTCAACCAAAAAAAAAACAAAAAAATAAAACTATTCACATCACACAAAGAGAGAGTCTTGCCCCGTTTTACTATACAAATGCTATTCAAAGCTACTCCCTCCTTCCATCTATATAGGGCCTAATGCGTTTTTTGATGCTAACTTTCACCAAATATTAGAGCAATGATATATGACATGCAACTTACACAAAGCACACCGTTAACTTCGTCTTTGAACGGTTCTTTCAATGATATAATTTTCACATTGTGCATGTCATGTACAATTAATCTTGTCAACAGTCAAAGGCGGTCTTAAAAATCTCATTACGCCCTATATAGATGGAAGGAGGGAGTATGAATCCATGTTATGTCCGATTAAATATTTTCGCTATTGTATAATGCATGTAACCTACTCATACCAACATTTTAGTGCATTCCAAATGTCTATACTACCGCTGCAATTCGAACTAAATTTGAATTTGTTTCTCTATTTCAATAAGAATCTACAATCATGATTGTTGCCAACTTCAACCATCATTCGTGTATTACCTTAATAACACACCACATGATTGCTATAGACATAGATATGAACTATGTGTACTACATGAACTCGAATTCTATTTTCTGAATACACTTGATGTTGGTTCCAAATAATAGTACATTTGATGTACTAACTATATATTCATAATCTAAACCATGTTCCATACGTACATCGTGTTTATCACACAAAGTATAGTGCCCCGCCCCCTACATTATGACAAGTATTTAGACCTGAGTTGCAAAAGCCACACATTCGCCCAAATTATAATCAATGTTCTACATTATGATATCTACTTCAAGTATCTGTATCCACTTTTTTATAATGAATTATGATCTTTGTTCGTCTCTTACACCTTCATGATCCTCTTCTATTTGTAGCTAGCTAGCGCTAACTTTCTATCGTGCATGCACACGCCCCCCCCCCCCCCCTCATACACCCGTAGCGTCCCCTCCATCACGCACGTTCATTATTTCTCTTTAGGTTGTCCACCAGCGGTATGTGTAGGCCCCCGGCTCCTTCTTTTTGGCACACACCGGTCGATATACCTCTCTAGCCAAGTGTGCCTACAACAAACACATATATACATCCCCTCTTCTCTTCTCACCGTCCATGCCCCCATATGTCCAATACGATTCTGCGCAGGTGCACACTCTCGCCCCTCTTTTCATTAGTCACATGCTCGCATACTCCTCCCCCCTCGACATGGTAGGCCTCTCGCTCCACCTCCTAGCCACACCCTCTCCCCTGTCGCCTCTTGGACCTTATTTGCTTCTAACACATGCAAAGTGTATATGAACTGATCTCCCTACATATAGCCAGGTCGACTATAATTCGTTTTCACCAAGCACCAATACACTTACCTTGCTAGTTATGTCTCTCCTTTTCTCGGACACACGATGGTTGATCTTCCTATGTAGTTACGCATGCTTACCACAACCATATCTTCTCCCCTCATCATCCTTGAATACCTCTCGACCTGCCTCTCGACACGCACGTGCATAGGCATGCAGACATCCCCCGCCCTCTCTTATTGATATTGCACTCATACCCTCTGTTTGTCTAGCAGGCCTCTCCCACCATTTGTGAGACGCCACTCCACCACCAACCCTCCGACGCTCTACCTTTGTCTTTTCCCCAACCTTACTCCTCTGCTACACATATCCATGGATGTCGATCGGTCACCCTCAATACATAGCTAGGTCTCTCTCCTTCCCCACACATATACTAGTCGACCGGTCTCTACCCCCCCCCCCCCACACACACACACCGATAGTCGAACGTTCTAGGTAGGTATCCATGCCGCGGAGAAGAACTGCACCTATGCCCTCTCAAATTCCAATAGGCCAGCCGCCCTGTATCTTTGACGTGGGCACTCTTTATCGATCGCGCAGCCACACACTTCATCCCTGTTTTCAATTCTATCGATATCTCACGTCCATGACTCCGTTTCACACACATTGCATATGTTACGTTTTTCTGATTGAGATATCATCAACACATTGCCTCTGTTTCGCACAAACCTTCTCTCTCACACCCACCCACGTAGGTACCTGCACCTAAAGAAGAAGTGCACGCAAGACGCACGTACTCACGTCTCGTTCTCGGCCACACTCGCGCCGGTACACGGTGGAGTTCGTTTCTGTACGAAAAGGCAGCCCACGTGAGAATTTGACGCGTGTAGCGGTTGTTTACTCGGCGGAGGGTCGGGTACCACGCCTAGAATATAAAACGATTGCCATGGGGAAAATGGAAAAATGGGTTTGTCTCTCGTCACACCATCTCACACAAGGCCGCCGTGGCCTCTCTTTCTCAGCTTTGGTCAGTGATCCGGCCGCATCCCGTCCGCCTACCAAAAGGGAGGATGTGCATCGTCTCTCCGTTCGACGGTGTTGAGGCAGCTCGTCCCGATCTGCGGTACCCGTCGTTCTCTCTGAGCAACCTCCAGCGCGGTAGGGCCTCCGCCACTTGCTCGCTGCCGCAGTATGGGCAGATCCCGCCACGGGCGCCTCCTAGTAACATCCCGATGACCCTCGGTACAACTTCCTCCACCTTTGCTCCATCGCCCATCTTCCCACGTTGCTACATGTGGATCTTCTTTAGTTGTTTGCTTAAATCGCACTCGGCATGTATTTTCCATCTTGCAATCTTGTCCTCAAACCATTTTGATAAACCACCATGTGCTATCTTTCCCTTTTACATGGAACATGCTTCTTTTTTGTCGGCGTATGTGTCTTCAACTCGTGTTATTGGGCAATAATTGTTTCCTTTCGACCTCCTTTTGCAAACAGGGCTATCCATTTTCACCTTGTTGCTATTGTGACCTTTTGGTGAACTGCACAAATCACTTTTCTGAAGAGTGTTTTGTGAAGTTCCGCCAAAATGTCACACGGGCAACATTTTTACATTTCTATGGGACTGGGAAAGGGATATTGGTTTTGCTATCCTCCTCATCCAACTCCATGCCTAATCTTTCTCCAACAAGAAGTTAGTCCTAAAGAGAGATCGTCGAGGTGATCGGCTTCTATTTATGTGTGTTATGTTTCATCATCTAGTTCCACTATTATTGTAATCACACTGACTGGATATCTTTGCAAACATGGATGGTCCGCTCAATTTTAGTGGAGCTGCACAAAATGATCGGATTGTGGTGTCCTTCATACACCTCTTTTTGGCTACAGAGCTGGGTGAAACTAGCTGCCAAGCAATGAACACTGTGCCAAGGAAATGGAGCCATGCCTACTAACAACATCGATCACTGATATATTTTTCTTTATTTTCACACCTTCTCACAACTTGGTCTTCAGTTGTGATGGGAATATTGGCGCTGATCTGCGAACCATTGAGATGCATTAGCCCTGGTAGTTTCATTTGTATTTGATGGAATGTTGTAACGAGATAATCTCGAGGCAAGACACATGAATCCCAAGTTGAAACATTTTTTTCCTGCGGGAACCGAAGTTGAAACCTTCATAGCATCACAGTACAATTTCATCAAAATTATGCGTACATATAAACAAATCCTGAAGGATTGATAGCAATGCCAGAAACAATTCAACCTTGTTTTGCCGACATGTTGGACATCCTTCATCCGGCTCCACCTGCCATGCAGCAATATTGAGTGCACAACACAACTTCAGGGAAAGATTCACCCCGGTCGTTGCGCCGCAGTAGTAATGACTAGTGAGAAGTCAAATCACAGAGCCCCACCTTCGCCACAGTAAGTTGCTCGGACGAAGCAACCATCATTTCTCTGTTCCTTGAATCCACTGGTACTCCCATATTCCCACAGTAATAAGTTGCTCGGGCGAATCAACCATCACTATATCCGCTCACGTGTGATGACCACAGGAGCTATCCATTCAGATTGCATGTTAGAAAAATAAAGGTCGATAACTAATGCGGCAAACTTTCAATAAAAAACTAATGCGGCACCTCGGGCCAACGCGTCCAGATCGCATTTTGCACGCGAAATTACACACCATGTTTCGTTGACATATGGTCTCGTTCCAACATATCACTGAGACGACGACGAGTAGTAGGAGTATTTCCGAACCGACGTGTAGGCCGGGGCGCCCCTTCATGAACCGTGGCAAACTGGCAACCGTCCACCGACTCTTCGCCTTTCCGTATCGATTTGGAACTGTTGTCGCATGCTCTCCCTCTCCCTCCTCCATAATTGTACGTGCATTGCAACAGGTTATCGGATGAGGCCAATCAACAATAGTACTCCCTCCATTCCTAAATGTAATTCTTTGTAGATATTTCACTATGAACCATATACGGATGTATATAGATGCATATTAAGTGTAGATTCATTCATTTTGCTCTGTGCGTAGTCCACCTAGTGAAATCTCTACAAAGACTTATATTTAGGAACGGAAGAAGTAGTACACTATTTGTACTAGCTTCACATGCTTCGCGCATCGTGCGGGTGTTTTTATTGTAGCCATATTGTACTACATAACCAGCACCTCGAATCCTCGATACTAGTACTATACAGTACAGTAAGTAGTAGGACTAGTAGGGTGGCATGGGCTAGAACAAGCATTCACGTCCAGGAGTACGGCACATGCCACCAGCACGACTTCCATCTGACACCATATTTCTTGGAGTCCATGCTAGAGCAATCTCTTCAACCTCATCGTTTCTCTAACTCAGCCATCGCGTGGAGGGCAAGGTGGGGGTTTGCCGATAGTCGGTTTCCTCAACTGCGGTCGCACTTGTAAGGCCAACTCCAACGCTCTATCAATATATGGATGTACTCTTCTTCGCAATACAAAAACTTGCATCCATTCTACTCCCTCCGTAGCACAATACATGCCTTCTATTGGTCAAAATATATATGTATCTAGACATGTTTTAGTATATACGTACATCCATTTTTGGACAAATGGAAGTCAAGTATTTTGGAACGGAGGGAGTACACAATAAATTTTTTAAGTTAGCACAACTAGTCACTAGTCTAATCCGAGAGCACAACCGAAGATTTGGTCGGGTTCTTCCTCCTTTTGCCGACACGTGGGACATCCAGCATCCAGGTCGTGTCATGAAAGAAAATAGAGTGGTAGTTGAAGCCACGAGATGTGCATCTTGGGTTAAGCTGTAAATAGAATCTTACTACTCTTGAGTAACTCCAAAAGCGGCCACCGAAGATCTTTATTGGATTTGTTTTTCATCACCAAAGACGTCGAGGTGAAAGATGTGCAGGTTCATTGGGTCCTCTTGCGTTTTCAGCGACATGTGGGGCCGCATGTGAGCAAACAAACGATGGGCTCTCAAGCGTCACCGGCTGACTGAGAAGAGAGATAGAGGAGGGCTGAGCACGGACTGCAGGAAATTTGTTCTACGTAACCAGCACCTTGATATTCGCGTGTGGTTGTTTCTAGAATAAAAAAAGGAGGTACCCCTACTTATGTTACTCCCATGACGCCTAGCCTAAGGTTAGTAGGTGACCTTGCGCTTGGCTCTTCGCCTCTTCCAGAAGTCGATGGTTCGACAGTAGTGCTTCTGGCAATCTGACACCAAATGAACTACTGCACGTCCACCGCTTGTAAGCAAAAGTTTCACCTCGTGCTGCTAGCCACCACGCACGCGTTGGCGAGGGAGAAGGCGTAATCAAGCTTCTCGTCGTTCTGTGAGTTGATGGGACACATCAAAGTTATTTCCTAGTAGTACGTAGTCTCTCCAAAAAAGGGCTGACCATGTCATTGCTACCATCCCGTGCTCCGTCGTTGAGTACATGCACTATTCACGTGCCATCGAGGAGAAAAAATATTATGAGGTGCCACCGAGTGCACGACTCACTTACGAAAAAGGGTTTCCCCAGCTTTCCCCATACGACTCACTTACGCCGCTTTTACGATTATCTCCATTTTCTTGCATGACACGTGCACCTTGATGCTAGATGTCTCGGCGTGTTGGGAAAAGGATGAACAAAGCTCACGTAAAAGAAAAGAGTTGAAGAGCATAGATTCTCGATTTACCGAGGAGGAGCAAGGAACCTCGCGGTGGAGCGTCTGCAAGGAACCTTGCACGTTTTCCCCTGTTTTTTGCCGCCTGCCCACCTATAAACAACTAAAAGAACATGAACATTTCGCTAACCACTAGAAACGGTACATCAAGATGCTAAGTTGAAGATGTTTTATACTCCCTCTGTTCCCAAATATAAGTCTTTTTAGATATTTCAATAAGGGACTTACATACGAAACAAAATGAGTGAATCTACACTCTAAAATATGTCTACATTCATCTGTATGTTGTAGTCCATTTGAAATGGCTAGAAAGACTTATATTTAGGAATGGAGGGTGTAGTTTATATTGAATTATTGATAACCACGCAACAAGCCACGCATGTACAGGACGCATGCAGCCACACATGTACACAAGACAACGCACTAACTCCATCCGATCCAACTCATGCACATACGCGCACAGCATGGAGCACACAACGCACGTACACAAGACATGCATGCACACACGCTCGGCCGCAGAATGCACGTGAATAACACATGCATGCGCACACACTCGGCTGCATGGAGGCGTGCGCCATCCGCGGCGACGTCCGGTTCGTCGTGCTACGGCGAAGCTTCGACGAACGGGCGCATACACATCTCTTGGAGCACCTCTTTGTCGTCGTTGCTCAACTACTAGTCGGAGACGAAGACGACCGCAGCCTCGGCCTTAGAGCTAGCACCGATGGAAAAACACGCACGCTAGATGCACACGAGCACATACGAAGTGCCCACGACGTGGTGGTGGTGCGTCCCCAGTCGCCTCTACTCCTTCTGCGCATGTTGTCTATCAAGGCGGTTGCATGCTAATGATGATGTGGGTGAGATCTTATAGGACTCAGATGATGATGAGGAAAATTATGAGACACAAGGTGACGTACACCTTCAAGGTCCACGGTCAAGGGGGTGCTAGTATGTGTTTAGAGAAAGTACAATAGAGCTGAGTCGGCGGGCTATAAGGAATAAACTATAGTATATTTCTGCTTAGTTGGAGGAAAGAGAAGAGGAGAGAGAAGGTAAGCGGGCTCTTCATGAAGAGCCAGCTCTAGCACGTGCTCCTAGGCACTTTGTGAGAATGAAAGGTGGGCCATAGAACAAAAAAGTAGTAGTACACTCTTTTGGTCTACTACTATTGTACGTGTTGACTATAATATGGGCTGTAGATGACATGGCACTGGCTTATAGCCAGCAGCTGGCTATACTATTAATGCTCTTTAGATGAGGTGCTAAGTGCATTAAATGGCTTAGTAACTCAAGTATTCAATGCATAGGTGCTTAGTTTATTGGTGCCACATCATATTTTACGCCTACGTGGCAGGCTTAGCAGCTATACATGGTGGAGCACTGGGAGAGGCCAAGTTTGGTCATGGTGGGGAGTAACTTGTATTGTAACATATTACTATGTTACTCTAAACATCTCTATAAACCGGAAAGGAGGGAGTAGTAACATACTACTAGACTAGTGTCATATGCAGAGTATGGGAGCACATGATATTTCCCCGTGGGACCGATCCCAAGTTGGCTTCTCACCTTCTTGGCCCAACAAAACCCTCCTCCTCCGGCGCTTCCCTCCAAGCGCCCGGTGAGCCCGCCGCTCCACATTGATGGCAAGTCGTATGACACACGACCTCTCACTGCTTCCGTTGAAGCGGGCGCCGACCGAGAGGGCACCGCCCGCTGCACGCCTTCGGCATTTCAGACTACATGTGGATAGTAACTTTAGAGCAAGTACTACAATTAGATGACATAAGCAGGCTATAAGGATTTAAATATAGTATTTGTGCTTAGTTGAAGGAGAGAGAAGAGGAGAGAGAAGAGAAGCGGATTGTAAATGTGTAGCTGGCTGTATTCCAACATACTTTGTGAGACAAAAGGTGGGGCCACTATTAATGATATTGTATTTATACTAAAGGGACTAACTGACTCCTTAGTTACTCCATTTTTTGAGACAAACCTTGGTGGGGCTATTATTGACTTTTTTTTGAGCTATTATTGACTTGGACGTGGGGTTTGGGGGCCAAAGGCCTACTATTATACTCGCACGACCGACCTGACATGCTCTACCCTAGCCGCCGTTGTATCATATGGTTTCGCACCGTTCCAGATCTTAGCGCCGCCACGGAATTTTTCTCCAGCCTTCCTTCCTGCGTGCACCGCGAGAAGGGACAGCAGTCCTCCGAACCCCGCCTTTCGTGATCCTGTACGGGAGAGGGGCGATCAGGTTTTTGGGGAGCACACTTCGTGATCGCTGCCGGTGACGACTTCCTCAATGACAGCATTCTTCCCCGACCTCGGTAACCTCTTCATCAACGACATGAGTGACAACATCAACCACATCGGTTCTACTCCCGCTATACAGTATGTGATTCTGTCCTCCTGGTTTAGTCCGCATCATTACTTTGATGTTTGCAATTTTCGTCATGATCTATTTACTTCTGTTTCGGATTAAATCTCATACTAAATTGCTCATATATTCAACAATCCAATCCAAAAACCTGATCACGGTGCAATTTACTCCGAGTGGTTTTGCTGCGCTTTTGAAGCCGCCTACTTTTAAGGGGGTGCAATATAAAAGGTGGCGCACAAGAGCAGTATATTAGTTTCAGATCATGTACTTCTATGACGCCACTAAGGGTAAGCCCGAGGGCGATCTTAATCCGACACAACAGGAAGCTTTTCAGAACATGGATACCCTCTTCAAAGCCGCCCTGCTGAGTGTTCTTGACGAAACCATTATGGATTCATATATGTCGTTTGATGCAAGTTTGATGGAAACATGGCCCCGAGGGCCCAAATCTCAGGGGAAAGGCAAGTTTGATGCAAAGAACAAGCCGTCACAGTCTACAACTTCAAGAAGAATTCTCATAACGGGAAGGGATACAAACCTCAATTTTGGTAGCACCGCACAAAATTTATATGGCTGCATCTACCTGCCGTGGCTAACCTCATGGTGCTCGGTATTCCTACATTCGTAACTAGGTACAATGACCACCGCAAGATGAAATTAGCTTATTCAGACGCGTTGACTTGCTGAATGCAGTGCCGAACGATCCTGTCATGTGTGGAGGAGCAAACAAGCAGTGCAGCCGAAGGTGGAAATCAACCAAGAACTTATGAAATTATATGTAATCTTCCTCAGGCAGGTCAGTATCCCCTTCATCCAGATGATCGTGTTTTGTCATGCCGAGCTATTGATCTGTGCTACTGTTTTGCAACACCGTTTAAGTATAGCTACTGTTTTCCTATCTTTTCAGATTCAGGACAATGAATATGATATCAGGGGAACTGCACAATATGGACCCATGTTGATTCATCTCTATTGCCTCATGTGTTTGCAGCAAATGTGTCAGCATCAATTGCAAGATGAGGCAGGTAGCTAGCTGTGGAGTTGCCAACATGCTCAAAGTGCTCGCAACATTGAGAAGAAACAGGCATCCCAGGAAATTAATGTGTGCGCAGGGAGGCCCTTTGCTCAGAGAAGCATCGACCGATTTTCTTTATTTCCACACCTTCTCACAACTTTGTATATTGGTTATAGTATGGTGAATCATTGAGATGCATAGACATGGCGAACTTTTGTTCTTGTGAATGTTATTTTAATGTGAGTGTCTGCATCTAGTAACGCATCCTCTAATTTGGTGGATGCACACAGAGAAAATAAATCTCCTTAATTTACTCCATAACCACCCTATTAAATAGGCCTAGTAACAAACCAGGCGCATGCACGATGGCGGCAAGACATGCATCCTGCATGCATGGCCCACCAAGCCGATGCGCCAGCTCCAATGCAGCAACGCAAAAGAAGAGAGCGGTTCTTGGGAAAAAGCGAGTAGTTAGTGCAGCGGGCCTTATAAACACAAATAGCTCGCTCTCCCGCTTCCGTCTCCCCATCCAATTCCCCCCGCTCCCCAATCTTCCTCACTTGTCCAGAAAACCCCGCTCACCTTCTTCCTCACTCGTATAGAAAATGCATGATCCTCTTCTTCCACTCTTATAGAAATCCCCAGCCCTCCTTCTTCCCCACTCGCACTGCCACTAGGCTCGTCTCTTGCTGCTCTGCTCAAACCCGTGAGCTCAGCGCGACGCCCACAAGGAAAATGGAGTCGGCTGGCCCGCTCAAGAAGATGAGGCTCCGCCAGCGGCTGAGCCCCCCCACCGGATCTCGAGGAACCGGTAGAATCTCCGTGAACCGCATCAGCGATCTCTCAGGCGTCATCCTTGAGGAGATCATCTCGCTTCTCCCCACCAAGGATTGCTGCCGACACAAGTCCTCTCAACTCGGTGGCGCCCTCTATGGCGCATGCGCCCTCAATCTCGATCGTCGCCGACATCTCATCCTTCCTAAATTTGATCTCATCGAGCCATCGTCTCTACTCACCAAAGATGGCCCCTGCTCAATGCCTCTCAAGATCCCGACAAGCTACCTGCTGTCCATACCGGCAAGGTGGACGCTATCGACATCCTCGGATTCGGAGAACTCCAGCAGTTTGAGTTCTACCATTACCATGAAAGTTTCATACCACGAACATACCAAGAATTCGTGCCCACACCACCGTTGTCCATCTCGCGGTTTTCCTCCTCTCTCCACACCGCCACCTTCGTCGGATTCCATCTACCAGACGATCTGGTACAAATGTTTCAATTCCCCACCGCTAAAAAACTTTCGCTTGTGGTGGTTTATCCGTCGAGGCCTCATCAAGACAGCATCATCCACTCCAGTTGCCCTGCCCTGGAGCGCTTGCTGATTGTTTTGGGAATAGAAACGGTATCATTTGTCTCCAAATAAAGTCGCCTGACCTTAAAAGCATTGGAATTTGTTTTAAAGGACAACAACTCATCATCGAAGATGCCCCTTCACTTGAAAGGTTGCTCCTTCATAGTTGTTATACACCTTCAGAAATAATTGTCGTCTCTGCGCCCAAATTGGAGACCATGGGTGTAATTCGTGACCCTTTTAATAATCACAAGGAGTTGGTGTTTGGCTCCTCACTTTTTCAGGTACCGTATATTATCATCTACACATTTGTAATCATATGCTGCATTTTTTATTTGTGCGCATAAGTTTTATATCATCTTGGAGTACACTTTGGGTACTAATATTATGTTATATGCTCAATGAAGAGTTCGTCCATTGACAGCCTACCAATGCTGCTGGATTCTATCAAGATCATATATATCAGAATGTATAGTTTTGATCTGGACATAATTATTGGCTTGCTGCGATGCTTTCGATCTCTGGAGAATTTATACATAGAGGTGATGATTTCATGCACATTGAAAGCCTGTATATATTGTACTAGAATTAACTGTTCAGCTGTCGTTCTTTTGACATACTCTTTTTTCAGACCTTAACTGTTTTCAATCTTCATGTCTACTTAGGGAGAACCACATGGAGAAAAACATATAACTAGTCGTTGGCGTAATAAGCACAAGGATTTTCTCAGTTCTCATGACATTTGTTTGAGGATGATAATGATGGGACGATATGCATCCAACCGTGCAAAATGTAAGCTTTGTCACATTCTTCCTGTTGAACGCGAGGTTACTATTGTCCATGAGGTTTAATTTTTATAGCAAGAGATTTCTCACGGACGAACATGTTGAACAGAAAAAAAAGAAGTTTCATGTGGACAAATGGGCTTCTAAACGTGCTCGGCTTATATTTACAATAAGTTGTAGACATCCTGAAATAAATTTTTTTTGCACAGGATGTTGATTTTATGCATCAGACCGATCCATTTGTTTGTGACTGCAAAAAAGAGTGGTTGGGTTAGATGTTACTGTCATGTTCAATCTGGGTTTTGTCTAAAAATTTGATGAACAATTAATCCTTGGGCTTTTTGTACCATTTGTATGGTTGACTTGCATGTTGTTGCCTTCGTACTCCCCTCCACCTGCCACTACACTGTCGCATCTTCCATGGCTTTTGTTCGTTCCCGTCCAAGGCCTTGCCGTCGTTCTCCGCCTTGGTTAGCTCACTGTGCCCGCCATCGTCTGACGTTGTCAACATGGTCAACAACCAACAGGAATCAGGAGATGACTGTACATGGAGGAGGCTGATAGTAGGGACCCACCAGGGTCATTGCATTTCGCAAGCAGGTGCCTCGTTATTACAAGCCAAAAAAATACTTCCTCCTAATTGTTTGACAACTAGGTTCCACGCCATTGTCAATGTAGTAAATAAACGAGAAAATTACACAACAAGCGGATAACACAGGGACCCGAGCTTCGCCTAGTTATTTTTCGGGCCAGAGATCGAGCTCAACTGCTACTTGTGTGGGGCTGTGGCCTGCCTAGCCCACGCTTATGCTTTTATTAAGCACATGACGAGCCAGTTGATATTTTTTCTTTCTCGAAATTGGCTAGCCAGCTTTTTTTTTTGGAGAATACCAAATCCGAGGCCTACTTGTTTTCTCTCAGCTCATTGGCTGCAAATCTTTCAAGACGAGGAGGCATGTAAGTAGTAAGAAATGGGCTTCCCCAGAAAACGGGCTATAAGTTGTAAGAAATGGGCTGTAAATTTTGAAACCAAAGCCAACCGGCAATTGCATTAAAATATCATTTTTTCAGTATTTCTCTAGCTATAAGTTGTAAGAAATGGGCTGTAAATTTTTAAACCAAAGCCAACCGGCAATTGCATTAAAATATGATTTTTTTTCAGGATTTCTCTACTCTCTACACTTACAAAAACCACAGCCAACTGGCAATTACATTAAAATATCATCTTTTCTCCGACAAGATAAACTACTCTTTTAAAATATCATCTACAAGTGCAACGAATGGGCATCTTGCTAGTTAAGATTCTAAATTTCATTCTTTTTTTTGCGGAGAACTGTTTTTTGAATTTTATTTTGAGATAATTTTTTGAAAATTATTTTTAACGTGACTCAAAATTTCGTGATTAAAAGAGTTCGGACCCCACCGAAATATGCAAAATTTCGTTGAATTTTTTAGCAGTGCCTAGAATATATGGTCTGTAATGCTAATAAAAAGAATATGGGCTTCAAATATCCTTAAGAATTAGCAAATGGGCTGTAAATTATTGAAAATAATGGCTAATGGGTTGTATACTGTTTTTCACAGATTTGGAGTCTGACTTCTGGGCCTACTAGGTTGACGATGACGCTGTCCTAATTTTTTTGACGCGTACGCAAGGCTTTGTCAACTTAGTCAACACACAGCAATGACTGTTGGATGTCCATCCAACGGCCGCCATGCTTCTTCAATCTATGACCTTCCTGCTCCAGCCGCCCAAACCAGCGCCAGCGGGACTGCCTGCTCCCTCCTCCCGTGGCTGGCTGTGCTGTCGCCAGGCCATCCCTCGAACCACCCACACATCCTGTTATTTTCCGGCGACGTCAGCCTCACCCCGCAGCCGACCAGTCAGCGCTCGTTCTCCCCTAAGCGTGGGCATCCGTCGCGGTGGCTTCGCCGGCTCTGGGTGGTTCTCTTCCTGGGCCTCACTCTCGTCCACCGCATTTGTGCTCTCGGCGCGGCGAGGTTAACATGGTCAACAAACAACAGCCATCGTAAGAGGCTAACAGTAGAGGCCCACATAGGAAAATGCCTCCTTATTACGCGCAAAATAATG
Source organism: Aegilops bicornis (assembly GCA_021605145.1). Lineage (NCBI taxonomy): Eukaryota > Viridiplantae > Streptophyta > Magnoliopsida > Poales > Poaceae > Aegilops > Aegilops bicornis. Next base: position 299,505,713 of record CM038674.1, on the reverse strand, counting down.
ATTCCTCCACCTGATAGCTGGGACCCACCGGAAGGGTCTCTCAGATTTTAAAAAACGTTCCCCATTGTCATTCGGACCCACCAAAAATGCCTCCTTATTATACACAAAATAATGAATACTCCCGCTGCTAGCTGGGACTCACCTTGGTGGGATGCTGACTTGTGGGCCTACTAAGTTTACGGGGACGGAGGGGTTTGTCAACTTCGTCAATATGAACGATTCTAGATCCAGTGACCGTACGATGTCCATCCAACGGCCGTAGTGCTTCTTCAACCTCTGGTCTTCGTGCTCCAGCCGCCCAAAGCAGCGCCGGCCGTGCCGCATGCACCTGCCTCCTGTGGCCGGCTGTGATGCCGCGGAGGCCTCACCTCCCCCTACTACTCCCACCGCTGGCCAGGCCATCCCTCTACTCACCCACACCCCCTATTATTCTACAGCGACGGCAGCCTCACCCTCGTACTCCTCTTCGCGTGGGCATCCACTGCTGCGTCTTCCCCGGCTCCGCACCGTCCCATTCCAAGGCCTCGTCGTCGTCCACCGCCGTGGTCAATGTGGTCAACGACCAACTTCCATCGGAAGAGTACTATGTATGGAGAGGCTGACAGATGGGTCCACGGCGGCCGCAAGGAAGTGCCTCCTTATTACGCGCAAAATAATTATTCCTCCACCTGACAGCAGGGACCCACCGAACGGGCCACCGTATTTCACGAAAAAACGTTTCCCCCCTGACTGCTGGGACCCACCAGCTACATCTTCGCACGCAAGGAAGTGCGTCCGGGCAAAAAAACAAACAAACGATTCGCCCCCTGACTGCTGGGACCCACCAGCTACATCTTCGCAGGCAAGGAAGTGCCTGACAGTCAGGAACCACCTGGTCGAAGCGTACGTAGCGTTGTCATTTTGGTCGCGAACATGTACATACATATATACTGGTCGATGTAGAGGCGCGCACGTGTCGTAGTAGAGGCGCGCACGTAGCATGCACACGTACGTACAGCGGCCAGGGTTCAAGAAAGAAAATACAGCCACGTATGTGTACATACGAGCGGGGTCTCGAACGCCTACTCGCGCATACGTCCGGCGAGGGCTCGTGTACATGGCTGGGTCAGAACGGAGAAACAGCATCGTCGTCGTGTTCATGGGGAGGCAACAGAATGCGTCGTGTTCATTGCGAGGCAACGGAATGCGTCGTGTTCATCGGGAGGCAACGGAACGCGTGGGAGCCAACCGGCTTGGACGGAACAGGCGACAGAAACGAGGCCTGGCGTACCGCACAATGAAGGAAATGACCTTGTGTTCGACCGACCACGTTCAAAACGGGGTCCTGTTGATCGGGAGGGGTGTGGCGTACCACAAAACGAGGAAACGGACCTCCTACGGTCGAAACGGGGGTCCTGTTGATCGGGAGGGGTGTGGCGTACCGCAAAACGGAGAAAATGGACCTCCTACGGTCGAAACGGGGGTCCTGTTGATCGGGAGGGGTGTGGCGTGCATAAAGCAGATAAAGCGGACCTCCCTACGGTCAAACGGGGTCCTGTTCATCGGGAGGGGTGTGGTGTACCGCAAAACGGGACTCCACGGGATACTGTTCATCTCCACCGTCGACCTCCTCCAGCCTCCACGGGCTACCGTCGACCTCCTCCAGCCTCCAGGGTTCCTGTTCATCTAGCCTCCACCGCGTGCTACTCCACCGGCTACTGTTCAACCACCCCTCCACCGTCTACTGTTCATCCAGCCCTCCACACCACGGGGCCCTGTTCAACCACCCCTCCATGGGAACCCCTCCACCGTCTACTGTTCATCCAGCCCTCCACCACACCACGGGGTCCTGTTCATCCAGAGGCAACACCATCGCTCACTGTTCATCCAAACCCCCCCGCAACGCTCACTGTTCATCCCAGAGGCAGCATTGATCGGCTTCAGTTAGCAGCAGTAGTGAACGAATAGCTCGATCGGGTTCAGTTAACAGCCATCGATCGATCGCTCCGGTTCAGTAACACGTAGCCTGCAGTGCAATCGCTCGGGTTCAGTTAGAGCCTAACGCCTCGCTCGGGTTTAGTTAGAGCCAACGCATGGCACACATGCGCGTACGTGTACGAGAGAAACGCGCATCGCTCGGCCCCCGACTTCCCACCGTCACCGGGAACTCCCAGAAATTTTCCTCGCCCTCGCTTCTACCACGGGTTTTTCTGTAATGGACGGCCCAAAGAATGTCATGTAGCTGCGTCTCCGGCCCGCCGAGGACGAAAAGCCCATTTTCTGTCATGATTTTTTTCATAGAAGTAGGAGCCCACCACATCTATGATGATACCATGTTTTGTCACAATTATCGTCATAGAAGTGTCATATGTATGACAGAAACAAATTTCGTTCGGCCCAAAATGTCACGGATGTGTCTTTTTTTTGTAGTGCTTCCTGCTCAAGGACAGGTTATTCCGACTCCCAGATCCGGCGAGAGGGTCATATTCATCTCTCACTTCCTCCGAGGGCTAGGGTTCGCTCTTCACCCCTTTGTCCGGGGGCTCATGTTTTATTATGGACTATATTTTCACGATCTAGCCCCAGATTCTTTCCTCCACGTCTCGACGTTCATCATCACGTGTGAGGCCTTCCTCCGAATTCACCCACACTTCGGCTTATGGATCAAGACCTTTAGTGTGAGGCCGAAGGTGGTCGACGAGAGACAGGCGGAGTGCTGCGGTGCTGTAGTGAGCAAACTTACCAATACTCTCTGGCGAAAAGGCTCTTTCACAGAAACTTCCAACCAATGGCGGCGGGAGTGGTTTTACGTCACGGAACCCCGTGGTACCAAGTGGGCGGCTATACCTGCGTTTCGTTCTGGCCCTCCGTTACAGCTTGCATCATGGACTAATAAGGGGCTGGACTGGGGATCAGTTGATGAAATGCAGACTCTACAGAGCCGCATCTGAACCCTCCTTGAGAAGGAAATCGATCTTGTCAACGTGATTCAAGTAATGCTAGTCCGCCGAGCCCTGACATGCTAGCATAGGCCTCTCCGCATGTGGGAGTTTAATCTGGAAGGACCACGGACCCTCCAACACTTCTTCGGCACTACCCACAACGGGATGTGGAAGTTGTTTTTCGGGAAACCAAACAGTGGTCGGACACCACCGAGGACATCGGCCTCGACTGCAACCATCCGGATACCTCGGTAAGTGCTCAACGCCCGAACACTTTGTAGTTAAGTATGCCATAATATGTTATTGAGCAAACTATTTTCTTCCAGGGCTGGATAAATAAAGCGGGGCGAATTAGGTGTTCGGCCCCCTCCCCGAAGACTCAGCGGATCCCAGACTAACAAGGATGTTGTCCCCGGCACCATACTACATGCCTGTGGAGGAGGACAAGGCGGAAAGCGGGAGGACCAAAGGCAGCCTCCATCGCAAAGGTATATCTTACATTGTGTCCGGGGGAATCAAAATTCGATCGTCCGAAGACAAAAGTGAAGGATAAGTCGACGTCTCTTCACCCCATGGTAAGAAAAGGGTTGCCTCCGAAGATTGGGAGGAAAGGGCTCCTAAGCGAGGCAAGGTGCCCCAGTCGGGCAGCTCGGGCTTGAAGGATGGCGTCTTCGCACATTCCCATGATGAGGACGAGCCTCTAGCCGAATCATAAGTGAACGAGGATGTTTTTAAACATATCCCTTTCCTTTCCTGTTACCAAGGTAACATCTAGAATATATGTTTTTGCAGCTCGGCAAATAATCTTCTTCACCAATCCTCCTCCTCGGGAGATCTTCTTTCGGAGATGATGGAAAGCGAGACACCACCACCGGTCTCCTCGCCCACTAAGGCGGACGACTTTGAGGTGTCATCCCGGAAGGTCTCTCCTAATCAACAAGTGGTGCGAGGGGTGATGAAGACACTACCCGAAGGTGATACTTCAGTAGCCCAGGATTCGTGGGCCAACAATAAAGGCCCCGGACTGTCTGGTTTACAGCCGGAGACGGCTCTGGGGACAGATAAACGGATCCCTTCGAAGGGAGGCCATACTCCTACGGCAGCTTCCGGAGGTCCAGAAGCGCTGGATATATTGACGAACATGCTGCGACAGGCTTCCGTCTCGGAGGAACATTGTACCTTGATGGGTACGGTGGTTGAAAAGGTTCTGTCCGCGAAAAGCGGATTGAATGAAGCCTGCACGAGCCCGTTAAGAAGCTTTGAGGTTTGTACTAAAAAATCTTTGAATGTGTTTTATTCACAAACTGCACCTGTGTATAGGTAGTAGCCCCTGCAATTCTGATTGGCTTCCCAAGGGAGGCGATCAGAGGATCAAAAATATATGCCCAGGGAATAATCTGATTAATTGGAACACAAGCTATTACCTCCCTGGCGACTGCCCGGACTACGGAGGTTGAAGGCTGCAGCGGAAGCTTGATGTAGCGGATGATGACATTACGCTTATCAACACGTGGCTTGACGATGTGCAAGGTATGTCTTGGGGGTATTCATTACATGCACGTGCTTGTAATTGATCATGACACTAAGAATTGTATACTGAAATATGCATGACTACAGATGGTGCCTCCGCGGTCGAAATCCTTCGGGTTGAGCTCGTCCAGGCCAAGGAGCAGGCCTCGGTTGATAATGTGGCTGCCAAGAAGGCATCTGCCGAGTTAAAGGCCGAACAGGCTACTCGGCGCCAATGCGAGGAGAGAATATCCACGATGACGCGTGAGCTAAAGGATGCCACTAGCCGCTGTGAATTCCTCGAGAAGGATAATAAAGCAAAAATGGCTGATCTTGACAAGGCCTTACGAGAGGCGACGGTAGCACGGTCCGAATCTAGCACGGCCCGGGAGCAGATCCGACAAGCTGGGGAGATCGCGGCTGGTAAGCCCTTTTTATTGCAAACTAAGTTCGATGATCCGAATTATGCTTCGCTTAATCAAGTGTGGAGTTCTCCAGACGTGTTATTGGACTTGCCGAAGAGTGCTTCCGATGCGGCGCAGTTTTACCAAGCACGAGAAGGGTATGCAACAGAGAAGCTTTTCTGGTAAAAATTCGGTGCGTCAAAACGCCCACTGTTGCTGAAGAACAGATGAACCAATGGGCCGACCTCCGTAGACTATCCGGTTCTGCCATGAAGGATGCCGTGATCGGGCTGTGGCCGAACGAGCCAATTCCGATAGTTATTTTGGTTTGGTGCCGTGACTTGCTGATGTAGTGCTGTGTATCGACGTCGTTAAGCGGTCAGCGTGCATTGAAGGTGCACGGATGGCCTTTGCCCGTGTCAAGACATACTGGGCAAAGATGAAGGCCACTTATGTTGCAGCGAGGGGTCCACCCAAGGGCAAGGACCATCACGCACCAGAGCATTATTTCGAGGATGTCCTGGAGGGTGCCCGCTTGATAGAGGGTCAATGCTCGAAAAACATGATATTCAAGTGAGATGTATGGAAATTTGTAAAAGACAATATTATAATAAGGCTATTTTTTGTAGTTTCGCCTAAAACTTTTGTTCCTCCTGTGCGGCCATTTTTGTATTAATCTGAAAGTTTTCCAGTCGTCGGCTTCAGCCCCCTCGTATAAAGTACGGGGGTGTTCGGAAAAGCATTTGATCACTATTAACCCAACGTCTTGGTCCTTTAAGGAGGTGTCAATGCGGTAAACTAGGCAATCGTTCTATAGGGCATTAACACTTTCACTTAGCCATAGGAGTTTTATCGGGGGGCTATGATATAGCCCCTGGTATGTACACGGCTTATTCCAATACAGTGCGTTAGATGTATGACCTGAAGAAAAAAGGTCCTTCGTACAATACAGAGGGAATCGCAAAAGATTCTGATAAGTCATCGAGTGGTTGACCAGCTCTCGCCGTATCATGACAGTCAGTTTCGGCTTTCTCTACTGAGATGCTTGACCAGGTGAACCGGAAGCACAATCGCAGTAGTTCTCCCTTTATTACCCTAGCCGATAGAGCGGAATGTATGGTAGCAAGCATAGGAGCCAGCCAACCCAACTATTGACCCAAGACATGATTCGGAGCTGATGCATGTAAGGCCAAACCCGCAACGTCGAAGTACGCTATAAAGCTGTTCGGACTTGTCGGCAACTCATTTGTTCCCATACCGAGCCCTTGGCAAGTTATGCCGAGGTGTATGTATGAAACAACCACAGGAGCCGAATTCAATTCTTTTAGAAAAAAGCGAATGCTGGATGCGGATTATGTTTACTGGGACCTAAGTGATATGTCAATCGTTATTTTGTAGATAACAAAGCCGCAACCTCGGCTATTTGACATTCTCGGGATCGAAGGTGGAGGAAAAAGCCGCTTTACAGGCTCGAAATAAAGAGTGCGGTCTACAAAAAGTTATTTTGGACCTCCTATCGCACGTATGCGCCGCCTGTCCTCGGTGAGGGGACTCCTTGATGGAAATATCCCTTAGGTGAGTGTACGATCCTGAACTCCGATGGAGTCCATGAGATGACCAGCCTTTGCGTCACTTGTGGTAAAGGATAATGAAAAAGAAAGAGTAGTTAGAAAAGAAACAGAGGTTATGAGAGTACTTGCAGGCTCGTCCGTATTGTGCCTTCGCCGATGCCCAGGGTATCTTGAGTGCATAGTTATGTATGCGCGGTACAGATTTCGCAGGTATATGAGGTGGACGGCAGAAGCGGAACTGCTAGTCCTGCTCCGGAATTGGTCGATCTTGTTGAATGGAGATCGGTGGCTTAATGGTTGACAAGGTATGTTGTTTAATAAGACCACTTTGTACTTCAGCTGAGGTTGCCGTAGTATGATCGTCAGTCCGGAGGGAGTGCTTCTCCTACGCCCTTCTAGGGTTGTGTGTCACGTATACCATGTTCACTGTTTTTACTTCGGGGGGAAATTGCTTCTGACCCCCGGTATTTGGTTGGTGAGGCTCTTTGTCGTCGCTATCACCGGGCGGCCTCCTCCCCTTGTGTTCGGCGTTGAGCTTGCCGGCTTGCTTGAAGACCCAACAACTTCTGTTGGTATGATTAGCTGGTTTATCGGGGTGGCCATGAATCTGGCAGGGCCGATCCAATATCTTGTCTAAGTTGGATGGTCTGTCTCTGTTTGCCTTGAATGGTTTTTTTCGTTGACTCGGTTTGGGACCGCTGAATCCGACGTTGACCGTTGTGTCGCGCGTTCTTTCGTTATCATTGCAACGTTTGTGTTTGCTGCGTCGTGGCTTGCCATTGCCGCCTCGGACTTCGGAAGTGCCCGGATCGCTAGCGCTACTGCTTCCACGAGCGAGCCAACTATCTTCTCCCGTGCAAAAGCGGGTCATCAGAGTGGTAAGGGCTGACATGGATTTTGGTTTTTCTTGACCGAGGTGGCGGGCGAGCCACTCATCCCGGACACTGTGTTTGCTTCTGCGTCTGGACAGTCGACGATTTGGTTCTTTTTAACTAAGAACCTAGTCCAGAGCTTCCTGGCTGACTCTCCGGGCTGCTAGACAATGTGACTTAAGTTATCGACATCTGGTGGCCGGACATATGTACCTTGGAAGTTGTCGCGGAAGGCGTCTTCCAAGTCCTCCCAGCTGCCAATAGAGTTTTCCGGAAGACTGTTTAACCAGTACCAAGCTGGTCCTTTGAGTTTTCATGGGAGGTATTTGATGGCGTGGAGGTCATCTCCGCGGGCCATATGGATATGGAGAAGAAAATCCTTGATCCACACAGCGGGATCAGTTGTTCCATCGTATGATTCGATATTCACGGGTTTAAACCCTTCCGGGAATTCTTGCTCCAGTACTTCGTCAGTGAAGCAGAGTGGGTGTGCGGTGCCTCTATATTGGGCCACATCACGATGTAGCTTAGATGGAGTCCGTCTGCGGTCCTCGGCCCGGGCGTGACTAGACTTGTCACGTCCGAATAGGTAGCCGACGTTGCGTGTCGAGGCATGTCCTCGCGATCCGTAGATCGATCTGGTATGTCCTACTCTACTGTCCAGGTCCTGCCTTGGGTCCTATGTATGACCCCAAGCTGTTTTATCTCTGTATTTTTGTTGGGGTGAGGCGGGCTGCTGTTCGGCTTGAGCTGCCGCTTTATCTCGACCATGTTGTGGCCAGTCAGCTGCATTGTCCCGACCGCGTGGTGCAAGTTCAGTCGCCTCTTCATGGAACTGAGGTAGCAATCTACGGTTTGGGTAACCCTTGGTTGGGCGCTTGAGGCCGTATTCTTCGGCTCCTAGGATATCTGTCCATCTATCATTGAGCAGGTCGTGGTCAGCTTGAAGTTGCTGCTGTTTCTTTTTCCGGCTCCTTGCAGTGGCTATTAGCCAGCGTTTAAAGCACTCCTGCTCGAGAGGTTCCTCAGGCACGATAAAATCCTCGTTGTTGAGGCTCTCCTTGTCCTCAGAGAGCGGAGATAATTACTGTTCTCCAAGTCTTCATGTATGGCATGTTCATCAGGGCTAACATGCCCGTCTTCCCGTTCATCCTGTTCGCGGGTTGCCTCAACAGGGTCTTCATTGTCTTCGGCATCGTCCGGAGTATTGTTTTCTCCGGTGCCGGTATTGCTGTCTTTTGCACGACATGACTTAGAGCGGCACCGCTGACGCCGGCGTCTGGGCTGCATCTCAGGGGGTTTGTCATCATCATTATTTTCTTTAGGTGTATGCACCATGTACACGTCGTACGAAGAAGTGGCCCTCCAGCGTCCGGTAAACGGTGGGTTTTGGCCATGCTCCTCATCTGCATCGTCGTCCATACCATCGGTGTCTTCGGAGCCGTAATCGAGCATGTCTGTTAAGTCCTCGACAGTGGCTATGTAGTGGGTGGCGGGTGGGAAGCGACATTCCCCGTCATTAGCCTCCAGTTCGAACCGGATATAGTTCGGCTCTGAGTCCCCCGCTAAGGATATATGTTTTAATGAGTTCAGCGCGTCTCCTAAAGGCGAGTGCCGGAAGATGTCCACGACGTTGAATTCGGCGATCGATGACCGATCCAGCTCGACATACACGGATGAACATGGTTCGGAACTTATCGCCGGAAACGAGTCCGGGGTTCTGGTGACATGGACATCACTCGAGGTTAGGTCTGTGTGCAGCTCCAATGCCATGAATTCTGGGGCTTCCATGGCGGGGTTGAGCTTCCTGTCCTCGGATGGCGCGATCTGCTCCGGATCTAATGCCAGAGCGGTTACCGGTGCAATTTCCTAGGTGTGGCCCCATGACAGATTTAAATCATGTTCATCGTGGTGAAGGGGAGCTACTGCCGTGGTCTCGAATCCGTCGAAGATCAAGTCCGCGGATGCCCGCGATGTAGTTCAAGCTCCCGAATCTGACCTGCCGGCCAGGGGCGTAGCTATCGATCTGCTCCAGATGGCCAAGCGAGTTGGCCCGCAGTGCAAATTTGTCGAACACGAAGACCTCTCCTTGGACATCATTGTTGTAGATGATTGAAGGAGCCATCAAACCTTTTGAGGACGACACAGTGGAACTCACAATGAAAGCACCAATGTCGGTGTCAAAACCGGCGGATCTCGGGTAGGTGGTCCCAAACTGTGCGTCTAAGGTCGATGGTAATAGGAGACAGGGGACACAATGTTTACCCAGGTTCGGGCCCTCTCTATGGAGGTAATACCCTACTTCCTGCTTTATTGATTTTGATGAATTTGAGTATTACAAGAGTTGATCTACCACGACATCGTAATGGCTAAAACCCTAGAAGTCTAGCCTGTATGACTGTATATGTTTCCGGACTAAGCCCTCCGGTTTATATAGACTCCGGAGGGGACTAGGGTTGTACAAAGTCGGTTACAGAGAAAGGAATCTTCATCTTTGGTCGCCAACCTTGCCTTCCACGCCAAGGAGATCCCCATCCAGACACGGGAAAGAGTCTTCGGTCTTGTATCTTTATAGCCCATTAGTCCGGCCCGTGTCCAACATGCCGGACGCTCGAGGACCCCTTAGTCCAGGACTCCCTCACACACACCCTCCTTGCCCTCTCCCTCCCTTAGCATTCTATCCATCGCGCACATTCATTTTTTTCTTTAGGTCGTTCTCCCACAGTCTCCACAACTCCTTTCCGACACACACCGATCGATAACCTCTCCAGTGATGTTTGCCTACAACATACACACGCACCTTCCATCTCCTCCTTTCTGTGTCCATGCCTCGTGTCTCTCATACGGTCCCACACACGTGTAAACTCTCGCCCCTCTTTTCATCGATCTCACAATCGCACACTCCTCCCCCTATCTAGCTAGCAGCTCGGCCTCTCGCACCACCTCCTAGCTCCATTCTCTCTGTCTATCCGTCTCACTAGGTCTTATTTGCCTCTAACAAATGGATGCACACCGACCGATCTCCCGCTATACATATATCTAGCTAGGACCTTATAACTCCGCGTCGATCGATCTACCTCATTAGTTATGTTTCTCCCTTCCTTGGACAAAAAAATTTGATCTACCGGTCTAGTTAGGTTTATTTACCAAACACATGGTTCCCCTTCATCATCCATTCATGCGTCCCGACACATCTATCATGCACAGGCACACACAGAAACACATCCCCGCTCTTATTGATAATATTGCAGTTCTACCCTCAGTTTGTCTAGTAGGCCTCTCCCACCATCTTCGAGAAGCAACTCCATCACCCATCCAGCACTCTACCCCTCTCTCTCTCTCTCTCTCTCTCTCTCTCTCTCTCTCTCTCTCTCTCTCTCTCTCTCTCTCTTACTGTGTGTCTCGTTCTCCCAACCTATTTCCCGTCCTTCAGTTATGTATGGATGTCGACCAATCTCCCTCAAGACATAACTGGGTCTCTCCTTCTCAACACATATACGAGTCGTTCTACCTCTCTACTTAGGCCTCTGCCTCCCCCTCCCCCCCCCCCCACACACACCGATACATGAAACGCTCTAGTCATGTCTCCTTGCCACACACAAACTTGCCTTGTGCCCTCTGCCGTTCTGGTAGGTCAGTTGCCCTATATCTTTGACTTGCACACACACAATTTTGATGGCTCTCTTCATCTATCTCGCACCCACCCACTTGATCCTCTCTTCGACTCTATCGATATCTATGACCCCTCCCTCTCTTCTCGTGGATCGTCCCCTCTATAGATGATATAGTTAGACCTCTATTTCACACACATTGCATGTGTCAAATTTTTGTTTGAGATGTCATCGACACATATTCCCACAAATACATTCACGAAATCACCCCCCAACAAAAAACACTCATGAACACACACGCCATCTGTCTAGGTTGGTATCTCTCTCACACACACACCCACGTAGGTGGGGGACGTGCACGGAGAGAAGAGGTGCACGCACGACACACATACTCCCATCTCTTTCCCAACCACACCCGAGCGGGTACACAGTGGAGCTCATTTCTGTACGAAAAGGAAGCCCACGTGGTAATTTGACACATGTACTGGTTGTCCACTTGATGGAGGATCGTCAACAGATGTCGTGGGATTGTCACGGCAGATGTCCTAGTGTGAGGACTTAGTCGTGGAGCCATCACAACAAAGTTAGCTTAAAGGGGTTAAACAAGACAAAGGACACGGGGAGTTTATACTAGTTTGGCCCATTGCGGTGAAGGTAAAGGCCTAATCCAGTTTGAGGTTTGCTAGGGTTCCGATGACCAGGGATCGAATGTGCTTAACATGGCTCTCGAACTGTTGTTTCTTGTTCCTAACCGCTACCAGGTCGTCCCTTTATATACACAGGTTGACGTCCCGCGGTTCACAGAATCCCGTCCGGCTCATAAACGTGTCCGACTCAGTATCTACTATTTCCTATCTTACAATACAAGTCATATGCCTAAGGCGGTTTATGTCTATGGGCCCTAGCCCGCCTCTGGGCTTTGGGACTTCTTATTAAATCTCCTTCATAAGTCGCCATCTTCTACGTCTTAATGGGCTTCAATACTGGTAACCATCATGAGTATAATCCAGCCCCTCCTGGGCGGTTTATACTTAATAGTTATATCCCCAACATTAGGTCCCAGGTTAATTTGAACTTGTTCACATCAATCTTCAACACTTAGAAAAATCCCTCTATCATTACCTTCGCGAAACTTAACTCGCCATGACGTCATCTTCTTGAATCATGATAACCCGCCCTGACGTCACTTGCCATTAACTTTACACAGAGCCCAAATCTTTTAATGCATCCCCTTTTCTTTAATGAATCTCCGAAAATCGAGGCGTCTGCACATCTTCGCCCATTTTTACCTCCTCGATTCCCGCACTTGCCACTTATCCATTCGCCTTATAAATAGGACAGGGGGTCACTTTCACTTCCCCCCCTCCCCCGTGCCTCTTCGTCTCAACGTCTTCCTCGCAACGCCCTAGTGCTCGAGCTCTGCCACCGCCGCCAAGCTTCTACCTCAACGTTGGCCGCTGAATACCCTGTTCGAACCAGACTGCACTCGCGCGCCTCCGCCATTTACCAGCCTCAGTGAGTTCTTCCTCCTCCCCTCCATAGATCTTGTTAGGGTTCGCCCGAACTCATGGAGGTTCGGCGCTTGTTCTTCGTCTGTTCTTCACCGTAGCATAAATGGTGGATTCAAAACTTGATATATTCCTGTGCGGTAGTAGCAATAGTCTTTCTTTTATTATCAGATCATATCATTTGTGTAGAAAACCCAATCTAGAACTTCATAAACTGCTCAAGTACAAATATTTAGGTGTGAATATCTGTTCTTTTTCTGACACGCGGTAGATCCGAAATTGCGATATCAATCTGTAAAAACTGTTTTTCATCCCTTAGTCATTTTACAACTTTAGATCTATACTTTCAATATCCGTGTAGGCGGTTTAACCCAGAAAATCATAATCCGCCAGGTACCAGTAGTCCCCTCTTCAACCACCAATTGCTCATGTATGCAACTTGATAACATCAATCTCCAGTTTAACACTTTAGCACGCTTCAACACTTTCTGCCTTTTAACTTTAACGGATTAACCATGAATCTTAAACCGGCACAAACCTTCTTCCAGGTTATCGATTAAATGGCCAAATCCTTTTATTTCTGCAACTGGGTTCAATCCCGGGTTACAGAAGAAAGGCTGAATGGGTTTGTTGCTACAGGCGCTTTAGCAAAAAAGGAAGTCATCCACTGGAGAGTCCCTGGTTCTGAATGTCCTCCTCAGCCCAAGGAAGGAGAAGTGGTCGTTTTTGCTGATCATCTGAGTGAGGATTTAGCCCTCCCGGATCAAAAAATTTCCATGACGTGCTTCATTTGCTCCAGTTTTACCCTCAAGATATTGGACCGAACTCCGTATCCAATATTTGCAATTTTCAAGTGTTCTGTGAAGCTTACCTACAAGAGGAGCCCACAGTCGAATTTCTCAGAGATTTCTACTATTTAAACCGCCACACAGAATTTGTGGATGGGCCCAACACTGAACTTGGCGGGGTATCCATCCAAAAGATAAAGGATGTCAGCTTCCCTCATGCCAACCATCATAGCCATCCTAAATACTGGAATCAAACTTGGTTCTATTGCTGAGATACATCTCCAGCTGATGAAAATCCTCTGCCGGGTTATCGTGCTCACCGGCTTAGCAGTACACGTCCACTCCCCCAAAGACTCAACGCAAAGGAACGAGCCAAATATGCACCACAGCTCTCAAAGCTCGGAGCCTTTGTGGCAAACGGTTTATCAGGCATTGATTTCGTCCGTTGCTGGGTGTCCTGGACTATTTTACCCTTAAGTCGTCGCTGGTTTAGTGTGTGAATATACAGGGGACTTGAAAGATCCTCAACGCCACATTGACATTCAGCTAACTGATGCTGAAGTTACTGAAGCTGTCAAGAAAATGTTGGATATACCGGTGGCTGAGTGCAGCAAAACATGACTTAGTCCTTTCTGTGCTACAAATAAACCGCCAGCTATAAGAACTGGTTAACTCCTGCTTACTCCATATCCTTAATACTCACTTATAATCTTTTCAATTTTTAACAGGGTGATGATCCATTCTGGAAAAAGAAGTCGCTGGATAAACCGGCCAAAACAGCTCACCCCAAGACCAAAGTCCAGAAGAAGCCTGCCAAGAAGAAAACCGCCGAATCCACCGAGTTGAACATCGATGATGACCTTGATAACCCGGAGTCAGATGTAGAACTTTATTCTCTTGGCTCCTTTTTCATACACCTCATTGACAATGATCATTATCAGGATGACGCTGAGGCTAGCCATGCTGGTGACGTAGAGGTAATTATTCTTTCCTCCGGCTCAGATCCTCTGCCAATGTAGAAAACCCGTCAACAAACCGGAAAGTAAGATTTACACAACCTCTAGCTTACTTGGATCCAAACTTTCTTTCGAAGAAACAGCAACGCGAAGCTCGCCGCACAACCCGGCATAGTGGCCAGGTGGTTACTTCCTCCGGTTTACCAAACACACCGGTTCGTAAATGCCGCCCAGAGGTCTCTTATACTTCTTACACACATTATCCCAAGGCGGGCTATTTCCGACATCCTATTAACCCGTCTAATTCAAATTATCAGGGAACGTCCCATTCTTCCTCTGGCGAATCAAGAGGGACGCAAATTCCAACCCTCAAGACAGTTCCTGGGTAAGCATATTAATTGACCCTTCATATCTCATACTTGATCTTTATGCTGACCTGATGTATATTTGTTATTTTCATGGCCAAAGCCAGAGCCATTAAAAGGGTGAAAGTGAATAAACCAGCTGAAGAGCCCATTCAATCTGAACCGGAAAAGACCCCTGAACCGTCTAACCCAAATGCTGAAAACCTTCCTGATGACCAGCCACCACAAGATCATGAAACTGAAGTTGAACATATGGAGGTTGATCCAATGATTCAGTCTGATAAACCGCCAAGCCCAACTAAAACCGCCGATGACAAAGCTAACGATGTTGTGGTTACTGGCTTTGGTTACACCACCCCTGGCAACCCCATTCCTCTATCGAAACACAATGCCAAATAAGAAATCTCTTTTGTTGACAAGGGCAAGTGGAAAGCGGACTTGGAAAGCTATACCCACCTCAGCGCCCAAGATATCCATTCTTGGTTTTTCAACCGTTTGTACACAAGCCGTGACTATGAAGCCGGTTTAGTGAACATTATGAAGGATTGGTATGAGGTAATTGTTGTTAACTCTGCATAAATATTCTTCCCTTAGCCACCAAATTTATTGGACATGATAGAATGTTCTGTAAATTTTCAAAAGCCGTATAGATCAATTCCCGTAGCCCCCAAGGGCCGGTTTATACTGTCAATATGAACCGGGACTTGCAGAATAACAACTCTTCAACTTTGCATGTTTAGCCCCCAAAGGCCGGTTTATTCTTTCAAGATAAACCGAAACTTGAGTATAATAACTCTTCAAGTTCGCCTGTGTAGCCCACAAGGGCCGACTTAACAAATATGTTAAGTTGGGACTAATTATGCTGTAAGGCTCAAAATTCTTGTTCAAGACCTTTGTAAGCCGGTTGATCACCGAGCTGATAGTGGAAGAATAATCCATAGTTGTAACTAGAGCAATAATGCATTAGCTCCCAAGTGCCAAGAATAATACTTGTATTCAGCTTGGGACTTGTAAAAAATTTGTGAGAAGAAGCAAATAGATATTAGCCCCCAAGTGCCAAGAATATTACTTGTTATGTGCTTGGGACTTTGAATATGCACTGTCATCTTAGAACTTTCTTGTTTCCTGCAGGCTGAGCTTACCAAGAAGGAATCTCAAATCGCCGACCTCCAAGAAAATATCAAATCACAGCAAGCAGAGAATTCCAAGGCCAAGGATGAACTGACCAGTGCCTTAGCAGCAATGGAAAAGCTGAAAGAGAACTTCAAAAACGAGTGGGCAAGTTGGGATGCGGAAAAGACAACTATGCTAAAGTGAGCTGAAGACGCTGAAGTAGCCCTTAATCCGGTGGCAGATGAGCTAACTGGCTTGAAGCAGCAAATAAATGCCATGACTGCTGCCGTTTTTGGTATATAGCTTCTTCATAATATTTAAACATGTATTATCCCATAAACTGTCGGTTTACCGATGTTTGCGATGATGCAGGATCTCGCATTGCTCATCTTGGCTCGGATATGCAGAAGAAACTGAAGGCTGCCTATACACTTATAGAGCAATTATATACCGGTGCACAACGGATCATCTGCACAGCTTCCCATAACAAACCGCCCCCAACTTTGATCAAGGAAACATTAGAGAGGCTGTCGATGATGCCTGCCCGGTTTGAAGAGCTAAAGAGATCAGCTGCGAGGGCAGGTGCTTTTACCGCACTAACTCGGGCCAAGGCATGGATACCTTATCTTGATCCGGCTGATGTGGGAAACGTCTATCCGAGCATAAAGAAGGACGGGTCCGACTTTGATAATGAAGACCTCAGAGCCTTGACGAAGGAAATGCGCCCATTGGCTAGCAAATTGGCTGAAGAGACCGATCTTTCTCATTATCAGTCGATTTATGATGCCAACAACAAGAGAGTTAATGCGCCAACCTATGATGCTCCAACTCTTATTCCTCCAATCCGTAAGCATACGTATGCCCCTGATGTTGATCCCTCCCCACTTTTAAGTGATGAAGCTGTATTCAAAGCCTTAGCTGGGATCGATTGGAGAACCATTGACTTCCAGCCATTGGGTAGAGAAGAGGAAGATGAACCGGCGCAGGATGATCCGGAACCTTCAAGTCAGCCCGGCCAAGATTCATAAACCGGGCATAAACCATTGACCTCCAGCATCTGCTTTTCTGTAAGACTTGTTGAAAACAATTATTCTTTTGGGCACCAAACGCCTTGTAATAGGCTAGCTTAAACTCTTGATCTGCTATGCCATCATGCATATTTGCTTTGCATGACACTGCTATTCCGCCATGTTTAAAATACGCCACATATGCTTATGAAATGAGCAATTTAAATCTGTCTCTGCATGCAACAGTGTGAAAAGTGTCCTGGCGGTTCACCGCTGGACGGGTTGTCATGCCCAATATATAAAGCTATGGAGAAATAATCATAAGTTATAACCAAAGCTGGAGTTAAGAATGACCATATATTTGAGCATATAGCATACATGTGATATTTAATCACTGTTGGTTTATCAAGCCAGTGAAATAAGGGAGATAACCCAAAATTTGAGCACTGGTAAGTATATATCGCCGACTTATGAACAAAACCAGGCCGGGTTAATAAACACCGGATATCATGTTGCCTTATATTGGCGACTTATTGTCAAAAACAAGGCCATGTTAATAAACACCGGATTTTACGTTTTCATGTACTGAAGACTTATAGTCGAAAGCTAAGACGAGTTAATAAACACCGGTGAATTGTGATGATAAAACCTTATAATCCTTATTCATAAACATCAAAAAAAATTCAAATAAAAACAAACGAAAAAACGAGGCTTTTCATGGGCTGCCAGGCCGAAATCCGAGGCTTTTCACGGGCTGCCAGGCCACTGAATTAAACTGTTTTACAATCCTTATAAGATGGACCTCACATAACCAATCATCGTTTTAACTTTGACAAGTTCAGGGTATGCATAAGATTGACTTGTCAAACGTTCGGCGGGTCATTCCAGGAATACCTGGGCAGAGTGGCTTACTTAAAAAGGCAGGATAACCCGGGGTTTTAGGTGAATACACCTGGCTTCCAAGCCTGGCTTTTAAGCCTAACACAAGGGTTACAGCAACTCTGGTTCTTTAGAACAAAAGAGCCCCCAAGCAATATTTCTGAGCTATGCTCAGTGGGTACCTATGTTTGATTTGTGCTTTTGTGACAGACTCTCTTTGGTCCCTTTAACCTGGGTAGCAAGCCCCCAAGCTTCTTCTTTTTGTGGCCCATAAGCCGGATCAAATGGTAATCATAATTTTGCTCTATAAAGCAGAAGCCCCCAAGTAACAAAAAACTTATTAAGAAAAAACGACAGAGGCCCTGCTTTAACAGGGATGCCAATTTCTTATATTGATCATGATAAATACATTGTCAATAATATGTACATCAGAAGAGCCACTGGCTCAGGTATAGTAGGGCCGAAGATGAGCAATATTCCACGACCGGTGGGTCTCCTCCTCCGACTTACGTGAGTCTTTGTGCTCTTGAACATTGATAAGGTAGTAGGACCCATTGTTGAGATTCTTACTGACCACAAAAGGTCCTTCCCAAGGTGGGGATAACTTGTGCATATCAGCTTGATCCTGGATAAGCCGGAGCACCATATCACCTTCTTGAAAAGTTCTGGATTTAACCCGGCGGCTGTGGTAACGGCGCAGATCTTGCTGACAAATCACCGAACGAGCCGTTGCGACGTCACGCTTCTCACCCAACAAGTCCAGTGCTTCCTGACGTGCTTGTTTGTTGTCCGCTTCAACATAAGCCGCCGCCCGAGGTGAGTCATGACGGATGTCACTAGGGAGAACTTCCTCTGCTCCGTAAACCATGAAGAAAGGGGTGTAACCCATAGACCTATTGGGGGTGGTATTAATGCTCCATAACACGGAAGGTAACTCCTCCACCCAACAACCCGGCGTCCTTTGCAAGGGAACCATAAGCTGGAGCTTGATGCCTCTCAAGATCTCTTGATTGGCTCTCTTAGCTTGACCATTAGATTAGGGGTGAGCCACTGATGATACATCAAGTCGTATATGCTCACGTTGAAAGAATTCGTTCATAGCACCCTTGGAGAGATTAGTGCCATTGTCTATTAAAATGTTGTGTGGAAAGCCAAGACGGAAGATCACCTTCTTCATAAATTGAACCTCTGTTGGAAAAGGCAGTGCCTAGAAGGCGCTTAGGCACGCCTAGGCGCTAGGCGATGGCCAACCGCCTCGCCTAGGGCATAAATGGAAGTCTAGGGAGGGCAAGCAAGGAATTGTCTACCCAAGTGAAGAATCATGCCAAATTGTACTCGTATACCAGACGGGCCAAATTCCAATGGGAATAGCTGGAAATTAACTTATTTATTTGCCCTAAATTAATATCTACACACATATAATACTCGCAAATCCATCCTGATAGTAAACTATATTACCGCCTAGCCGCACCTAGGGCGCTTAAGCACCGCCTAGGCACTAGGCGAAGGCCAACCGCCTCGCTTACGCCTACCGCTTTTTCCAACCTCCGATGTGGCTGCATCACATTTACTGACCGGCTCTGCCTCAATCCACTTAGTGAACTTATCAACCACCACCAAAAGGTGGGTCTTCTTATCCTTGGACCTCTTAAAAGGTCCAACCGTATCAAGCCCCATGGTTGCAAACGGCCAAGTGATTGGGATCATCCTCAAAGGCTCACAACGCTCACAACCCGCCGTAGCATGAATAATCTGATCAATACGAGGGAGAGCAAAAGGATCAGCCGGACAAGCCTTGTTTAAATCCGTGTAGTCCATACACATTCTTCTTAAGTACCAGCACCGGGTTAGCCAACCACTCAGGATGAAAAACTTCAACAATAAACCCAGCCGCCAGAAGCCGGGCTACCTCTTCACCAATGGCCTTGCGCCTTTCTTCATTGAAACGACGAAGAAACTGCTTGATCGGTTTAAAATTAGGATCAATATTGAGAGTGTGCTCAGCGAGTTCCCTCGGTACACCTGGCATGTGAGAAGGTTTCCATGCAAAGATGTCCCGGTTCTCATGGATGAACTCGATGAGCGCGCTTTCTATTTCGGATCCAGATTAGCGCTGATGCTATACTGCTTGGATGAATCGCCATGAACAAAATCAATTAGCTTAGTCTCATCAGTCGATTTAAACTTCAAGGCCGGATCATGCTCCGTAGTTGGCTTTTTGAAGAAGTCATATCCACCGGATCAACATTGTCCTTATAAAACTTTAACTCCTCTGTTGCACAAACCGACTCAGCATAAGCTGCATCGCCCTCTTTACACTCCAAAGCTATCCTCCGGCTCCCATTTACTGTAATGGTCCCCTTATGACCCGGCATCTTGAGATGCAGATAAACATAACAGGGTCTAGCCATGAACTTACCATAAGCCGGCCGTCCAAAAAGAGCATGATAAGGGATCTTGATTTTCACCACTTCAAAGGTCAAGGTCTCTGATCTAGAGTCATGATCATCTCCAAAAGCAACTTCCAGAGCTATCTTACCTACTGGGTATGCCGACTTACCACGCACCACACCATGGAAATCAGTGTTCGGCAGTTTAAGATTTTTATCTGTCAACCCCATGCGACAGAAAGTCTCATAATAGAGAATATTGATGCTGCTCCCTCCGACCATCAGTACCTTGGTGAACTTATACCCTCCAACCTGAGGTGCCACCACCAATGCTAGGTGACCCGTATTATCAACCCGGGGCGGGTGATCCTCCCGACTCCATACGATGGGCTGCTCAGACCAACGTAAATAACGGGGAACTGCCGGTTCAACGGAATTCACTACCCTCTTATGAAGCTTCTGGTCATGCTTGCATAAGCTAGTGGTGAAGACATGATACTCTCCACTATTCAACTGCTTCAGGTTGCTCTGATAACCTGACTGTTGCTGCTGTTGACTCCCCTGATTATTTTGCTGATTATAACCACCTTGGTTGCCATGACTGACTTGATTTCCTTGGAAACCTGAGCTAGAGCCACCTCCGCCGTAACCGGCACATGGAAACCAGATCCTGAACCGCCACCCGTCCCATGACTGTCTTGGAAAAGATTCGAAATTTTGAACTCCTTGATAACGAAGCAATCCTTCCAGAGGTGCCCAAATGGCCTTTCTCGCGTCCTGTGTCCTTGGCAGGGCTGATTTAGCAGCTGCTCAAGATTAATGCCTGACCCTCCATTCTGCAGGGGTGGTTTACCCTTACGACGCGGACCATTATTCTGCGCATTTGTGTTAGCCACAAAGTGAAAACTATTATCAGCCTTGCGCTTACCGTTGCCTCCCCGGTTCACCGGGTTATGCAACTGCCCCTTGGCGTTGCTGCTCTTCTTTCCCTTTCCCGGCTTTTCGTCATCAGACTCGGGGTCCTTGGTACCATCAGAGTCAGCATACTTAACCAGAGCCCCCATGAGTGCCTCCATGTCATTGCAGTGGCGTTTGAGCCGTCCCAATTTCTGTTTTAGGGGCGTGAAATGACAATTACTTTCCAACATTAAGACTGCTGAATCGGCATTGATACGATCCGACGAGTGCAGGATTGTTGAGACCCGGCGCACCCAATGAGTCGTTGATTCACCTTCTTCTTGAACACAGGCGGCTAAATCCACAATTGACATGGGCTGCTTGCATGTGTCTTTAAAATTCTGGATAAACTAGGCCTTTAACTCGGCCCATGACCCGATGGAGTTAGCAGGGAGCACCTTCAACCAAGTACGGGCCGTTCCCTCCAACATCAAGGGGAAATATTTAGCACACGCAACATCACTAACATCCAGCAATTCCATGGCCATCTCATAACTATCTATCCATGCCTTAGGAGGTAAGTCGGCTGTATAGTTAGGCACCTTGCGAGGACCTTTGAAATCCTTGGGTAGACGCTCATTACGTAGAGCTAGCACTAAACATGGCACGCCCAAATTCCTAAAGGTTACACCAGGCTCCACCGAAGTTGTCGGACGAACCAGAGTAGGTGGACGGGCCGCATATTGTGCCGCTAATTCCACTACTAGGAAAAGGGCTATAGATGATATGGACACTAATGGCGCACCAGACATGTGGTGCGCCACTACTATATACTAATGGCGCACCATGTGTTGGTGCGCCATTAGTGTCCAAATACTAATGGCGCACCACATCCACGGTGCGCCATTGGTGATAATTTTTTTTATTTTTTTCAAAACTAGTAATGGCGCACTAGTGGATAGTGCGCCATTACTAGTTAAACTAGTAATAGCGCACCACATCCACGGTGCGCCATTAGTAAAAAAATCAATTTTTTTTCAATTTTTTTTTCAAAACTAGTAATGGCGCACCAGTGGATAGTGCGTCATTACTATTTAAACTAGTAATGACGCACCACATCCACGGTGCGCCACTAGTATTTTTTTTTCAATTTTTTATATTTTTTTTTCAAAACTAGTAATGGTGCACCATGGGAGTAGTGCGCGATTACTAGTTGAACTAGTAATGGCGCACCACTCCCACAGTGCGCCATTACTAACTTGGCCCAAAAATATCCCCCCATGCACCCCCCCTGGACCGCCTTTTCAGTTAAAAAAATAAAAGAAAATGATGAAAATGTCAAAAAATAAAAGAATATAAGTTTCCCATGTGTAATGTGGTCTAGTTGTTGGGAAAATTTACAAATATGAATTTTGACTTTATTTGCAAAATCTCTCTGGAATTTGTAAAATGGGCATAACCTTTGCATACGAACTCGGATTAAAAAGTTTTCTATATGAAAAATCATCTACTCGAAAAGTTACATCCGAATTTAACTGGGGGTACCCCGTTAAACGTTTTCAAAAACCTCAAAAACCTAACAGAAAAAAGTTATGGGGCTTTTAAGATCTGGAGGCAAAAAATTCAAAAAAATTCAAACTTACTAGTGGCGCACCTAGCAAACGTGCACCTAGCAAACGTGCGCCACTAGTAACAGAAAAAAATTAGTTTTGATTTTTTTTCGGGAATTTTTTTCAAAATATGATACGTAATATGAACGGAAGTTTGATATATTTTTTCAAAATTTCATCACACTCATGAACATGAACAAAGTCCTAAACATCAACAAGGTTTAATAGGATTGATATGCTAGATATATCAACAAGTGCCTCTGAAGTGAGCTTGTGCTGGGGTCGGATAGAACTCTGAAGTTAAGCGTGCTTGGGCTGGCGTAGTGTGAGGATGGGTGACCTTTCGGGAAGTTTGACCACGGAGTGCGATTTGACCTGAGATTAAGCCATAGTGACCCGAGAATAAGAAAAAAAACGAAAAAAAAATAAAAAAAATTGAAAAAAATTATTACTAATGGCGCACTTCTATGTGGTGCGCCATTACTAAGTCAGATAGTAATGGCGCACCTCTAGGCCTACTAATGGCGCACTACTGGTGTGCCATTAGTATCTGGTATACTAATGGCGCACCAGTAATGCATGTACTAATGGCGCACCAGTAATGCGACATTAGTAAAAACTACTAGTGGCGTGGTACTAGTGGCGCACCAGTAGTGCGCCATTAGTAGGCAAAACTAGTGTGCCACTAGTAGCCCTTTTCCTAGTAGTGTTCGGCCTCTCGACGCGCTCTGCCTTGATCCACTACATTCTGAGCGTCAGCTCCAGCGCCCGCCGGGTTATGTCCACGGGGCGGGTTATGGTTCCGTCCATTGCTAGACAAAGCCTGTTCATATATATGCCTGCTATAACTCCAGCTTGGGCGAGGGGTGGAATGAATCCTGTCACGGCTGTAAGAATAAGCCTGCTGCTGAACCAAAGCCGTCTGAAGGAGCTCCCTAGCCCTCCGTGTTTCAACCGACGTCGGAGACTCGCCTTCAACTAGGAGAGCTGCCAATCGAGACACTGCAGCGATCATGTTATCCAAAGGGTTTGAGTAATGACCCGGTAGTGTTGGCACATGTTGCAGCAGGATATTGTTCTGACGAGGCGGGACCGTGGTGCGCGGCTGAACCAATGCTCCCTTCCAACGCGCTTCAACCCGGTCTACCACTGGCGGGTTACTGGTTCCTGCTCCGGGCGTGTTAAAGAGATTTCTCGCCTCGTAAACCAGGGACAGACGAATCTGATGCCTCCTCCTCATGACATCGTCTAAAGCGTTCTGATCTAGCATGAGCCGGTAAGCTTCTGACCGAATGCGCTGCGCTTGAGCCTCCAACCTAAGCCGTTTTGCTGCCATCCTCGTGTCCTTAGCCACCAGGTCCTCCTTGGCTTGAGCTATCTGATCTCGCAGCTTCGCGACTTCCGCGTTATGCTGATCTCGATTATCCGGGTTAACCTCCGTCGTCAGCAGTGTTGTCAAGGTGTCTAGTAAACCGGACAAGACTTGAGTCGGCGGGCGCGCAGGGCCTCCTGCCCCGGCTGCCGTTGCAGCTGCTGATCCAGAAATCAATGCCGCCGCAGTTGAAGAATGCTGCATGGGCTGCTTACCGGCCATGAAGATCGCAACCCGGTTTGGCGGTTCGCGGGGGTCCGGAATACTGTCGCCATCGGAACAGCCCCAAAGCCGGCCATCTTGCAGTTGGTACAATGACTCGATCTCACCGGTGGATGACTCACCATCTGAATAGACAACCATCTCAACGTTAGATACCGATTCAGATTCCGCACCATTAATGAATCCCACGAAGGCACGCTTCATGGCGGGCTGAACTCGGGTAGGTCTTGCACACTGAGCCGTCTCTATGATGTCGGTGCAGATGTCCGGCTCAGGGCTCGGTGTCACGACCGGTTTTCCAATAAAAATATTTATTGAGAAACCGATCTATTAATTCCAGTGTGAGGAAAATCCTCCTCACTGGTAGACAAAACGTTGATACAATAAGCCAGTAGCATTTAATATATTACAAGGTCGAGCTGATCTTGCTCAACAATTTTATTACAAGCACGCAAATAATTATACATAGTGGCGGATATGACACCGTGGAGCGGTGGCATACTACTGACTCGAGGTAAAGTAGTGGAATAACACAGTGGAGTGGATGATATGACTCCTGCACTGGCGGCTCATCGAGCGTCGAGGTGAGGCTCGGTGAATTTATTTGGGTAGCGGAAGCGAATATAACACAGTGACTAATCCAGGGGTCGCACGAGACTAACTGGGATTCCTCTAGGCGTCGGACTCGCTATCGAACTCTTCATCCATGAGATCACCTTCGTCAGCATCTGGCCAAATAAACAAGCCAGGTGAGTACTTTGAAAGTACTCGCAAGACAGTTCGGACAAAAGATATAACAAAAGTATGCACGAATATGTCAAGAGTAATTTAACAATGCGCAATCAAATCAGTATAGCAAGGTAAGTAAAAAGGGAATCGGCGGTAGTCCGCTCGAAAACCCAAAGAAAATAAACTAAAAACCGATCGGGTATCTGAAGCGACACCTCGAAGGGCGAACAAATAAGTAAAGCATGCCACAGTCGGGCGTCTAAGCGACACCTCATAAAGGGCTTATACTGAAAGAAAAGACATGTGTGCCACAGTCCGGCGTCGGAGCGACATCACAGAAAGGGCTTGTATCAAAACAAGTAAATAACAATGCCACAGTCGGACGTCTGAGCAACATTGCAGAAAGGGCTTATATCAAAAGTAAATGAATAACAATGCCGCAGCCGGATGTCTGAGCGACATCGCAGAAAGGGCTTATATCAGAACAAGTAATTAACATTGCCACAGTCGTACGTCTGAGCGACATCGCAGAAAGGGCT
Organism: Aegilops bicornis; assembly: GCA_021605145.1. Lineage (NCBI taxonomy): Eukaryota > Viridiplantae > Streptophyta > Magnoliopsida > Poales > Poaceae > Aegilops > Aegilops bicornis. The sequence goes on along the minus strand of CM038674.1, from coordinate 299,480,450 downwards.
TATACTTCATTTTACAAGAAATGGTACTCACGGAAAATATTCATCACAAGACAAGAACGAGTTAGTCCATCCACAGTGAAATAAACCTTTAATACTCATGTGGTTCTCGTGGAGTTTCGCCTCTCGGACCGACATTTGACAAGATAAGATGAACACGCACTTGGACCTGAATAAGATGATTTCAAGGATTTTTGACTCGCAGAGTTTGTACCAAATTATCCACAGCCAATGGATTTCCGTAGTCACGGGGACTAGTTCCGTTCTGGTATTTCAAGGAAACACAGCTAACCAAGACACACCCATCCTACCTCACGTTGCCAGGAATCACCCTAGACATCGCTCAAGAAAAACTCGAGACGGGAGATCACAATCTCGAATAGCATGGGATCAAATTTATATCTGTGGCGCTCTAAGGGTGCCCCCTCTCGGTCCCAACCGAAAACACCCATGCCCTGACCGGATGATAGGCTTTAATCCAGGGCCATGGAACCCTCATCCCGGCCTCTCGATTTGGTGTGTACCAGAAAGTGGTTTGCAACTTACTAAGCCGTATCCCTTGCGGAAAACATGTGGTTGTACGAAAGGGGAGACGGACGGGAACTAGACTGATTTATGTTGACACTGGGTCAACGGTCTGGCATAAGACTGGCATTCTACAACACTGCTATCTTACCCATTCTCATGCCAACTCATGTCCATGCAACTCGTCTCCAACAACTCATGGATTTCCGAAAGTCACTTGCCTCAACTTTTACGTGATAAAACTTTCATCGAGATGCTCATGAACATGCCATGATACTAATTAATGCAAACATGCCCAAACACTCATCATATCAAAAGTTCAAACATGCTTGCCTGGTTCGGAGTAGTCGGGGCCTAGCTCGGTGAAGTTCATGGTTCCGTCACCTCCTTCGGTATCTACGGTATACAAAAATATACGCACTAACGTAAATACCAAGGGTGCTCAAAAATATTCCAAATATTTTTCAAATAAATCTGATAAAGAACTAGACAAAATTTTGAAGAGGATGAAAAAATCACTCAAAAATCCTTTTCTGCTTAAAAGTTATAAGAGTTTTGGTCCGAGGACCTTTACGTAATGAAACAGAAAACTCTCGTGGGTCTAGGCGAAAAAGTCCGTAAAACGTTTCAGATTAGAAAGCTCCTTTTCCAGAATACGCTTTCAGAAAACTGTTAAAAAAAAATAAAGGAGAGGCTGACGGGCGGGTCCCACCAATCAGGTTTGAATATTCAAAAGGAGGCGGCAGAGCTCATCGGTGCCCGAGAGCTGCGGTGGTCGCCGGTGGCGATCCACGGTGAGGCAGGAGGATCGGGTGGTACCTCCGTGCTCAGTGCGTCATTCCGCGTCGGTGGGTGGTGGTGGTGGTCGCCGGCAAGCACTACGTCGACGGCGGCCCTTGCTCCGGCGGACGGCGGCTCGGGTGGAGTGTGATCTCGTCGGGGAGGGCTGCGAAGGCCAAATTGAAGCGGGGGTTAGCTTACTGGGTGCTAGAGGAGGCTATCGACGAGATTTGGGCGTCGGGACGGCCTCACCGGAGTGAAACGAGGTGGTGGCCGAGGCGGAACGGGGCGGCCGGAGTTGGGGGAGGAGACCTCCTCGAGTTCCTCCTAGTGGCCTGGCGAGGTGTTGGTGAGGTGCAGAGGTGGTGCGTGGTTGAGGGCGAGCTCGGGGCCCCTTTTTATAGGCGGTCCGAGGCGGTGGCCGTGAATGTTGTTCTCCGGCGAAGGTTACGGCGGCGCAGACCTTGGTCAGGGAGGTTTAGGGGGTTGAGCGTCATCGTGGAGGTCCACTGGTTCCATTCAGATGCTAAACGGACTTGGATTAGGAGCTTTGAGTGGGTTTCGACGGAACGGGGTGGCGCGGGCCCGTCGGCGGCATAGGGCGTGCCCTGTGCTTGCCGACCACGGCGACGGTGCCGCGGGGTGCGCTTGGCGTGCATGAGGCCACGCGAAGGCGGGGCGGCGCGGCGCTGACGGCATGGCGAAGCTCGCCAGGCCCTCGCTGCCGCCACGGGTGGCTCGCCACCGCAGAACTACTAACGCCGGGCGACGCCGCCACCGACGCCGCACCCGTCCAAGGTAGCGTATGGTGCTCGCCAGAGAGGAGGGCCGTGCAGAACGCGCCAGGCGCATAGCTTGACAGGTGACTACTCGACGAAGAAAGCGATAATCGAACTTCTCTCAATCTCTGAATTTTTCCGAAAGTGCAAAGTGACAAAGTGCATGCTAGGTGTTCGACGTAATGTTTTTGGCATGTGGGGATTTTTCCTTGAGCTGATTTTTGGTGGAGTGGCTTCTCATTGCAACAGGAGGTTGCCTGAATTTTGGTGGAATTTTTGGAGAAGAGGAGATATGAATTTCACCAAATTTGACAAATCTGGTCCAAACTTGCAGAAGCTGAAACTTGAAAATTTTGAACAGAAGAAGAGTAGATCTTGATGGTTCTAGGTTGTGGGTGCTAGGGACTATCCAGAGGAGTTGATTTGAGATGAAAGTTCAATGGAATTAAGTTACTTGCTTTGCAAATCACCTAGGCTCAAAAATATGGACATAATTGTTTGGGCAAAGAAATAAATAAAATAAAAATCCAAAAGTGGGTTGGACTGGTTGTGTCAGAATATTTGGATTGTCCCAAAGTGGAAGAGGGGTTTTGGGGAGATTTACCACAAGAGGCGAGATAAAACCATGGGTGGTTTTAAAATAATAGAAGAACCAAAACTCCTAGGGTTTCTTCTAAAAGAAAAATAAATCCAAAAAAATAAATTTGAGAAGTAGAGAATCAGAAGAAAGGTTTTAAATAACCAACACCATAGTTGAAGAAGATGCCAAAGAAAAATCCTTGTCAAAGGGAAAGTCCTTGAGAGAAAGAGATTTTTGGAAGGGTTTAAATGACCTCCTTCAAAACCAACCAAGTTTTTGTTAAAAACCAAAACAAAAATTTTGGAGTGCCACAACACCTACCCCCTTAGGAAAAATCTCGTCCCCGAGATTTCAGCTGATTCTCAAATAAGTGTGGGTGCTCTGTCCGAAGAAAATCCTCTCTTTCCAAAGTTGCTTCACTCTCGGTGTGGTTGCTCCACTAGACTTTGAAGAACCTGATGGTTTTCTGTCGGGTTCTCCTTTCAGACTCCTCCAAGATTTTTATTGGATGCTCACGATATGTGAGGTCTGGCTGCACGTCAATGTTTTCATGGGATACTTGCTTCTCTGGGTTGCTCACGCACTTCCTCAATTGCGAGACGTGGAACACGTCGTGGACGTCGGATAAATCTTCGGGTAAGTCTAGCTGGTAGGCTACCGTACCTCTCCGTGCCACTATGCAGAATGGTCCGATGAATCTTGGTGCCAGCTTCCCTTTAATCTTGAATCTGTACAGGCCTCTCACAGGGGATACTCGTAGGTGCAAAAATTCAACGGGTTCAAAGCTGATTACCCGATGTTTTTGATCTTAATAACTCTTCTGTCGACTTTGGGCTGTCTTGAGTCGATCCTAATCACCTTGACTTTATCTTCGTGCTCCTTGAGCATGTCCGGGTCAAGATATGGCTGTCTCCGGTTCGACCAATTTAGCGGGGTGCGACATCTTCGCCGTCTGAGCCTCAAATGGTGCCATTTGTAGGCTGGCTCGATAACTGTTGTTATATGCGAACTCTGCGTATGGTAAGCTCTCTTCCCAATCGGTCCCAGAGGGTGAGGACACATGCTCTCGCATGTCTTCTAGAATCTGGTTTACGCGCTCGGTTTGCCCATCCGTCTGGGGTGGTATGCGATCTTGAATGCCGCTTGAGTTCCCAGAGCTTGTTGTAAGTGATCCCAAAATCGGGAGACGAATTGAGTGCCTCCGTCCGAGATTATTTTCTTTGGGACTCCATGTAAGGCATTTATACGGGAAAGATAAAGCCTAGCAAGTTTACGAGTGGTATGGGTTGTCTTCACGGGGATGAAGTGTTCTACTTTAGTCAGTCTATCGTTGATGACCCAAATGGCATTATTTCCTGTGTGACCGAGGTAGCCCAACAAAAAATCCATCCCAATCTCGTCCCATTTCCACTCGGGTATTTTATTTGGTTGTAAAAGTCCGGCCGGTTTCTCGTGCTCGTCTTTGATGCGTTGACAAGAGTCACAACATGCGATGAACGTGGCTTTGTCCCTTTTTAGACCGTGCCACCAATATTTTTCCTGAATATCATTGTACATTTTTGTCCCTCCGGGATGTATCGAATACGGGGCGGTGTGGCCTTCAGCTAAGATCTGCTGTTTAAGATCCTTGATATTTGGTACGCAAAGTCTATCCTCCGCATCACAATATTCCCTCGCTTATCGATAATCTAATTCGGGGCCTTGCCCAAACTCACTTTCCGCTTAATGCCTTCAATCTTGGGGTGTCCATGCTGAGCCTCTTTAATTGTTTCCATCGTGGTAGGCTGTATTTCTAAATTTGATATGCTGCCTTCGGTGACTACCGACAAGTTGAGTTTAGCAAACTCCCGCTGAAATTCAGGTCTCAGGTTTGGCAGGCGGTCGTCGTTTGGGCTAGGGTTCCAACTTAGAGCGTCTGCCACTACATTTGCTTTTCCTGGGTGGTAGTGGATTCCAACGTCATAATCCTTCACTAGTTCCAACCAGCATTGTTGCCTTAAATTCAGTTCCGGTTGTGTGAAAATATACTTGAGGCTCTTATGGTCCGTGTATATCTCACAACGATTTTCAAGTAAAAAGTGTCTCCATTCTTTGAGTGCATGAATAACTGATGCGAACTCAAGGTCATGAGTAGGATAATTTTCCTCATGCTTGGGAAGTTGTCTGGAGATATATGCGACTACCTTGCCTTCCTGCATCAACACGCATCCGAGGCCTTTCCGGGATGCATCGCAATACACCTCAAAATTCTTGTGTATGTCTGGCACAATTAATACTGGTGTTGTCGTTAATTTCCTTTTTAATTCTTGGAAACTTTTCTCGCAAGCTTCCATCCATTCAAACTTCTTTTCTTTCTTGAGTAGCTGTGTCATTGGCTTTGCTATGGTGGAGAATCCTTCAATAAATCTTCGGTAGTATCCTGCCATTCCCAAGAAACTTAGTACGTCCGTTACGATGGCTGGTGTCCTCCAGCCAAGTACGGCCTTGACTTTTTCCGGGTCTACGGCAATACCTTCTTGGGTCAGTACGTGGCCCAGAAAACCTACTTGCCTTAGCCAAAATTCACACTTACTGAATTTAGCGTACAATTGATGTTTCCTGAGTTCCCCTTGTACAATTCGGAGATGTTCAACGTGCTCTTACGGTGTCTTGGAGTATACCAGAATATCATCGATAAATACCACAACAAACTTGTCCATAAACTTCATAAATACTTTGTTCATGAGGTGAACAAAATATGCGGGGGCGTTTGTTAGTCCGAATGGCATTACTGTGAACTCATACAATCCGTATCTGGAGGTGAAAGCCGTCTTGGGAATATCTTCGGTTCGCACTTTTAATTGATGGTATCCCGACCTCAAGTCAATTTTTGAGAATACCTTGGCCTAAGCGAGCTGATCAAATAATCATTTATCCGTGGCATCGGATATTTGTTATTGATTGTGACCATGTTAAGCGCTCGATAGTCTATGCACAATCTCAGTGTTCCATCCTTCTTTTTGGAAAATAAGATTGGTGAACCCTAGGGTGAGGAGCTGGCTCGTAAATAACCTTTGTCCAGTAATTCTTTTATTTGCCTCTTCAGTTCTACCAATTCGGATGGTGCCATTCTGTATGGTTTCTTGTATATGGGGGCGGTTCCGGGTGCTAGCTCAATGTTGAATTCTATCTCTCGGTCTGATCGCATGCCTGGTAGTTCTTCGGGAAATACGTCTGGAAATTCACACACCATCGAACCTTGCTTAATTAGTAAATATCCACCTTGTTCAATCTTGGTTGCCGGGATATTTTTCTTTCCTTGGCTGAAACTTTTAAGGTCTTCCCATGGTGGTGGGTGAGAATCACAGTCCGGTTGAAGCAGTCAATAAAAACTTTGTTGGTGGTTAACCAATCCATCCCTAGGATGACATCCAGCCCTTTATTTTCCAACACGATAAGATTTGCGTGAAACTTCAACCCTTCAAACTCAATAATTACTCCCTGGCAATAACTCTGGGTAACTTGCTTAATTGAGGGACTTGACGATCATAGATTTTTCCAAAGGAAGCATCGAAAAATAATTTTGCGAGGCAAAACTTTTCGAAATGAATGTGTGAGAAGCTCCAGAATCAAACAAAACCATGGCAGGTATTGTGTTGACAGGAAACGTACCGAGTATGATTTCTAGGGCATTCTGTGCTTCCTCTTTGGTCACGTGGTTCAGATGACCCTTCCTGTGGTTGTTATTTGGATTGAAATTGTTGCGCTTTGGCGCCGAATTATTGCCTCCGTTGTTCGGCTTTGGGGTCGAGTTCCTTGGCTTGGGGCACTGCTTGGCATAGTGCCCTTCTTCTCCACAAGCGTAACAGGTAACGCCTGGGCGGTATGTGAACTCCTTGTCCCTTGCATGAAAATTCTTGATTGGACGTGAGACGCTTGTCGTGGGTTTGGGTGCCCAGCTTTTCTGAACATCTGTCTTGCTGCGGTGGTTGCGGGCATGATTAGTCTGGTCCCTTTTCCCCTTGCGGAAATCTTCTAAGCTGCGTCTCTCATTTTCCAAGGTAATGGCCTTATCCACCAGCGTCTTAAAATCTGGAAAGGTGTGCACGACCAGTTGGCATTTAAGCGAAGCGTCAGACCGTCTAGGAATTTCTCCATCTTCTTGCTTTTCCGACATACGCCTCGTTGGCAGCGAGACAACAGAGTAAACTGACTGTTGTATTCTGACACCATCATTGTCCTTTGCTTGAGGTCATCATATTCTCTCTTTTTGATCTTCATAAGACTCTTAGGAATGTGTGCCCCACGAAAACCTTCTTTAAACTCCTCCCATGTTATATTATTTTCGTTGGGGTGCAAGTGTAGGAAATTTTCCCACCACGATGCGGCTGCTCCAGTGAGATATTGCGGTGCATACGTACTTTCTCCAGATCTGAACACTGGGCAATAATTAATTTTCTTTCCATGTCTCGAAGCCAGTCCTCGCCTTCAAGAGGTTGGTCAGTGTGAGAAAATGTTTGGGGACGCGTCTTTTGTAGCTCGGATAACTTTGATTGCTGCTGAAACTGCCCACGATGATTTCCCATATTGATGGCTTGGTTCATCATTTCCTGATGTTGTTGCTGACTTTGCTCATAAAGACGGCACATTTGGGAAAGTGTTGTTTCACTGTCCTGTTGACTTGACTGCCCCTGTGTGAAATTGTTGCTTGGTTGTGTGTCATAATTTTGCTCTGGCGGAGTTGGCATGGAGCTGGCCCAAGGACGAGACATTGTTCACTGGGGACATATTTTGTGAAACTCATAAGAAAAGAAATTGGAGTTGCAAAAGTCAATAAATTCATGAAGACGGAAGAAGTCTCAAATGCTCCAAGATTTTTCAAGAGAATAAACGTTTGCGCACGGAGAAGGACTGCTCATTACATAACTTACACGCAAGCAGTAATTATACAATACATCACTCAGGATATGCGCAAATATTCCTGACATGTTATTTAGGCTAGTGCACTCCTCCAGTTCCTACATGATGCATAAACAAGCTACTTCTCACAGCCTATGTACATATAAACATATCGCACAAGTGGGTACATCGCATGGCGGCTAAGCATACTCAGTCGGAGATGGTAACGATTTCCGTTGGCCTGCCAAGGGTGAGGCGCAGTGAGGCTGGGGACTCAACCTCCTCTTCGGAGATAGGCTCCAGACGTGAATTGCTGCGCTGACTTGGTGGAGCAGGTGCCCTATGCGGGACAACTCGAACATGAGCGGGCGCAAGGGGTGGTGCAGAACGAACTGGAGAAGGCGCAATGACATGGTTGAACTCCTCCGTGGTAGGCAGGCGACGAGTAGTGGCGAGAGCAAGAGGGAGCAAAAGATGCTGATGATGAGACGAAAGTCGAGGCGGTGCGGTGCGCAGGAGCTCCCTCCTGTTGGCGGCACAGCCATGGACTGAGTCCATGCGGCAGCTACAAAGTCGTCCACCAAGTTGTCGAAGGCTGCCTCCAAAGCCCGAAGATACTCGATAAGCATCTCAAAAGCTTCGTCTCGTTCTCCTCTGGGGCAAGAGAACGCGTAGTGGCAGGTGTATGGCACGTGACATGGAAGGTAGCGGTAACGACAAGTCTTCGTTGAAGGAAGGATATCCCTGAGACGAGCTATCGCCTCACGGGATGCCATCTGTAGTGCATGCTTCTCCGTGGGCATGGCTCTCCCCAAGAACCGGAAACGCTCAACTCGCCCTCCCTTGAATTGCACCGCGGCCTGGTGCATGGTTAGACGGTCATTGACCTTGTGCTGAGAGAGGGAGAAGACGGGCGACAGATGGCCCCATCGCGACTTGGACGATGAAGGAGAGAAGCTTGACGAACCCATCGGGCATGTTGGAGAACATCTGTGGCTCGCAGTCGTTGCTAGCCATCTACAAAAGTAGGCAAAAATCCTGAGTGGTCAAATCATAAATTTATGCCGATCGTCGAAATTGACTACATTTGTAAAATTTAGAAATAGCTCTATATGCTAATAACCGATTAGCGATCGCACCTAGTGGCTTCCTACAGTCAGCCTGGCTCTGGTACCAAGCTTTTCACGACCGGTTTTCCAATAAAAATATTTATTGAGAAACCGATCTATTAATTCCAGTGTGAGGAAAATCCTCCTCACTGGTAGACAAAACCTTGATACAATAAGCAAGTAGCATTTAATATATTACAGGGTCGATGATCTTGCTCAACAATTTTATTACAAGCACGCCAATAATTATACATAGTGGCGGATATGACACCGTGGAGCGGTGGCATACTACTGACTCGAGGTAAAGTAGTGGAATAACACAGTGGAGTGGATGATATGACTCAGATCGGCGGCTCATCGGCGTCGAGGTGAGGCTCGGTGAATTTATTTGGGTAGCGGAAGCAAATATAACATGATGAATAATCCAGGGTCGACGAGACTGACTGGGATTCCTCTAGGCGTCGGACTCGCTATCGAACTCTTCATCCATGAGATCGCCTTCGTCAGCATCTGGCCAAATCAACAAGCCAGGTGAGTACTTTGAAAGTACTAGCAAGACAGTTCAGACAAAAGATATAACAAATGTATGCACGAATGCGTCATGCGTAATTTAACAATGTGCAATCAAATCAGTATAGCAAGGTAAGTAAAAAGGGAATCGGCGGTAGTCCGCTCGAAAACCCAAAGAAAATAAACTAAAAACCGATCGGGTGTGCAAGCGACACCTCAAGGGCTTAACAAATAAGTAAAGCATGCCACGATCGGCGTCTAAGCGACACCTCATAAAGGGCTTATACTAAAAGAAAAGACATGCGTACATACCGGACGTCGAAGCGACATCACAGAAAGGGCTTGTATCAAAACAAGTAAATAACAATATCACAGTCGGATGTCTGAGCGACATCGCAGAAAGGGCTTATATCAAAAGTAAACGAATAACAATGCCGCAGCCGGATGTCTGAGGGACATCGCAGAAAGGGCTTATATCAGAACAAGTAATTAACATTGCCACAGTCGGACGTCTGAGCGACATCGCAGAAAGGGCTTATACTTCATTTTACAAGAAATGGTACTCACGGAAAATATTCATCACAAGACAAGAACGAGTTAGTCCATCCACAGAAATAAACCTTTAACACTCATGTGGTTCTCGTGGAGTTTCATCTCCGGATGACATTTGACAAGATAAGATGAACACATCACTTGGACCTGAATAAGATGATTTCAAGGATTTTTGACTCTGCAGAGTTTGTACCAAATTATCCATAGCCAACGGATTTCCGTGAGTCACGGGGACTAGTTCCGTTTATGGTATTTCAGAGGAAACACAGCTAACCAAGACACACCCATCCTACCTCACGTTGCTGTGAATCACCCTAGACAGCGTTCAAGAAAAACTCTGAGACGGGGAGATCACAATCTCGAATAGCATGGGATCAAATTTATATACGCGTGCTCTAAGGGGTGCCCCCCTCTCGGTCCCAACCGGAAACACCCATGCCACCTGACCGGATGATAAGCTTTAATCCAGGGCCATGGAACCCTCATCCCGGCCTCTCGATTTGGTGTGTACCAGAAAGTGGTTTGCAACTTACTAAGCCAGATTCCTTATGGAAAACATGTGGTAGTACGAAAGGGGTGACGGACGGAAGCTGGACTGATTTATGTTGACACTGGGTCAATGCTCGGCATAAGGCGGCATGCTACAAAACTGCCATCTTACCCATTCTCATGCCAACTCATGGCCATGCAACTCGCTTCCAACAACTCATGGATTTCGAAACTCACTTGCCTCAACTTTTACGTGATAAAACTTTCATCGAGATGCTCATGAACATGCCATGATACTAATTAATGCAAACATGCCCAAACACTCATCATATCAAAAGTTCAAACATGCTTGCCTGGTTCGGAGTAGTCGGGCCTAGCTCGGTGAAGTTCATGGTTCCGTCACCTCCTTCGGTATCTACGGTATACAAAAATATACGCACTAACGTAAATACCAAGGGGTGCTCAAAAAATATTCCAAATATTTTTCAAATAAATCTGATAAAGAACTAGACAAAATTTTGAAGAGGACAGAAAAAATCACTCAAAAATCCTTTTCTGTTTAAAAGTTATAAGAGTTTTGGTCCGAGGACCTTTCTGTAATGAAACAGAAAACTCTCAGGGGTCTAGGCGAAAAAGTCCAGAAAACGTTTCAGATTAGAAAGCGCCTTTTCCAGAATACGCTTTCAGAAAACGGTTCAAAAAAAAGAAAGGAGAGGCTGACGAGCGGGTCCCACCAATCAGGTTTGAATATTCAAAAGGAGGCGGCAGAGCTCGTCGGTGCCCGAGAGCTGCGGTGGTCGCCGGTGGCGATCCACGGCGAGGCAGGAGGATCGGGTGGTACCTCCGTGCTCAGTGCGTCATTCTGCGTCGGTGGCTGGTGGTGCTGGTCGCCGGCAAGCACTACGTCGACGGCGGCCCTTGCTCCGGCGGACGGCGGCTCGGGTGGAGTGTGATCTCGTCGGGGAGGGCTGTGAAGGCCAAATTGAAGCGGGGGTTAGCCATCGGGTGCTAGAGGAGGCTATCGACGAGATTTGGGCGTCGGGACGGACTCACCGGAGTGAAACGAGGTGGTGGCCGAGGCGGAACGGGGCGGCCGGAGTTGGGGGAGGAGACCTCCTCGAGTTCCTCCTAGTGGCCTGGCGAGGTGTTGGTGAGGTGCAGAGGTGGTGCGTGGTTGAGGGCGAGCTCGGGGCCCCTTTTTATAGGCGGTCCGAGGCGGTGGCCGTGAATGTTGTTCTCCGGCGAAGGTTACGGCAGCGCAGAGCTTGGTCGGGGAGGTTTAGGAGGTTGAGCGTCATCGTGGAGGTCCACTGGTTCCATTAAGACGCTAAACGGACTTGGATTAGGAGCTTTGAGTGGGTTTCGACGGAACGGGGTGGCGCGGGCCCGTCGGCGACAGAGGGCGTGCCCTATGCTTGCCGACCACGGCGACGGTGCCGCGGGGTGCGCTGGCATGCATGAGGCCACGCGGAAGGCAGGGGGGCGTTGGGCGGCGCTGGACGGCATGGCGAGCTGGCTCAGGCCCTCGCTGGCCGCCACGGGTGGCTCGGCCACCGCAGAAACTACCAACGCCGGCGACGCTCGCCGCCACCGACGCCTGCACCCGTCCAAGGTAGCGTGCGGTGCTTTCAGCCAGGAGGAGGGGTCAGGCCAACGCGCCAGGGCGCATAGCTGATGTGTGACTACTCTCTGACGAAGAAACTACACTGAACTTCTCTGAATCTCTGAATTTTTCTGAAAGTGCAAAGTGACAGTGCATGCTAGGTGTTCGACAGAATGTTTTTGGCATGTGGGGATTTTTCCTTGATTTGATTATTGGTGGAGTGGCTTCTCATTGCAACTGGAGGTTGCCTGAATTTTGGTGGAATTTTTGGAGAAGAGGAGATATGAATTTCACCAAATTTGACAAATCTGGTCCAAACTTGCGTTTGAAACTTGAAAATTTTGAACATAAGAAGAGTAGATCTTGATGGTTCTAGGTTGTGGGTGCTAGGGACTATCCAGAGGAGTTGATTTGAGATGAAAGTTCAAAGGAATTAAGGTACTTGCTTTGCAAATCACCTAGGCTCAAAAATATGGACATAATTGTTTGGGCAAAGAAATAAATAAAATAAAAATCCAAAAGTGGGTTGAACTGGTTGTGTCAGAATATTTGGATTGTCCCAAAGTGGAAGAGGGGTTTTGGGGAGATTTACCACAAGAGGCGAGATAAAACCATGGGTGGTTTTAAAATAATAGAAGAACCAAAACTCCTAGGGTTTGTTCTAAAAGAAAAATAAATCCAAAAAAATAAATTTGAGAAGTAGAGAATCAGAAGAAAGGTTTTTAAATAACCAACACCATAGTTGAAGAAGATGCCAAAGAAAAATCCTTGTCAAAGGGAAAGTCCTTGAGAGAAAGAGATTTTTGGAAGGGTTTAAATGACCTCCTTCAAAACCAACCAAGTTTTTGTTAAAAACCAAAACAAAAATTTTGGAGTGCCACAACACCTACCCCCTTAGGAAAAATCTCGTCCCCGAGATTTCAGCTGATTCTCAAATAAGTGTGGGTGCTCTGTCCGAAGAAAATCCTCTCTTTCCCAAGTGGCTTCACTCTCGGTGTGGTTGCTCCACTGGACTTTGAAGAACCTGATGGTTTTCTGTCGGGTTCTCCTTTCAGACTCCTCCAAGATTTTTATCGGATGCTCACGATATGTGAGGTCTGGCTGCACGTCAATGTTTTCATGGGATACTTGGTTCTCTGGGTTGCTCACGCACTTCCTCAATTGCGAGACGTGGAACACGTCGTGGACGTCGGATAAATCTTCGGGTAAGTCTAGCTGGTAGGCTACCGTACCTCTCCGTGCCACTATGCAGAATGGTCCGATGAATCTTGGTGCCGCCTTCCCTTAATCTTGAATCGATGCAGGCCTCTCATAGGGGATACTCGTAGGTACACAAATTCACCGGGTTCAAAGCTGATTCCCCGATGTTTTTGATCGTAATAACTCTTCTGTCGACTTTGGGCTGTCTTGAGTCGATCCCTAATCACCTTGACTTTATCTTTAGCCTCCTTGAGCATGTCCGGGCGAAGATATGGCTGTCTCCGGTTTCGACCAATTTAGCGGGTGCGACATCTTCGCCAGACAGAGCCTCAAATGGTGCCATTTGTAGGCTGGCTCGATAACTTGTTGTTATATGCGAACTCTGCGTATGGTAAGCTCTCTTCCCAACTGGTCCCGTAGGTGAGGACACATGCTCTCAGCATGTCTTCTAGAATCTGGTTTACGCGCTCAGTTTGCCCATCTGTCTGGGGGTGGTATGCGGTACTGAATGCCAGTTGAGTTCCCAGAGCTTGTTGTAAGTGATACCAAAATCGGGAGACGAATTGAGTGCCTCTGTCCGAGATTATTTTCTTTGGGACTCCATGTAAGCAGACGATACAGGAAAGATAAAGCCTAGCAAGTTTCTGAGTGGTATGGGTTGTCTTCACGGGGATGAAGTGTTCTACTTTAGTCAGTCTATCAGTGATGACCCAAATGGCATTATTTCCGTGCCGTGACCGAGGTAGCCCAACAATAAAATCCATCCCAATCTCGTCCCATTTCCACTCGGGTATTTTATTTGGTTGTAAAAGTCCGGCCGGTTTCTCGTGCTCGGCTTTGATGCGTTGACAAGAGTCACAACATGCGATGAACGTGGCTTTGTCCCTTTTTAGACCGTGCCACCAATATTTTTCCTGAATATCATTGTACATTTTGTCCCTCCGGATGTATCGAATACGGGCGGTGTGGCCTTCAGCTAAGATCTGCTGTTTAAGATCCTTGATATTTGGTACGCAAAGTCTATCCCCGCACCACAATATTCCTCGCTTATCGATAACTAATTCGGGGCCTTGCCCAAACTCACTTTCCGTTTAATGCCTTCAATGCTGGGGTGTCCATGCTGAGCCTCTTTAATTGTTTCCATCAGGGTAGGCTGTATTTCTAAATTTGATATGCTGCCTTCGGTGACTACCAGCAAGTTGAGTTTAGCAAACTCCTGCTGAAATTCAGGTCTCAGGTTTGGCAGGCGGTCGTCGTTTGGGCTAGGGTTCCAACTTAGAGCGTCTGCCACTACATTTGCTTTTCCTGGGTGGTAGTGGATTCCAACGTCATAATCCTTCACTAGTTCCAACCAGCGTTGTTGCCTTAAATTCAGTTTCGGTTGTGTGAAAATATACTTGAGGCTCTTATGGTCCGTGTATATCTCACAACAATTTTCAAGTAAAAAGTGTCTCCATTCTTTGAGTGCATGAATAACTGCTGCGAACTCAAGGTCATGAGTAGGATAATTTTCCTCATGCTTGGGAAGTTGTCTGGAGATATATGCGACTACCTTGCCTTCTTGCATCAACACGCATCCGAGGCCTTTCCGGGATGCATCGCAATACACCTCAAAATTCTTGTGTATGTCTGGCACAATTAATACTGGTGCTGTCGTTAATTTCCTTTTTAATTCTTGGAAACTTTTCTCGCAAGCTTCCATCCATTCAAACTTCTTGTCTTTCTTGAGTAGCTGCGTCATTGGCTTTGCTATGGTGGAGAATCCTTCAATAAATCTTCGGTAGTATCCTGCCATTCCCAAGAAACTTAGTACGTCCGTTACGATGGCTGGTGTCCTCCGACCAAGGCACGGCCTTGACTTTTTCCGGGTCACGGCAATACCTTCTTGGGTCAGTACATGGCCCGTAAAACCTACTTGCCTTAGCCAAAATTCACACTTACTGAATTTAGCGTACAATTGATGTTTCTGAGTTCCCTTGTACAATTCGGATATGTTCAACGTGCTCTTCTGGTGTCTTGGAGTATACCAGAATATCATCGATAAATACCACAACAAACTTGTCCATAAACTTCATAAATACTTTGTTCATGAGGTGAACAAAATATGCGGGGGCGTTTGTTAGTCCGAATGGCATTACGGTGAACTCATACAATCCAGATCCGGAGGTGAAAGCCGTCTTGGGAATATCTTGGTTCGCACTTTTAATTGATGGTATCCCGACCTCGAGTCAATTTTTGAGAATACCTTGTCCCGAGCGAGCTGATCAAATAAATCATTTATCCGTGGCATCGGATATTTGTTCTTGATTGTGACCATGTTAAGCGCTCGATAGTCTATGCACAATCTCGGTGTTCCATCCTTCTTTTGGAAAATAAGATTGGTGAACCCTAGGGTGAGGAGCTGGCTCGTAAATAACCTTTGTCCAAGAATTCTTTTATTTGCCTCTTCAGTTCTACCAATTCGGATGGTGCCATTCTGTATGGTTTCTTGTATATGGGGCGGTTCCGGTGCTAGCTCAATGTTGAATTCTATCTCTGGCCCCGATGGCATGCCCGGTAGTTCTTCGGGAAATACGTGCTGGAAATTCACACACTCTTTGGAACCTTGCTTAATTCAGAAATATCCACCTTGTTCAATCTTGGTTGCCGGGTATTTTTCTTTCCTTGGCTGAAACTTTTATGGTCTTCCCATGGTGGTGGGTGAGAATCACGGTCCGGTTGAAGCAGTCAATAAAACCTTTGTTGGTGGTTAACCAATCCATCCCTAGGATGACATCCAGCCCTTTATTTTCCAACACGATAAGATTTGCGTGAAACTTCAACCCTTCAAACTCAATAATTACTCCCTGGCAATAACTCTGGGTAACTTGCTTAATCCCAGGGGACTTGACGATCATAGATTTTTCCAAAGGAAGCATCGAAAAATAATTTTGCGAGGCAAAACTTTTCGAAATGAATGAGTGAGAAGCTCCAGAATCAAACAAAACCATGGCAGGTATTGTGTTGACAGGAAACGTACCGAGTACGATTTCTAGGGCATTCTGTGCTTCCTCTTTGGTCACGTGGTTCAGATGACCCTTCATGTGGTTGTTATTTGGGTTGAAATTGTTGCGCTTTGGCGCCGAATTATTGCCTCCGTTGTTCGGCTTTGGGGTCGAGTTCCTTGGCTTGGGGCACTGCTTGGCATAGTGCCCTTCTTCTCCACAAGCGTAGCAGGTAACGCCTGGGCGGTATGTGAACTCCTTGTCCCTTGCATGAAAATTCTTGATTGGACGTGAGACGCTTGTCGTGGGTTTGGGTGCCCAGCTTTTCTGAACATCTGTCTTGCTGCGGTGGTTGCGGGCATGATTAGTCTGGTCCCTTTTCCCCTTGCGGAAATCTTCTAAGCTGCGTCTCTCATTTTCCAAGGTAATGGCCTTATCCACCAGCGTCTTAAAATCTGGAAAGGTGTGCACGACCAGTTGGCATTTAAGCGCGGGCGTCAGACCGTCTAGGAATTTCTCCATCTTCTTGCTTTCCGACATACGCTCCTCGTTGGCGAGCGAGACAACAGAGTAAACTGACTGTTGTATTCTGACACCATCATTGTCCTTTGCTTGAGGTCATCATATTCTCTCTTTTTGATCTTCATAAGACTCTTAGGAATGTGTGCCCCACGAAAACCTTCTTTAAACTCCTCCCATGTTATATTATTTTCGTTGGGGTGCAAGTGTAGGAAATTTTCCCACCACGATGCGGCTGCTCCAGTGAGATATTGCGGTGCATACAGTACTTTCTCCAGATCTGAACACTGGGCAATAATTAATTTTCTTTCCATGTCTCGAAGCCAGTCCTCGCCTTCAAGAGGTTTGTCAGTGTGAGAAAATGTTTGGGGACGCGTCTTTTGTAGCTCGGATAACTTTGATTGCTGCTGAAACTGCCCACGATGATTTCCCATATTGATGACTTGGTTCATCATTTCACGATGTTGTTGCTGACTTTGCTCATAAAGACGGCACATTTGGGAAAGTGTTGTTTCACCGTCCTGTTGACTTGACTGCCTCGTGTGAAATTGTTGCTTGGTTGTGTGTCATAATTTTGCTCTGGCGGAGTTGGCATGGGCGCGGCCCAAGGACGAGACATTGTTCACTCACAGGGGACATATTTTGTGAAACTCATAAGAAAAGAAATTTGAGTTGCAAAAGTCAATAAATTTATGAAGACGGAAGAAGTCTCAAATGCTCCAAGATTTTTCAAGAGAATAAACGTTTGCGCACGGAGAAGGACTGCTCATTACATAACTTACACGCAAGCAGTAATTATACAATACATCACTCGGGATATGCGCACATATTCCTGACATGTTATTTAGGCTAGTGCACTCCTCCAGTTCCAACATGATGCATAAACAAGCTACTTCTCACAGCCTATGTACATATAAACATATCGCACAAGTGGGTACATCGCATGGCGGCTAAGCGTACTCAGTAGGAGATGGTAACGATTTCCCTTGGCCTGCCAAGGGTGAGGCGCAGTGAGGCTGGGGACTCAACCTCCTCTTCGGAGATAGGCTCCAGACGTGAATTTCTGCGCTGACTTGGTGGAGCAGGTGCCCTATCTTGGGACAACTCGAACATGAGCGGGCGCAAGGTGGTGCAGAATCTAATCGGAGAAGGCGCAATGACATGGTTGAACTCCTCCGTGGTAGGCAGGCTGACGAGTAGTGGCGAGAGCGAGGAGCAAAAGATCTTGATGATGAGACGAAAGTCGGTGGCGGTGCGGTCTTGAGGAGCTCCCTCCTGTTGGCGGCACAACCATGGACTGAGTCCATGCGGGCAGCTACAAAGTCGTCCACCAAGTTGTCGAAGGCTGCCTCCAAAGCCCGATGATACTCGATAAGCATCTCAAAAGCTTCGTCTCATTCTCCTCTGGGGCAAGAGAACGCGTAGTGGCAGGTGTATGGCACGTGACATGGAAGGTAGCGGTAACGACAAGTCTTCGTTGAAGGAAGGATATCCCTGAGACGAGCTATCGCCTCACGGGATGCCATCTGTAGTGCATGCTTCTCCGTGGGCATGGCTCTCCCAAGAACCGGAAACGCTCAACTCGCCTCCCTTGAATTGCACCGCTGACTTTGGTGCATGGTTAGATGGTCATTGACCTTGTGCTGAGAGAGGGAGAAGACGGGGCGCACAGATGGCCCCATCGCGACTTGGACGATGAAGGAGAGAAGCTTGACGAACCCATCGGGCATGTTGGAGAACATCTGTGGCTCGCAGTCATTGCTAGCCATCTACAAAAGTAGGCAAAAATCCTGAGTGGTCAAATCATAAATTTATGCCGATCGCCGTAAATTGACTACATTTGTAAAATTTAGAAATAGCTCTATATGCTAATAACCGATTAGCGATCGCACCTAGTGGCTTCCCAGTCAGCCTGGCTCTGGTACCAAGCTTTTCACGACCGGTTTTCCAATAAAAATATTTATTGAGAAACCGATCTATTAATTCCAGTGTGAGGAAAATCCTCCTCACTGGTAGACAAAACCTTGATACAATAAGCAAGTAGCATTTAATATATTACAGGGTCGATGATCTTGCTCAACAATTTTATTACAAGCACGCGAATAATTATACATAGTGGCGGATATGACACCGTGGAGCGGTGGCATACCTCTTGACTTCGAGGTAAAGTAGTGGAATAACACGGTGGAGTGGATGATATGACTCCTGACCTTTGGCGGCTCATCGGCGTCGAGGTGAGGCTCGGTGAATTTATTTGGGTAGCGGAAGCAAATATAACACAGTTGACTAATCCAGGGTCGACGAGATCGACTGGGATTCCTCTAGGCGTCGGACTCGCTATCGAACTCTTCATCCATGAGATCGCTTTCACAAGATCCGCCAAATCAACAAGCCGGTGAGTACTTTGAAAGTACTAGCAAGACAGTTCGCATAAAAGATATAACAAATGTATGCACGAATGCGTCATGCGTAATTTAACAATGTGCAATCAAATCAGTATAGCAAGGTAAGTAAAGGAATCGGCGGTAGTCCGCTCGAAAACCCAAAGAAAATAAACTAAAACCGATCGGTGTGCAGGCGACACCTCGAAGGGCGAACAAATAAGTAAAGCATGCCACAGTCGGGCGTCTAAGCGACACCTCATAAAGGGCTTATACTAAAAGAAAAGACATGCGTGCCACAGTCGGACGTCGAAGCGACATCACAGAAAGGGCTTGTATCAAAACAAGTAAATAACAATATCACAGTCGGACGTCTGCGCGACATCGCAGAAAGGGCTTATATCAAAAGTAAATGAATAACAATGCCGCAGCCGGATGTCTGAGCGACATCGCAGAAAGGGCTTATATCAGAACAAGTAATTAACATTGCCACAGTCGGACGTCTGAGCGACATCGCAGAAAGGGCTTATACTTCATTTTACAAGAAATGGTACTCACGGAAAATATTCATCACAAGACAAGAACGAGTTAGTCCATCCACAGGAAATAAACCTTTAACACTCATGTGGTTCTCAGGAGTTTCTGTCTCCGGGACTGACATTTGACAAGATAAGATGAACACATCACTTGGACCTGAATAAGATGATTTCAAGGATTTTTGACTCTGCAGAGTTTGTACCAAATTATCCATAGCCAACGGATTTCCGTAGTCACGGGGGACTAGTTCCGTTTATGGTATTTCGTAGGAAACACAGCTAACCAGTACACACCCATCCTACCTCACGTTGCCAGGAATCACCCTAGACAGCGTTCAAGAAAAACTCTGAGACGGGAGATCACAATCTCGAATAGCATGGGATCAAATTTATATATCGCGTGCTCTAAGGGGTGCCCCCTCTCGGTCCCAACCGGAAACACCCATGCCACTGACCGGATGATAAGCTTTAATCCAGGGCCATGGAACCCTCATCCCGCCTCTCGATTTGGTGTGTACCGTAAAGTGGTTTGCAACTTACTAAGCCGTATTCCTTATGGAAAACATGTGGTAGTACGAAAGGGAGATGGACGGAACTGGACTGATTTATGTTGACCTTGGGTCAATGCTCGGCATAAGACCGGCATGCTACAAAACTGCCATCTTACCCATTCTCATGCCAACTCATGGCCATGCAACTCGCTTCCAACAACTCATGGATTTCGAAACTCACTTGCCTCAACTTTTACGTGATAAAACTTTCATCGAGATGCTCATGAACATGCCATGATACTAATTAATGCAAACATGCCCAAACACTCATCATATCAAAAGTTCAAACATGCTTGCCTGATTCGGAGTAGTCGGGGCCTAGCTCGGTGAAGTTCGCGGTTCCGTCACCTCCTTTGGTATCTACGGTATACAAAGATATACACACTAACGTAAATACCAAGGGGTGCTCAAAAATATTCCAAATATTTTTCAAATAAATCTGATAACAAACTAGACAAAATTTTGAAGAGGACAGTAAAAGAATCACTCAAAAATCCTTTTCTGTTTTAAAAGTTATAAGAGTTTTGGTCCGAGGACCTTTCTCTAATGAAACAGAAAACTCTCAGGGGTCTAGGCGAAAAAGTCCAGAAAACGTTTCAGATTAGAAAGCGCCTTTTCCAGAATACGTTTTTAGAAAATGGTTCAAAAAAAAGAAAGGAGAGGTCGTGGGCGGGTCCCACCCGTCGAGTTTGAATAATCAAAGGAGGCAGCAGAGCTCGTGGCGCCGAGAGCTGCGGTGGTCGCCGCATGGCGATCCACGGCGAGGCAGGAGGATCGGGTGGTACCTCCGTGCTCAGTGCCTCATTCCGCGTCGGTGGGTGGTGGTGGTGGTCGCCGGCGAGCACTACGTCGACGGCGGCCCTTGCTCCGGCGGACGGCGGCTCGGGTGGAGTGTGATTTCGTCGGGGAGGGCTGCGAAGGCCAAATTGAAGCGGGGGTTAGCTTACTGGGTGCTAGAGGAGGCTATCGACGAGATTTGGGCGTCGGGGACGGCCTCACCGGAGTGAAACAAGGTTGTGGCTGAGGCGGAACGGGGCGGCCGGAGTTGGGGGAGGAGACCTCATCGAGGTCCTCCTAGTGGCCTGGCGGGGTGTTGGTGAGGTGCAGAGGTTGTGCGTGCTTGAGGGCGAGCTCGGGGCCCCTTTTTATAGGCGGTCCGAGGCGGTGGCCGTGAACGGAGTTCTCCGGCGAAGGTTACGGCGGCGCAGAGCTTGGTCGGGGAGGTTTAGGGGGTTGAGCGTCATCGTGGAGGTCCACTGGTTCCATTCAGACGCTAAACGGACTTGGATTAGGAGCTTTGAGTGGGTTTCGACGGAACGGGATGGCGCGGGCCCGTCGATGGCAGAGGGCGCGCCCTGTGCTTGCCGGCCACGGATACGGAGCCGCGGGGTGCGTTGGCGTGCATGAGGCCACGCGGAAGGCAGGGGGCGTTGGGCGGCGCTGGACGGCATGGCGAGCTGGCTCAGGCCCTCGCTGGCCGCCACGGGTGGCTCGGCCACCACAGAATCGCCAATGCCGCGGCGACGCCGGCCATCGACGCCGCACTGGCCCAAGGGAGCGTGGTGCTCGCCAGGAGGAGGGTCAGGCGAACGCGCCAGGGCGCATAGTTGACAGGTGACAACTCTCTTACGAAGAAACGACACTGAACTTCTCTGAATCTCTGAATTTTTCTGAAAGTGCAAAGTGACAATGCATGCTAGGTGTTCGACAGAATGTTTTTGGCATGTGGGGATTTTTCCTTGAGCTGATTTTTGGTGGAGTGGCTTCTCATTGCAACTGGAGGTTGCCTGAATTTTGGTGGAATTTTTGGAGAAGAGGAGATATGAATTTCACCAAATTTGACAAATCTGGTCCAAACTTGCGTAAGCTGAAACTTGAAAATTTTGAATGTAAGAAGAGTAGATCTTGATGGTTCTAGGTTGTGGTTGCTAGGGACTATCCAGAGGAGTTGATTTGAGATCAAAGTTCAAAGGCATTAAGGTACTTGCTTTGCAAATCACCTAGGCTCAAAAATATGGACATAATTGTTTTGGGCAAAGAAATAAATAAAATAAAAATCCAAAAGTGGGTTGGACTGGTTGGGTCAGAATATTTGGATTGTCCCAAAGTGGAAGAGGGGTTTTGGGGAGATTTACCACAAGAGGCAAGATAAAACCATGGGTGGTTTTAAAATAATAGAAGAACCAAAACTCCTAGGGTTTCTTCTAAAAGAAAAATAAATCCGAAAAAATAAATTTTAGAAGGAGAGAATCAGAAGAAAGGTTTTTAAATAACCAACACCATAGTTGAAGAAGATGCCAGAGAAAAATCCTTGTCAAAGGGAAAGTCCTTGAGAGAAAGAGATTTTTGGAAGGGTTTAAATGACCTCCTTCAAAACCAACCAAGTTTTTGTTAAAAACCAAAACAAAAAATTTGGAGTGCCACACTCAGTTTGCCGATCTTGCCAATGAAGACATCAATTCCACCAAAGGGGAACCAATACCCATACTCAATTGAGCCGACCTCGGGGCCCCAGCCTGCGTCGTTGATGTAGAGATTGCCGCGACGAATCTTGGTCATCCGGCCCACAACGTATCCCTTGAGTCCTTCGAAGTTGCCCTCTAAGAACCTGAAACCATCGTGCGATAGCCCCAAGGTGGGCGCTAACTGTCGTGGGATTGTCACGGCAGATGTTCTAGTGTGAGGACTTAGTCGTGGAGCCATCGCAACGAAGTTAGCTTAAAGGGGTTAAACAGGACAAAGGACACGGGGAGTTTATACTGGTTCGGCCCCTTGCGGTGAATGTAACGGCCTAATCCAGTTTGAGGTTGTATTGCTAGGGTTTCAATGACCAGGGAGCGAATATGCTTAACCTGGCTCTCGAACTGTTGTTTCTTGTTCCTAAACCGTCGTCGGGTCGTCCCTTTATATACACAGGTTGACGTCCCGCAGTTGACAGAATCCCGGCTGGCTCATAAACGTGTCCGACTCGGTATCTGCTCTTTCGTGTCTTACAATACAAGTCATACACCTAAGGCGGTTTATATCTATGGCCCTAACCCGCCTCTGGGCTTTGGGCCTTCTTATTAAATATCCTTCATAAGTCGCCATCTTGTATGTCTTCATGGGCTTCAATACTGGTAACCATAATGAGTATAATCCGGCCCTCCTCGGCGGTTTAAACTTAATAGTTATATCCCCAACAACAGGTGAACAAACAAATTACGACTTGACGCGTTATGTTAAAAAAAGAGGCAAACCATGTGGGGCCTACCTTAGAGGCAAGGCTCTATACACTCGAGATGCTCTGTATGTATTACTTTTGATGTGTCCCGTCAACTCGTAGAACAAGGAGAAGCTTGCTTAGTATGCCGTCTCCCCCGCCCACGAGCGCGGTGGCTCGCGGAACAAGGTGAAGCTTGCTTTCTACTCCTACGCCCGCTCCCTCGCGCACGCGCGCGGTGGCTCGTAGGACGAGGAGAAAATTTTACTACTCCCTCTGTTTACTCCTCGTCCCTAAGTTGGTTAGAGAAATTATCATATTGTTTGGAATATATGTCCTTTAGTAGATTTCAATATGAACTACTCAACTAGTACATACTCCAAACACTGATGTATATAGATGTATTTTAGAGTGTAGATTCACTCATTTTGCTCCGTATGTAGTCCATATTGAAACATACGTAATAGTACGCACTCTCCCTTGCCCCTCGACCCTCACCCATGTGGTTTACGTGCAGCAATTCATTCGGTCTCATATAGCCAGAACGATATATACTGCAATACCATTATTGCTCGACTTCCCGAAGAGGCGAAGAGCCAATCACTAGGTTAATATTTTGGAGATGCCAAGCGCAAGCTTTATAGGAGAACGAGTAGTAGTACTAGTATGTACCAGTGGTTCGTACTGTACGAGGAAGAAGGCAACAAGATGTATGTTCTGCGTGACAGTCTCTTCTTACAGGACGTGCTGGACCTAGTGGACCTCATTGTTGCAATGGGACTACTCCCTATCATAGATGGACCTAGTGGACCTCATTGTTGCTATCGAAAGGAATAGCCATCCTCTACACATCCTCCTATGTAAAATGAGTAAATGAGACAAAAAGAGAAAGAGAAAAAGTAATGAAATCACCAGCCTTAGATCCAAACCTATTGTATTAGTGAATGATATTTGTACATCATGATTGACATGGCTATATTATTAACCAGGCTACGGAGGTAGAAGCGGGATTTTTATTTATTCCTGGACGTAGCAGTGGATGGATATTAACCCAGGAGTGAAATGATGGCTGCTTCCTCGGTCAAACATAGAGAAAGGTGGGCTTCATGATTTCACGGTTTATTAGTCATTATTACTGCCTATACTCTTTGCCCATATATAATAACCGCGTGGTAGTACAGTAGTGGGCTATACATTTAATGACCATGCTCGAAGAGAAGAGGTGCACGCACCCACGCACGTAGTGTACTAGTAGCACTCTTTACATCTTTTGCATCTTCTCCAACCACACACGTGACACGGTGGAGCTCATTTGTGTAAGATGACGCAGCCCACATGATAATTTGACACGTCTAGTAGTAGTTACTCACTTATAAATAATGGAGGGTCGGGAACCACACGTGAACGTTGTCGCGTCATTTATAAATAAAGTTTTCTTTCTTTAGTGGCACGTACGCAATATAAATTGGTTCATATGGAGAGAAAAGGAAACAACTCTAGCAGATGACGACTGTTGCCACATCTCTAACATCCAGCAGATGACGTCCTCCGGGGGAAGGTGTGGATGCTTAGTGTAGATGCGGTTGCCGTCGTGGACGGTGAAAACCCACTATCGACACATCCCGATCAGGGGTCCCTGCCGTTCTCTCTCACAAAGCGGCGAGGTTGCCTTCGTCCCTTGCTCACCGCCGCGACGCGGGCAGTTGCCACCTCCCGTCGCACTCCTCTAGGTTGAGCTACATCCCGAAATCCCTCAGGTACAACTTCCTTTACATGCGGCTTGCACCACTGCTCCAACTGCCCACATCACTCCATGTGGATATTTCTGTACTTCTTTGGCCCGCACATACCTCTACTGGCTTCTACGTATTGAATTTGTCATGAATTTATGTCTCATCAACTAGTCCTAGTAATCTTATTCTAATCACGCTTCTTCAATTTCTTAACCATAGGGATGCTCATCTCGATTTGGTTGAAACTGCACAAAATGATCTGATGTCAAAGGGTTGCAAACTTCATTTCTTCGGAAGCTCCAATGTTGCCAGCAAATTAAAGCCTGGTTAGGGTTTACGGTTCAAGGGCTAGGGACTGTATGGATCGTTTTTTCTTTAGTTGTCTCTGTTCCAAAATAAGTGTCAACTTTAGTAGTAGTACAACTTTGTACTAAAGTTTGCATAAAGTAGAGACACTTATTTTGGAACGGAGGGAGTACATATTGGCTATGATCTGTCAATCATTGAGATGAAATATAATGCATGTTAGTCTCGTTTGTATTTGCTGAAATGTTGCAACGGGCAACCTTGGACGTAAGATACATTAAATAGAAGCTGGGAGCTTCATAGCATTGTACAAATTTATCTCACTGAGAAATTACAGTACGTACTATACTAGTACTATGTAAAGAGTTAGGTGTCTCATACGTCTCCAACGTATCTATAATTTTTGATTGTTCCATGCTATTATATTATCGGTTTTGGATGTTTAATGGGCTTTATTATGCACTTTTATATTATTTTTGGGACTAACCTATTAACCGAAGGCTGTAACAGCCTGGATTTTGGCCCTTTTCCTTTTCTATTTGATTTATTGGTTTGTGCTCTGTTTTTTTCTTTTTGGAGGGGTTCTGTGGCCTTGTCACCTGGGAAATCATCCTCATTTCCCCTCCCAAGTGTCTCATCATTCTCAAAACCTTGCCAAGATCATGTCACTCCACTGCTTGACCAAACCCTAATTTCTTTTTCTCAGGAATATTCCTTTTTCTATTAAAGGAATAACCATGTCTGCCCTAGGTTGTGAAGCAACCTTTATTTCCATCACTCCTAAAATTCCAAAATAATTCTCAAATTTTTTTTGGCTCATATCTTTCTGAAATATGGAAAAATATTTCATTTGTCATGTTTATCATCTTGCTCAAATAATTAATTTCCTATTCTTCCCTAAATGGCACATTGTGAAGCAAGTGCTATTTTCCTTTTCCCAATTTACCTCAAACTCCTTGGACACCTTTTAATGTCAATATCAATGCCACATGCCAAAATGCAACCTCATTTGCCTAGTAATTATTTAATTATGATTTTCCAAAGTTTCTATTCAGAAAGAAGCTTTGTGAAGGAGGTTCAAGCTAGGGCGAGGGCTTTTGGAGGCCGAGATCCACGGAGCTCGTTTCCAAAATACAAATTTCCACAAGGTGAAAAAATTTAAACTTGTTTGTATACACTTTCACACATGTGTATTGCGTCTGTGCAAAAATTCAAAACCAAATACTTTCACACGTGGCGTCTGAGAAAAAAGACAAAAAGCGTATTTCTAGAATGGGCCAATATTTTTTTGTTGGGCGGATTTTTGTTTTTTGTACAGCCTACAAATCACAAAAATTCAAATAATTTTCGTACACGTTCGTGCAGAAATCTATTAAGTTACCGTGGAATTTTGTTTTGAATTTTTCTGAAACTTTGAAATATAAATTTTGATTTTTTCAAAATACCGAGCTCCCTGGAGCTCGGCCTCCGTTGGCATTTTTCGGTTCAAGCTAGGCATATCCAAATGAGTTGCCATTTTGCAAGATCCCTCGTATCATCATATCATAGCCCTCCACCAAAGTAGAGCTCATGTCATGCCTCCATGTGAGCTCATCTTCAATTCTTTGATTCTGCCCAAAATTTCAGTTTGTGAAGCAGGTATATTTTATCTTGCTCGATTATGGCTGCCAATGTTTCTAGGCCTTCTATTATCCATATAACCGACCTCCGCCCATTTTGGGCATGGCTCATCAAGCCATTATTCCTCTAGAATTTTTGCAAGTTTCTGTCTAGAGGAGATATTTGTGAAGCAAGTACCAGTTTGGCTTGGCCAATTGGTATGAGACTTTTTGATCATCTTCATAGGATCAAATGACTTTGCCTTGCCCAATTTGAGCTCAATTTGACACTCCATGTGAGTACACCATCCTGATCAAGTTTCTGGACCATTTTAGTCAGTTGCAAAGCAACTATGATTTATCTTGGTCCAAACCTTCTCAAAGTTACCAGGATGAAAGTTCTTCTTACCCTAAACCTCGCAGACAAACACTATGGCTCCAAAACCCTTCCTGTTGATTACTAGTGCTCACCCAAGTTTACTGCAGTAAACTTCAGAGACTGCTTACCGTTTAACAAGACCACTTTTGATCGAGCTACCACCGTAGATGAGACCTATCCTGGAAGAACTTACCACTAGAAACATGTTCAAGCCCATCTCCCCCACTACATGCCAGTGCACGCGGTGACCGTGTTAATGGCATTGCTATGCACGCGCTTTGTGTGCAGTGGCCGCGTCCAGTGGATGTTTGTCATTCGGACCCTCTTCCTCTCGTCGGTTTCGCACGCGTGAGCGTGTCCAGCAGCTAGCATGCGTCATCGCCGATCACCTGGACCCCTCTCCCCCTCCGTCTGCTTCCTCATCGACGCTCACCGATGCTCGCCGCTTAACGCCCACGAGAGAACAATGGCGTTTTGGCTCGGTTTGTCGGCGCTTCTTCCTCCACGCGCTCCCTTGGCTTTCTCCTCCCCGTGAGCTCTCCACTGTGTCTCCCTTGTCGCCTGCCTCCGAGTTCATGCGAGTGGCCACGCGTCCTCGGCGACGCCAGCTCGGCCTCCTTGCCCCACAGCTATATAAGGCCACCCCGAGACCCCCCGAGCTCACCAGCCTCCTCTACTCCCTCCTAGCTACCTCCCCGACCAGTCAACTGAGCTCCAGAGTCTCTCATTCCTCCTCCATGGCCGCCATGTCCGCCTCGGGTTCGGCCTAAATTGGCTCAAGCCCGACCTTCTCCCTCCACTCTACCACCACCAGAGGATTCCCCGTAGCCGGCACCCATCAGATCGGCGCCAGAGTGCTCGTAGCTGCGAGTTCCCTAGTCCGGCCGCCGCCATGGGTTCTCTGCCACCATGCGGTGCCACGGCCACACCCTCCTGGCGCTCGCTTCCGAGCGGGAGCAGTTCGTCTTCCTGATCTCGCCGGTGTGCTGGGCCTCGCTGGAGACGTCCCAGGTCGCCGGAACGGGCGCCGACAGCAGCGGTCGCCCTCTGCCTTTGCGGGCGAGAGGGAGGTAGGAGAAGGAAACGAGGACAGGCGGGCCCCCTCCTTTCCCCAACCCTACCTGGCAGCCACTCTGGCACTGACCCCTCCCTATCCACGTGGATAAGTGGCGAGCCACGCATGTAAGTCCCCGCGTTGACCTGAACTGCTGAGGTGGATAAGTGAAAGCATATTCTGGCGAATACGTTTTCCTCCATCGATTGCGCATTTTGTTTCTTCTTCAGCCCAGATTACGTTTTCATTTGAGTGAAAGCGTATTTCTCTAATTGAGCTTTCTGTTTTTCTGTCCAGGCCCTGTTTGAAAATATTTTCATTACAGATAGGCCCGTGGCAGAAAAACCTTCATATCTTTTTGCCCACAACTCCAAATGAGGTGATTCCAAAGCCCACTTCTTCGTTTCATCGAGCCCGTTCTGATGGAATCATTTTCACAATGCTTTGACATTCTGAAAATGACCATTTTTCCCTTGCGCTTAATCAGCACCCTTTGAGAGAGAACGTTTTCCGGCGATTCATTCCGCGAGCTTCTCACATTTTCTCCCGGTGATTTCTTCCACCCCAGGCAAACCACACCCTCCATTTGAATGATTGCAATGCAGTGACATGGTTTCCTTATTTAAACTTATTTAAAATATTTTTCTAGCTACTTGTGATTTGTTCATGGCATTCTCGGAGTATTGTTTTGATATTGCTATTGCCATGATATTGCTTGGAGTTCTAGGATTATATTTTTGATGAGTATGTGGATGACATGTGCCTTTGGATTCTTAGTGGCTATTATGATTATTTTCATGATGGTATCTGTTATTATATTTTGGAGTATTACTTTGGATATCATGCTGCCTTTGGATTACTAGTGGTTAGTATGATTATTTTCATGATGCTAGTTGATGTTCTATTGCTTGGAGTATTATTTTAGGAGATGATGTTTACATGTGGATCTTAGCCGAATAGTTTTATTCTTGTTATTGGAGTAGTAGGATTATGGTTTCGGATTCATCATGACAGTAGTGTTGTGCTACCCCTGGAGTATTTTGAGATGATGATATTATGCTTGGATTATTTGTTGGATATTGCTATGACTTGGATTATAGTTTGGTAGTTGATATCGGAGTATCAGTTATCACAGTTATATTTTTGGGGATAAATTCCATCATTAAGTTGGTCAGGTGCCACGAAACCGGGCTTTTCCAGTGCAACCACATTTGCCTTTATGGGAAATGCCCTAATGCGGTCTATTGCCGTGCCTCTCGCCGGTGCCTCTAACGAGGGAAGGTTATGGGCACGCGCTACCCTGATCAGGTAGGCGGACATAACCTTGTGTACCCCTAGTTGTTAGGCGCCTTTTTGTCCCTGTTTGGGACGTTTATGTTTTGACCATGACGGTGGTCATTGTGTCTTTGGTAGACACGGGGCCACCCAGGACTAGCCCTAAGGGGAGTGAGTCGGAGTGGCCAGGAGAGTGTCATGACAATAGATCGGTTTTGTCGGAACGCCATTGGTCCACCCGAATGGGAGTACGAGGCCATGGGTTCTGTGGTGTGGGTAAAGTGCGCTACCTCTGCAGAGTGTGTTTATTTAATCTATCAATAGCCGCGTCCTCGGTCATGGGCATGGGTTCGTACTAGGTCCCACCGTTCGATCAACACTCACATGACGGAATGACTTATAGATGATTTATATGATGATATGTTGAGCAGTATAGATTGACAAGATGTTGATGATGAGGTTGGACACCAAGTGTTGGTCATGGTTGTGATCACCGGAAAGATCACCGTTTGGTTTTGATCACGAGGTGATCGAGATGGTATATTGGTTGGCCAGTTATCCAAGAAAGAGATGGTTATGGAGATCTGAGATGGTTATTTATCAGTATTGTATCAGTTTCATACCATGCTTAGTAGTTGCTTCATCATGGTAGTTGTTACTTTAATTAACCTGATTAATGCTATGTTATTTTCTTGCCTTGATGTTTTTGGTTGTTGTGAGCTTGCAAGTACATTCAATGTACTGACCTGGCGTGTCATGCCAGATTGCAGGTGATGCCGTGATTGCTTGATTGCTTGTCGTGGTTTCCGTTTATGCGAGCTAGATCGTGTCCCAGCCAGAGTCCCTGCGGAGTGGAGATTCACCACCTTCGTCATTGTTCCGCTGCTAGAAGTATTCCACTGCTACGAGTTGTTTTGATGTGCTTCTTTGTAACATCGGACCAGTGCCGTATCGCAGGCGTAGTGTCACCGTGCTGATGTGCTTCTTTGTAACATCAGACCCTTGTATTATTATCCTTGTAATACAGCTGATTTGTTCTATGTCAACCAGTGCTGTATTCCAGAGACTTCTCCTCGATCTCTGAGCTGGTATACGGGCCGTTCCGGTTTCTCTAAGCCGAGGTGCAACAGGCATGGTATCAGAGCAGGTCTGGCTGTAGGATGCCCTAGTCAGCGCGAGCAGTAGAAATCGGTAGTATAGAGTCTAACGTGTTTATTGCATTTGGTTGCTGCATATAGCCTTATTTTGTTACTAATGGTTTAATGATAACCCACAAGTGTAGGGGATCGCAACAGCTTTCGATGGTAGAGTATTCAACCCAAATTTATTGATTCCATACAATGGGAGCCAAAGAATATTCTCAAGTATTAGCAGCTGAGTTGTCAATTCAAGCACACCTGGATAACTTAGTATCTACAGCAAAGTATTTAGTACCAAAGTAATATGATAGTAGTGGTAACGGTAATAAAAGTAACAGAAGCAAAAGTAATACTTTTGGTGTTTTGTAGTGATTGTAACAGTAACAACGGGAAAGTAAATAAGCGAAAACCAGTATATGGAAAGCTCGTAGGCATTGGATCGGTGATGGAAAATTACGCCGGATGCGGTTCATCATGTAACAGTCATAACATATGGTGACACGGAACTAGCTCTAATTCATCAATGTAATGTAGGCATGTATTCTGAATATAGTCATACGTGCTTATGGAAATGTCACGACCGGTTTTTCAATAAAAAATATTTATTGAGAAACCGACCTATAAAATCCAGTATGAGGAAAGTCCTCCATACCGGTAGACAAAACTTTGATACAAAAAGCCAGTAGCACTAAAATATTACAGGGTCGAGTTGAAGATGCCCAACCAATTATTACAAACACGCCAATAATTATACATAATGGCGGATATGACACAATGGTGTGGGGTGGCAATACTACTGACTCGAGATATAAGTGATTAGTGGAATAACACAGTGGGGTGGATAATAAGACTACTACCTTTGGCGGCTCATCGGCCGAGGTGAGGCTCGATGAATTTATTGGGGTAGCGGAAGCGGATATATCACAGTGACTAATCCAGGGATCGCACGAGACTGACTGGGATTCCTCTAGGCGTCGGACTCGCTATCGAACTCTTCATCCATGAGATCGCCTTCATCAGCATCTGGCCAAATCAACAAGCCAGGTGAGTACTTTGAAAGTACCCGCAAGACAGTTCGGACATAAGATATAACAAATGTATGCGTGAATGCGACATGATTAGGTCTTAACAATTTGCAATCAAATCAGTATAACAAAGTAAGTAAAAAGGGAATCGGCGGTAGTCCGCTCGAAAACCCAAAGAAGATAAACTCAAGACCGATCGGGTGTCTGAAGCGACGCCTCGAAGGGTGAACAAATAAATAAAGCATGCCACAGTTGGGCGTCTAAGCGACACCTCATAAAGGGCTTATATTGAAAGAAAAGACATGCGTGCCGTAGTCGGACGTCGGAACGACATCACAGAAAGGGCTTATACCAAAAGTAAATAATAACAATGCCGCAGTCGGACGTCTGAGCGACATCACAGAAAGGGCTTATAACAAAAGTAAGTAATAACAATGCCGCAGTCGGACGTCTGAGCGACATCACAGAAAGGGATTCTAACAAAAGTAAGTAATAACAATGCCGCAGTCGGACGTCTGAGCGACATCACAGAAAGGGCTTATAACAGAAGTAAGTAATAACAATGCCGCAGTCAGACGTCTGAGCGAGATCACAGAAAGGGCTTATAATTCATTGTTCATAACTGACAAGAAATGGTGCTCTCGGAAAACATTCCTCACAAGGCAATAAGCGGGTTAGTCCATTTACAGGAAATAAACATTTAACACTCATATGGTTCTCAGGAGTTTCACACCGAGACTGTCACTTGACAAGATAAGATGAACACAATACTTGGACATGGATAAGATGAAATTCAACAATTTTGACTCTGCAGAGTTTGTACCAAAATTGTCCACAGCCAACGGATTTCCGTAGTCACGAAGGACTAGATCCGTTTACGGTATTTCGGAGGAAACACAGCTAACCAGTACACACCCATCCTACCTCACGTTGCCAGGAATCACCCTAGACAGCGTTCAAGAAAAACTTTGAGACGGGGAGATCACAATCTCGAATAGCATGGGATCAAATTTATATCTGCGCTCTAAGGGTGCCCCCTCTCGGTCCCAACCGGAAACACCCATGCCCCCTAACCGGATGAAAGGCTTTAATCCAGGGCCATGTAACCCTCTACCCGGCCTCTCGATTTGGTGCGTACCAGGAAGTGGTTTGCAACTTACTAAGCCGTATCCCTTGCGGGAAACAGGTGGTAGTACGAATGGGGAGACGGACGGAATTTGACTGATTTGAGTTGACACTGGGTCAACGATCTGGCATAAGTCTGGCATGCTACAACACTGCCATCTTACCCGTTCTCATGCCAACTCATGGCTATGCAACAAGTTTCCAACACCTCATGGATTTCCCGAAACTCACTTGCCTCAACTCATACGGGATAAACTTTCATCGAGATGCCCATGAACATGCCATGATACTAAAATAATGCAAACATGCCCAAACACTCATCATATCAAAAGTTCAAACATGCTTGCCTGGTTCGGAGTAGTCGGGGTCTAGCTCGGTGAAGTTCGCGGTTCCGTCACCTCCTTCGGTATCTACGGTACACAAAACACACGCGCTAACGTAAATCCCGTGGGGTATAGAAAATTAACCCAAATATTTTTCAAATATATATGATAAAAAACTAGACAAAATTTTGAAGATGACAGAAAAGGAATCACTCAAAAATTCCTTTCTGTTAAAAAGTTATAAGAGTTTTGGTCCAAGGACCCATCTGTAATGAAACAGAAAACCCTCAGGGGCCTAAGCGTAAAAGTGCGTAAAAATGAGTTCAGTAGAAAGCGTATTTTCCAGAGTACGCTTTCAGAAAACAGTTCAAAAAAAAATAGAGAGGCTGACGGGCGGGTCCCACCCGTCAGGTTTGAATATTTGAAAGAGGCGGCAGAGCACGACGGTGCCCGAGAGCCGCGGTGGTCGCCGGCGGCGATCCACGGCGAGGTAGGGAGATCGGAAGGTACCTCCATGCTCAGGGCGCCATTCCGCGTTGGTGGGTGGTGGTGGTGGTCGCCGGCGAGCACCACGTCGACGGCGGCTCTTGCTCCGGCGGACGGCGGTTCGGGTGGTCGTGGGCCTCGTCGGAGAGTGCTGCGGAGGTTAAATTGAGGTGGGGGTTAGCCTCCTAGTGGTGCCACGAGGCTACGGGCAAGAGTAGGGTGGTGGAGGAGTTCTCACCGAAGAGAACGTTCCCGGAGCCCGAGGCGGACGGAGTTGGCCGGAGGCGAGGAAGAAAGGCCCCTCGAGGCTCTTCCAGTGGCTAGGCGGGGTCTGGTGAGGTGGTGGAGTTGTGCGAGGTCGAGAGCAAGCTCGGGGGTGCTATTTATAGATGGCCCGAGGCGGTTGCCGTGAACGGATAAGTCCGGCGAGTGTTACGGCGGCGCAGGGCATTGGTCGGGGTGGTTTTAGGGTTGAGTGCCATCATGGAGGTCAACTGATTCCGTTTAGGTGCTGAACGAGCCAGAATTGGGTGCTTTGGGTATGCTCGACAGAACGGAGCGGCGCGGACCTGTCGGCGGCAGGGAGCACGTTCTGTGCTTGCCGGGCCACGGCGACGGTGCTGCATGCGTGCGCTGGCAAGGAGAAGGCCACGCGGAGCTCTCAGGAGGTTTGGGCGGTGCGGAACGGCGTTATGCCACAGGTTGCCTCGCCGCCGCCACGGTGGTTCTGCCGCCGTGGAACACGCCGGGCAGCGGGCTGTGGCGCCACCGACCCTGTGAATGAGCCAAGCGCCGTGGTGGTGCTCCGGACAGGGAGGAGGGCTGTGAGCAACGTGCCAAGTGCACTGTCGACGCGTGACTGAACTCGACGAAGGGAAACGACTCGAACTCAAACTCTGAACTTTTCTCAAGATGCAAAGAAACAAAGGCCGCTGTGTGTTCGATGTAATGATTTTGGTATGTGGGAGTTTTTCCTTGAGCTGATTTTTGGTGGAGTGGCCTCTCATTGCATCTGGAGGCTGCCTGAATTTTTGTGGAATTTTTGGAGAAGAGGAGATATGAATTTCACCAAATTTGACAAATCTGGTCCAAACTTGCAGAGACTGAAATTTGAAATTTTTGAAAAGAAGAAGAGTGGATCTTGATTGTTCTAGGTTGTGGGTACCAAGGACTATCCAGGGGAGTTGGTTTGAGCTCAAAACTCAATTGCATTTAGGTACTTGCTTTGCAAATCACCTAGGCTCAAAATAATGGATGTAAAAGATTTGGGACGAGAAATAAATGAAATAAAATTCAGAAATGGATTGAACTTGTTGAGACAGAATGTTTGGATTGCCCCAGAGTGGAAGGAGAGATTTTGGGAAGATTTTACCATGTGGTGCATGGTAAAATCATGAGTGGTCTCAATATTGGAGAAGATGCAAAACTCCTAGGGTTTTCTTTTTAAAAGAAAATAGAACCCAAAAATTTGAATTTTGAGAAGAGGGCAATCAGAAGAAAAGTTTTTAAAAACCAAACACCAGAGTTGAAGGAGATGCCAAAATAAAATCCTTGCCAAAAGGAAAAAGTTTTTGAGAGAGAGATTTTTGGAAGGGTTTAAATGACCTTCTTCAAATCCAACAAAGTTTTTGAAGAAAACAAAAAGAACATTTTTGGAATGTCACAACACCTACCCCCTTAGGAAAAATCTCATCCCCGAGATTTCAGCTGATCCTCAAATAAATGTGGGTGCTCTGTCCGAAGAAAATCCTCTCTTTCCCGAGTGGCTTCATTTTCGGTGTGGTTGCTCCACTGAACTTTGAAGAACTTGATGGTTTTCTGTCGGGTTCTCCGTTCAGACTCTTCCAAGATTTTTATTGGATGCTCCCGAAATGTAAGGTCTGGCTGCACGTCAATGTTTTCATGGGGTACTTGTTTCTCCGGGTTGCTTACGCACTTCCTCAATTGGGAGACGTGGAATACGTCGTGGATGTCGGATAATTCTTCAGTAAGTCTAATCGGTAGGCTACCGTGCCTCTTCGTGCCACTATGCAGAATGGTCCGATGAATCTTGGTGCTAGCTTCCCTTTAATCTTGAATCGATGCAGGCCTCTCATAGGGGATACTCGTAGGTACAAAAATTCACCGGGTTCAAAATTGACTCCACGATGTTTCTGATCGTAATAACTCTTCTATCGACTTTGGGCTGTCTTGAGTCGGTCCTTAATCACCTTGACCTTATCTTCAGCCTCTTTGAGCATATCTGGGCCGAAGATATGGCTGTCTCCGG
This sequence comes from Aegilops bicornis, assembly GCA_021605145.1. Taxonomy (NCBI): domain Eukaryota; kingdom Viridiplantae; phylum Streptophyta; class Magnoliopsida; order Poales; family Poaceae; genus Aegilops; species Aegilops bicornis. The sequence continues at coordinate 299,444,563 of CM038674.1, read as the reverse complement.
TTTCCAACGAATTTAGCGGGGTACGACATCTTCGCCCGTAGAGAGCTTCAAATGGTGCCATTTGCAGGCTGGCCTGATAACTGTTGTTATATGCGAATTCTGCGTATGGTAAGCTCTCTTCCCAACTGGTCCCATAGGTGAGGACAGATGCTCTCAAAGATATCTTCTAGAATCTGGTTTACTCGCTCACCGCCCATCCGTCTGGGATGGTATGCGGTCTTGAATGCCAGCTGAGTTCCCAGAGCTTGTTGTAAGTGATCCCAAAATCGGGAGACGAATTGAGTGCCTCTGTCCGAGAATATTTTCTTTGGGACTCCATGTAAGCAGACGATACGGAAAGGTAGAGCCTAGCAAGCTTCTGAGTGGTGTGGGTTGTCTTCAAGGGGATGAAGTGTGCTACTTTAGTCAGTCTATCAGTGATGACCCATATGGCATCATGTCTGTGTCGTGACCGAGGTAGTCCAACAATAAAATCCATTCCGATCTCGTCCCATTTCCACTCGGGTATCTTATTTGGTTGCAATAGTCCGCCGGTTTACGGTGCTCGGCCTTGATGCGTTGACATGAGTCACAACATGCAATAAACGTGGCTATGTCTCTTTTTATACCATGCCACCAAAATGTTTCTGAAGATCTTTGTACATTTTGTTCCTCCGGGATGGATAGAATACGAAGCGTGTGGCCTTCGCCAAGATTTGTTGTTTAAGGTCATGGATATTTGGTACGCAAAATCTATTCCGTACCACAATATTCCTTGCTCATCGATAATCTAATTCGAGGCCTTGCCCAAATTCATCTTCCGCTTTATGCCTTCAATGATGGGGTGTCCACGTTGAGCCTCTTTAACCTTCTCTATCAGGGTAGGTTGTAACTCTAAGTTCGACACACTGTCTTCGGTTACCACCATCAGATTGAGCTTAGCAAATTCCTGCTGAAATTCAGGTCTCAAGTTTGACATGTTGTCGTTGTTCGGACTGGGGTTCCGACTTAGAGCATCTGCTACAACATTTGCTTTGCCTGGGTGGTAGTGGATTCCAACATCAAAATCCTTTACTATTTCCAACCAGCATCGCTGCCGTAAATTGAGTTCTGGTTGTGTGAAAATATACTTGAGGCTCTTGTGGTCCGTGTATATTTCACAATGATTTCCAAGTAAGAAGTGTCTCCATTCCTTGAGTGCATGAATAACTGCTGCTAATTCCAGGTCATGAGTAGGATAATTTTCCTCATGCTTGTGAAGTTGCCTGGAAACATATGCGACAACCTTGCCTTCTTGCATTAATACGCACCCGAGGCCCTTTCGAGATGCGTCACAATATACCTCAAAATTCTTGTGTATGTCTGGCACAATTAATACTGGTCTTTGTCGTCGGTGTCCTCTTCAGTTCTTGAAACTTTTCTCGCAAGCTTCCGTCCCATTCAAACTTCCTGTCTTTCTTGCGTGAAGTTGCGTCATTGGCTTTGCTATGGTGGAGAATCCTTCAATAAATCTTCGGTAGTATCCTACCATTCCCAAGAAACTTCAGACATCCGTCACGCCGGCTGGTGGCTTCCAGTAAGGCACGGCCTTGACCTTTTCCGGGTCTACGGCAATACCTTCTTGGGTCAGTACGTGGCCCAGAAAACCTACTCGCTTTAGCCAAAATTCACACTTGCTGAATTTAGCGTACAATTGATGTTTCCTGAGTTCCCCTAGTACAATTCGGAGATGTTCAGCGTGTTCCTCTGGTGTCCTGGAGTATACCAGAATATCATCGATAAATACCACAACAAACTTGTCCTTAAACTTCATGAATACTTTGTTCATGAGGTGAACAAAATATGCGGGGGCGTTTGTTAATCCGAATGGCATTACGGTGAACTCATACAATCCGTATCAGGAGGTGAAAGTTGTCTTGGGAATATCTTCGGTTCGCACTTTCAGTTGATGGTATCCTGACCTCAAGTCAATTTTTTAGAATACCTTGGCTTGAGCGAGCTGATCAAATAAATCATTTATTCGTGGCATCGGATATTTGTTCTTGATTGTGACCATATTTAGCGCTCGATAGTCTATGCACAATCTCAATGTTCCATCCTTCTTTTTGGCAAATAAAATTGGTGAACCCCAAGGTGAGGAACTGGCTCGTATATACCCTTTTTCCAATAATTCCTTTATTTGCTTCATCAGTTCTACCAATTCAGATGGTGCCATTACGTATGGTTTCTTGTATATGGGAGCGGTTCCGGTGCTAGCTCAATGCTGAATTCTATCTCTCGGTGCAGTGGCATGCCTGGTAGTTCTTCGGGAAATACATCTGGAAACTCACACACTACTGGAACCTTGCTCAATTCAGAAATATCCACCTTGTTCAATCTCGGTTGCCGGGATATTTTTCTTTCCTTGTCTCGAAGCCAGTCTTCGGCTTCAAGAGGTTTGTCAGTGTGAGAAAAAGTTTGGGGACGTGTCTTTTGTAGCTCAGATAACTTTGATGTCATTGACATCGCCCACGGTGATTTCCCATATTGATGACTTGGTTCATCATTTCCTGATGTTCTTGCTGACTTTGTTCATAAAGACGGCACATTTGGGAAAGTGTCGTTTCACTGTCCTGTTGACTTGACTGCCCCTGTGTGAAATTGTTGCTTGGGGGTGTGCCAAAATATTCTTCTGACGGAGTTGGCATGGAGGGCGTCCAAGGACGAGACATGGTTCACTCTGGGGATATATTTTGAAACATTCATAAGAAAAGAAATTGAGTCGCAAAAATCAATAAATTCATGAAGACGGAAAAAGTCGCAAATGCTCCAAGATTTTTCAAGAGAATAAACGTTTGCGCATGGAGAAGGACTGCTCATTACATATCTTACACGCAAGCAGTAATTATACAATACATCACTCGGGATATGCGTACATATTCTCGACATGTTATTTAGGCTAGTGCACTCCTCCGGTTCCTACATGATGCGCAAACAAGCTACTTCTCACAGCCTATGTACATATAAACATATCGTACAAGTCGGTACATCGCATGGCGGTTAAGCGTGCTCGATCGGAGATGGTAAGGATTTCCCTTGGCCTGCCAAGGGTGAGGCCTGAGGCTGGGGACTCAACCTCCTCTTCGGTGATAGGCTCCAGACGTGAGGTGCTGCGCTGAGTTGGTGGAGCAGGTGCCCCATGCGGGACAACTCGAACATGAGCGGCACGAGGTGGTATGTAATCTAACCGGAGTAGGTGCAATGACATGGTTGAACTCCTCCGTGGTAGGCAGGCGACGAGTGGTGGTGAGAGCAGTAGGAGCAAACGATGCTGATGACGAGACGAAAGTCAGTGGCGGTGCGGCGTGCAGGAGCTTCCTCCTGTTGGCGGCACAGCCATGGACTGAGTCCATGCGGGCAGCTACAAAGTCATCCACTAGGTTGTCGAAGGCTACTTCCAAAGCCCGGAGATACTCGATGAGCATCTCAAAAGCTTCATCCCGTTCTCCTCTGGGGCAAGAGAACGCGTAGTGGCAGGTATATGGCACGTGACATGGCAGGTTTGCGATAACGACGAGTCTTCATTGAAGGAAGGATTTCACTGAGACGAGCTATCGCCTCACGGGCTGCCATCTGCAGTGCATGCTTCTCCGTGGGCATGGCTCTCCCCAAGAACCGGAAGCGGCGTAACTCAATACGCCCTCCCTTGAATTGCACCGCGGCTTGGTGCATGATTAGACGATCATTGACCTTGTGCTGAGAGAGTGAGAAGACTGGGCGCACAGCTGGCCCCATCGCGACTTGGACGATGAAGGAGAGGAGCTTGAGAAACCCATCGGGCATGTTGGCGAACATCTGTGACTCACGATCGTTGCTACCATCTACAAAAGTAGGCAAAATCTCGAGTAGTCAAATCATAAATTTATGCCGATCGTAAATTGACTACATTTGCAAAAATAATAAACAACTCTATATTGCTAATAACCAATTAGCGATCACACCTAGTGGCTTCCTACAGTCAGCCTGGCTCTTGTACCAAGCTTGTCACGACCGGTTTTTCAATAAAAATATTTATTGAGAAACCGACCTATAAAATCCAGTATGAGGAAAATCCTCCATACCGGTAGACAAAACTTTGATACAAAAAGCCAGTAGCATTAAAATATTACATGTTCGAGCTTAAGATGCCCAACCAATTATTACAAACACGCCAATAATTATACATAATGGCGGATATGACACAATGGTGTGGGGTGGCAATACTACTGACTCGAGATATAAGTGATTGGTTGAATAACACAGTGGGGTGGATAATAAGACTACTACACTGGCGGTTCATCGAGCATCGAGGTGAGGCTCGATGAATTTATTTGGGTAGCGGAAGCGGATATATCACAGTGACTAATCCAAGGATCGCACGAGACTGACTGGGATTCCTCTAGGTGTCGGACTCGCTATCGAACTCTTCATCCATGAGATCGCCTTTCACAAGATTCCGCCAAATCAACAAGCCAGGTGAGTACTTTGAAAGTACTCGCAAGACAGTTCGGACATAAGATATAACAAATGTATGCGTGAATGCGACATGATTAGTTTTTAACAATGTGCAATCAAATCAGTATAACAAAGTAAGTAAAAAGGGAATCGGCGGTAGTCCGCTCGAAAACCCAAAGAAGATAAACTCAAAACCGATCGGGTGTCTGAAGCGACGCCTCGAAGGGTGAACAAATAAATAAAGCATGCCACAGTCGGGCGTCTAAGCGACACCTCATAAAGGGCTTATATTGAAAGAAAAGACATGCGTGCCACACTCGGACGTCGGAGCGACATCACAGAAAGGGCTTATAACAAAAGTAAATAATAACAACGCCGCAGTCGGACGTCTGAGCGACATCACAGAAAGGGCTTATAACAAAAGTAAGTAATAACAATGCCGCAGTCGGACATCTGAGCGACATCGCAGAAAGGGCTTATAACAAAAGTAAGTAATAACAATGCCGCAGTCGGACGTCTGAGCGACATCACAGAAAGGGCTTATAACAAAAGTAAGTAATAACAATGCCGCAGTCGGACGTCTGAGCGACATCACAGAAAGGGCTTATAATTCATTGTTCATAACTGACAAGAAATGGTGCTCACGGAAAATATTCCTCACAAGGCAATAAGCGGGTTAGTCCATTTACAGGAAATAAACATTTAACACTCATATGGTTCTCAGGAGTTTCTGTCACCGAGACTGTCACTTGACAAGATAAGATGAACACAATACTTGGACATGGATAAGATGAAATTCAAGAATTTTGACTCTGCAGAGTTTGTACCAAAATTCTCCACAGCCAACGGATTTCCGTAGTCACGAAGGACTAGTTCCGTTCTGTATTCGAGGAAACACAACTAACCAGTACACACCCATCCTACCTCACGTTGCCAGGAATCACCCTAGACAGCGTTCAAGAAAAACTTTGAGATGGGGAGATCACAATCTCGAATAGCATGGGATCAAATTTATATACGCGTGCTCTAAGGGGTGCCCCCCTCTCGGTCCCAACCGGAAACACCCATGCCCCTGACCAGATGAAAGGCTTTAATCCAGGGCCATGGAACCCTCATCCCGGCATCTCGATTTGGTGTGTACCAGGAAGTGGTTTGCAACTTACTAAGCCGTATCCCTTGCGGGAAACAGGTGGTAGTACGAAAGGGGAGACGGGCGGAATTTGACTGATTTGAGTTGACACTGGGTCAACGATCTGGCATAAGTCTGGCATGCTACAACACTGCCATCTTACCCGTTCTCATGCCAACTCATGGCCGTGCAACAAGTTTCCAACAACTCATGGATTTCTCGAAACTCACTTGCCTCAACTCATACGGGATAAACTTTCATCGAGATGCTCATGAACATGCCATGATACTAAAATAATGCAAACATGCCCAAACACTCATCATATCAAAAGTTCAAACCTGCTTGCCTGGTTCGGAGTAGTCGGGGTCTAGCTCAGTGAAGTTCGCGGTTCCGTAACCTCCTTCGGTATCTACAGTACACAAAACACACGCGCTAACGTAAATACCATGGGGTACAGAAAAGTAATCCAAATATTTTTCAAATAAATATTGATATGGGGTGGCCCGATCTTCTCAGTGAGCGGTAACGTAGATGATGATGGTGGATAGATAATTTGGTGTCGCCGATGATCTCTCCTCGCTAGATCCCTGATGCCAATACAACAGCTCTCTACCCTTCGGATATTCACGACTTCACACACTTGCGCAACGTAGCCGTCGACCACGAAACGGTTAGAATTGCAATATACTAATTCCCAATGGAACAGCAGATCACACTTGACTTGTAGTATATAATCTCCAGATCGATACGAATTGGAGACAGGAATTCAAGATGAATGCTTATAGCAATCTCATGAACTAGGGTTTATCTTAAACGTGGTCTATCTAACTAATATGAGAGCAGCCCTCTATAAAAGAGGGGTTGGGTGATGCGCCCAGGGGGGGGGCTAGGTCTGGTGCGCCCAGCCTGGTCCTCCTGACTTAGTGCAACCTAAACTGGTTCGACTCAAAACATGGTTCGACTCAACTTGATACAAACTGACCCAACTTGGGTTCAGCCCCTTGGCACGCAGGCCATGTACTTGAGGTATGGCGCTGCAACATGGTGTTGGTGCGCCTGGTGTTACTCGACGTGGGGATCCTCCTCCTTGACGTTTGCGCCTGACTGCCTCTCCTCCCTCGCGCCCTCTTGCTTGTACTCCACGTCATGCTCCTCTTGCTGCAACTCCTCGCTCCGTCGTACTATGCCTTCTTCTCCCATGCACCTGAGTATGCAAACACACAAAGACTTAGGCAGTAGAAAGCTCTCATTAAAATAAATAGCATATTCAACTAAGAGAGAATTCACCTGTTGTTCTATTATCTTTGCACGAGCTCTTGTGATAGGCCCAATTCTGATTTCATCATTGGACGTCTTCTTTGCAGCCACTTGGTGATCATCATCATAGGTTGGAGATAGGTCAAGTGTAGGGATGTCCTCATCAAATATGATAAAAAACTAGACAAAATTTTGAAGAGGACAGAAAAAGAATCACTCAAAAATTCCTTTCTGTTAAAAAGTTATAAGAGTTTTGGTCCAAGGACCCATCTGTAATGAAACAGAAAACCCTCAGGGGCCTAAGCTGAAAAAAGTGCAGAAAAACGGTTCGAGTAGAAAGCGATTTGCCAGTACGCTTTCAGAAACGGTTCAAAAAACAACAGAGAGGCTGACCGGCGGGTCCCACCCGTCAGGTTTGAATATTAGAAAGAGGCGGCAGAGCCCCACGGTTCCCGAGAGCCGCGGTGGTCGCTGGCGGCGATCCACGGTGAGGTAGGGAGATCGGAAGGTACCTCCGTGCTCAGGGCGCCATTCCGCGTCGGTGGGTGGTGGTGGTGGTCGCCGGTGAGCACCACGTCAACAGCGGCTCTTGCTCCGGCGGACGGCGGTTCGGGTGGTCGTGGGCCTCGTCGGAGAGTGCTGCGGAGGTTAAATTGAGGTGGGGCTTAGCCTCCTAGTGGTGCCACGAGGCTACGGGAAAGAGTAGGGCGGTGGAGGATTTCTCACCGAAGAGAACGTTGCCGGAGCCCGAGGCGGACGGAGTTGGTCGGAGTCGAGGAAGAAGGGCCCCTCGAGGCTCTTCCCGTGGCTAGGCGGGTCCGTGAGGTGGTGGAGTTGTGCGAGGGCGAGAGCAAGCTCGGGTGCTATTTATAGATGGCCCGAGGCGGTTGCCGTGAACGGATAAGTCCGGCGAGTGTTACGGCGGCGCAGGCCATTGGTCGGGGTGGTTTTAGGGTTGAGTGCCATCGTGGAGGTCAGCTGATTCCGTTTAGGTGCTGAACGAGCCAGGATTGGGTGCTTTGGGTATGCTCGACGGAACGGAACGGAGCGGCGCGGACCCGTCGGCGGCAGGGAGCACGTTCTATGCTTGCCGGGCCACGGCGACGGTGCTACATGCATGCACTGGCAAGGAGAAGGCCACGTGGAGCTCTTAGGAGGTTTGGGCGGTGCCGAACGGTGGATTACGCTGGCCGTGGAACACGCCGGCCAAGAAGCGAGTGGCGCCATCGACGCTGTGAACGAGCCAAGCGCTCGTGTGGTGCTCCGGACAGGGAGGAGGGGCTGTGAGCAACGTGCCAAGTGCACTGTCGATGCGTGACTCAACTCTGACAAAGGGAAACGACACTGAACTCTGAAACTTTAAACTTTTCTGAAGATGCAAAGAAACAGTGTCGGCCAGGTGTTCGACAGAATGATTTTGGTATGTGGGAGTTTCTCCTTGAGCTGATTTTTGGTGGAGTGGCCTCTCATTGCATCTGGAGGCAACCTGAATTTTTGTGGAATTTTTGGAGAAGAGGAGATATGAATTTCACCAAATTTGACAAATCTGGTCCAAACTTGCAGAGACTGAAATTTGAAATTTTTGAAAAGAAGAAGAGTGGATCTTGATTGTTCTAGGTTGTGGGTACCAAGGACTATCCAGGGGAGTTGGTTTGAGGTCAAAACTCAATTGCATTTATGTAGTTGCTTTGCAAATCACCTTGGCTCAAAATAAGGGACAGAAAAGATTTGGGAGGAGACATAAATGAAATAAAATTCAAAAATGGATTGAACTTGTTGACAATAGAATGTTTGGATTGCCCCAAAATGGAAGGAGAGATTTTGGGAAGATTTTACCATGTGGTGCATGGTAAAATCATGAGTGGTCTCAATATTGGAGAAGATGCAAAACTCCTAGGGTTTTCTTTTTTAAAAGAAAATAGAACCCAAAAATTTTGAATTTTGAGAAGAGGGCAATCAGAAGAAAAGTTTTTAAAAACCAAACACCAGAGTTGAAGGAGATGCCAAAATAAAATCCTTTCCAAAAGGAAAAAGTTTTTGAGAGAGAGATTTTTGGAAGGGTTTAAATGACCTTCTTCAAATCCAACAAAGTTTTTGAAGAAAACCAAAAGAACATTTTTGGAATGTCACAGGAAAATAACTTGCATGACATCTTTTGTCCTACCCTCCCGTGGCAGCGGGGTCCTAATGGAAACTAAGGGATATTAAGGCCTCCTTTTAATAGAGAACCGGAACAAATCATTAGCACATAGTGAATACATGAACTCCTCAAACTATGGTCATCACCGGGAGTGGTCCCGATTATCGTCACTTCGGGGTTGCCGGATCATAACTCATAGTAGGTGACTATAGACTTGCAAGATAGGATCAAGAACACACATATATTCATGAAAACATAATAGGTTCAGATCTGAAATCATGGCACTTCGGGCCCTAGTGACAAGCATTAAGCATAGCAAAGTCATAGCAACATCAATCTCGAACATAGTGGATACTAGGGATCAAACCCTAACAAAACTAACTCGATTACATGATAGATCTCATCCAACCCATCACCGCCCAGCAAGCCTCACGATGGAATTACTCACGAACGGCTGTGAGCATCATGAAATTGGTGATGGAGGATGGTTGATGATGACGACGGCGACGAATCCCCCTCTCCGGAGCCCCGAACGGACTCCAGATCAGCCCTCCCGAGAGGTTTGAGGGCTTGGCGGCGGCTCCGTATCGTAAAACGCGATGATTTCTTCTCCTTGATTTTTTTCTCCCCGAAAGCAAATATATAGAGTTGGAGTTGGCGTCGGAGGAGCTCCAGGGGGCCCACGAGGTAGGGGGGCGCGCCCTAGGGGGGAGGGCGCGCCCCCCACCCTCGTGGACAGGGTGTCGGCCCCCTGGTCTTCATCTTTGGCAAGGATTTTTTATTATTTATGAAAAGACGTTCCATGGAGTTTCAGGTCATTCCGAGAACTTTTGTTTCTGCACATAAATAACATCATGGAATGTCTGCTGAAAACAGCGTTAGTCCGGTTAGTTCCATTCAAATCATGCAAGTTAGAGTCCAAAACAAGGGCAAAAGTGTTTGGAAAAGTAGATACGACGGAGACGTATCAACTCCCCCAAGCTTAAACCTTTGCTTGTCCTCAAGCAATTCAGTTGATAAACTGAAAGTGATAAAGAAAACTTTTACAAACTCTGTTTGCTCTTGTTGTTGTAAATATGTAAAGCCAGCATTCAAGTTTTCAGCAAAGATCATGACTAACCACATTTGCAATAACTCTCAGGTCTCATGTTTACTCACATCAATGGCATAATCAACTAGCGAGTCATAATAATAAATCTCGGATGACAACACTTTCTCAAAACAATCATGATATGATATAACAAGATGGTATCTCGCTAGCCCTTTCTGAGACCGCAAAATATAAATGCAGAGCACCTTTAAAGATCAAGGACTGACTAGACATTGTAATTCATGGTAAAAGAGATCCAATCATAGTCATACCCAATATAAATTAATAGTAATGAATGCAAATGATAGCTGCGCTCTCCAGCTAGTGCTTTTAACAGGATGGTGATGACTCAACATAAAAGTAAATAGATAGGCCCTTCGCAGAGGGAAGCAGGGATTTGTAGAGGTGCCAGAGCTCGGTTTTGAAATAGAGATAAATAATATTTTGAGCGATATACTTTCATTGTCAACATAACAACTAAGAGATGGCGATATCTTCCATGCTACACACATTATAGGCGGTTCCCAAACAGAATGATAAAGTTTATACTCCCCCTCCACCAACAAGCATCAATCCATGACTTGTTCGAAACAACAAGTGTCTCAAACTAGCAACAGTCCCAGGGGGAGTTTTGTTTGCAATTATTTTGATTTAGTTTGCATAAAGCATGGGGCTGGGCATCCCGGAGACCAGCCATTTTCTCGTGAATGAGGAGCGGAGTCCACTCCTCTTGAGAATAACCCGCATAACATGGACGATAAGGGCAGCCCTAGTTGATACATGAGCTATTCGAGCATACAAAACAGAATGTTTATTTGAAGATTTAGAGTTTGGCACATACATATTTACTTGGAACGGCAGGTAGATACCGCATATAGGAAGGTATAGTGGACTCATATGGAATAACTTTGGGGTTTAAGGGATTGGATGCACAAGCAGTATTCCCGCTTAGTACAAGTGAAGGCTAGCAAAAGACTAGGATGCGAACTACTAGAGAGCGACAACAGCCATGAACATGCATTAAAATTAATAAACATTGGATGCAAGCATGAGTAGGATATAATACACCATGAACATAAATATCGTGAAGGCTATGTTGATTTTGTTTCAACTACATGTGTGAACATGTGCCAAGTCAAGTCACTTAAATCATCAAAAGGAGGATACCACCCCATCATACCACATCACAACCATTTTAATAGCATGTTGGCACGCAAGGTAAACCATTATAACTCATAGCTAATCAAGCATGGCACGAGCAACTGTGATCTCTAATTGTCATTGCAAACATGTTTATTCATAATAAGCTGAATCAGGAATGATGAACTCTATCATATTTACAGAAACAAGAGAGGTCGAGTTCATACCAGCTTTTCTCATCTCAGTTAGTCCATCATATATCATCATAATTGTCTTTCACTTGCACGACCGAATGATGTAAATAATAATCAGAGTGCATGTGCATTGGACAAGGCTGGAATCTGCGGGCATTCAATAAACAGGAGAAGACAAGGCAATATGGGCTCTTGGTTAAATCAACAATAAAGCATATAAGAGCCACTTCAACAATTTAATCATGGTCTTCTCCTATCGATCCCCAAAGAAAAGAAAAGAAATAAAACTATTTACACGGGAAAGCTCCAAACAAGCAAAAGAAGAACAGGAAATGTTTTTGGGTTTTCTTTTTAATTATTACCACTACAGCAAGAAAGTAAACTAGCTAAAAGTTGTTACTAGTTTTTTTGGTTTTTCTTAAAGTTTATTAAACACACAATAAGAAAGCAGGAAAAGGAAAATAAACTAGCATGGATATTACAGTGAAAAAGTATGAGCACCGACATCTAGCAATGAGTGTGTGAACATAAATGTAATGCCGGTGGGAAATACGTACTCCCCCAAGCTTAGGCTTTTGGCCTAAGTTGGTTTATTGCCACGGATGTCCTGGCGGATACTCGTAGGTGTAGCTGGGGTCGTACTGAGACAAAGAGGACTCTGACTGCCACTGGCTGGCAATCATCTCCGGATCCCACTGGTAATTAGACCGTCGTGGAGGCTCAAACTGTGGTTCCGGCTCTGGGGCTGGTGCAGGGCTCCGGTAAGCTTGAATGGCAGCCCATGGAACGAGATAAGGACCTTCACATAAATTAAACAAGGAAGGAGCAGGCAAGGTAATAGTCTCAGGGTGATGTTTATGAAAGAATAATCTGTATTTAAGCTCCCCTTCCCGACTCTTAACAATAAAATCATGCGCTAGCATACTCTTATAATCTAAATAAGCACTAGGCATCAATTTTTCTTATTTCTCATAGAGCCTAATAGGTATGTTAAAATGTGCAGCTAGGCATGAAGCATAAATACCTCCAAAGATGGGACCCTTAGTATGGTTCAAACATAACCGTTTAGCAATAATTCCGCCCATACTAACAGTGTTATCACGGAATAAACCATGGAACAAAATGATAATATCAAGAACACTAAGGTTTCGACAGTTTCCGCGACCAAACAAGCAACGGCTAGCAAATATGGCAAAGTGGCGTAAAACAGGAAAATGTATGCTAGTGATTCTTGCATCGGAAACCTTCCTGGTTTCTCCCACAGTGATGGTGTCAATAAATTCTTCCACATCTTTACGATGTGGTTCATCTAAAGTACCCTCGAAGGGTATTTTGCAAACCTTGCAAAATTCAGCTAGTGGCATCTTCTTAACAACATCATATAAATGAAACTCTACTGAAGGAGGTGATTCCTTAGGAAAATAGTAGAAGTTTTGCACAAAATATTGGAGAGTCAGAGATACTGATGACGTTGGTCGCGGAGGAAGTCGGTGAGGCCAACATTCTCAGCCAATGAATAGAAATCATCATAAATCCCGGCTGCTCTCAAGAAATCATTGGAAGGCCATTCACACGGCCGGACCTCCTAGGTACGAGGCAAATTATTTTTGGGCCTCTGTGCTTCTTCATTTTGCTTTTCCTTTGAGCTTCGGCTCGATGAGCCCCTCAAAAATATCTTCATGATTTTCTGAAAAATTCTGAAACTTTTAGTAACTTCAAACAAAAGTGAACCAAACTCAATAAAATTGATAGCAACTACTCCTACAAGTGCCTAGAGCCTATATCAAGCATTAGAGCTACTTGCAACCATATAAATTTGACATGCAAGCTCAAGAACATGGTCACCTAGGCAGCACAAATTTGCAATGAATAAAGCACTAGAACAAAAACTAATTGGACCAATGGAGGAGTCACATACCAAGGAACAATCTCCCCAAGCAGTTTTGCGAGAGGTGCTTTGAGCAAGGAGATCAAAAATCGCAGCAAAATGAGGTAGAACTCGTGCTTGAGCTGGATATTCGTGTTTGTGGGAGGAAGAAGGAATGGATGGGTGCAGGAATAAGTGGAGGAGGGCCACCGTGGGCCCACGAGGAAGGGGGGTGCGCCCTAGGTGGTAGGGCGCGCCCTCCACCCTCGTGGCCAGGTGGCAGCTCCCCCCGCTGTGTTTTCAGTATCAGAAATTCTCAAATATTCTAGAAAAAAAGCATATTTCATTTTTAGGGCATTTGGAGAACTTTTATTTTTGGGGTTTTTTTTATATTGCACGGATAAATCAGAAAACAGACAAAAAAATACTATTTTTACTTTATTTCAACTAAATAACAGAAAGTAGAAAGAGGGTACAGAAGGTTGTGCCTTCTAGTTTCATCCATCTCATGCTCATCAAAAGGAATCCACTAACAAGGTTGATCAGGTCTTGATAATAAACTCATTCCGAATAACATGGAACCACGGAAATTTTGAATAACAGTATGTTACCTCAACGGGGATATGCACATCCCCTATAATAAGAATATCATATTTCTTCTTGACAGTAGGAAGAGGAAATTCAAAACCTCCAAATATAATCGACGAAATTTTTCCAATAGAATTGATACTATGAACTTGAGGTTGTTTCCTCGGAAAGTGTACCGTATGCTCATTACCATTAACATGAAAAGTGACATTGCCTTTGTTGCAATCAATAACAGCCCCTGCAGTATTCAAAAAAGGTCTTCCAAGAATAATAGACATACTATCTTCCTCGGGAATATCAAGAATCACAAAGTCCGTTAAAATAGTAACGTTTGCAACCACAACAGGCACATCCTCACAAATATCAACAGGTATAGCAGTTGATTTATCAGCCATTTGCAAAGATATTTCAGTAGGTGTCAACTTATTCAAGTCAAGTCTACGATATAAAGAGAGAGGCATAACACTAACACCGGCTCCAAGATCACATAAAGCAGTTTTTACATAGTTTCTTTTAATGGAGCATGGTATAGTGGGTACCTCGGATCTCCAAGTTTCTTTGGTATTCCACCCTTAAAAGTGTAACTAGCAAGCATGGTGGAAATTTCAGCTTCCGGTATCTTTCTTTTATTTGTAACAATATCTTTCATATACTTAGCATAAGGATTCATTTTGAGCATATCAGTCAATCGCATACACAAAAAGATAGGTCTAATCATTTCAGCAAAGCGCTCAAAATCCTCATCATCCTTTTTCTTGGATGATTTGGGAGGAAAAGGCATGGGTTTCTGAACCCAAGATTCTCTTTCTTTACCATGTCTCCTAGCAACAAAGTCTCTCTTATCATAACGTTGATTCTTTGATTGTGGGTTATCAAGATCAACAGCAGGTTCAATTTCTACATCATTATCATTACTAGGTTGAGCATCATCATGAACATCATCATTAACATTTTTACTAGGTTCATGTTCATTACCGATTGTGTTTCGGCATCAGACATAGAGATATCATTGTGATTCTCAGGTGGTTCAGCAATATGTTCACTAGAAGTTTGCAAAGTCCTATCATTTTTCTTTTTCTTCCTTTTAGAAAAACTAGGTATATCAATATTATTTGTCTGAGAATCTTGCTCAATTCTCTTAGGGTGGCCTTCAGGATACAAAGGTTCCTGAGTCATTCTACTAGTTCTAGTAGCCACTCTAATAGCATAATCATTTTTCTTACTATTCATTTCATTGAGCAAATCATTTTGAGCTTTAAGTACTTGTTCTACTTGAGTGGTAACCATAGAAGCATGTTTGCTAACGAGTTTAAGTTCACCTCTAACATCAGCCATGTAATTACCCAAGTGTTTAAGCATATTGGAATTGTAATTCAATTGTCTACCAAAATAAGCATTGAAGTTTTATTGTTTGATAATAAAATTATCAAACTCTTCTAAGCATTGTCTAGCAGACTTATAGTGAGGAATATCACCTTCATCAAATCTATAGAGAGAATTTACCTTTACTACCTATGTCAGGTTATCAAGACCATGAGGTTCTTCAATAGGTAATGGATTAGAATAATATGTTTCTTCAACAAGCGGTAGCTGTAACACCCCGGATGTAACTTTCCATATTTTTAACTCCAACTCTTGCCATTCCCGGCTATGTGATATGATATTTCCTTCGTGGTTGGGTTTTTGTCTCTCATTTTGCATTTTGTTCATGTCATGCATTTCATCTCTTGTCATCATGTGCATCCTCATGGTGTAGCTCATTGCATTGTGGCATGTTCTATGTGGATCCAAGCATCATCATCCCCCATCACCACCTCCCCTCCTCCTCTTTCTTTTATTTGGCAAGTGCCATTTTCCCTACTCCATTATTGTTCAACACTTCCTCACAATTCAGTCTTCATTTCCTAAACCTCTCTGCCAAATCTCAGCCGTATGTAAGTTGTTTTGGTTAGGGTTTAAAATGGTTCAAGTTTGGATTTAATTCAAACTTGAATTATTTTATTTCCTTTAAAAAAGTCCAAACCAATTTTATTAAATAGAGCACAATTCCAGGAGCTTGAGCATATTTTCATTATTCTCAAACACCTCTCCATTTCCCCTGTACTTTTCTGTTTCATTTTCTGTTTGAGGAAAAAGAAAGGAAGCAGCAGCAGCACCCACCTGGGCATCGGCCTCCCATTCGGCCCATCCGGCCCCGCGCCCCGCAGCCCAGCTCTCCCACTCGCGCCCTCCTTCCTCCTTTTCTCACCGAAACGGCACGCACCCCTCTCTCCCACTCGCTCCACGTGGCTGCGCCGGTCCCACTGGTCAGCGACCGTGCTGTCGGCGTTCTGGGAACGGGGGTGCCCAGACTTGCCTGCCTGCGGCGTGGCTCAAGGGGTGGCCCGGTATGGCCTATCTTCATCAACACAAGCTCAAGACCCTCGCGAGGGGCCAAGCCTCGCGGGGCGGACGACAGGAAGCTTCCTCGGGCACGGTCTCGTCAGCCTGCCTCGCGAGGAGGCGGAGAGATCAAGGCGGGGTACCTCACGAGGTTCCCGTGATGCAAGCCATGACGACCGAGGGCGCCAGGCGGGCGCCAGCCAAGATGTCCTCATTTCCCCTTTGGTGCAAAGGAGGCAAGCGCAGGCCAAGGCATCAGGCAAAGGCAACCATTTCGGTGCAACAAGACCAAGACTAGCAGAACGGAAGGAAGGAGGTCATCGTGGATCCCAAGTCGGCGTCACCGTTAGAGTCTTTGGCACGCGAGGACCGACTTTAGTCAGGATAAGTGTACTAGATGTTCCCCTTCAAAATGGCCAATTGTTGGCGCCCTTCCCGCTCAATATTTGGGGAGAGGCCCAGGGCCTCCGCCTATAAATAGGACTAGCCACCCACAGGGTAGAGGGATCGGATCGGCATCTAGAGAGAGAGAAAGAGAGGCGACTGAACTCCCCTAGCAGTTCATCGCACTAGCCAAGAACAGACCCTCGCGAGGTTGTTCTTCCCTTGTACTGTTCATCATCAGCCCCATAGGCAATCCACCACACCACAAACTAGAGTAGGGTATTACACCACAATGGTGGCCTGAACCAGTATAAACCTCGTGTCCCTTGTGTTGTTCTTTGTGTAGTTTAGATCCTTGCGAGGCGACGAGATGTAGGTAGGTTGGAGGTGCGATCTCCGCGTGCACCCCAGAGTTCGAACCTAGAGGGTCTGCCGGAACCCGCAATCCGACATGTGCCCACACCCTAACCCACCTTTTCTTCCACCTTGGTCCCCCTCGTGAGCATGCACATGGCCACGGCCGAGAGCACTGTCGCGCCGTCCCGTCGCCCTAGCCCCTTTTAAGCCAGCGCCTCGTCCCCTAGGGCTTCCCTCCTATCCCTTTCCTCCCTCCGCCGCTACCGCAGGTGAGTCGCCCACCATGGCCACCTCCTTTTTGTCCCGAGTGAGTTCGTGAGAGCGAGCTCGTCGCCGGCAAGCCTCCAGTCAGAACCATCCGCCTCCGCCGTCGGCGTTGGCTTCCCTGACGTCGTCTGCATCGTCTCCGACCACGACGGAGCCGCGGGTCATCAAGATGGTGTCGCCTGCACCCTCGTCTTCCTCCTCATCTCGTCTTCTTCACTTAGCCGAACGCCGCCATGATCAGCGCCTCCTCGCACCTCTGTCGTCGTGATTCCGGCCTATTCATCTTGTCCTACAGGACCCCGGTGAGCAGCCTCCCCTCCTCGCTCTCCCTCGACATTGTTTGCTTCCGTTTTAGCCTCGATATGTCATGTCAGAGACTTGTCGCTGTAAACCTCGCCTTGCGCACGAAACAGAGCACCTCGCTCTCTGTTCGTAGGTGCGTCAAGCACGAGCTCGTCCTCGGGCTCCCGCAACCGCAACTTTGCACACGCAGGCTCGAACTTGAGCGCCCCGCCGCTCCTAGACTTCCTGCGCCCTTGGATCAGCACTGCTGCTCCTTCCCGCCCGGCCACAAGACACGGAGTCTGCCGTGTCATTGCTTTCGCCCGGCGACGATGCCATCTCCTCTATTTCCCTAAAGAAGCCAAGCCAGGGCCCCTAACTATTTAAGAGCAGCTCGGCCGCACCCTTATCCAAACCACCCGATCCTAGCCAAGTGGTTGAAATCTCTCCCACTTACCTTACAGACCCAGGTTTGAATCCCCATCGGGCCACTTGTGAAGTGCCCAATTTTTTTTACCATTTTGGCCTCTATGACACTGGGACCCCACTCGTCATACTCTCTGTCCACACACAGCCCTCTCCACACCCACACTCCTGCCACCTCAGCACCCCGGGCCCCTTCGTCATTGACAGTGGCTGGCTCAGCCCGTGTTCCCCTGTTGTTTTATTTTCTTCTACATAATTTCAGAAATGCCATTGTTTTGATTTCTGTATAACTAAATATCCATGCATCCAAATAGATCATGTCATATATGTAAAACACTCAGTTTTTCCTCTAGTTTCATAATATCCAACTTTCATCCTTGTTAAAAATGTTTAACTTGCTGTTTGCATTAATTTGCTTAAATGCCATGTTAAAATGATTTATTTCATAACTAAATAACCGTAGCTCCGAATTTAATAAACTTTATATGTAAATGGGGTAGAAAAATGCCTAGTTTAACATGGTGTACTTTGTTTTGCTGTTTAACAACATTAAAATTGTGTTTAGGGCAGAACAGTAGCAAATTCGAAATATGCATATGGGGATTTTCCGAAATTGTTGTGTGTTATTTTCGGCCTCATTTAAACTTGCCTAAATAGTCAGTTTAATTATGCTTCACCTCTTGCCATGTTAACCAAAATTTAATCTTGTCTTGTTCCTAAACGAGAGCAAACTAAATAACTTGAATGTGGTGTTTCGTCAATATGCAAGTCGTTGCATATTGAGCTCCACTTAATTTGTAGTATTGTTTGTGCACTTTGCCATGACATGCTTATTAAATCGGACATGCATCATACTTGATTGTGCATCATGCCATGTTTATGTGATGGTTGTTTACTATGTTGTTTGTTTCTTTCCGGTTTGCTTCTCTCGTTAGCTTCGGTTTCGTTCCGGAGTTGTGAGGACCCCACTCGTCATACTCTCTGTCCACACACAGCCCTCTTCACACCCACACTCCTGCCACCTCAGCACCCCGGGCCCTTTCATCATTGACAGTGGCTGGCTCAGCCCGTGTTCCCCTGTTGTTTTATTTTTTCTGCATAATTTCAGAATTGCCATTGTTTTGATTTGTGTATAACTAAATATCCATGCATCCAAATAGATCATGTCATATATGTAAAACGCTCAGTTTTTCCTCTAGTTTCATAATATCCAACTTTCATCCATGTTAAAAATGTTTAACTTGCTGTTTGCATTAATTTTCTTAAATGCCATGTTAAAATGATTTATTTCATAACTAAATAACCGTAGCTCCGAATTTAATAAACTTTATATGTAAATGGGGTAGAAAAATGCCTAGTTTAACATGGTGTACTTTTTTTTGCTGTTTAACAACATTAAAATTGTGTTTAGGGCAGAACAGTAGCAAATTCGAAATATGCATATGGAGATTTTCCGAAAGTGTTGTTTGTTGTTTTCGGCCTCATTTAAACTTGCGTAAAGAGTTAGTTTAATTATGCTTCACCTCTTTCCATGTTAACCAACATCTAACTTGTCTTGTTCCTAAACGAGAGCAAACTAAATAACTTGAATGTGGCGTTTCATTAATATGCAAGTCGTTGCATATTGAGCTCCACTTAATTTGTAGTATTGTTTGTGCACTTTGCCATGACATGCTTATTAAATCGGACATGCATCATACTTGATTGTGCATCACGCCATGTTTATGTGATGGTTGTTTACTATGTTGTTTGTTTCTTCCCGGTTTGCTTCTCTCGCTAGCTTCGGTTTCGTTCCGGAGTTGTGAGGATTCGTTTGACTACGCCCGCTTGTTTTATTCATGGACTCGTTCTTCTTCCTTGCGGGATTTCAGGCAAGATGACCATACCCTCGAAATCACTTCTATCTTTGCTTGCTAGTTGTTCGCTCTTTTGCTATGCCGCGCTACCTACCACTTGCTATATCATGCCTCCCATGTTGCCATGTCAAGCCTCTAACCATCCTTTCCTAGCAAACCGTTGTTTTTCTAAGTTACTGCTTTTGCTCAGCCCCTCTTATAGCGTTGCTAGTTGCAGGTGAAGTTGAAGTTGGTTCCATGTTGGAACATGGATATTTTGGGATATCACAATATCTCTTATTTACATTAATGCATCTATATGCTTGGTAAAGGGTGGACGGCTCAGCCTTATGCCTGGAGTTTTGTTCACTCTTGCCGCCCTAGTTTCCATCATACCGGTGTTATGTTCCATGATTTTGCGTTCCTTACGCGGTTGGGTGATTTATGGGACCCCCTTGACAGTTCGCTTTGAATAAGACTCCTCCAGCAAGGCCCAACCTTGGTTTTACATTTGCCTCACCTAAGCCTTTCCCTTGGGTTTCGCGAGCCCGAGGGTCATCTTTTTAACCCCGGGCGGTGCTCCTCTGAGTGTTGGTCTAAACTAGAGCCCTTTGCAGCGCCACCTCGGGGAAACTTGAGGCCTGATTTTAGTTGTACGGACTGCTCATCTGGTGTGCCCTGAGAACGAGATATGTGCAGCTCCTATCGGGATTTGTCAGCACATTCGGGCGGTCTTGCTGGTCCTGTTTTACCATTGTCGAAAAGTCTTGTAACCGGATTCAGTCCGATCGGGTCTTCTGGGAGAAGGAATATCCTTTGTTGTTGTGAGAGCTTGTGATGGGCTAAGTTGGGACACCCCTGCAGGGTATAAACTTTCGAAAGCCGTGCCCGCGGTTATGTGGCAGATGGGAATTTGTTAATGTCCGGTTGTAGAGAACTTGACACTTGACTTAAATTAAAATGCATCAACCGTGTGTGTAGCCGTGATGGTCTCTTTTCGACGGAGTCCGGGAAGTGAACACGGTCTTGTGTTATGCTTGAACGTAAGTAGTTTCAGGATCACTCCTTGATCACTTCTAGCTTCTCGACCGTTGCGTTGCTTCTCTTTTCGCTCTTATTTGTGTATGTTAGCCACCATATTTGCTTAGTGCTTGCTGCAGCTCCACCTCATTACCCCATCCCTCCTATAAGCTTAAATAGTCTTGATCTCGTGGGTGTGAGATTGCTGAGTCCTCGAGACTCACGGATACTTCCAAACAGTTGCAGGTGCCGATGATGCCAGTGCAGGTGACTCAACCGAGCTCAAGTGGGAGTTCGACAAGGACCTTGGTCGTTACTATGTTTCATTTCCTGATTATCAGTAGTGGTGCCCAGTTGGGATGATCGGGGATCTAGCATTTGGGGTTGTCTTCTTTTATTTTGGTTCCGTAGTCGGACCTTGATTGTACTCTGGATGATGTATGCTTAACTTGTTATTTGTGTGAAGTGGCGATTGTAAGCCAACTCTTTATCCCATTCTTGTTCATTACATGGGATTGTGTGAAGATGACCCTTCTTGCAACAAAACCACCATGTGGTTATGCCTCCAAGTCGTGCCTCGACACGTGGGAGACATATCCGCATTGTGGGCGTTACAAGTTGGTAATCAGAGCCATCCCCGACTTAGGAGCCCCCTGCTTGATCGAATCGCTGGCGTTGTTGAGTCTAGAACAAGAATGTTTTGAGTCTTAGGATTATATATATCAGAGAGTAGGATTCTTTTTACTCCCGGTCCTTCTGCCGCTCTGGTGAGGCCTCCTGACGTAGATGTTTTGACTTTCCTCTCCTCAAATTTCACTAAAAAAAATTTAGGATCGCGCGAGTATCTTGGAATCGTTCCGATGGTTTTGTGACGAGAACATTGTTCTTGGTGCCTCCTGACATTTAGAGGTTGTGGCAGTGTCCCGGGGAGTTGAGCTCCGAGGTGTTGTCGTCACAATTTTATCGTTGCGATTCACGGAATACACGAGTCTCACGACATCGAAAATCTCTTTTATGCAGTTGTTGGTGAGATCACCTCGACACCACCCAGTACTGGGGCGGGAGTTCGGGAGTATTGCCATAACTCGTATAACGGATGCTTTTCGAAGGTTGAGGTACACGATTTCCGGAGTTTTCTTGGTTATGTGTTGATGGATGGATACAGCTGGATCTAGGTATTGTTAGTTTGGGTGAGATATATTGCGTCCCCTGTATCCCCAACACCAGATTGCATAACCAGAAAGTTTCGGGAGTTTATAAGTGGGAATTCAAGTAGCTCCTAGAATATATTTCCAACAGACACATGATACGATATGGGATCTATCATATGTTTGTTTCTGGCTTATTTTGCAAGCCAGTCCTTTGTTTTGTTTTAAGTTGTGGTATTCGAGTTGCTTCAATGTCAAGTGTTGATTCCATAACTTTTCCAAGTGGTGTTCTCATGTTTCTATGGGAGTGTCAATCCTTCTTGTTCATCAAGAGTGTCATCCCAATTCTATTTCCAACCGGTGTGCTTCTTTGCAAGTGGATCCGATCATTTCAACATTTGTGAGATCAATTCTCAGTTCTTTGCAATGGTGTTTGCTTCATCCGTACCAAGTTGCCTTTGTTTCCCCCGCCCTCCCACCCTTTTTCTTCAAGGACTCAGATTTCTTAATCATCTATCCATCTTATGGATGTGAAGTTTCTCCATTATTTTCTTTCAATGTTATTATCCGGCGATTCTAAGGAAGATACTAATGGAGATTCAAGTTCATCATTCTTTGTTCTTTTTCTTTTCCGGTGGATTCAATTCAAGCCTTCAGTGTTTATCACATTCCTTTCCTCGTTTCAAATGCTTTCTCATGCCGGTGCAACTCTAAATCATTCTTCGCGTGCTATTCAATTGTTCCGGAGTGCTGAAGATGCCTCAGGAGATTCGTGTTTTCATTCCTAATCCGTTCAAGCTATTCGGAGGTTTTTATCTCATTCAAGCCATTTAATTCAACCAGTGGAATCTCTCTTTTAAATCGTTCAACGGTGTATCTTTGGAGTGGGCCCTAACCCACAGGTCTTTTCCCAGGATCTTACCTGACTCTTCTAACTTTTTTTGGAGTTATTATCAATTTCATTTAAAAGTTTGACGTAAGAATGAATTATCATCAATCAAATGTCTTTCTCCAAGATCTTTCAAATTCTTTTCATCGTTGATTCAACCTTTCTAATTTTCATTTCGGAGTGCCTCAATAATTCATGGTGCCGTATCTCGTCGTCATCTCAGATTTTGAAGACCGAAGAAGAGTTTATCTTAAATCTTGCTCCATTCTCTTCAAGATTCATGGTTCTAGCTTGATGCCATCCTCTCATAATTATTTTTGTTTGTGAGAATTCTTTTCAGACCCACCCGAAGCATTTCATGAGTTCTTTCCATTTTATTCCTACGAAGGCCATCATTTCGGGTTTATTCATTCTCAGCTTTCAGCTCTCGTTCTCCAAATCTTACCGGTGCATCATTCAAGTATTCTCTAATCAGCTCGTGATCTATTCATTCATTTGTATCTATATTCCCTCAAGTATCAACGTCGTTTTCTAATTCCTCCAGTGATTCATTCTCTTTTCCTCATTCATTTTCAATTCTTATGGTGGTTCGTTCAAGATTCCTTTTCCTATGTCCTCATATTAATGTATTCGTTGTTTCAATCCTACTGGTGGTTCGTTGAAGACCTTCCCAAGTTGAGCAATATCTCTTTTCAATCCTTTCTACAAGAATAAGTAGTATGCCAAATCCGTTGCTTGTCGTCAATTTAAATTGGTGAAGGATGAGCATAACGTAATTCTTATTTTTGTTTCATCCAAGTGATCTAGTTTCTTCTTTCCAGAGTGTTCATCATGTCACATTTCGCGGTTCGAGATGCTTCATCTTTTCTTTTCCGGAGTTCCAAATTTTCCGCACTGTATCGTCCTGAAGCTCCATCTAAATCATCGCAAGGCTTGACCTTGTGTTCTCAACTTCTCTTTATTTCTTCATCCTTTTGTTTACCAGAGTTCTTCATGGAGGCTCTACATGATGGTTCGTCAAGGATTCCTTTCATTCTTCAATTGTTCTTCAAGATTTCTTTCAAAGTTAAGATCCGCCAAGCTATACTCTAAAATAAACATGGTGCTCAACACATGTTTGTTTTGAGGAGTTCAAGTATTCTTCTTCTTGCATTTCTAAGTGCAATTCTTTCTACCTTATCTTTTGAGATGGTGTTATGTCATTCTTGACAATTTCCTTCATATTTCATGATTCACAAGTTGTAAGGAATGGATATTTAAAGCCATCAATCTCTTCTTTGGAGTTATCTTGGGTTATATTTCACCCTAAGCTTTCCCTAAAGATTGTTGCTATTTATGGTGCTTATAAATGACCCAAGTTCTTCATTTATCCTCCCGGTGAAATAAGTTTCTCGTCTCCTTCTTGATATCAATCCAATCTATTGTTTCCGTCAGTGGCAGAATTTCACCTCATAATTTTGAGACGTTTTCCATAAGCCCGCAACAACCTTATTCTTTTGTTGTTTAATTTTTCACCAACTTCATTCAATCCTTGTTTTTAAGGATGCCTTCAAATTCATTGGTGGTAGAAGTTATCATTTTCTTCTACGTTCTTTCTTCCTAACGATCTAGCTTCTATTCGTTCGTCCCGGAAGCATTGTGATGTTGCACTCTTCGACACATCATCCAATTTTTGTCAAAGATCATGTTCTTTCCTTTGCTTATACATTAAACCGGAGTGTCGTGTCCTCCATTCAAGTTCTCTCATCTTATCAAATTTTGCCTCCCTTCTCAACCGGAGTGCTGTCTAAAATCTTTCTTACCCCTTGTGCCATTTTGCCTCCCTTCTCATCTTTCATCTTATTTTAACCGGAGTAGTTCCAATATCTATCTTGTCACTTAACCTCTTGGTTCTCGTCGTATTCCATGTTCCTCTTTATGTAACAGAGTGTTCGCAATCTCGTTCATCTCCAGTGTATTCTTTCCTTGAATTTGTTTAACCTCTCAAGGTTCGAGGTTTCACTCGTTTGTCAAAGAAGCAACTTAGTTTTACCTCTTATTTTCCTCTTACATTTCCCTCCGGTGCCATCCTAGATCTCGGGTCCAGATCCTCTTGTAGTGGTGGAGTTTTGTAACACCCCGGATGTAACTTTCCATATTTGTAACTCCAACTCTTGCCATTCCCGGCTATGTGATATGATATTTCCTTCGTGGTTGGGTTTTTGTCTCTCGTTTTGCATTTTTTTCATGTCATGCATTTCATCTCTTGTCATCATGTGCATCCTCATGGTGTAGCTCATTGCATCGTGGCATGTTCTATGTGGATCCAAGCATCATCATCCCCCATCACCACCTCCCCTCCTTCTCTTTCTTTTATTTGGCAAGTGCCATTTTCCCTACTCCATTATTGTTCAACACTTCCTCACAATTCAGTCTTCATTTCCTAAACCTCTCTGCCAAATCTCAGCCGTATCTAAGTTGTTTTGGTTAGGGTTTAAAATGGTTCAAGTTTGGATTTAATTCAAACTTGAGTTATTTTACTTCCTTTAAAAAAGTCCAAACCAATTTTATTAAATAGAGCACAATTCCAGGAGCTTGAGCATATTTTCATTATTCTCAAACACCTCTCCATTTCCCCTGTACTTTTCTGTTTCATTTTCTGTTTGAGGAAAAAGAAAGGAAGCAGCAGCAGCGGTAGCAGAGCAGCCCAGCAGCAGCACCCACCTGGGCATCGACCTCCCATCTGGCCCATCCGGCCCTGCGCCCCGCAGCCCAGCTCTCCCACTCGCGCCCTCCTTCCTCCTTTTCTCACCGAAACGGCGCACACCCATTTCTCCCACTCGCTCCACGTGGTCGTGTCGGTCCCACTGGTCAGCGACCGTGCCCACGCCCTCACCCACCTTTTCTTCCACCTTGGTCCCCCTCGTGAGCATGCACATGACCACGGCCGAGAGCACCGTCGCGCTGTGCCGTCGCCCTAGCCCCTTTTAAGCCAGCGCCTCGTCCCCTAGGGTTTCCGTCCTATCCCTTTCCTCCCTCCGCCACCGCCACAGGTGAGTCGCCCACCATAGCCATCGCCTTTTGGTCCCGAGCGAGTTCGTGAGAGCGAGCTCGTCACCGGCAAGCCTCCAGTCAGAACCATCCGCCTCCGTCGTGGGCGTCAGCTTCCCTGACATCGTCTACGTCGTCTCCGACCACGACGGAGCCGCGGGCCGTCAAGATGGTGTCGCCTGCACCCTCGTCTTCCTCCTCAGCTCGTCTTCTTCACGGAGCCGAACGCCACCATGATCAGCGCCTCCTCGCACCTCTGCGGTCGTGATTCCGGCCTCTTCGTCTTGTCCTACGGGACCCCGGTGAGCAGCCTCCCCTCCTCGCTCTCCCTCGACGTCGTTTGCTTCCGTTTCAGCCTCGATATGTCATGTCAGAGACTTGTCGCCGTAACCTCGCCTTGCGCACGAAACAGAGCACCTCGCTCTCTGTCCATAGGTGTGTCCACGCACTCCACGCTATGCTCGCGTCGCGTCTTCGCCAGCTTCCTCGCACGCAGGCACACCCGCATGCCTCGCCCGCAATCCTGCATTCCTGCTCGTCGTCGTCTCAGTTCGGCAGCGCTGAGATGGCCTGAGTCAAGCACTAGCTCGTCCTCGGGCTCCCGCAACCGCAGCTTTGCACATGCATGCTCGAACTTGAGCGCCCCGCCGCTCCTTCCCGCACCCTTGGATCAGCACTGCTGCTCCTTCCCGCACGCCCGCCGCCACATATGGAGTCCTGCCGTGCCGCCGTTGCTCGCCGGCGACGATGCCATCTCCTCTGTTTCCGTAAATAAGCCAAGCCAGGGCCCCTAACTGTTTAAGAGCAGCTCATCGGGCCACTTGTGAAGTGCCCAAATTTTTTACCATTTTGGCCTCTATGACAGTGGGACCCCACTCGTCATACTCTGTGTCCACACACAGCCCTCTCCACACCCACACTCCTGCCACCTCCGCACCCCGGGCCCCTTCGTCATTGACAGTGGCTGGCTCAGCCCGTGTTCCCCTGTTGTTTTATTTTCTTCTGCATAATTTCAGAAATGCCATTGTTTTGATTTGTGTATAACTAAATATCTATGCATCCAAATAGATCATGTCATATATGTAAAATGCTCAGCTTTTCCTCTAGTTTCATAATATCCAACTTTCATCCATGTTAAAAATGTTTAACTTGTTGTTTGCATTAATTTGCTTAAATGTCATGTTAAAATGATTTATTTCATAACTAAATAACCGTAGCTCCGAATTTAATAAACTTTAAATGTAAATGGGGTAGAAAAATGCCTAGTTTAACATGGTGTACTTTGTTTTGCTTTTTAACAAAATTAAACTTGTGTTTAGGGCAGAACAGTAGCAAATTCGAAATATGCATATGGGGATTTTCCGAAATTGTTGTTTGTCATTTTCGGCCTCATTTAAACTTGCCTAAATAGTCAGTTTAATTATGCTTCACCTCTTCCCATGTTAACCAACATTTAATCTTGTCTTGTTCCTAAACGAGAGCAAACTAAATAACTTGAATGTGGTGTTTCGTCAATATGCAAGTCGTTGCATATTGAGCTCTACTTAATTTGTAGTATTGTTTGTGCACTTTGCCATGACATCCTTATTAAATCGGACATGCATCATACTTGATTGTGCATCATGCCATGTTTATGTGATGGTTGTTTACTATGTTGTTTGTTTCTTTCCGGTCTGCTTCTCTCGTTAGCTTCGGTTTCGTTCCGGAGTTGTGAGGATTCGTTTGACTACGTCCGCTAGTCTTATTCATGGACTCATTCTTCTTCCTTGCGGGATTTCAGGCAAGATGACCATACCCTCGAAATCACTTCTATCTTTGCTTGCTAGTTGTTCGCTCTTTTGCTATGCCGCGCTACCTACCACTTGCTATATCATGCCTCTCATGTTGCCATGTCAAGCCTCTAACCATCCTTTCCTAGCAAACCGTTGTTTGACTAAGTTACCGCTTTTGCTCAGCCCCTCTTACAACGTTGCTAGTTGCAGGTGAAGTTAAAGTTGGTTCCATGTTCGAACATGGATATTTTGGGATATCATAATATCTCTTATTTACATTAATGCATCTATATAGTTGGTAAAGGGTGGAAGGCTCGGCCTTATGCCTGGTGTTTTGTTCCACTCTTGCCGCCCTATTTTCCGTCATATCGGTGTTATGTTCCTTGATTTTGCGTTCCTTACGCGGTTGGGTGATTTATGGGACCCCCTTGACAGTTCTCTTTGAATAAGGCTCCTCCATCAAGGCCCAACCTTGGTTTTACATTTGCCTCACCTAAGCCTTTCCCTTGGGTTTTCGCGAGCCCGAGGGTCATCTTATTTAACCCCCCCCCCGGCCCGGGGCCAGTGCTCCTATGAGTGCTGGTCCAAACTAGAGCCCTTTGCAGCGCCACCTCGGGGAAACTTGAGGCCTGGTTTTAGTTGTGCGGACTGCTCATCCGGTGTGCCCTGAGAACGAGATATGTGCAACTCCTATCGGGATTTGTCGGCACATTAGGGCGGCTTTGCTGGTCTTGTTTTACCATTGTCGAAATGTCTTGTAACCGGGATTCCGAGTCTGATAAGGTCATCCTGGGAGATGGAATAGCCTTCGTTGACCGTGAGAACTTGTGATGGGCTAAGTTGGGACACCCCTGCAGGGTATAAACTTTCGAAAGCCGTTCCCGCGGTTATGTGGCAGATAGGAATTTGTTAATGTCCTGTTGTAGAGAACTTGACACTTGACTTAAATTAAAATGCATCAACCGCGTGTGTAGCCGTGATGGTCTCTTTTCGGCGTAGTCAGGGAAGTGAACACGGTCTTGTGTTATGCTTGAACGTAAGTAGTTTCAAGATCACTTCTTGATCACTTCTAGCTTCTCGACCGTTGCGTTGCTTCTCTTCTCGCTCTTATTTGTGTATGTTAGCCACCATATTTTCTTAGTGCTTGCTGCAGCTCCACCTCATTACCCCATCCTTCCTATAAGCTTAAATAGTCTTGATCTCGCGGGTGTGAGATTGCTGAGTCCTCGTGACTCACGGATACTTCCAAACAGTTGCAGGTGCCGATGATGCCAGTGCAGGTGACTCAACCGAGCTCAAGTGGGAGTTCGACGAGGACCTTGGTCGTTACTATGTTTCGTTTCCTGATGATCAGTAGTGGTGCCCAGTTGGGACGATCGGGGATCTAGCATTTGGGGTTGTCTTGTTTTGTTTTGGTTCCATAGTCGGACCTTGATTGTACTCTAGATGATGTATGCTTAACTTGTTATTTGTGTGAAGTGGTGATTGTAAGCCAACTCTTTATCCCATTCTTGTTCATTACATGGGATTGTGTGAAGATGACCCTTCTTGCAACAAAACCACCATGTGGTTATGCCTCCAAGTCGTGCCTCGACACGTGGGAGATATAGCCTCATGGGCGTTACAGTAGATTAAGACCATGTATTTCTTCAATAGCAGGTAAATTCTTAACAACTTCAGCTTTAATACCTTTTTCTTTCATATATTTCTTTGCCTCTTGCATATCTTCAGGACTGAGAAATAGAACACCTCTCTTCTTCGGAGTTGGTTTAGGAATAGGCTCAGGAACCTGGCTCGTGAAGTGTCCAATTATTTTCATTTGTCAACATATTATTCAATAGAATTTCAGCTTCATCCGGTGTTCTTTCCCCGAAAGCAGTAACCAGCACAACTATCCGTGTAATCTCTCAAGCATCGGTTAGTCCATTATAAAAGATATCAAGTATTTCATTTTTCTTAAGAGGATGATCAGGCAAAGCATTAAGTAACTTGAGAAGCCTCCCCCAAGCTTGTGGGAGACTCTCTTCTTCAATTTGCACAAAGTTGTATATTTTCCTCAAAGAAGCTTGTTTCTTATGAGCAGGGAACTATTTAGCAGAGAAGTAATAAATCATATCACGGGACTACGACACAACCAGGGATCAAGAGAATTAAACCATATCTTAGCATCACCCTTTAATGAGAACGGAAATATTTTAAGGATATAAAAGTAGCGAGATCTCTCATCATTAGTGAACAGGGTGGCTATATCATTTAATTTAGTAAGATGTGCCACAACAGTTTCAGATTCATAGCCATGAAAAGGATCAGATTCAACCAAAGTAATTATATCAGGATCAACAGAGAATTCATAATCCTTACCGGCAATACAAATAGGTGAAGTAGCAAAAGCAGGGTCAGGCATCATTCTATCTTTAAGAGATTGCTTATTCCATTCAGCTAATAACCTCTTGAGCTCATATCTATCTTTGCAAGCTAAAATAGTTGCAGAAGCTTCCATATCAAAAACATAACCCTCAGGAATAACAGGCCTATCTTCATCATCACTTTCATCAATATAATCAGTTTCAATATTTTCTTTCTCTCTAGCCCTAGCAATTTGTTCATCAAGAAATTCACTAAGGGCCACAGTAGTATCAAGCATAGAAGTAGTTTCATCATAAGTATCATGCATAGCAGAAGTGGCATCATCAATAACATGCGACATAGCAGAATGAATAGCAGAAGCAGGCTTACTCAGAACAGAAGGTGAA
Organism: Aegilops bicornis; assembly: GCA_021605145.1. Lineage (NCBI taxonomy): Eukaryota > Viridiplantae > Streptophyta > Magnoliopsida > Poales > Poaceae > Aegilops > Aegilops bicornis. The sequence continues at coordinate 299,414,161 of CM038674.1, read as the reverse complement.
TCAAGTGCAGAGCTAGATGGCAGTTCCTTACCTCCCCTCGCAGTTGAGGGATAAATATTGTCTTAGCGTCTTTCAAGTTCTTCATCGTGACCAGCAGATATAAATCCCAAGTGACTCAAAGAATAGAGCTATGCTCCCTGGCAACACCGCCAGAAATTAGTCTTGATAACCCACAAGTGTAGGGGATCGTAATAGCTTTCGAGGGTAGAGTATTCAACCAAATTTATTGATTCGACACAAGGGGAGCCAAAGAATATTCTCAAGTATTAGCAGCTAAGTTGTCAATTCAACCACACCTGGATAACTTAGTATCTGCAGCAAAGTATTTAGTAGCAAAGTAATATGATAGTAGTGGTAATGGTAACAAAAGTAACAGAAGCAAAAGTAATATTTTTGGTGTTTTGTAGTGATTGTAACAGTAACAACGAGAAAGTAAATAAGCGAAAACCAGTATATGGAAAGCCCGTATGCATTGGATCGGTGATGGAAAATTATGCCGGATGCGGTTCATCATGTAACAGTCATAACATAGGGTGACACAGAACTAGCTCCAATTCATCAATGTAATGTACGCATGTATTCCGAATATAGTCATACATGCATATGGAAAAGAACTTGCATGACATCTTTTGTCCTACCGTCCCGTGGCAGCGGGGTCCTAATGGAAACTAAGGGATATTAAGGCCTCCTTTTAATAGTGAACCAGAACAAAGCGTTAGCACATAGTGAATACATGAACTTCTCAAACTATGGTCATCACCGGGAGTGGTCCCGATTATTGTCACTTCGGGGTTGCCGGATCTTAACTCATAGTAGGTGACTATAGACTTGCAAGATAGGATCAAGAACACACATATATTCATGAAAACATAATAGGTTCAGATCTGAAATCATGGCACTCGGGCCCTAGTGAAAAGCATTAAGCATAGCAAAGTCATAGCAACATCAATCTCGAGAACATAGTGGATACTAGGGATCAAACCCTAACAAAACTAACTCGATTACATGATAGATCTCATCCAACCCATCACCGTCCAGCAAGCCTACGATGGAATTACTCACGACGGGCGGTGACCATCATGAAATTTGTGATGGAGGATGGTTGATGATGACGACGGCTGACGAATCCCCTCTTGAGCCCCGAACGGACTCAGATCAGCCCTCCCGAGAGGTTTTAGGGCTTGGCGGCGGCTCCGTATCGTAAAACATGATGATTTCTTCTCCTTGATTTTTTCTCCCTGAAAGCAAATATATAGAGTTGGAGTTGGCGTCGGAGGAGCTCCAGGGGGCCCACGTGGTAGGGGGGCGCGCCCTAGGGGGGAGGGTGCGCCCCCCACCCTTGTGGACTGGGTGTGGACCCCCTAGTCTTCATCTTTGGCAAGGATTTTTTATTATTTCTGAAAAGACGTTCCGTGGAGTTTCAGGTCATTCCGAGAACTTTTTGTTTCTGCACATAAATAACACCATGGAAAGTCTGCTGAGAATAGCGTCAGTCCGGGTTAGTTCCATTCAAATCATGCAAGTTAGAGACCAAAACAAGGGGAAAAGTGTTTGGAAAAGTAGATACGACGGATACGTATCAACTCCCCCAAGATTAAACCTTTGCTTGCCCTCAAGCAATTCAAGTATTAGTAGCTGAGTTGTCAATTCAACCACACGTGGATAACTTAGTATCTGCAGCAAAGTATTTAGTAGCAAAGTAATGTGATAGTAGTGGTAACGGTAAAAAAGTAACAGAAGCAAAAGTAATATTTTTGGTGTTTTGTAGTGATTGTAACAGTAACAACGGAAAGTAAATAAGCGAAAACCAGTATATGGAAAGCTCGTAGGCATTGGATCAGTGATGGAAAATTATGCCGGATGCGGTTCATCATGTAAAAGTCATAACATAGGGTGACATGTAACTAGCTCCAATTCATCAATGTAATGTAGGCATGTATTCGAATATATTCATACATGCTTATGGAAAAGAACTTGCATGACATCTTTTGTCCTACCCTCCCGTGGCAGCGGGTCCTAATGGAAACCGAGGGATATTAGGGCCTCCTTTTGATAGAGAACCGGAACAAAGCATTAGCACATAGTGAATACATGAACTCCTCAAACTATGGTCATCACCGGAGTGGTCCCGATTATTGTCACTTCGGGTTGCGGATCATAACTCATAGTAGGTGACTATAGACTTGCAAGATAGGATCAAGAACACACATATATTCATGAAAACATAATAGGTTCAGATATGAAATCATGGCACTCGGGCCCTAGTGACAAGCATTAAGCATAGCAAAGTCATAGCAACATCAATCTCGTAACATAGTGGATACTAGGGATCAAACCCTAACAAAACTAACTCGATTACATGATAGATCTCATCCAACCCATCACCGTCTAGCAAGCCTCACGATGGAATTACTCTCGCACGGGCGGTGAGCATCATGAAATTGGCAATGGAGGATGGTTGATGATGACGACGGCATTTAATCCGCCTCTCGGGAGCCCCGAACGGACTCCAGATCAGCCCTCTCGAGAGGTTTAAGGGCTTGGCGGTGGCTCCGTATCGTAAAACGTGATGATTTCTTCTCCTTGATTTTTGTCTCCCCGAAAGAAAACATATAGAGTTGGAGTTGGCGTCGGAGGAGCTCCAGAGGGCCCACGAGGTAGGGCGGGCGCCCTAGGGGGGAGGGCGCTCCCCCACCCTCGTGGACAGGGTGTGGGCCCCCTGGTCTTCATCTTTGGCAAGGATTTTTTATTATTTCTGAAAAGACGTTCCGTGGAGTTTCAGGTCATTCCGAGAACTTTTGTTTCCGCACATACGTAACACCATGGAAAGTCTGCTGAAAACAGCGTCAGTCCGGGTTAGTTCCATTCAAATCATGCAAGTTAGAGTCCAAAACAAGGGGAAAAGTGTTTGGAAAAGTAGATACGACGGATACGTATCAACTCCCCCAAGATTAAACCTTTGCTTGCCCTCAAGCAGTTCAGTTCATAAACTGAATGATAAAGAAAAACTTTTACAAACTCTGTTTGCTCTTGTTGTTGTAAATATGTAAAGCCAGCATTCAAGTTTTCAGCAAAGATCATGACTAACCACATTTGCAATAACTCTCAGGTCTCATGTTTACTCACATCAATGGCATAATCAACTAGCGAGTCATAATAATAAATCTCGGATGACAACACTTTCTCAAAACAATCATGATATGATATAACAAGATGGTATCTCGCAGCCCTTTCTGAGACCGCGAAACATAAATGCAGAGCACCTTTAAAGATCAAGGACTAACTAGACATTGTTATTCATGGTAAAAGAGATCCAATCATAGTCATACCAAATATAAATTAATAGTAATGAATGCAAATGACAGCTGCGCTCTCCAGCTAGTGCTTTTAACAAGAGGGTGATGACTCAACATAAAAGTAAATAGATAGGCCCTTTGCAGAGGGAAGCAGGGATTTGTAGAGGTGCTAGAGCTCGGTTTTGAAATAGAGATAAATAATATTTTGAGCGATATACTTTCATTGTCAACATAACAACTAAGAGATGGCGATATCTTCCATGCTACACACATTATAGGCGGTTCCCAAATAGAATGGTAAAGTTTATACTCCCCCTCCACCAACAAGCATAAATCCATGACTTGCTCGAAACAACGAGTGTCTCCAACTAGAAACAGTCCCAGGGGGAGTTTTTTTTGCAATTATTTTGATTTAGTTTGCATAAAGCATGGAACTGGGCATCCCGTGGACCAGCCATTTTCTCGTGAATGAGGGGCGGAGTCCACTCCTCTTGAGAATAACCCACATAACATGGACGATAAGGGCAGCCCTAGTTGATACATGAGCTATTCGAGCATACAAAACAGAATGTTTATTTGAAGGTTTAGAGTTTGGCACATACAAATTTACTTGGAACGGCAGGTAGATACCACATATAGGAAGGTATAGTGGACTCATATGTTATAACTTTGGGGTTTAAGGGATTGGATGCACAAGCGGTATTCCCGCTTAGTACAAGTGAAGGCTAGCAAAAGATTGGGAAGCGACCAACTAGAGAGCGACAACAGCCATGAACATGCATTAAAATTAATAAACATTGGATGCAAGCTTGAGTAGGATATAATCCACCATGAACATAAATATCGTGAAGGCTATGTTGATTTTGTTTCAACTACATGTGTGAACATGTGCCAAGTCAAGTCACTTAAATCATGAAAAGGAGGATACCACCCCATCATACCACATCACAACCATTTTAATAGCATGTTGGCACGCAAGGTAAACCATTATAACTCATAGCTAATCAAGCATGGCACGAGCAACTATGATCTCTAATTGTCATTGCAAACATGTTTATTCATAATAAGCTGAATTAGAAACGATGAACTCATCATATTTACAAAAACAAGAGAGTTCGAGTTCGTACCAGCTTTTCTCATCTCGGTCAGTCCATCATATATCATCATAAGTGCCTTTCACTTGCACGACCGAACGATATAAATAATAATCAGAGTGCACGTGCATTGGACTAGGCTGGAATCTGCGAGCATTCAATAAACAGGAAAAGACAAGGCAATATGGGCTCTTGGTTAAATCAACAATAAAGCATATAAGAGCCACTTCAACAATTTAATCATGGTCTTCTCCTATCGACCCCCAAAGAAAAGAAAAGAAATAAAACTATTTACACGGAAAAGTTCCCAACAAGCAAAAGAAGAAAAGGAAATCTTTTTGGGTTTTCTTTTTAATTATTTCCACTACAGCAAGAAAGTAAACTAGCTAAAAGCTATTACTAGTTTTTTTGGCTTTTCTTAAATTTTATTAAACACACAAGAAGAAAGCAGGAAAAGGAAAATAAAGTAGCATTGATATTACAGTGAAAAAGTATGAGCACTGACATCTAGCAATGAGTGTGTGGACATAAATGTAATGTCGGTGGGAAATACGTACTCCCCCAAGCTTAGGCTTTTGGCCTAAGTTGGTTTATTGCCACAGATAGCCTGGCGGATACTCGTAGGTGTAGCTGGGGTCGTACTGAGACGAGAGGACTCTTACTGCCACTGGCTGGCAATCATCTCCGGATCCAACTGGTAATTAGACTATCGTGGAGGCTCAAATTGTGGTTCCGGCTCCGGGGCTGGTGCAGGGTTCCGGTAAGCTTGAATGGCAGCCCACGGAATGAGATAAGGACCTTCAAATAAATTAAACAAGGAAGGAGCAGGCAAGGTAATAGTCTTAGGGTGATGTTTATGAAAGAATAATTTGTATTTAAGCTCCCCTTCCCGGCTCTTAACAATAAAATCATGCGCTAGCATACTCTTATAATCTAAATAAGCACTAGGCATCAATTTCTATTCTTTCTCATAGAGCTTAATAGGTATGTTGAAATGTGCAGCTAGGCGTGAAGCATAAATACCTCCAAAGATGGGACCCTTAGTATGGTTCAAACTTAAGCTGTTTAGCAATAATTCCGCCCATACTAACAAAGTGTTATTATGGAATAAACCATGGAAAAAATGATAATATCAGAACACTAAGGTTTCCACAGCTTCGCGACCAATCAAGTAATGGCTAGCAAATATGGCAAAGTAGCGTAAAACAGGAAAATGTATGCTAGTGATTCATGCATCGGAAACCTTCCTGGTTTCTCCCACCGTGATGGTGTCAATAAATTCTTCCACATCTTTACGATGTGTTTCATCTAAAGTACCCTCAAGGGTATTTTGCAAACCTTGCAAAATTCAGCTAGTGGCATCTTCTTAACAACATCATAGAAATGAAACTCATCAAGGAGGTGATTCCTTAGGAAAATAGTAGAAGTTTAGCACAAAAGTATTGGTGAGTAAGAGATACTGATGACGTTGGTCGCGGAGGAAGTCGGTGAGGCCAGCAATCTCAGCCAATGAATAGAAATCATCATAAATCCCGGCTGTTCTCAAGAAATCATTGGAAGGCCATTCACATGGCCGGACCTCCGCGGTACGAGGCAAATTATTTTTGGGCCTCTGTGCTTCTTCATTTTGCTTTTCCTTTGAGCTTCGGCTCGACGAGCCCCTCAAAAATCTCTTCATGATTTTCTGAAATATTCTGAAATTTTTAGTAACTTCAAACAAAAGTTAACAAACTCAATAAAATTGATAGCAACTACTCCTACAAGTGCCTAGAGCCTATATCAAGCATTAGAAGTACTTGGAACCATATAAATTAAGACCATATATTTCATCAATAGGAGGTAAATTCTTAACATCTTCACTTTTAATACCTTTTTCTTTCATAGATTTCTTTGCCTCTTGCATATCTTCGTGGATCGAGAAATAGAACACCTCTCTTCTTCGGGTTGGTTTAGGAATAGGCTCAGAACTGCCTGTGAAGTGTCCAATTATTTTCATTTGTCAACATATTATTCAATAGAATTTCAGCTTCATCCGGTGTTCTTTCCCCGAAATGTAACCAGCACAACTATCCGTGTAATCTCTGGAAGCATCGGTTAGTCCATTATAAAAGATATCAAGTATTTCATTTTTCTTAAGAGGATGATCAGCAAAGCATTATAACTTGAGAAGCCTCCCCAAGCTTGTGGGAGACTCTCTTCTTCAATTTGCACAAAGTTGTATATTTCCCTCAAAGCAGCTTGTTTCTTATGAGCAGGAAATATTGAGCAGAGAAGTAATAAATCATATCACAGGGACTACGCACACAACCAGGATCAAGAGAATTAAACCATATCTTAGCATCACCCTTTAATGAGAACGGAAATATTTTAAGGATATAAAAGTAGCGAGATCTCTCATCATTAGTGAACAGGGTGGATATATCATTTAATTTAGTAAGATGTGCCACAACAGTTTCAGATTCATAGCCATGAAAAGGATCAGATTCAACCAAAATAATTATATCAGGATCAACAGAGAATTCATAATCCTTATCGGCAATACAAATAGATGAAGTAGCAAAAGTAGGGTCAGGCCTCATTCTATCTTTAAGACATTGCTTATTCCATTCATCTAATAACCTCTTGACCTCATATCTATCTTTGCAAACTAAAATAGCTGCAGAAGCTTCCATATCAAAAACATAACCTTCAGGAATAACAGGCCTATCTTCATCATCACTTTCATCAATATAATGAGTTTCAATATTTTCTTTCTCTCTAGCCCTAGCAATTAGTTCATCAAGAAATTCACTAAGGGGCACAGTAGTATCGAGCATAGAAGTAGTTTCATCATAAGTATCATGCATAGCAGAAGTGGCATCATCAATAACATGTGACATATCATAATGAATAGCAGAAGCAGGTTTAGGTGTCGCAAGCTTACTCAAAATGAAGGTGAATGAAGTGCGAGCTAGATAGCAGTTATTTACCTCCCCTCGTAGTTGAGGGATAAATTGTTGTCTTAGCGTCTTTCAAGTTCTTCATCGTGACCAGCAGATATAAATCCCAAGTGACTCAAAGAATAGATCTATGCTCCCTGGCAATGGCGCCAGAAATTAGTCTTGATAACCCACAAGTTAGGGGATCGCAACAGCTTTCGAGGGTAGAGTATTCAACCCAAATTTATTGATTCGACACAAGGGGAGCCAAAGAATATTCTCAAGTATTAGTAGCTGAGTTGTCAATTCAACCACACGTGGATAACTTAGTATCTGCAGCAAAGTATTTAGTAGCAAAGTAATGTGATAGTAGTGGTAACGGTAAAAAAGTAACAGAAGCAAAAGTAATATTTTTGGTGTTTTGTAGTGATTGTAACAGTAACAACGGAAAGTAAATAAGCGAAAACCAGTATATGGAAAGCTCGTAGGCATTGGATCAGTGATGGAAAATTATGCCGGATGCGGTTCATCATGTAAAAGTCATAACATAGGGTGACACAGAACTAGCTCCAATTCATCAATGTAATGTAGGCATGTATTCCGAATATATTCATACATGCTTATGGAAAAGAACTTGCATGACATCTTTTGTCCTACCCTCCCGTGGCAGCGGGTCCTAATGGAAACCGAGGGATATTAGGGCCTCCTTTTGATAGAGAACCGAACAAAGCATTAGCACATAGTGAATACATGAACTCCTCAAACTATGGTCATCACCGGAGTGGTCCCGATTATTGTCACTGGGGTTGCCGGATCATAACTCATAGTAGGTGACTATAGACTTGCAAGATAGGATCAAGAACACACATATATTCATGAAAACATAATAGGTTCAGATATGAAATCATGGCACTTCGGGCCCTAGTGACAAGCATTAAGCATAGCAAAGTCATAGCAACATCAATCTCAGAACATAGTGGATACTAGGGATCAAACCCTAACAAAACTAACTCGATTACATGATAGATCTCATCCAACCCATCACCGTCTAGCAAGCCTACGATGGAATTACTCTCGCACGGCGGTGAGCATCATGAAATTGGCAATGGAGGATGGTTGATGATGACGACGGCGACGAATCCGCCTCTCCGGAGCCCCGAACGGACTCCAGATCAGCCCTCTCGAGAGGTTTAAGGGCTTGGCGGTGGCTCCGTATCGTAAAACGTGATGATTTCTTCTCCTTGATTTTTGTCTCCCCGAAAGAAAACATATAGAGTTGGAGTTGGCGTCGGAGGAGCTCCAGGGGGCCCACGATGTAGGGGGGTGCTCCCTAGGGGGGGGGGCCCACCCTCGTGGACAGGGTGTGGGCCCCCTGGTCTTCATCTTTGGCAAGGATTTTTTATTATTTCTGAAAAGACGTTCCGTGGAGTTTCAGGTCATTCCGAGAACTTTTGTTTCTGCACATAAATAACACCATGGAAAGTCTGCTGAGAATAGCGTCAGTCCGGGTTAGTTCCATTCAAATCATGCAAGTTAGAGACCAAAACAAGGGGAAAAGTGTTTGGAAAAGTAGATACGACGGATACGTATCAACTCCCCCAAGATTAAACCTTTGCTTGCCCTCAAGCAGTTCAGTTCATAAACTGAATGATAAAGAAAAACTTTACAAACTCTGTTTGCTCTTGTTGTTGTAAATATGTAAAGCCGGCATTCAAGTTTTCAAAGAAAGATCATGACTAACCACATTTGCAATAACTCTCAGGTCTCATGTTTACTCACATCAATGGCATAATCAACTAGCGAGTCATAATAATAAATCTCGGATGACAACACTTTCTCAAAACAATCATGATATGATATAACAAGATGGTATCTCGCAGCCCTTTCTGAGACCGCGAAACATAAATGCAGAGCACCTTTAAAGATCAAGGACTAACTAGACATTGTTATTCATGGTAAAAGAGATCCAATCATAGTCATACCAAATATAAATTAATAGTAATGAATGCAAATGACAGCTGCGCTCTCCAGCTAGTGCTTTTAACAAGAGGGTGATGACTCAACATAAAAGTAAATAGATAGGCCCTTTGCAAGAGGGAAGCGAGGATTTGTAGAGGTGCTAGAGCTCGGTTTTGAAATAGAGATAAATAATATTTTGAGCGATATACTTTCGTTGTCAACATAACAACTAAGAGATGGCGATATCTTCCATGCTACACACATTATAGGCGGTTCCCAAATAGAATGGTAAAGTTTATACTCCCCCTCCACCAACAAGCATAAATCCATGACTTGCTCGAAACAACGAGTGTCTCCAACTAGAAACAGTCCTGTGGGGGAGTTTTTTTGCAATTATTTTGATTTAGTTTGCATAAAGCATGGAACTGGGCATCCCGTGGACCAGCCATTTTCTCGTGAATGAGGGCGGAGTCCACTCCTCTTGAGAATAACCCACATAACATGGACGATAAGGGCAGCCCTAGTTGATACATGAGCTATTCGAGCATACAAAACAGAATGTTTATTTGAAGGTTTAGAGTTTGGCACATACAAATTTACTTGGAACGGCAGGTAGATACCACATATAGGAAGGTATAGTGGACTCATATGTTATAACTTTGGGGTTTAAGGGATTGGATGCACAAGCAGTATTCCCGCTTAGTACAAGTGAAGGCTAGCAAAAGATTGGGAAGCGACCAACTAGAGAGCGACAACAGCCATGAACATGCATTAAAATTAATAAACATTGGATGCAAGCTTGAGTAGGATATAATCCACCATGAACATAAATATCGTGAAGGCTATGTTGATTTTGTTTCAACTACATGTGTGAACATGTGCCAAGTCAAGTCACTTAAATCATGAAAAGGAGGATACCACCCCATCATACCACATCACAACCATTTTAATAGCATGTTGGCACGCAAGGTAAACCATTATAACTCATAGCTAATCAAGCATGGCATGAGCAACTATGATCTCTAATTGTCATTGCAAACATGTTTATTCATAATAAGCTGAATTAGAAACGATGAACTCATCATATTTACAAAAACAAGAGAGTTCGAGTTCGTACCAGCTTTTCTCATCTCGGTCAGTCCATCATATATCATCATAAGTGCCTTTCACTTGCACGACCGAACGATATAAATAATAATCAGAGTGCACGTGCATTGGACTAGGCTGGAATCTGCGAGCATTCAATAAACAGGAAAAGACAAGGCAATATGGGCTCTTGGTTAAATCAACAATAAAGCATATAAGAGCCACTTCAACAATTTAATCATGGTCTTCTCCTATCGACCCCCAAAGAAAAGAAAAGAAATAAAACTATTTACACGGAAAAGTTCCCAACAAGCAAAAGAAGAAAAGGAAATCTTTTTGGGTTTTCTTTTTAATTATTTCCACTACAGCAAGAAAGTAAACTAGCTAAAAGCTATTACTAGTTTTTTTGGCTTTTCTTAAATTTTATTAAACACACAAGAAGAAAGAAGGAAAAGGAAAATAAAGTAGCATTGATATTACAGTGAAAAAGTATGAGCACTGACATCTAGCAATGAGTGTGTGGACATAAATGTAATGTCGGTGGGAAATACGTACTCCCCCAAGCTTAGGCTTTTGGCCTAAGTTGGTTTATTGCCCTGAGATAGCTGGCGGATACTCGTAGGTGTAGCTGGGTCGTCTTGATCGAGACGAGAGGACTCTGACTGCCACTGGCTGGCAATCATCTCCGGATCCAACTGGTAATTAGACTGTCGTGGAGGCTCAAATTGTGGTTCCGGCTCCGGGGCTGGTGCAGGGTTCCGGTAAGCTTGAATGGCAGCCCACGGAATGAGATAAGGACCTTCAAATAAATTAAACAAGGAAGGAGCAGGCAAGGTAATAGTCTTAGGGTGATGTTTATGAAAGAATAATTTGTATTTAAGCTCCCCTTCCCGGCTCTTAACAATAAAATCATGCGCTAGCATACTCTTATAATCTAAATAAGCACTAGGCATCAATTTCTATTCTTTCTCATAGAGCTTAATAGGTATGTTGAAATGTGCAGCTAGGCGTGAAGCATAAATACCTCCAAAGATGGGACCCTTAGTATGGTTCAAACTTAACTGTTTAGCAATAATTCCGCCCATACTAACAGTGTTATTGCGGAATAAACCATGGAAAAAAATGATAATATCAGGAACACTAAGGTTTCCACAGTTTCCGCGACCAATCAAGTAATGGCTAGCAAATATGGCAAAGTAGCGTAAAACAGGAAAATGTATGCTAGTGATTCATGCATCGGAAACCTTCCTGGTTTCTCCCACAGTGATGGTGTCAATAAATTCTTCCACATCTTTACGATGTGTTTCATCTAAAGTACCCTCGAAGGGTATTTTGCAAACCTTGCAAAATTCAGCTAGTGGCATCTTCTTAACAACATCATAGAAATGAAACTCTACTGAAGGAGGTGATTCCTTAGGAAAATAGTAGAAGTTTAGCACAAAAGTATTGGTGAGTAAGAGATACTGATGACGTTGGTCGCGGAGGAAGTCAGTGAGGCCAGCAATCTCAGCCAATGAATAGAAATCATCATAAATCCTGGCTGTTCTCAAGAAATCATTGGAAGGCCATTCACATGGCCGGACCTCCGCGGTACGAGGCAAATTATTTTTGGGCCTCTGTGCTTCTTCATTTTGCTTTTCCTTTGAGCTTCGGCTCGACGAGCCCCTCAAAAATCTCTTCATGATTTTCTGAAATATTCTGAAATTTTTAGTAACTTCAAACAAAAGTTAACAAACTCAATAAAATTGATAGCAACTACTCCTACAAGTGCCTAGAGCCTATATCAAGCATTAGAAGTACTTGGAACCATATAAATTAAGACCATATATTTCATCAATAGGAGGTAAATTCTTAACATCTTCAGCTTTAATACCTTTTTCTTTCATAGATTTCTTTGCCTCTTGCATATCTTCAGGACTGAGAAATAGAACACCTCTCTTCTTCGGGGTTGGTTTAGGAATAGGCTCAGGAACTGGCTCAGGAAGTGTCCAATTATTTTCATTTGTCAACATATTATTCAATAGAATTTCAGCTTCATCTGGTGTTCTTTCCTGAAAAGCAGAACCGGCACAACTATCCGTAATCTCCGGAAGCATCGGTTAGTCCATTATAAAAGATATCAAGTATTTCATTTTTCTTAAGAGGATGATCAGGCAAAGCATTAAATAACTTGAGAAGCCTCCCCAAGCTTGTGGGAGACTCTCTTCTTCAATTTGCACAAAGTTGTATATTTCCCTCAAAGCAGCTTGTTTCTTATGAGCAGGGAAATATTGAGCAGAAGTAATAAATCATATCCCGGGACTACGCACACAACCAGGATCAAGAGAATTAAACCATATCTTAGCATCACCCTTTAATGAGAACGGAAATATTTTAAGGATATAAAAGTAGCGAGATCTCTCATCATTAGTGAACAGGGTGGATATATCATTTAATTTAGTAAGATGTGCCACAACAGTTTCAGATTCATAGCCATGAAAAGGATCAGATTCAACCAAAATAATTATATCAGGATCAACAGAGAATTCATAATCCTTATCGGCAATACAAATAGATGAAGTAGCAAAAGTAGGGTCAGGCCTCATTCTATCTTTAAGACATTGCTTATTCCATTCATCTAATAACCTCTTGACCTCATATCTATCTTTGCAAACTAAAATAGCTGCAGAAGCTTCCATATCAAAAACATAACCTTCTGTGAATAACAGGCCTATCTTCATCATCACTTTCATCAATATAATGAGTTTCAATATTTTCTTTCTCTCTAGCCCTAGCAATTAGTTCATCAAGAAATTCACTAAGGGGCACAGTAGTATCGAGCATAGAAGTAGTTTCATCATAAGTATCATGCATAGCAGAAGTGGCATCATCAATAACATGCGACATATCATAATGAATAGCAGAAGCAGGTTTAGGTGTCGCAAGCTTACTCAAAACAGAAGGTGAATGAAGTGCAGAGCTAGATAGCAGTTATTTACCTCCCCTCGTAGTTGAGGGATAAATTGTTGTCTTAGCGTCTTTCAAGTTCTTCATCGTGACCAGCAGATATAAATCCCAACTGACTCAAAGAATAGATCTATGCTCCCTGGCAATGGCGCCAGAAATTAGTCTTGATAACCCACAAGTTAGGGGATCGCAACAGCTTTCGAGGGTAGAGTATTCAACCCAAATTTATTGATTCGACACAAGGGGAGCCAAAGAATATTCTCAAGTATTAGTAGCTGAGTTGTCAATTCAACCACACGTGGATAACTTAGTATCTGCAGCAAAGTATTTAGTAGCAAAGTAATGTGATAGTAGTGGTAACGGTAAAAAGTAATGTGAAGCAAAAGTAATATTTTGGTGTTTTGTAGTGATTGTAACAAGAATAACGGAAAGTAAATAAGCGAAAACCAGTATATGGAAAGCTCGTAGGCATTGGATCAGTGATGGAAAATTATGCCGGATGCGGTTCATCATGTAAAAGTCATAACATAGGGTGACACAGAACTAGCTCCAATTCATCAATGTAATGTAGGCATGTATTCCGAATATATTCATACATGCTTATGGAAAAGAACTTGCATGACATCTTTTGTCCTACCCTCCCGTGGCAGCGGGGTCCTAATGGAAACTGAGGGATATTAGGGCCTCCTTTTGATAGAGAACCGGAACAAAGCATTAGCACATAGTGAATACATGAACTCCTCAAACTATGGTCATCACCGGGAGTGGTCCCGATTATTGTCACTTCGGGGTTGCCGGATCATAACTCATAGTAGGTGACTATAGACTTGCAAGATAGGATCAAGAACACACATATATTCATGAAAACATAATAGGTTCAGATATGAAATCATGGCACTCGGGCCCTAGTGACAAGCATTAAGCATAGCAAAGTCATAGCAACATCAATCTCGGAACATAGTGGATACTAGGGATCAAACCCTAACAAAACTAACTCGATTACATGATAGATCTCATCCAACCCATCACCGTCTAGCAAGCCTACGATGGAATTACTCTCGCACGGCGGTGAGCATCATGAAATTGGCAATGGAGGATGGTTGATGATGACGACGGCGACGAATCCGCCTCTCCGGAGCCCCGAACGGACTCCAGATCAGCCCTCTCGAGAGGTTTAAGGGCTTGGCGGTGGCTCCGTATCGTAAAACGTGATGATTTCTTCTCCTTGATTTTTGTCTCCCCGAAAGAAAACATATAGAGTTGGAGTTGGCGTCGGAGGAGCTCCAGAGGGCCCACGAGGTAGGGCGGGCGCCCTAGGGGGGAGGGCGCTCCCCCACCCTCGTGGACAGGGTGTGGGCCCCCTGGTCTTCATCTTTGGCAAGGATTTTTTATTATTTCTAAAAATACGTTCCATGGAGTTTTAGGTCATTCCGAGAACTTTTGTTTCTGCACATAAATAACACCATGGAAAGTCTGCTGAAAACAGCGTCAGTCCGGGTTAGTTCCATTCAAATTATGCAAGTTAGAGTCCAAAACAAGGGAAAAAGTGTTTGGAAAAGTAGATACGACGGATACGTATCATTTAATCTGGAGAGTGTAGATGGCATTGATTCGGATCCACTAGAGCTCAGCCATTGCATTTCTCCACTTTTCTTTTCTTGCTCGTTCTTCGGTGTTTGGTGCCATCTCTGTCCCAGCAGAGTGATGCCAAGTGATCCCGACACTGTTTGCAAAATGGTGCTCAGGTATCACGCCGAATTATTTCCTTCAGCCCCACCTTTTTGTTTTGGTGGTAGACATGCTTCTACCCCGGATCGTCCTTTTTCTTGTCATGTTGGCAACCCTTAATGATTGTAGTTATCAAGAAAGGGCAATGTCAGCAGCCTCAGGTTTTTCCCTACTATCCTATTTCTTGGACGAGTATGGATCTTTTTCCGTCCGCTTGATAATAATGTGGTTGCGACCTTCGTGTCCTGCTACATGACTACCGAATGCGTCCTCACCTCCGAGCTGGTCCAGGTTGCTACCTGGCTAAGCTAGCACTTGGTGTAGCGCTGTTTACACCAACTCTTCCACACATTTATTCGTCCTCGTGCACAACGTCACCGCATGCTAGATCGTAGAGCCGGAGATCCCGCGAGGTTTGTGTGCTTAAGTAGGCATGCATATTGTGTGACTAGCAGTAATATGTGATATTGTTTGTGTGTGAATTGATTGTTGTTGTGTGTTTTTGTTTAGTTGAGTTTTCTTTTGCTGCTTTCTTTTTGGGCCCTGGTGTTACATTATTTTCCCCTATAAAGAGTTGATCATCATCTGACACCGGACTCGAAGAAGTAATAAGTATTTCAAATATTTGGAAGAAGCTCATCTGAAAATTATGGCCTTCTCAGTTAACCGCATGATATAAGGAATATCTGCTCAGAATGCCAATTGTGTCTTGGATTGATTATCCGCATCAATTCTACAGCAGTAATAATCCAGCCAAAGAAAAGACAAGTCGATGCAAGACCAACAGTATATTTTTCAGCCAAAAGTATGGATCATAGGCAAAGTTTTGGCTCAGCAATAAATGGTACTTGAAATATGTTATACTCCAAGAGAAATTCGGAATGTGATATGCTCAAGGAAGACAGTCAAATAAATTTTCTCATGCAAATAATCAGCTGCAAAATATTATGGACGTGTGCATGGATTTCAGTCTGCATATCAGTATGAAGTTTTGGAAATAAGAAACCCAGCATTATTCCACATGCTATCGGAAGAAATTTATGAGGCAAGGCTCCTCAAATTTTTCCTCAGCATGATATGTGAACAATTTCCGACCCACTGTACCCGGTCTTTCTCAACAAGATACCTCGGTAAAAGACCGACGGAAATGAATTTTTCTCAACAAGCAAACCCGAGGGGAAGCTTCTCATGTCGGAACTCAAGCTTCTCCAGCACAATAATCCAACCAAGCTTCGTGTGTAAGCGATCGAGATTTCTTCTGCACCAAGCCTCGAGCAGAATCTAAGAGCCTTCCTCAGCAAGCTACCCGGATGGCTCCCCTCGTAAGCCACCAAGTCCGCGTCAGTACCACACTATACACCGTCCTCAGAGATTATATGATGAGTTGGAAGTATATGGCAGTACATCTCAAGGATCAGATTTGCAATAATTTTTTTTAGAGGAACAATTTGTAGCGACCAGACCTCAAACAGTCTGATCTCTGTGCTCAGTGTCATCCCTGGATCAGTAATGCTGACACCACACAATACTCGAAGGATTTATAACAGAGTAGCAATCACACACTTATTACAATCAAATGTCTCAAGAGAGAACTTAATAAAATAAATATGGCTTAAGGCCATCTAATACGATAACAGCTGAAGGCTTGGAAGAATAAGCGAGTCCATCAACTCCAACGGCATCATCGAGTATAGAACCACGACCTATGCACCTTATCGGTCGTTCAAAAGTCTGCAACATGAAACGTTGCAGCCTAAAACGGTCAAGACATGGAATATGCTGGCAATGTAACACATAGAGAATAATGGAATGAAAATCCTATACTACATGCATATATGGCTGGTGGAAAGCTCTATGGTTACAGTTTTGCATAAAGCCATTTTTTCCCTACTGCAAAGGAATAAGTTTATTTAACTATCATGGTGGTTGTTAAACATTGAGAATGGTTGACAGCATTCTCAATCCCAATTAAAAGTACTCATTTAAAACCCAACAATATTAGTTAGAAGTAACATGATGAGATTCACATGATATCCAGGTACTAGATACTCAAGATGTCCATAACCGGGGACACAGCTAACCATGATTAGTTTATACACTCTGCAGAGGTTTGCGCACTTTTCCCCACGAGACTCGATCGCCTCCGTTTGTTTTCTCGCACTACATGGTGTTTGAGAGACGGATGACCGAGACATAGTCTTTCAGAAGCACTAGCACCTTACATGTGGGTAGACCGTACCAACCTACATCCCCTACATCTGCTAGTCTACCCGTAAGAGTTCGCACAACTTAATCAACTATGTCAGAGCCCATAATGGCTTGTGGCTGCACACGGAAGTTTCTAGTTTGAATAATCTCATGATCCCTTTGAGCCTGGGTGGCGGTCCAAGAAATACATGAAAGTCTGATAGAAACCAGGTGCCTCAATCCACCGGATGTGTGTTTAAGTTGCCACCTTAAATAAACCATTAATTAACACTCTCACATCTGTCGTGGATACACTCACCCAATCCACGTCTACTAGCATAGCATGGCATAATAAGCAAACGTAGAAGTAACTCCCAAGGGTTTATAATAAAACAGGTAATAGGTTCTACCTCATCTACTTCCCATAACCCACAATTTAATTAGATCCGAATCATGCAAGTGTTTGAGGATAGATCTAATGCATAAAAACTGGGTATGAGAAAAGGTATGATCAAAGTGGTACTTTCCTTGCTGATGATCCGCGAAACCTAGAGACTCGAAGTAACAGGCGGCGCACTCCGGGTAATCTATCGCAGACAAACAAACAAGCATACAATAAATACTCATCTAATGCACAGGTAAAACTCAAATAGATCTAACTAGATAGTTCAACTTAAGAACTCCCGTTTGCAAAAAGAATCAAATCAAACGAAGCAGCGAAAGTCAAACGGCGGAATAAAACAGCTTCGTTTTACTAATCTGTATCTAAGTCAAATTTTACAGAAGCAAAAACTTGATTAAGTAGATTATTCGGAAACAGGGTTTCGAGACGAAACTCCAGGCGCTTGAATCGCTTGATTCCGATAAACGAGCGAAAAGTTATACTAAAACGAAAATCGGATCTGGAATCGCGATCAGAAAAATCGCGGATTAAATCCGAGAAAAAGAAAACGACGAACGGGTTAACGAGCGAACGCTCGTTAACTAAACTAATCTGACGAACTCGTTCGTTAAAACGAACTAAGGGACGAACGTCCGCTAATTAACCTAAACTGGAAAAAAACCGAAAACTAAAAAAACGAAAACTAAAAAAACCCGAAAAAACCGTAATAAAAACCGCTCGGTTTTTATAAAAAAACGGCACGTAACACGAGGCGGCGGCGAACTCCAGCGAGGCTTCAGCGACGGCGGCGGGCGGCGGCGGCGGCGACGACGGATTAGGGTTAGGGTTTGGGCGAGTGGTGGCGGCGGGCGACTGGCCGGGAAGGCGCTGGGGCGGTGGCGGGCGGACGCTTTATATCTGATGCCCCGAGCGGAGTCCCGCCAGTACGGCCGTATGGCGGTGGCGTTTTTTTAAGTTACGCTCAAAAAAACAAAAGAAGTACTAAACGGACTCCAAAAATCCCGAAATAAATTTTCCCCGGCTTCTAAAATCAAGCCGGATTTAATGAACATTTATTTGGGGCCTAAATGCAATTTTGAAAAATGCGCATTTTTCCTAAATTCAAATAAAAGGCGAAAAATTCCAAAATAAAATCTTATTTGATTTTATTATTAAATCTTCATTATTCCTTTATTTTGGGAAAGTCATTTTATTCCCTCTCTCATATTTTGGTAGTAGAAATAATTGAAGATAAAATAATTAAAATCAAATGATCCTATTTTCAAAATTTGAGAAAACTCAAATATGAAAATAACGAAATTCCCCAACTCTCTCCATGGGTCCTTGAGTTGTGTAGAATTTCTAGGATCGAGCAAAATGCAATGAAATTGCAATGAAAAATATGATATGCAATGATGCTCTATGTATAACATTCCAAATTGAAAATTTGGGATGTTACACAATCCAGCCAAAACATATGCCTGTTGCAATAATATGGTATTCAGTTGCATATGATTATGATACATATGGTATGCATGTATCCCGGGTCAGATCGGTCACTTATACGGGATACAACACTGATTCAGAGATATACCTAAGAAAGGCAGAGACCCAACAACCTCATAAGTCATGCAAATGAAGATAAGCAGAGATACACACCTTATGTAATGCAAGGATCGACAAGATCTGAATATGACATCGCAGAAGTAACAATCTTGACAACGGCCACCAAGGCCAATATTCCGCACCTACAAGGGGATCTCATGAACTCTTAACACCTTCTTGTATGATTGACCTCAGCGGCAGTATTAAAACATATCACAGTGTATTACCAAAAATGGGTATAATGACAAAATGAGAAAGTCAAAAGCCGAATAATCAGCTCAGACCCGGTATACTCGCCGACGGTATCGAGTACACAGTTAGTCTGTCAGGAAAAGCATTTGTCCGTCAGCCCCTGTCGGGCAAAGTCTCAAGATATAAATATTTGAGGTATGGCATGGCTATAGCTCCATGCACCGTTATATTGCTCACGACAGAAGGTAGTCAAATCTTTGGTACATATCTCATGCTCGAGCCAAAGTGGTAAATCAAAATAAATTAGTACCCTCTATGAGCAGTCAGATCCCGTCAGAAGATGGCCATGATTAATTTTAAGTATTTATTGTAACCAGAAGGCTTGCATTTATTTGAAGCAACCCCATGATAGAAGTAAAAAGGTTTTCATTACCAAAGAAAAATTTATGCTCAGATCCATTGGATATCACTGCAGATATGAGAAAATTCACGTCAGCAAAATGAAGTGATATATGAGCAAAAACCCGTCAGAATTTGGGGAAAGGTGAAGCAAGCCACCCCAGAGCAAGGTAAGTGGATCATCTGAAATTCTCGGGGGAACAATAAACAAAGGAAAAAGGATATCCGAGTTGGAAACGGTATCCTCAAGTCATACTTGTTCCTAGAGCAACTAAAACTCGAGGGAGAGATTTCTTTATGGGGGTAAGAGTTGTAACAGCCTGGATTTTGGCCCTTTTCTTTTTCTTTTTGATTTATTGGTTTTTGCTCTGTTTTTTTCTTTTTGGAGGGGCTCTGTGGCCTTGTCACCTGGGAAATCATCCTCATTTCCCCTCCCAAGTGGCTCATCATTTTCAAAACCTTGCCAAGATCATGTCAATCCACTGCTTGACCAAACGCTAATTTCTTTTTCTCAGGAATATTCCTTTTTCTATTAAAGGAATAATCTTGTCTGCCCTAGGTTGTGAAGCAACCTTTATTTCCATCACTCCTAAAATTCCCAAATAATTCTCATAAATTGTCTGGGACATATATTTCTCAAATATGGAAAAATATTTCATTTGTCATGTTTATCATCTTGCTCAAATAATTCATTTCCTATTCTGCCCTAAATGGCACATTGTGAAGCAAGTGCTATTTTCCTTTTCCCAATTTACCTCAAACTCCTTGGACACCTTTTACTGTTCATATCATTGCCACATGCCAAAATGCAACCTCATTTTCCTAGTAATTATTTAATTATGATTTTCCAAAGTTTCTATTCACAAAGAAGCTTTGTGAAGGAGGTGCAAGCTAGGCATATCCAAATGAGTTGCCATTTTGCATGATCCCTCATATCATCATATAATAGCCCTCCACCAAAGTAGAGCTCATGTCATGCCTCCATGTGAGCTCATCTTCAATTCTTTGATTCTGCCCAAAATTTCAGTTTGTGAAGCAAGTATATTTTATGTTGCTCCATTATGGCTGCCAATTTTTCTAGGCCATCTATTATCCATATAACCTACCTCCACCCATTTTGGCCATGGCTCATCAAGCCATTATTCCTCTAGAATTTTTGCAAGTTTCTGTCCGGAGGAGATGTTTGTGAAGCAAGTACCAGTTTGGCTTGGCCAATTGGTATGAGAATTTTTGATCATCTTCATAGGATCAAATGACTCTGCCTGGCCCAATTTGAGCTCAATTTGACACTCCATGTGAGTACACCATCCTGATCGAGTTTCTGGACCATTTTGGTCAGTTGCAAAGCAACTATGATTTATCTTGGTCCAAACCTTCTCAAAGTTACCAGGATGAATGTTCTTCTTACCATAAACCTCGCAGACAAACTCTATGGCTCCAAAACCCTTCATGTTGATCACTAGTGCTCACCCAAGTTTACTGCAGTAAACTTCAGAGACTACTTACCGTTTAACCAGATCACTTTTAACCGAGCTACCACCGTAGATGAGACCGACCCTGGAAGAACTTACCACTAGACAACATGTTCAAGCCCATCTCCCCCACTACATGCCAGTGCACGCGGTGACCGCGTTAATGGCATTGCTATGCACGCGCTTTGTGTGAAGTGGCCGCGTCCAGTGGCTGTTTGTGCTTCGGCCCCTCTTCCTCTCGTCGGTTTCGCGCGTGTGAGTGTGTCTAGCAGCTGGCCCACGTCATCGCCGATCACCTGGACCCCTCTCCCCCTCCGTCCGCTTCCTCACCGATGCTCGCCGCCGAACGCCCACGAGAGCACAGTGGCGTTTTGGCTCGGTTCGTCGCCGTCTTCTTCCTCCCTGCGCTGCCTTGGCTTTCGCCTCCCCTTGAGCTCTCCATTGTGTCTCCCTCGCCGCTTGCCTCCGAGTTCATGCGAGTGGGCACGCGTCCGCAGCGACGCCAGCTCGCCTCCTCGCCCCACGGCTATATAAGGCCACCCCGCGACCCCCTGAGCTCACCAGCCTCCTCTACTCCCTCCTAGCTACCTCCCCGACCAGTCAACAAAGCTCCAGAGTCCCTCATTCCTCCTCCATGGCCGCCATGTCCGCCTCGGGTTCAGCCTAAATTGGCTCAAGCCCGACCTTCTCCCTCCCTCTACCACCACCAGAGGATTCCCCGTAGTCCGGCGCCCCTCCCCCACCCCTCAGTTCGGCGCTGGAGTGCTCGTAGCCGTGAGTTCCCTAGTCCGACCGCCGCCATGGGTTCTCTGCCACCACGCGGTGCCACGGCCACACCCTCCCGGCGCCTGCTTCTGCTCCAGGTGGGAGCAGCTCGTCTTCCCGATCTCGCTGGTGTGTTGCCTCACTGGAGACGTCATAGGTCGCCGGAACGGGCGCCGGCAGCCGCGGTCGCCCTCTGCCTTCGAGGGCGTGTGGGAGGTAGGGGAAGGAGACGAGGCCAGGCAGCCACTCCGGCGCTGACCCCGCCCTATCCACGTGGATAAGTGGTGGGCCCCGCCTGTAAGTCCCCGCGTTGACTCGAACTGCTGAGGTGGATAAGTGAAAGCGTATTCTGGCGAATACGTTTTCCTCCATCGAAAGCGCATTCTGTTTCTTCTTCAGCCCAGATTACGTTTTCAGTTCAGTGAAAGCGTATTTCTCTAATTGCCTTTCTGTTTTTCTGTCCAGGCCCTGTTTGAAAATATTTTCATTACAGATAGGCCCCTGGCAAAAAACCCTTCATATCTTTTTGCCCACAGCTCCAAATGAGGTGATTCCAAATCCCACTTCTTCGTTTCGTCAAGCCCGTTCTGATGGAATCATTTTCACCATGTTTTGACATTCTGAAAATGACCATTTTTCCCTTGCGCTTAATCAGCCCCCTTCGAGAGAGAACGTTTTCCGGCGATTCGTTCTGGAAGCTTCTCACATTTTCTCCCGGTGATTTCTTCCACCCCAGGCAAGCCACACCCTCCAGTTGCATGATTGCAATGCAGTGACATGGTTTCCTTATTTAAACTTGTTTAAAATATTGTTCTAGATACTTGTGATTAGTTCATGGCATTTTCTGAGTATTGTTTTGATCTTGCTATTGCCATGATATTGCTTGGAGTTCTAGGATTATATTTTTTATGAGTATGTGGATGACATGTGCCTTTGGATTCTTAGTGGCTATTATGATTATTTTCATGATGGTATCTGTTATTATATTTTGGAGTATTACTTTGGATATCATGCTGCCTTTGCATTACTAGTGGTTAGTATGATTATTTTCATGATGCTAGTTGATGTTCTGTTGCTTGGAGTATTGTTTTCGAAGATGATGTTTACATGTGGATCGTAGCGAATAGTTTTACTCTTGTTATTGGAGTGGTAGGATTATGGTTTTGGATTCATCATGACAGTATTGTTGTGCTACCCCTGGAGTATTTTGAGATGATGATATTATGATTGGATTATTTATTGGATATTGCTATGACTTGGATTATAGTTTGGTAGTTGATATCGGAGTATCAGTTATCACAGTTATATTTTTGGGGATAAATTTCGTCATTAAGTTGGTCAGGTGCCATCGAACCGGGCTTTTCCAGTGCGATCACATTTGCATGGAAAGGCCCTAATGCGGTCTATTGTCGTGCCTCTCCCCGGTGCCTCCAACAAGGGAAGGTTATGGGCGCGCGCTACCTTGATCAGGTAGGCGGACATAACCTTGTGTGCCCGTAGTTGTTAGGCGCCTTTTTGTCCCTGTTTGGGACGTTTATGTTTTGACCACGACGGTGGTCGTTGTGTCTTTGGTAGACACGGGGCCACCCAGGACTAGCCCTAAGGGGAGTGAGTCAGAGTGGCCGGGAGAGTGTCATGGCAGTAGATCGGTTTTGTCGGAACGCCATTGGTCCACCCGAATGGGAGTACGAGGCCATGGGTTCTGTGGTGTGGGTCAAGTGCGCTACCTCTACAGAGTGTGTTTATTTAATCTATCGATAGCCGCATCCTCGGTCATGGGCATGGGTTCGTACTTGGTCCCACCGTTCGATCAACACTCACATGATGGAATGACTTATATATGATTTGTATGATGATATGTTGAGAGTACAGATTGGCAGGATGTTGATGATGAGGTTGGAGACCAAGTGTTGGTCATGGTTGTGATCGCCGGAAAGATCACCGTTTGGTTTTGATCACGAGGTGATCGAGATGGTATATTGCTTGGCCGGTTAGCCAAGAGAGAGATGGTTATGGAGATCTGAGATGGTTATTTATCAGTATTGTATCAGTTTCATACCATGCTTAGTAGTTGCTTCATCATGGTAGCTGTTACTTTAGTTAACCCGATTAATGCAATGTTATTGTCTTGCCTTGATGTTTTTGGTTGTTGTGAGCTTGCAAGTACATTCAATGTACTGACCTGGCGTGTCATGCCAGATTGCAGGTGATGCCATGATTGCTTGATTGCTTGTCGTGGTTTCTGTTCGTGCGAGCTAGATCGTGTCCCAGACAAAGTCCCTGCGGAGTGGAGATTCACCACCTTCGTCGTTGTTCCGCTGCTACGAGTTGTTTCGGTGCTAGCATAGAGCAAGTGTAGTATCGCAGGCGTAGTGTCGCCGTGCTAATGTGCTTCTTTGTAACATCAGACCCTTGTATTATTATCCTTGTAATACAGCTGATTTGTTCTATGTCAAGCAGTGCCGTATTCCAGAGACTTCTCCTCGATCTCTGGGCTGGAATACGGGGCGTTCCGGTTTCTCTGAGCCGGGGTGCCACAAAGGCCCAGTGCAAATTGCTATTTTTATTGCCTATTTTAGTGTTTCGCAGAAAAGGAATATCAAACAGAATCCAAATGTAATGAAACCTTCACGAGGATCGTTTTAGGAACAAACGCAATCCAAGAGACTTGGAGTGGACGTCAAGGAAGCAACAAGGAAGCCACGAGGTAGGAGGGCCCGCCGAGGGGGATAGGCGCGCCCCCACCCTCATGGGCCCCTCGTGGCTCCACCGACCTACTTCTTTCACCTACATACACTCATACACCCTCAAAACATCTGAGGGCACCACGAAACCCTATTTCCACTACCACAACCTTCTGTACCCATGACATTCCATCTTGGGGCCTTTTTCGGCACTCCTGCGGAGGAGGAATCGATCACAGAGGGCTTCTACATCAACACCATGGCCTCTCCGATGATCCATGAGTAGTTTACCACAGATGGCCTCTCCGATTATTAGCTAGATGGCTTCTTCTCTCTCTTTGGGTCTCAATACAAAGTTCTCCTCGATCTTCTTGGAGATCTATTCGATGTAATTCTTTTTGCGGTGTGTTTGTCGAGATCCGATGAATTGTGGGTTTATGATCAAGATTATCTATGAACAATATTTGATTCTTCTCTGAATTCTTTTATGCATGATTTAAATATCTTTGCAAGTCTCTTCGATTATCAGTTTGGTTTGTCCTACTAGATTGATCTTTCTTGCAATGGGAGAAGTGCATAGCTTTGGGTTCAATCTTGCGGTGTCCTTTCCCAAAGGATGTTAGGGCAGCAAGGCACGTATTGTATTGTTGCCGTCGAGGATAAAAAGATGGGGTTTATATCATATTGCTTGAGTTTATCCCTCTACTTCATGTCATCTTGCCTAATGCGTTACTCTGTTCTTATGAACTTAATACTCTATATGCATGCTAGATAGCAGTCGATGTGTGGAGTAATAGTAGTAGATGCAGAATCGTTTCGGTCTACTTGTCACGAACGTTATGCCTATATACATGATCATGCCTAGATATTCTCATAACCATGCATTTTTCTATCAATTGCTCGACAGTAATTTGTTCACCCCCCATAAATTATGCTATCTTTAGAGAAGCCACTAGTGAAACCTATGGCCCCCGGGTCTATCTTCCATCATATTAATCTCCCGTCAACTAGCTATTACTGTCGCCGTTTATTTTTGCAATCTTTACTTTTCAATCTATACAACAAAAATACCAAAAATATTTACCTTATTATCTTTATCAGATCTCACTTTTGCAAGTGGTCGTGAAGGGATTGACAACCCCTTTATCACGTTGGTTGGAAGGTTTTTGATTGTTTGTGCAGGTACGAGGGACTTGCGTGTAGTCTCCTACTGGATTGATACCTTGGTTCTCAAAACTGAGGGAAAATACTTATGCTACTTTGCGGCATCACCCTTTCCTCTTCAAGGGAAAACAACCGCATGCTCAAGAGGTAGCAAGAAGGATTTCTGGCGCCGTTGCCGGGGAGATCTACGCATAAGTCAAGACATACCAAGTACCCATCACAAACTCTTCTCACTCGCATTACATTATTGCCATTTTCCTCTCGTTTTCCTCTCCCCCACTTCACCTTTGTGGTTATATTCGCCCTCTTTTTCCGTCCGTCTCTTTTCGCTTGCTCCTTCTGTGTTTGTGTGTTGGATTGATTGTTTGTCACGATGGCTCAAGATAATACTAAATTGTGTGACTTCTCCAATACCAACAACAATGATTCTATTAGCACTCCGATTGCTCCTATTACCGATGCTGAATATTGTGAAATTAATGCTGCTTTGTTGAATCTTGTCATGAAAGATCAATTTTCTGGCCTTCCTAGTGAAGATGCCGCTACCCATCCAAACAACTTTGTTGATTTGTGCGATATGCAAAATAAGAAAGATGTGGATAATCGTATTGTTAAATTGAAGCTATTTCCGTTTTCTCTTAGAGATCGTGCTAAAACTTGGTTTTCTTCTTTGCCTAAAAATAGTATTGGTTCATGGAATAAGTGCAAAGATGCTTTTATCTCTAAGTATTTTCCTCCCGCTAAGATCATCTCTGTTAGAAATGATATTATGAATTTTAAGCAACTTGATCATGAGCATGTTGCAAAATCTTGGGAGAGGATGAAATTAATGATACATAATTTCCCTACACATGGTTTGAATTTATGGATGATTATACAAAAAATTTATGCCGGATTGAATTTTGCTTCTAGAAATCTTTTAGATTCGGCCCCGGGAGGCACTTTTATGGAAATCACTTTAGGAGAAGCTACTAAACTCCTAGATAATATTATGGTCAATTGTTCTCAATGGCACACTGGAAGATCAACTAGTAAAAAGTTTCATGCGATAGAAGAGATTAATGTTTTGAGTGGAAAGATGGATGAACTTATGAAATTGTTTGCTAATAAGAGTGTTTCTTCTGATCCTAATGGTATTCCTTTGTCTACTTTGATTGAGAATAATAATGAGTCTATGGATGTGAATTTTTTTGGTAGGAACAATTTTGGTAACAACGCGTATAGAGGAAACTTTAATCCTAGGCAGTTCCCTAGAAATTCCTCTAACAATTATGGTAATTCATACAACAACTCTTATGGAAATTTTAATAAGATGACCTCTGATTTTGAGACTAGTGTTAAAGAGTTTATGATTTCGCAAAAGAATTTCAATGCTTTGCTTGAAGAAAAATTTCCTAAGATTGATGAGTTGGCTAGGAACATGGATAGAATTTCTCTTGATGTTGATTCTTTGAAACTTAGATCTATTCCTCCTAAGCATGATATCAATGAGTGTCACAAATCTATGATAATTTCCATTGATGAGTGCAAAGAAAGAACCGCTAGGATGCGTGCTAAAAAAGATATCTTTGTGAAAGCTTGTTCTTCTAGTTTTCATGATAATAATGATGAAGATCTAAAAGTTATTGTTGTGTCTCCTATTAACTCTTTGTTTTCCAATATGAATCTTGATAAAGATGGGACTGGAGATGTGTCAACTTTAGTTAAAAGGAGTCCCAATGATTCGGTGTTTTTAGATCTTGATGCAAAAATTGTTAAAAGTGGGATTGAAGAGGTCAAAACTTTACATAGCAATGAACCCACTATTTTGGATTTCAAGAAATTTAATTATGATAATTGCTCTTTGTTAGGTTGTATTTCCTTGTTGCAATCCGTGTTAAATTCTCCTCATGCTTATAGTCAAAATAAAGCTTTTACCAAACATATCGTTGATGCTCTAATGCAATCCTATGAAGAGAAACTTGAATTAGAAGTTTCTATCCCTAGTAAACTTTATGATCAGTGGGAACCTACTATTAAAATTAAGACTAAAGATCATGAATTCTATGCTTTGTGTGATTTGGGTGCTAGTGTTTCCACGATTCCAAAAACTTTGTGTGATGTGCTAGGTTCCCGTGAATTTGATGATTGTTCTTTACATTTGCACCTTGTGGATTCCACCATTAAGAAACCTATGGGAAGGATTAATGATTTTCTTATTGTTGCAAATAGGAATTATGTGCCCGTAATTTCATTGTTCTTGATATAGATTGCAATCCTACATGTCCTATTATTCTTGGTAGACCTTTCCTTAGAACGATTGGTGCAATTATTGATATGAAAGAAGGAAATATTAGATTCCAATTTCCAAATAAGGAAAGGTATGGAACACTTTCTAGGAAGAAAATTAAATTACCTTATGAATCCATTATGAGAGACACTTATGGATTGCATACCAAAGATGACAATACATAGATCTATTCTTGCTTTTATGACTAGCTAGGGGCATTAAACGATAGCGCTTGTTGGGAGGCAACCCAATTTTATTTTTGTTTCTTGCTTTTTGTTTCTGTTTAGTAATAAATAATTCATCTAGCTTCTAATTAGATGTGTTTTTATGTTTTAGTTAGTGTTTGTGCCAAGTAGAACCAATAGGATCTTCTTGAGTGATAGTTGTTTGATCTTGCTGAAAAAGACAGAAACTTTGCGCTCATGAAAATAATTGTTAAAATTTACCAGAACATGATAAATTGCTAATTTGTTTTGAAGTAGATCAATATACAAATTATCCAGGTTGTCCTAATTTTTCAGAATTTTTGGAGTTCCATAAGTATTCGAACAAATCTGATTGCTACAGACTGTTCTGTTTTTGACCGATTCTGTTTTTCGTGTGTTGTTTGCTTATTTTGATGAATCTATGGCTAGTATCGGGGGGGTATGAACCATAGAGAAGTTGGAATAAAGTAGGTTTAACACCAATATAAATAAATAATGAGTTCATCACATTACCTTAAAGTGGTGATTTGTTTTCTTATACTAATGGAGCTCATGAGATATTCTGTTGAGTTTTGTGTTGTGAAGTTTTCAAGTTTTGGGTAAAGATTTGATGGATTTTGGAACAAGGAGTGGCAAGAGCCTAAGATTGGGGATGCCGAAGGCACCCCAAGGTAAAATTCAAGGACAACCAAAAGCCTAAGCTTGGGGATGCATCGGAAGGCATCCCCTCTTTTCGTCTTTTTCTATCGGTAACTTTACTTGAGGCTATATTTTTGTTCACCACATGATATGTGTTTTGCTTGGAGCATCTTGTATTATTTGAGTATTTGATTTTTATTTTACCACAATCATCCTTGCTGTACACACCTTTTGGAGAGACACACAGGAATCGGAATTTATTAGAATACTCTATGCGCTTCACTTATATCTTTTGAGCTAGATAATTTTGTTCTAGTGCTTCACTTATATCTTTTAGAGCAAGGTGGTGGATTTATTGTATAGAAAATATTGATCTCTCATGCTTCACTTATATTATTTTGAGAGTCCTTTAGAACAGCATGGTAATTTGCTTTGGCTATAAAATTAGTCCTAATATGATAGGCATCCAAAGATGGGTATAATAAAAACTTTCATAAAAACTGCATTGAAGACTATCAGAAGTTTGATACTTGATGATTGTTTTGAGATATGAAGATGGTAATATTAGAGTCGTGCTAGTTGATTAGTTGTGAATTTGAGAAATACTTGTGTTGAAGTTTGCATGTCCCGTAGCATGCACATATGGTAACCGTTGTGTGACAAATTTGAAACATCAGGTGTTCTTTGATTGTCATCCTTATGAGTGGCGGTCGGGGATGAGCAATGGTCTTTTCCTACCAATCTATCCCCCTAGGAGCATGCGCGTAATGCTTTGGTTTTTGATGAATTCTAGATTTTTTTCAATAAGTATGTGAGTTCTTTATGACTAATGTTGAGTCCATGGATTATACGCACTCTCACCTTCCATCATTGCTAGCCTCTTCGGTACCGTGCATTGCCCTTTCTCACCTTGAGAGTTGGTGCAAACTTCGCCGGTGCATCCAAACCCCGTGATATGATATGCTCTATCATATATAAACCTCCTTTTATCTTCCCCAAAACAGCCACCATACCTACCATTATGGCATTTCCATAGCCATTCGCAGATATATTGCCATGCAACTTTCCATCGTTTCATTTATTATGACACGCTTCATCATTGTCATATTGCTTTGCATGATCATTTAGTTGACATCGTATTTGTGGCAAAGCCACCATGCATAATTTATCATACATGTCACTCTTGATTCATTGCTCATCCCGGTACACCACCGGAGGCACTCATATAGAGTAATATTTTGTTCTAGTATCGAGTTGTAATCATTGAGTTGTAAATAAATAGAAGTGTGATTATCATCATTAATAGAGCATTGTCCCAAAATAAAAAATAAAAATAAAAAAAGAGCAAGGCCAAAAAAAGAAAGGCCCAAAAAAACAAAAAAACGAGAAAAGAAATAAAGGAGACAATGCTACTATCCTATTTTTCCACACTTGTGCTTCAAAGTAGCACCATGATATTTATGATAGAGAGTCTCTTATTTTTCCTGTTTCATATAATAGTGGGAATTTTTCATTATAGAACTTGGCTTGTATATTCCAACAATGGGCTTCCTCAAATGCCCTAGGTCTTCTTGAGCAAGCAAGTTGGATGCACACCCACTTAGTTTCTTTTGTTGAGCTTTCATACATTTGTAGCTCTAGTGCATCCGTTGCATGGCAATCCCTACTCCTTGCATTGACATCAATTGATGCACTAGTAGAAAAAGGGTCAAATGTGAAGCACAATAGTGCCGGTTGGAATTTCAGCCGTCACTAATGTGTACACTAGTGCCGGTTTGTGGCGGCGATCAATAGCACCGGTTCGTGGCGAACCTTTAGTACCGGTTCATGCCACGAACCGGTACTAAAGAGGATGTGTCAGCCTGCGGTCAGGCTATGGCCCCACCATCACCAATTAGTGCCGGTTCGTACCACGAACCGGTACTAATGAGTTTATGGCAAGCTGTTTTAGTCCCACCTCGCTCCCCTAACAAGCCTTTTACCACCTTAAATATGTTATTTCTCAAACTATCACAAGCACTTGGTCTTCATTGAACTCTATGTGTGGAATTTGCGGCCGCAATATGAGTCTTCATCGGTTTATAAATCGTTGATGACTCATATTGACAATTCAGATTGTACACACAAAGATCATTGATGATCAAAGTATTTTTGATGTTATAAGATCATATTGACAATTTAGACTGTAAATAAATATAAGATCATGATCTAAATGCTCTTATATTTTTTGCGTTAAGTATGCACCATTCAAAGCGACGCCATCAACTTTCAACCGTTTATGCCTTCATTTGCTATTTTTCATGCATTTAATGATTTGTTTTGAGAACTATATGACCTGGAAATTGAAAAGCACTACAAATGAACTATGAAAAAGTTGAAACTTGGCATGGTATCATCATTTTACCCACATATCATGTTCAAAAAAGTAGAGAGGGTTACGGCAAAAACTTGATGCACTTCGTTTACAAACTGGACAATCTCTTTCGAAGTATTCGGGTTTATGACGAAATTAAACTCATCTGTTACAAAGGCATTTCATTTTTTTAAACTTATTACAAGTCCAGACTTTTTGTGCATTCAGTATGCACCATTCAACTGCTAGGCGGTTGTGTCAGGTAAGGCTGGGGCCCCACGAGCACCTTTAGTACTGGTTCATGGATGAACCAGACGTAAGCTGTTTTTTAGTCCCACCTCGCGAAGTGAGAGGGACTAGAAGCGGTTTATAAGCCCTGAGTGCAGAAACGATGAAGAAGAGGCTCAATGCTCACGTTGCTTAGCTTCAAGCCTTCAGGAATACTGTAGACTGCACGGAGCTATGCGCAGTGCAGTTTACACTATTCCGAAAGGCTTGAATCAAATTAACGAGCATTGCACCTTTTTTTATTTTTAATAACTTATTACAACTCCGGACTTCTTACATTATGGCAAAAACTAATTGCACGTCGAGATTTCTTTTTTTAAGTTATAACTCAGGACTTTGACCATCAAGTTTTGCAGAAAAGAAAAAATAGCAGAAAAAAATAGCAGAAAAGAAGAAAAACTATAGCTGAAAAGAAAAAACTATATAAAAAAACTACTCAGAAATAAATAGAAGAAAATAAATATAGCATAAAAGAAAAAACTACTCAGAAATAAATAGAAGAAAAAATAAAGCAGAAAAGAAAAAAATATATATTTGCTATTTTTCATTCGTTTACAAAATGACCGTGAAATTGAAAATCACTACAAAATGAACTCTGAAAATGTTGAATTTTGGCAAACTAGATGAAAAACTACTCACAAATAAATAAAAGAAAATAAATATATTAGAAAAGAAAAAACTATACAAAAAACAACGCAGAAATAAATAGAAGAAAACAAAGCAGAAAAGAAAAAAACTATAAAAAAAATTGGGGCGCTGCCCCGTGGGCCTGATAGGCCACAGGTGTGTAATTACAGGCCTTAAAGGCCCAGCAGACTCACAGGGCAGCACCCAGAGTTTAGGCCCACAAGCCTGCTATATAGAGGAGTTCGAAGGGGTAGCCGTGGCTGGGTTTATAAACCAGTGCGGCTGCCCTTCGCCCGGCGAGGTGGGACTAAACTTTGGGGTAACTGTGAGGCCTTTAGTACCGATTGGAGCCACCAACCGGTACTAAAGACCATCCTTTAGTACGGGTTGGTGGCTCCAACCGGTACTAAAGGCTTCATCTTCCCGCCTCTTCGCCTGGCCAAAGTTGGCCTTTAGTACCGGTTGGTGGCTCCAACCGGTACTAAAGGCCTCTCCTATATATACAACACTTACGAAAATTTCAGTTACATCTCCTACTTCTTCGCGTCTCTCCAGCCTCTCGCGTGTCGCTCTCGCCCGCGCCGCTGCCAGCGCCACCCGTCGCTCCGCTTGTCGTCGCTTGCCGCCCGTCGTCGTCGCCGCCTGTCGTAGCCGCCGCCGTCGCCGCCGCCGTCAGCCCGCCGCCGCCGCCCGCCCGTCGTCGCCACAGCATTGTATGTATAATGCACACACATACACACACATATATATACACACACATACACATGTACACACACATACACACACACATACACATACACATACACATACACACACATATTTTTTACTTATTTTCTGTTTTCTGTTTTTAGAAAATTTAATTAGATATTAATTAGCTAGGTATGTGAGATTTGAACTAGTTGAATAATTAATATAACTAGTTTATTTTTAGTAAGAAAATTGTCGAACTAGTTTATTTTTAGGTATTTGAGATTTGAACTAGTTGAATAATTAATATAACTAGCTTATTTTTAGTAAGAAAATTGTCGTATCTGAGATTTGATGATCTAATTAAAATATTGTTTGTTAATGAGTTTTTTTGTTTATTTAATGTTTTTATATATTTTGAGTTTATATAAATGTTAGATTAATGTCCAATGTTAGATGAATTAGATAGAAAAGTTAAATATATAGTAATGTCAATTGTTAGAGATAAATATATATAGTTAGATATATATTTGAATTGGCTAGATATTAATTAATGTTAGATAGTAATAAGTGTTTAATGTTTCACCTATATGAACATATAGGAAATTTCATCTGATGACGAAAAAGATTTCATTATGTGCGAACACTGTGAAGACCAGTAGCGGCTGTCGACAGAAATTTTCTTGTTGATGGTAGGCGCTCAAAGATCAAGCTGAATGAGACATTCAAGTGGATACTGTAAGTCAAAACGGCAATT
The DNA here is from genome assembly GCA_021605145.1 of Aegilops bicornis. Lineage (NCBI taxonomy): Eukaryota > Viridiplantae > Streptophyta > Magnoliopsida > Poales > Poaceae > Aegilops > Aegilops bicornis. The sequence goes on along the minus strand of CM038674.1, from coordinate 299,380,458 downwards.
ATTATTTGAATGCAAAACTTATGCTTCATTTGCTTCAACTTATAATTTTAAAGCATGACTTATGCTTCATTTGCTTCAACTTATAATTTTAAATTTTCACTATTCTACTAGCGCATCCCCGCCATGCAAGAATTTTGTCTTGGATAAGATAGGTTTTAGTGCTATAGATAATATGGAGGTAAAGAGAGTTTACTTGAAGATGGAGCATGGGTATACTTTCAACGTCAAATTATATAATGGAGACACATACACCCATTCTGAATGCAAAACTTGGCAAGCACTATGCAAGGCTTACGCATTTGAGCCTGATATGGTTATCACCTTTGATATTCGTCCGGAAGATGATATTGAAGGTAATATAGACATCTGGGTCGATGTGCATACGCCTCCAGTTCTACCATTATGTGAGTTTTTCTCAACTATGGATGCATATGTTTATGTCTTTGATACAAACTATACAAAAATAGTTGACAACTAATTTGTATTGTCGACTTATTTCAGTTCAAGCAAACATGTCCGGCGCTTGGTAGACAGGACCTACTACTGCCCCGGGGCTCAACTAAACTGCGAGGAAATAAGTCATTATGTTTCATGGCTTGAGGATCTTAATACTGTCAAGACAATTTTTTTTCCTAAACTTAGAAATGTTAGTACTCAAAACGTGCGACCAATGGTGATCGTATTGAACTACGGTCACATCTATAATCGAAAGATGGTAAGATTTTAACTATTTGTCCTTAATTAGTGCATCTTTTGCATACATTATTTTTGAAGCTAAACTTTCATTGCTTAGTATATTAATTACTATACGATGTTCTTTCATCAACAGGGACTTCCGATGACAGTTGTGCCTCAGTGGATCGAGACAAAAGGTCGCATGTCAATGCTTAGCTTACGACCAAGATTTCCTACATTACACATGAGTGCATTCAGGATTTCTGAAAGCGAAGAATGCTTGATAGTGAAAGATTGGAGAAAAATTGTAAACGATCGCAGAGAAGTACTAGGGGGCAGCAAGGAGAAGCGCAACCCAAGATTAGGAGACAGATTCATCTGCATGCTCCAAAGATGATGAATCAGGAGAGCTATACATGTTCTATGCTATTCTACCTGAGAGGGAGCAGCAGGAGTAGCTAGTTCATGCTCTTAGTTAATTAGTACTTGTCCTCTCTCATGCATGTGCGTATTGTCCTGAACTTCGATGTTGGTGATGATTATGTTGAACTCGATGATACCTTTGCTTCTGTTACAAAGTGAACTCAATGATTATGTTGGTGATTAGATAGCTAGAGGTAATGACTATGATGATTAAATAGTGGTAACTAATGACGACTATGATGATTTTTAGCTAGCTAAAGTTTATTTATTTATTAATATGCGATGATGATGATGATGATGATCATGACCACTACAACTCATTATAACGTAAAACAATCCTAAATTAAATTGATAACACAAATTTAATTGAAAAATAAAAATAAAACAAAAACCCACAAACATTTAGTACCGGTTGGTGTTACCAACCGGTACTAAAAACTCCTGCCCCGGAGCTGCCGCGTGCCACGTGGTTGGCCTTTAGCACCGGTTCGTGCTGAACCGGTACTAAAGGGGGGGGGGCCTTTAGTGACCACACTGTAGTGCCAGTTGTGGAACCGGCACTAAAGGGCCTTACGAACCGGTGCTATTGCCCGGTTCTGCACTAGTGATGGGCATCTCCCTGGCCCATTGATTAGCCGCGTTAATGTGAGACTTCCTCCTTTTTTGTCTTCTCCACACAACCCCCATCATTATACTTTATTCCACTCATAGTGCTATGTCCATGGTTCACGCTCATGTATTGCGTGAAAGTTGAAAAAAGTTTGAGATTACTAAAGTATGAAACAATTGCTTGGCTTGCCATCGGGGTTGTGCATGATGAGAGCATTCTTGTGTGATTTAATGAAACATAGCCAAACTATATGATTTTGTAGGGATAAGCTTTCTTTGGCCATGTTATTTTGAGAAGACATAATTGCTTAGTTAGTATGCCTGAAGTATTATTATTTTTATGTCAACTAGCAGAGTGGCCCGCTTGATGCGCGGGCTAGAATTTTATAAATTTTAATGATGAAAACTTATTCTTTGATGTTTTATTAATAAGTTGAAGCCAAATGTGATGTTACGCATATAAGAATTTTTGAGAATATAGTATTTTCTTGGGTATGTTTGGATTTCTATTGATATGTAAATATGTGTTATCCATTGATCATTTACCAGCTAATTATGTATGTGATACTAACTGCTTGTTTATGATCAGTTAGATTATTCAAATTATATTTGTACCATTTTTCTAGCACTATTATCATATTGCTTTATTATATTTTTCTTTAAGCACATATTTAATAGTTCTCATATTTTGTGTAGGAATATGTAAATTTGCTAACGCTATGCAAGATTGACATATTAATATATTTAGTGATTTTTGAACTGCAAGTGATTTATTTTCAATTAGGCCTATTAAGTTAGAATGAAATTATACAGTATACATATTCATTAAAACTGTAGTGGTGGGTATTTGTTTCTATGATCATTTCATATAGTGATTAGAAGGAGCGATGACGGAGGCGCACCTTCGGCTCGCTTCAGTGCTTGTAGTCGTTGCTAAGTGATCTACGGATCTGCCTGTAATATTTATTATTTCTAGTGTTCGTTTGCTGCCACGATTGAAGATGAATAGTTAAAAAGTTCTTTATCAAAAAAAGTTAAAATACGTGCACTAAACAGGACCAATGGTGGCTCATATTTTTATGTAAGAAAAGCTTGCCCTCACATTGTCCATATTCTAGAAAGAAGCACAGTCGATACTACTTTCCTTTAAAAGTGTTGTCCACACTACAAAATGTACAAAACTTCACTGGTTTCATGGGTCCCACTTGGCTGATACTTCACTTTCCCCATTATGTAGTCTTCTCAGTTGCTCCCAGCCATGGCCGACTTAGCTTGGATCAACAACGTAAGAGGATCACACCTTGGTTGAGCAACCACATTCTCTTAACTCTTAAACCATGTCTTAAGCTACACAAAAATGAATACAAATTCTGTTATAGGTTAACATAAATTGTACTATATATCCTCATACTTGTGAAATCCTATTAAATCATATGACAATGTTTCATTTAGGAAAGAATATCCTGTTTTGGATACTTCTTATAATAACTAATTTAATCCATGATTCAACACATACTATATTTGCAACTCTATTTATGAACTTCTCGCAAAAAAACTCTATTTATGAACATCTGGAGAAGAAAAAATGCAAGAAAAATCACATTAGTAAAAGGTGATCATACAAAATGCATAGGGCGAAGAGTATATTAACCATCTAACATTACATGAGTTCAAGAATAAATATCTTTTGTGCTAGCGACCGATTACACTTTCTTCCTCCTTTTTAAGCACTGTAGAAAATATTCTTTCAAATTTAGTACAAAATGCATAGGGCAGAGAGTTTATTTACCGTAATGAAAATATGAATTATACAGTTCTATGATTTATCAAGAGAAGAAATATAAATTATAGATAGATAGTGCAGATATCAAACTATCCCTTATTTTGGTGACCACAGATTTTTGCATTAATCTTTTTATGTCAATATGTAAAAGTAAAGGCATGGTTGTTCTTGCCAAAGGCTAGAGAAAGCAGGATCATCCTATTATCAATAAATATTCTGCATCAAGTACATAACATATCTAATTTTTAAATGGTCAATTTGCGAGATGGGTATTAGATACTAACCCAAAAGGATAGGTTGAGTAAATGATCTTATGCTATGCCACATGTGGCCTCTCTTTTCTGAAATTTCCTGCATAGAGTTCCGGCATTTAAAAAATGTATGTAAATAAGAGATACTGGTCTCCGTTGACCATCGCTCACAATTTTTTTTCCAACTTTGATGTTATTCGACACAATTTTTTTGAGATGAACATGCTAACAACCTAAGTGACTGACCTTTCATCCCATCAGATTAGTTATGGTGATGTAAGCCGGCATGAAAAACCGTCGATTGCATAGGAAATAGAGTATATTTACCATAATGAAGATATGAATTATACATTTCTATGATTTATCAAGAGCAGAAATATAAATTATAGATATATAGTGCAGATATCAGATTAGCCTTTATTTTGGTGACCACAGATTTTTGCATTAATCAGTTTATGTCAATCTGTAAAAGTAAAGCCATGGTTGTTCTTGCCAAAGGCTAGTGAAAGCAGGATCATCCTATTATCAATAAATATTCTGCATCAAGTGCATAACATATCTAATTTTTAAATGGTCAATTTGCGAGATGGGTATTAGATACTAACCCAAAAGGATAGGTTGAGTAAATGATCTTATGCTACGCCACATGCATGTGGCCTCTCTTTTATGAAATTTCCTGCATAGAATTCTAACATTAAAAAAAAAACTATGTATGTAAATAAGAGATACTGGTCTCCATTGACCATCACTCACAATTTTGTTTTCCAACTTTGATGTTATTCGATGCAATTTTTTTGAGATGAACATTATAACAACCTAAGTGACTGACCTTTCATCCTATCGGATTAGTTATGGTGATGTATGCCGGCATGAAAAACCGTCGATGGGTCTTCTTTGGAATGTACATTACAGGGCAAGATGTTACCCTGTTGGGTAAGCAAGAGTTGGAAGCATATTTTGTTGCTGGAATAATACATGTAAGTGTACAAAATTAATGCTATTAGCCATTATCTTACTGGAAAACCATGAAAGCAATAGGACAACATATAAAGCTATATATTAGTGAGTGCGGACGTTTGGCTCCCGGGAGCCATGGAGGCCTTTTTTGAAAACAAATCAAAATTCAAACTTTTTAGTTCCAAAAAAATATTAAAAAAATTTTGCCAGTAAACAAGTATGTTATGTCTATATGTGTAAAATTTCAGAATGAAAAACGTTGAAATGTGACCTGTACAAAAAAGACAAATTCATGGCCTGGGAGGATGAATAGTATCATGTGTTAAAAAGCCCCAGATTTGTCTTTTTTGCACAGCCCTCATTTCAACTTGTTTTGCCCTGAAAATTTACACACATGTGTGTTATGCCTTCATGTATATGTGTGTTTTTTTTCAGAATTTTTTGAATTGTAGAAAATATGAAATTCAACAAAATTCAAAATTTTCAAAACCGAGCTCCATGGAGCTCGGCCTCCAAAGACAATATCCGTATATTAGTACACTATATATGGAGATGAAATTATAATAGCCGAATCTTATTTTTTCGATCTATATCGTACAGTTGTTGCTAGACCATGGATACTAAGATATCCAAAGGAGGGTGGAAAATGTGTGCATAAAATTGACGGAAAATGGGGATATTGTTATTAAGAAAAAATGTTGTGAACTATTACCTACCTGTTAATTAGCCTACAATAGTGTGTTGCTCTTTTATAATTTTGGCTCAACGAATTGAGGATGCACACCTCATGTTTTACAGAGTTGTTGCTAATAAAAAAAATAGAGAATTTATGTTGTATTGTACATGCATGCATAGATAAAGCAATAGAAAATAATACCTCACATGTACGTGCTTGTACCAATCCCTGAGCTGTGGTCATGAGACAAGTCTACCATTGATCTTGTATATATCCATCTAAACCTGTCATCGTTCTGGCCATTCCGGTTGATAAAGTATCCGTGCACTTGAGCACACAAGCTGCTGGCAAGCGATGCACCATGTACGTGTATGAGGCCAACCTGTCATGCAACAATGGAACTATTGTGGTAAAACCCCCGTCTTATTGCTGCGATTGCTGTCAGCGGATAGACGACAGTGTTCCCGCACGCTCGCTGCACGTCATACACCAAGCTCGTCCTCCTACGCTTGTCGCCAAATCCGTCCACGTACGCTCGCCAACACATGTGTTAGCAGCAAGCCATGCCTATGATGGCAGCGTTCGCGTCGGGTGCACCAGGGGCGTGCACGGGCGCGCATCAGGCGAGTCAGACACGGCCAGCTCGGTGGCGTGGGTGTATGTAGGTGTGTGTGTGTCGCGATGGCGCGTGAGCCAGGCTCATGTTCGAGTCCACCGTGTAGGTTAGGTCGTTGCCAAGAGTAGCCGGAGCTCGTTGGGTGGCCGTTGGACGCCGTCCGCATTGTGCACATGAGCGCGTCGTGCATGCGGACCGGGCGGAGCGGATCGCGAGCTGGGCAGGCGTGTGTACGTGCGCATGTGGTTTAGCCCAGGTATAAATCCCGTGTACTACTGCTTGTTGATGTGGCCGGGCTGAGTTCGTGCTCAGGAGAAAAGGTGTTCGTGCGCCTGGAAACTTGCCGTGTCCTTGTTCTTCCTTCTCCTTCCTCCTTCTTCTTCTGTTGATCTAGCTCGGAGAAAGAGAGAGAGAGGTGCAGCGTGAGAGAGAGGTAGAGCTAGGGCATAGCCACGGCAACAACATTTGGTATTCAGAGCCACAGGTTCGGGGGACGGCCGGGGCGTGCGGCCGCGTCCGCGGCGCGCACGGCGAGCGCGGCGGACATGGACGCGTCGACTGGGATACGCGGCCATGCATGGTGATGCCGTGCGCGCAACGAGCAGCGGCGATCGCGGAGATGAGGAGGCCGCGGAGGATCTGCGTGGTGGCGCAGAGGCTGCGGCGGCTCGGCGCGACGACCGTGGAGGCGCTGCGCTGCGGTTGACGGCGCAGCGGTGTAGGGCAATAAGCGCGGCGGTGAGCCGGGTGCGACCGGTGCGTGTTATGGGTGCGCACCGGACGCATCGGGCGCGTCGGGGCCGCGGGAGTGGACCGCGTCGAGGCGTTGGACCTGGTTGCGCAGATCGCGTACGTGCGCGGTGGGAGCGCGGGCCGGGAGCGCGGGGACGTGGGGAGTGCGGCTACGACGACGACAACATGGCGAAGGCAGCGGAGGACTGACCGCGTCGGGGCGCTGGACTCGGGCCGTGGCGACTGCGTCCGTGCGCGTCGTGTACATGAGCTTGGGAGCGCGGGACGTGCGGTGCTGCGTGGTCGATGACGAGCCTGACATGTGCAAGGGGCATGGCTTGGGGCGTGAATGTTAGCAGCAAGCCATGCCCATGATGGCAGCGTTCGCGTCGGGTGCACCAGGGGCGTGCACGGGCACGCATCGGGCGAGTCGGATGCGGCCAGCTCGGTGGCGTGGGTGTATGTAGGTGTGTGTGTGTGTCGCGATGGCGCGTGAGCCAGGCTCATGTTCGAGTCCACCGTGTAGGTTAGGTCGTTGCCGAGAGTAGCGGGGGCTTGTTGGGTGGCCGTTGGATGCCGCCTGCATTGTGCGCATGAGCGCGTCGTGCATGCGGACCGGGCGGAGCGGATCGCGAGCTGGGCAGGCGTGTATACGTGCGCATGTGGTTTAGCCCAGGTATAAATCCCGTGTACTACTGCTTGTTGATGTGGCCGGGCTGAGTTCGTGCTCAGGAGAAAAGGTGTTCGTGCGCCTGGAAACTTACTGTGTCCTTGTTTTTCCTTCTCCTTCCTCCTTCTTTTTTGTTGATCTAGTTCGAAGAAAGAGAGAGAGGTGCAGCGTGAGAGAGAGGTAGAGCTAGGGCATAGCCACGGCAACAACAACATGCATGGGGCCGGCCGACCGTCCAAGGGCATCATCCATGCACCACGCCGTACTCCCTCCGTTCTTAAATAATTGTCTTTCTAGAGATTTCAACAAATGACTATATACGAAGCAAAATGAATGAATCTACACTCTAAAACATGTCTACATATATCCGTATGTTGTAATCCATTTGAGATGGCTAGAAAGACAATTATTTGAGAACGGAGGGAGTACAAGGCATTGGATCTAGCCAGCTTGCCATGCAGCGATGGAATCCTGATGGTCAGACCTCTGTTTCCTTTCTTCGATCTCTCTCAGCAGACAGAGTCGTCGCATGGTCGCAGCTCGCCGCACGCTAATCTTGTAAACCTGCGCTCACCGCCAAGTTCGTCCATTGGCCTATATATGTATAAGAGATAGTCTTTTTTGATTTCATACGTACCTTCTTTTGACGGAGATGCATGCACTAAGCAAGTATGAAACGATGCCCCTGGTGTGCCTATATATGTATAAGAGACAGTCTTTTTTGATTTCATACGTACCTTCTTTTGACGTAGATGCATGCACTAAGCAAGTATGAAACGATGCCCCTGGTGTGCATGCATGGGGCTAATGGCCGCCCGGCCGGCCGTACAAGGGCACCCCGAGGAGATCTTGGCGGCGGCAGAAGAATATGGTTGAGGAAACACCTTAACCTAACCTTTTTGTAGATAGATAAATCAAAGGGGTAGGATAAAAATTAATCAAGGGCATTGGTGGGTAATTTTTATATATAATATACAGATAGATGTTGAAAAGATATATTTATGTAATGGCAAAGGTGGGTAATTTTTACTGTTTTATGTTGTAAAAAAGTTGTCTCCATCCAACAGTTATGTTTTCTTTTTCTACGAATTAAGTGGCCAGATCTTTCCAATTATTGTGGAATTTTCTAAAATATTCTATTTTTTCTAGTGATCCCATCAAATACTTTTTATATATAATAGATATTAAAATTTTGTCTTGAATCTTTCGGATCTGAACATTCATGCCACACTAAAGAGAATTACTTAGAAAATTATGTTAGGTAGCATTCCACATCAAAAATTCTGTTTTTATTATTTACCTACTCGAGAACGAGCAGGAATTAAGCTTGGGGATGCTTGATACGTCTTCAACGTATCTATAATTTTTGATTGTTCCATGCTATTATATTATGTGTTTTGGATGTTTAATGGACTTTATTATGCACTTTTACATTAGTTTTGGGACTAACCTATTAACCAAAGGCCCAGTGCAAATTGTTGTTTTTTTGCCTATTTTAGTGTTTCGCAGAAAAGGAATATCAAACAGAATCCAAACGGAATGAAACCTTCGCGAGGATCATTTTTGGAACCAACGCAATCCAGGAGACTTGGAGTGGACGTCAAGGAAGCCACGAGGCAGGAGGGTGCGCCGAGGGGGGTAGGCGTGCCCCCACCCTCGTGGGCCCCTCGTGGCTCCACCGACCTACTTCTTTCGCCTATATATACTCATATACCCGGAAAATATCCGAAGGCACCACGAAACCCTATTTGCACCGCTGCAACCTTCTGTACTCGTGAGATCCCATCTTGGGGCCTTTTATGGCGCTCCGCGGGAGGGGGAATCGATCACGGAGGACTTCTACATCAACACCATGGCCTCTCCGATGATGCGTGAGTAGTTTACCATAGACCTTCGGGTCCATAGTTATTTGCTAGATGGCTTCTTCTCTCTCTTTGGATCTCAATACAAAGTTCTCCTCGATCTTCTTGGAGATGTATTCGTTGTAATTCTTTTTGCGGTGTGTTTGTCGATATCCGATGAATTGTGTTTTTATGATCAAGATTATCTATGAACAATATTTGATTCTTCTCCGAATTCTTTTATGTATGATTTAAATATCTTTGCAAATCTCTTCGAATTATCAGTTTGGTTTGGCCTATTAGATTGATCTTTCTTGCAATGGGAGAAGTGCTTAGCTTTGGGTTCAATCTTGCGGTGTCATTTCCCAGTGACAGCAGGGGCAGCAAGGCACGTATTGTATTGTTGCCATCGAGGATAAAACGATGGGGTTTATTTCATATTGCTTGATTTTATCCCTCTACATCATGTCATCTTGCCTAATGCATTACTCTGTTCTTATGAACTTAATACTCTAGATGCATGTTGAATAGCGGTCGATGTATGGAGTAATAGTAGTAGATGCAAAATCGTTTCGGTCTACTTGTCACGGACATGATGCCTATATACATGATCATGCCTAGATATTCTCATAACTATGCGCTTTTCTATCTATTTCTCGACAGTAAATTGTTCACCCACCGTAAATTATGCTACCTTGAGAGAAGCCACTAGTGAAACCTATGGCCCCCGGGTCTATCTTCCATCATATTAATATCCCGTCAACTAGCTATTTATGTCGCCATTTATTTTTACAATCTTTACTTTTTAAACTATACAACAAAAATATCAGAAATATTTACCTTATTATCTTTATCAGATCTCACTTTTGCAAGTGGCCATGAAGGGATTGACAACCCCTTTATCACGTTGGTTGCAAGGTTCTTGATTTTTTGTGCAGGTACGAGGGACTTGTGTGTAGTCTCCTACTGGATTGATACCTTGGTTCTCAAAACTGAAGGAAATACTTACGCTACTTTGCTGCATCATCCTTTCCTCTTCAAGGGAAAACCAACACATGCTCAAGAGGTAGTAGTGTTGCACGGTGTCCAGAAAAGAAAATATGGTGATAGTGTGAGGTGGGACATGTAATCACTAAGCCTGCATGTTTTCACTGCTTTCGCACTCCTCCGCGGTAAGAATGGAGAAAATTGTAATCTAGTAGTACCTCCTTTTGCCGAAAGCGTGGGAAATCCAGCAGTCGTACCACCTCGGTAATAATGACCAATGATTCATCAAATCACATAGACCCAGCGGTAAGTTGGACGAACGAAGCAACCATCACTCTTGAATCCGCTTCTCCCTTCAACGCAGGCGCCAGTGAGAGGTCGCCTCCGCTCTGCCCGGGCATGAATCCGGCACCAATTCTTTGGAGCGACACTGATCGTTTTGGGCGGGAAGCGCGCGCGGGCGATGGAGGGGCTTTGGGTGGGCCAGGCTGGTCAGGAGCGGGCGTGGCAGCTGTCTGTCTGTCTCGAACGGACACCCGGAAACGAGAGGATGCACCAACTCTCGTGGCTAAATCATACACTACACACCATCTCTCTGTAGGAGTAGGGCGATGTGTCGCTCTCTCTAACACACACATGTTGTTAAACACACACACACACACACACACACACACACTGGTTCATAGAATAGGAATATCGTGTGAGTGCGAAGCCACAGGAAGTGGAATACAAATGGAGTACTTACAAGAAGAGAAGAGGTGACGAATATTCCATCAAACCTGGACAGAGGAGTAGTACTCCCTCAGTCTAGGTGTTAAGTCGTCTTACGAAAATCAGATATTCCCAAAATGTTTAGGCGTCGTCCATTAACTTCGCATCTCAATCCCCTCCTGGCCTTGTTGCTAGCGAGCGTTGTTACTTGGGAGCATTTGGATCCTTAGCAAGAACAGTTTATAGCCTATCCGGGCAAGGTTAGGCGTTTGGAACTGTTAAAATATGTTAGCTTTTGTGGGCCAACTAGCTTGGCTGGGCTAGAAAAACCTTGCTAGCTCAGGAGAGCCAAATTGGCTCGCTTCCCACGGCAAGCTTCGCACACGGAAAAATTGGCGACCCACTCATGTGGGGACCCCGACTCATAAGTCGTGATCACCGAATGCACGTGTACAGTGATCCCAGAGATCAATGCTCACCGAACACAAAGAAGCTGAATAACAAGAGTCTTACATCCATACATACCGTCTTACACAAATTGTGACCATTATGGTCAAGTCTTACATTGATAAAGCCTTAAGGGCTGAACATCAAATGAAACACAAGCAGCGGAAATCTTCGACGATAAGTAGAACCCATGCCATCTGCCTTAACCCTACAGGCATTACATTTGGGAAGCGTCCTAGTTCGCATGTTCGTCTCCAAAAACTCTTCTTGAACTCTGGTTCTTCCATGCGGCCAATTAAATAACCAGTGGCAAGCCAATGAGTACTTTGAATGTACTCGCAAGCAACCCATGTTTTGGTTCCAGATATAGCAATGCATGATATAGGTAAATTTTTTGCAGAAAGCTAGTTTTGAGTGCAATAATATGTTCAACAACTTGTAAGACATGCATCAGGAGAATTCAAGTAACCATGAGGACAGGTTACAGATATCAACATAAATAGAGTGGGCATCAACCCAACTCAATCATGTCAAGTCCTTTGACTTGACCCAAGTAGATCTTCCCACTTATCCAAACCCACACCTTTGGTTTGTAAACATGTGGACGTAGCCCAAGAGCGGTTACCCAACTGTCCTTGATCGTGGACACGGCTATTGAATAGTTTTACACTCTGCAGAGGTTGCACACTTTACCCACAAGATCCGGGAACTTCCGTGTCATCCACGACCAGCGATACCTCAAGTACCGGGGTAAGCACCCGATCACTATCTTTCCCTAGACGACACTAACAAGGAGTCCGATCGTTGTTCCGTATCCTCACGATGTACATCATACGAGACTCTCTCGAGATCGTGAACATCCGAGAGGGACACAACGGTGTATCCGGTGCCTGTGAAAACAGTCATGGCCGCCCTACAGCACGACCGCCCCGAGAGAGAGCACCAACTCTCCCCGTCACTAGTAATGCGGGCTCCAAGCTAGTATCGGCCTGGGTAATCAATAGTGCCCTTTCCCATATAAGGGTAGAGTGGTTGCGCATGTAAGGTTGGAATAACGGTCGCAACTTAAACCAATCCGTTTTGAAAACAACACACAGTTGCCTCGGTACACCACTTCGTCATCAAGTGGCTACCCAACTCAATCATCTCCCCCGGGCATAAGTGGCACCCGGCTGGGTTTTCGAAAAGTCTTTTGAAAATACTTTGTCTCCTTCACCATGCATATTCCCGTCCCTTTTTGTGTAGCACTACTTTAGCATCCTATCTACTCCCACCGGCATAACCCTCATAAGAAGCTAGGGTCATGCACAATGCAAGCGTCAATGAGGAAGTATGGTGGCAACCATCGAAGTGGTTACTACCTCATCACGATTCCGTTGCAACAACAATATGGTGCTATATGACATGCATAAAAAGGTTTCATAGACATGGTCAAAGGGCTGCTTGCCTGGCTCAACAAAGTCTTCTGGGTCTTCAAAGTCTTCTGGTCCAACTCCTTCACAAGAACGCAATCTATCGTCGCAAAAATAATAACGAGAAAATAAGGCAATAATAAAACGGAAAAACCAAAGTGCTCAGGAAAAATGTCAACTCATTTTTATTAAATACTAGGTTGAAAACTAAGAAGGGGAAAATTCCTAGTTTTGGATTTGGAGTAGCAGAATAGGAGGAATGGATTTACAAAGGTATATTTAAATGCTTAAAATCACATTTAAATATTTACAGTGAAGAAAAGGTTGTTGGATTTGAATGAAAGTTGCACCATTAAATAGGTGGGATTTTTACAAGAATTTAGGAACTGGAATTATTTCATTTGGATAAATATTGTATCCTGTGGAATTTTTATAAAACAGACAGAAAAGAAAAAGGAGAAGCAGCACTGTGCAACTGGGCCAGAAGGACCATAGTGCAGCAGGCCCAGATGGGTTTCAGCCCACGCGAGGCTGCCACATCGAAGGCGTAAAGGCAAAATACGCCTTGATCGCGACCGAACGATGCAGCTACAGCGTCGTTTTAAACCCGACGGGTGGGTCCCACCCGTGAGGCGTGGTCGACGGACGGGCCACGGCCGTCGTCGTCTACCTCTGTACAGAGGCGACGGCGAGCTCGCCGGCGGCGATACAGGGCACGGGAGGGTGCTTGGGTGGTACCGTTATGCTCAGGGAGGATCCGTCGTTCGGATGGAGGTGGAGTTGGCCGCCGGGGTGGCCTGGTTCGCCGGCGACAAGGTCTTGCGACGGAGGAGCTTCGGGCGTTGATGGTTCCGGCCGTTTCCGGCAGCTAAAGAGAGGGGAAACAAGGGGGAAAGGATTAGAGGGCTGCAGGGGTTCCAGATCGAGGCAGAGGAGGAACGGGGGAGGCCTATACCTCGCGAACTACGGCGAGCCGAAGCGGTGGAGCTCGAGCTCGATCTCGAGCTCGGGCGGCTCTGGAGAGGAACTGGGGGTGGAGGGGGAGGGTTTGGTGGTGCAGAGAGCGAGTGGTGAGGAGAGGAGGGCTCGGGAGGCCTTTAAATAGGCGAGCAGCGAGGTCCGTGAGACTCATGCGCCGGTGGGCTCCTGCTCGCCGCTGCAGGGCTCGGGGGAAGAGGGCGTGGTGTCTGGGGTGTTCCTGGACGTCGACTACGTCGGGTGAGATAGAGAGAGGGAGTGGGGAGAGGTCAGAGGCGCGCGCGTGTGAGCCGCGCCATTGGCGCGCTCGGGCGGCCTCTGTTTGCTAGCGCGGAGGCGCGGGGAGGAGAGAGAGGAGGGGGACGATCACAGAAGGCGTGTTTGGACGCCGAGGCGCATCGGCAGGCGCGCTGGGGAGGCCCGAGGTGGTCGGAGGCGTCGGGCAGAGGGCGGCTACAGTACGGGAACACACTGTAGCGCGCTCCAGAGCGCCCAAATGGCCGGCATGGCATTTTCTATGCCTTGTGGGCGCGGCCAACCGTGTCCAAGAGCTCTGTGGTGGAGTAAAGAAGTAGGGGAGGCATTGGATGCTCTGGATGGCAGCTGGGGTGAGGAGAGAGGTGAGGAAGAGAGAGGAAGGGGCTGTCCAGAGAGAGAAAGTGGGGTTTACCCATCCAATAATTGAGCTGTGGAGTTGCCATTGTTTTTGGAGGTGAAAGGGGTCTAGGAGGAGCTGTGGTAAAAAGTTGAGCTCAAGGATAATAGTTTTAATGGTCAAAATGGGGATTTTTGAAAAGTGGCAGAAGGTGTTTGATAAAGGTTTTAGCAAGCAAATGATTTCCAAATTCCATGATACTCCTCAGGGTGAAATGAAACATATAATTAGGGCCCTCCACCAATTTGGAGCTTATTTGGGCAAAGTTGCCAATGCAACTTTTATAAACCCTAGAAATGAGAAGAAATAGACTTGTGTAGATCTAGTTGAGCATAACACTTCTCCTTGATACACTACTTGGTGTAGTTGCCTCATTTGGTCATGTGAACATGCTCACAAAAGTTGGGGTTATGGGGAGAAAGTTGGTAGTACAAACTTGTTCAAATATGATTCTGGTCAGAGAGGGTTTTGGGGCATTGTGGTGAACCAAAATGACTTTAATTGATATGAGGCTTTGCAAGGTGATCACAATATGCACTTGTGACTTGCTGGATTTTTCTTGGATTTTTATGAAAATATTTCCTGTAGAAATACTTCAAATCCTTGAAATGGGCAGAAATTGTTTTGGGAGGTTTTGTCCAATATTTTGATCATGACCATATGTTGAAACTCTTATATATGGAAATTATATGTCCACTGATTTTCCCTGATTTTTGTCAAATATTTTTGAAACAATAAAATAATTTTTCCCTATTAAAGACCATTTCTGGCCTTAAGAAAAAGCTTTTAAATAAAATAGGAAAATAGCTTTTAAAATCATATTTTTGTGGTTTATGGGAGTCCTACATCTAATAGGATTCAAATATACCTTTTGAAAGATTTTTCACACCCCAAATCTAGCACATGCAGTGTAATCCTCAATTTAGGGGTTTTTGGAAAATCTAATTTTAGAAAATACTTTTTGGCCAAATTATTTTTGTAAGAAAATACTATATTGCTCTATACACATGGCATGATCATTGGCAGAAGTTTAGGGCAAGGAGATGAAGTATACAAGGTGGAGTTGTGTTGACTTTGAAGAGCACTTGAAAATCACAAAGAGAAAACCAACTCCAAAAAAAGCCAAATAATGCAAAAGTTTTTTGTTGGTCCAAATTTTCATGCTTTATTAATGCAAATGAAATGTTACAAAATGCAGGGTGTGACAACTCATGACAACGATTTTCACAGGGCAAGGCTGGTAAGAAAAAGAACTAAACCGTTTGACCAGGCAAGGTTGGCAAAGAGAAAGCTGGCTAGCTGGGCTAGCCGAGCAATTTCCTTACTAGGCTAGCCATAGTGGGATTAACTTAGGTAGTAACATAGCACATCCCAAGAAAAATTGCTTATGTGGCATAGAGTTAATGAGGAAAGAGATGCTTGCACTGGTGCGCATCGGTCCTAAACAAACGGTTTTCAAACCCTTTCCGTGATGGCATTTGGAACCATCGCCAAGTGAGTGTGTGTGATAGGGAGACCTTCCCACACGACCCAGTAATCATCGGGGATAGGCCATCCTAGGACCCAGGCTGTAACATAATATGTTACTGTAATATAATACACCCCAAAGTAAAATGAGTCTATATCTCAATTAATGAAGACTTGCATGTTACCATCCATATGTTACTACCCACTATGAAGGTAGTAACATAGACTAGTAAAATATGCATGTTACTAGTCCAAGTTACTCACCACTATGACTAGCCTAAGCAATGTAACCAAACGCTCCTTACTCTGCCTTGTTATCTCCACCGGAAACCCAATGCACGGAGCGCAACTACGCGTTGATCAGTCAAGAAATCTGTCACAGCCCTAGCTCAGCCCCTGTTGTCTTTGCTTGATCATAATGTTTAAAATTCAAATGAATTTGAATTGGAGATGTTCAAACCCTAGCAGTTAATAATTTTAACTAGGTTCAGGTTTAAATATTTTCAATAAACCCAAAATGCCTTTGAAAATGTTCATGATTTATGATAAAGGTGAAAACCTCTGACAAAAATGATGAGCATATTTATTGGCCATTTATGGATTTTTGAATTAACTCATATTGTATTTTTGTTGGAGCAGATAAATCCTATAAATACGTTTATTGCTCCAATACTTCTGAAAACATTTTGTGGAGCTCTGGGATAAACCATATTGCATCCACAAAAGTTTCCAGAAGCTGCAAAAATAATTTGGTTAGTAAACCAAATTCAAAACACAAGCAAAAAATAGAAAAACAGAAGAAAATGGGAAAGCAGAGAGAGAGTGTGTGTGCTCACCTCGCAGCCCACTAGCGGCCCAGCACACTCCCACCTTGCCAGTCATCTTCCTCGACGCGCCAGAAGGACAGAGCGCGTGTGGCCGCGGCACGCCGGCACGCGCCAGCCACCTCCTCCCTCCCTGCCTGCCTGGCTCCTCCTCGATGCGTCTAGACTACGCCACGTGACCCCAGAGCCGTCCGGCTCTCCCTCTCTCTCCCCCGAACTCTCCCCCCCTCCTCTGTTCTCCTCACTGAACGCGCCTGCCGCCGACGACGAGCACCACCGCGGCCATCGCCTCTCCCTCATCCCCTTGAGCAGTCCAGAAGCTCCGCCTCGTCGCCCTAGTCCTCTCCACCGCGCCACGCGGCGCCGGACGCCTCGAAGCACCATCCCCGACCCCTTCATCCTCCTCGGGTCGCCGGAGATCCGCCTCGCCGCCCCGCTCGCTCCGACACCTCCCCGGCCCCGCCGTCTGCACCGGACGACTCGCCGTGAGCCACTGAACCTCTCCCGTCTGCCTTTACCTTCACGCACCGTAGCCGCTGCCCCGCGAGCACCCGAAGCCGCCGTCCGCCATGGCCGGCGAGCTCCGTGGCCCTGAGCCCCTGCGCTCCTACTAGTTGCTCCAGCGTGCTCATGCTGCCCATTAGGTGCTGCCTAGCACCTCCGTTCGCTCGCTGAAGGCAAAGATCACGCCACAAGATAGCCGTGCTCCGGCCGCCGTTGTAGTCTTTGCCGTCGCCGCAGTAGTCTGCCCCGGCACCGCCCACGGCCACCACCTGACGCGCCTCGTCGCTCCGCAGCTGTAGAGCCCAACCCCGCCCCCTCTCGTCGCTGGAATCGCCGGGACGAACGACGCCGCCGCGACTATAAGTCACCGGCGGTTAGCCGCTGACGTGGCCACTTAATTAGGGCCTAAACACCCTAGTAATCACCCCGTAGTGCCACTGCCATGTGGGCCCTGGTGCCAAAGTTAATTAGTTTAATTTCTATTTAAATTAGTGCTAATCTTGCAGACCCCACGTGTCAGCCTTGACTTTGACCAAGTCAGCGTTGACAGGTCCCACCTGTCATCCACCCAACCTAGCTCTGAGTCACTAACCAATGGGTCCCGTAGGTCAGGTTTGACCTAGCTGGCCTAGTTGACCTGCTGACATCAGCCTTGCGCAATGCTGACGCAGTAAAGCTTTTCTGGGATTTTAATAAATCAAAAATGATTTATTATTTCCAAAAAATGCCCAAAACTTCTAAAAAACATAGAAAATAATCTATAGCTCAGAATGAAATAAATTATATATGAAAAATGATCAGAAAAATCCAATCTATCCATCTGTATAGGTTTCATGGATGTTTAAGCAACTTAACCTTGATGTTTAGATCAAAACATGATAATGCACTTTATAAGTTCTTAGTTTGAATTTGAATTTGAACCTTTGGTTCAAATCAAGTCAAGCCCTTCTGTTCTTAGCTGCATTAGCTCAAATCACAGCATATTGACATGTCATGATCATGCATCATATTGTGCATTGCATTGATTGTGTTCTTTCTGTGTTTGCCGGTGGTTGTTCCCCCTCAGTAGACGTATGTTCCGACGATGAGTTTGATGACACCGATGAAGAGCTATATCATCTTCAAAAGTGCCAGGCAAGCAAAACCCTCTTGTTCATTTCGATACAATCCCACTCTCCCGCTCCTGCTCTCTTTTACTGCATTAGGACAACAATGATTGAACTGTTACATGCTGTGATAGTTGAACCCCTTTTCCTCTGCATGACCTGTCATTGCCACAGTAAATAGATGAAACCCACTAGCATGAGTACGAGTTGTTTGAGCCCTGATGTGCCTACTCATTCATGCTTGTTTGTCATGCCTGCTACTGCTTAGAGTTGAGTCAGATCTGATTCATCGGGAATGAATTGGAATGTGGTGAACAGGTCCTACTGTTGAGAGCTAAGTGTGTGAACACGGCTTGGTAAAGGTAGCGGTGATTGGCCATGTAGGAGTACATGGTGGGATGTCTCATTGCAGCCGTCCTCAGGAACTGAGTTCTGTGTTTGTGATCCATGAACAGCTACTACCACACATTGGAATGCTTAAGTGACCCTCTCGACTTATTAATCGCCTTGATCTCTGTCCAGGAGTTGCAACTTGTTTATGGTGTTTGTAGGATATATGTTGGGGGCCGTGCGTAGCGCTGACCCTAGGGGTGGGCTATGTTGTGGTAGAGACACGAGGAACGGTGTACCGGGACGCCCGTTTGGTGCCTCGGGAACCCTGCTCTCATCGTTTGGGGCCGTGAGCGACACCCTGGCCGGATCTCCTTGCGGATGGAACCCGAATAGGCGATAAACATGGACTAGAGACTTGTGTGGTTAGTCAGGTCGTGGCCGACTCCCTCGCCAGGCTTCCGCTTGAAGGTTGCCGAGATACATGACGTGTACATGGTGGTAATTGGCGAGAGCGTGTGTGAAGAAGTACACCCCTGCAGGGTTAACATCGTCTATTCTAATAGCCGCGTCCGTGGTAAAGGACCTATGGGTTGCCTCTACAGTTCATAGACAAGGGAAAGTGGATCCTCTAAAATGCGCAAGATAAGCGTGAGTGCTATGGATGGCTTTCTCGTAGGGAGACGGGAGCGGATCCATAGTGGTGTATTGATATGGTGAATATGTGGACTCGTGTGCACTACCTCAAAAGAGTTACTTGCAATCGTAGTTTAGGATAGCCACCGAGTCAAAGCTGGCTTGACGTAGTTAAACTCCACCACCCCCTTTGTTGATACTGATGCATATGTAGATAGTTCTGATGTAAGTCTAGCTGGGTACACTTGTACTCATGTTTGTTTAATTTATGTTTTTGCAGAGAGACATCAGTCTCGCTAGTAGTTCCGCGTGGACTTCGACGTTTAGCTTGCTACCTCAGCTACGATCTTGAACTCTTGGGAGGGTCTTTTAGATAGTCAGGCTCTAAGGCCTTCTTCCTTTTCAGACGTCTGTACCCAGACATGTTTATGCTTCCGTTGCCTGTATGCTCTGTATGTTGGGTCATGTGACCCATGATTGTAATTCTTACTCTGTATGACTCTTCGGAGCCTTATGAATAAATACTTGGAGTCGTAGAGTTTTGTTGTGATGCCATGTTGTATTTGCACATATCGAGCATATTGTGTGTATGATTTTGAAATGCTTGGTATGTGTGGGATCCGACAACCTAGTTGTTTATTCTTGGTAGCCTCTCTTACCGGGAAATGTCTCCTAGTGCTTCCACTGAGCCATGGTAGCTTGCTACTGCTCCGGAACACTTAGGCTGGCCGGCATGTGTCCTTCTTCGTTCCTGTGTCTGTCCCTTCGGGGAAATGTCACGCGGTGTCTACCGGAGTCCTGTTAGCCCAGCTGCTACAACCCGGATTCACTCGCTGATGACCGACACATTCGTTGCTGGGTCATGTATGCCTGTCCTTGTAAGTTAGGGCCACTTTGGGTTCACGACTAGTCATGTCGGCCCGGGTTCTTTGTCATATGGATGCTAGCGACACTATCATATACGTGAGCCAAAAGGCGCAAACGGTCCCTGGCCAGGTAAGGTGACACCCGTGGGAATACCGTGCGTGAGGCCGCAAAGTGATATGATGTGTTACATGCTAGATCAGTGTGACTTTGGATCGGGGTCCTGACGAAATCAAAGTCGGCTTGCATGCGAGTTAATACGTGGCCCTGGATGGTAGTTAAAATGGCATATCTTAGTTGTTGTGATTAATTATTGCGTTTAGAGACAGAAATCAGGGCTTTGATTGGAGGAAGGACCGGTCAAGTTTCTCCTTCTCCTCCAATCTGCTTGCACCTTGGTCCCGCTACACCTTGACGGATGTAGTAGTACGAGATATGGTGGCACACGGACTTAGGTCGAATACAAGTGCCCAAAATTATGTGCATGTTATAATAAGGATTCACTTAAAATAGTACGTGAGTGAACAAAGGGATCAATTGGACAGTGTTCACGAGCAGTACCAAGATGTGTGAGGTAAGTTACACCATTGGCGCTTTTAATTTTTCTTATTAATTTGTTTGTTTCACTGGTGGGACCCAACGTACTACGTGGAGAGAGGTAAGGTGACTAAGGCTGCATTATCTCTGTACTACCAACACTGCTTTAAATCCCAAAAGACCTTACCACCAAAGCCACATGACACGATTATGATTTAAATCCCAATGACTCCCACGCAAAAAAAACACGGCATGCTTGTCACACGAATGCAGGAATGTATAAAAGGTTATTTCCCTGTCATTAAACATAACGTGAGGGTGGTGTAGCTGGTTAGCCTGTCCGCTCATCAAACTTGAGGTCTCGGGTTCGATAACCACACTTGAGCATAATTTTGTTTTTGTTCGACTCCTTTCTTCCACCCAATGACAGGTAGGCCCTGCATGACAGAGAGAGAAAGTGGTCTGGGGCGGTGCCAGGAGGATTCTTTGACTGGTCAAAATGGATGGATACAGAGCTATACAATCTCGTAGTGATCGTATAATCACCTCATCACGTATACGCTGCAGCCTTGGTGCTTGTTTTCTAGGGTTTGCAGTCTTCACACTCTCTCTCCACTATATATATACACACTGGAGCCTCAGCTCTTGTAGTTCCTCTATTCACACTCTCTCACCCTCTCCATATCTAAACAATACTTTGTTGGCCTCTCTCTCTGCCCTCCCTGCTAGTCAAAGAGCCGGCAGGATCCGTCCGCTGGGAAGGGAAGGACGCTTAATGTTGTCGCTGTTGGCGAGGGAGGGAATCCACTACCGGCGCAGCTGTTCTATTTCACCCAGCAGCGGCACGGGAGGGCCTCCGACCCCTTCTTCCTCTCCGCCGTATATAGTGTGGGCAGAACGGCCTCCGGTCGCCCACCGAACCACACCCCAAGAACCTTAAGGTATAATTTACTTATTCCACATGCATTGCTCTAGCTGCATGTGGGCTTTTTCTGCTCCTGCACTCGAATCTAGGTGTTGGATCAAACAAGAAAGTAGTGGGGAAATTTGTATAGCATGAATCTAGGACGTGGTTCAAAGAGGAAAGTAATAGGGGAAAGTAGTGGGGAAATTTGTATAGCATGAATCTAGGACGTGGTTCAAAAAGGAAAGGAAGGGGGAAAGTTGTATAGCATGAATCTAGGATGTGGTTCAAATAGGAAAGGAAGGGGGAAGTACTAGTACAGACTGGCTATCCAGCACCTATGTTGGTCGAAAAGGGAAAACAATGACAAACACAGTACGAACATCTATAATGAACTGATCTTTTTGTTTTGGGGACAAGGCTGTAGAGTTTGAGCAGGATTAGATTTGCTGCGCTCACATAGGGAAAGGCGTATAAAGATAACAAAATTGGGACCAACACAAACATGTTCCTTGGTTGTTTGTTCTTTGTTGCAACAGACTGTGCATCACCCATTCATACATCGGTAGATGCACATGGTGCTGGTGCGTCCACTGTCCCGTGCAACTCTTTAGCTGTTGTTAATCCAAGGCCCTGTTTGGTTAAAAAGTCTTAGGACTTTTTTTTAGTCCCAACTAAAAAGTCCCTAGTCCCTACCTGCTTGGTTCTAGGGAATAAACATGGACGGACTCTCCCTCGGGGTCTTCTTTCTTTAGTCCCAAATGCCCACTTTTAGTCCCTAAAAGTCCCTCATGTTTGGTTTAGATGGGACTGAAAGGGACTTTTTTTAGTCCCTACACCAAAAAGTACCTGTAAACAAACACCCTCTAATAATGCCGCTGGAAAATTGATGCAATGCCACATTTAAAAGCAAATTACATGTTTAATGAATTTTATTGTTAATATAATCTCTCTGTTAATATGAATCAATGCCACCGTTTGAGAAATGCTATTGTCTTGCTTTCTTTCCCATTTAGATAAGTTAGATGCTTCATTTTTTTGGCTTCTGTGTCATCCACTGTTATTGACCACTAGTTGTTTGCTTTGCACCTCTGCTGGGAGACGACAAAGATGCAAACGTCTTTGCCGTCTACTAGTAGACGACAAAGCACGCCGTTAACCCCTTAACGGACCTAAGCCTAACCTGTGCTATACATGCCCTTTGCCATCTGCTTGCTGACGGCAAAGTCCTTTGCATCTTTGTTGTCAGCCAGCAGACGGCAAAGTGCCCTTTGCCATAATTTGTTCAGTTGCATGTGCTGTCGTTTGCTTGCTGACGGCAAAGGCCTTTGCCGTCCGCCAGGCATGCCTTTGCCGTCAGCCATGGCAGATGGCAAAGTGCCTGATTCCTGTAGTGTGTGTATACTATCGACGAACTAGCCCCTGGGCTTCTATAACATACTCGGGGGCTAGGGTTACAAATCATATATAGTCGGCTTATCATCAGTGGGGATAGAGTCCTCCACGACTCTTGTAGCTTCGTCTTGCACGCCGAGTCCTCCACATGGGTTTTCGTATAATGCGTCTCGGTCCAACCTATGGATCACAGGATGGAACCGATGCATGAGTCCTCACGTTGACCCACCACAACTAGAATGATGTGCCCAACACACCCTACACGCAATCGTCCACTAAGAAAATAAGCATATACAATAGTACAATGTTATACATGAAAGTTAATTGCATGGTGCATCCAATAATATATGTTCTGCATTGTGAGTGTTTGTATTATCTCCTAAATATTAGTCACGGGAAAGAGAAACGAAGGCCATATCTCTCATTATCTCCACCGGACACCCCCTCTTTCTACATCACTTTCACGTACGAACACAAACTATCTCTCGGCCCTCTAAAAGTATGCATGCCCCTGACACATTCACGCGTGGCGGTCACTGTATTTAAAGTGAAAGCACTATACGGTCACTGGACTTCAGAATATGCTCATTGCGATCACCATATACATTCTCGTGGTGATCATACGGTATCTAGCTCATGGTACGTCTCCGTATTTTGTTGACGACATTGACGGACATTGTATTTGATGCGTGCTCCATATTTTTTTGACGACACTTACGGTCATTGTAATTGAAACGAAAGCCCGATATGGTCACTAGACTTAAGAATCAACTATCACGGTCACCACATACATTTTGTGGTGCTAAACAACCTGTGGTTGGATGGTTAGGAGGACAGTGGTTTCCCCAGCCGACTAGGGTTAATGTCCTGGTGCTCGCATTTATCCTGGATTAATTTCAGTATTTTCTAGTGATGTGCGTTCAGTGGGAGGAGATGTTCCCCTTGAGTACGAGGCACCTATGTTGACTTCGTAAAATCTCAAGATCATATGCTGGCTCACTCTCTCGAAGGTGCTCATAAGGGTAGGGTCTACGTGTGTGCGCTTATAGATGTGAGTGTTTGCGCGTATATATGAGCGCCTGCATCTGTACCGTGTTAAAAAAATACATGTCATGATTATACGGTCACTGGCTCACCCGTACAACTCCGTATTTTGTTGATGACGCGATCAATTGACCAGTCATACATTCCACGTGGCACTAGTGTTGCACCATCAGTGCACGTAACCATGGGGCCCACCTGTCAGCGCGTATATGAAAGAAAGAAATGCTAGTTTGAGAGTGTAATGTGTTAATAAAATACCTTTTATGGTGATCATGCGGTCACTGGCTCACCATACAGCTCCGTAATTTGTTGATGACACAATCAATTGACCAGTCAAACGGTCCACATTCAGCAGCGCACATTACCATAGGGCCCACTCACAAGACGTAAATGAAAGAAATGGTAATAAATTAGTGGTCGGTGGGGATTCAAAGTCGTGAGACCTCTAGTTGGCAGCCCGCGCCCCCTAACCACAGCGGACAAGGATCGCCTTGTGATGATATGCTGAGCCAGCCATTTTAATTGCACGCACGCACGAGCCACTGTGGTGAATACAAACTCGTCACACATGCGCACAAACACGCCCGCAACACCCGCATGCATGCATGCAGTACTCACACACGTACACATGCACGCATGCAACACTCGCGCGAACACACGCACGCATGCAGGCGGGCAACACTGACACATACACATGCAGTCACAAACACACGCATGCGCGCACACATGCATGCAACACTGAAACGTACATATGCACGCACGCAACACTCGCACGCCTGCATGCACACAACACATGACGCAAGACACAAGCTCAACCTATATGCGCATGCACCCTTTGTTAAGGACATGGATATTATGGGTATTAATCAATCTTATCTGTGATAAGCAGAACATTGATGTTTGCAGCGGTCTTTATGAATCACAACGTATCGAACGGGCTATCAACGTATATATGAAAATTTTAAAATTCTCTTACATTATATACTAGGCTAATCTACATAAAATAGATGACATCACACTCAATGAACAATCATCAGTTTATGAAATGCCTGCTTCTGACCGCCCTATCCCACCAAAAGCTCCTTTGCCTTGCAGGCCAGGTACCCAACGAGCCCACACATCATTGGAAGAACGACGCAGTGTGGTAAGTCAGAGTCGAGGGCGCCGCTCGCTGCACGCCCGGCTGAACACGCCTCCTTGCCACATTCAAACGCCTCCATGAAACCGGTATGGAAGCCAAGAAACCCACTGTGGACACACGTCTGTTCATGACCGGGCCAGCATTAAACGCAACGCTGGCCGAGCTCCTCCCGTACGTTGTCTATTTAATCTCCTATTTAAACGAGGCTAGACGCCGGCCAAGAATCGCACACCTCCGCCGCTCCCCTATCTCCTCCTTCACCATTTTGTACACTGGCTTACGAAGAGTAGTTATCTGGCATCCAAGCCGGCTAGGTGGCCCTCCAAGCCCGCCGGATACGAGCTATGCAGCTCATTGATCCACCTCCCTCCCCTCACTCGACGGAGCCAGTTGCCGCCCCAAGCCGGCGCGCGGTTCAGCAACTCGCCCCTCCAGGCCAGCTCGACGAGGAGCGTCGAGCTGCTCCACGCCGGCACAGCGGGGAGCACGAGCGTCGTCGCTACCGTCCATGTCGCTGCCTCGTACCACGTCTCCCGTTTCTGTGGCCGAGACTCCCATGCCTACGGTAGCACCATGCAAGTAGAGATAGAAGCCAGGTGTCCGGAGAGCGACGAGTTGGTGGGCAATGCCTCCGCGTCCGCCGCCATCATCAAGGAGAAGTAGAACACGGGAGGCCGCCGCTGCTTGGGTCCCATGAAGTCCACCGCGCAGGCGATGCCGGCGTACATAGAAGGTGTCTTGCGAGATCCTTTTGTTGCGAGGACCTTCATCGACCCCGCATGGGCTCCACGAAAGCGGAGAATCCCCCTTCAGACTCCACCTTGGGCATCAGCCAACGATGTCAATTGGGCGGTGGGGAAGCAAGCCGTCCTCTGTGCTGAAGCATATACCTCTGGGGCTCCCGGCAGTCCGGTGATCCTGCTGCTAGACATGACGAAGACAAATGGTCGGCGGGCGACCATTTAGGCTAGGTATTATTATACTTGTGTTGTTCAGGAGTAGGACCGCTTAGTCGATATGAATGTAATGAAATATGTCATGTTTGTATGAAAATCCGGTATTTTATATGAATTTTTTCATTGTTTATATGAAATATCGCCGTGTTTGCATGAATTTTGTCCGGTTGATTGAGTTGCTGTCAAAATGTGTGCGACTATAGATGGATGGCGTAATTTGTGGGTCGCTGGTCGGTCTGCGGCTGGCTCGGGCGGCGTGGTGGGACAAAAAAAGCACAGCTCGTGCGAGCTCATCCCCAACGCATGAGCACCCTAGCTCTTCCTCGTTCATCAGTGGCAAAGGCACGAGTGGACAAAAGGGTCGCCAATATTTTGGCTACCCCGGGCAAGATCCAAACAGCCCCTCCCAGCCACACCCCTCCCAGCACATTCAAATCCCTCATTCGCTGTGAAATTTTGCCATGTGTTGTTTTCATGGATATTTTGCTGTGTGAAAACAATTTTAAATATGAATGAATAATCGGTGGCCACGGTCTTCTGCCGAGACACAGTTGGATGGCCCCATAGTAGTAGTAGTGTAGAGTACTACTAGTACTACTAGATAGTGAGTGTTTACTACTGTATCTACGTACTAGTTGCAACTATGCACGTGTTAGCAGTATAATGACCACATATGAATTTGATGGTAAGATTTGGGTAAGTTGGATGCTATATTATTGCTCTAACATGTGGTCAAAGTTAGCCTCCAAAACACATTTTTGACCCTATATGGATTGAGGGAGTACATGCATTGCTGAGGTTTCTCTTATTCCTTGTGTGCAATGTTTTTATTGAAGTTTGAAATGTGAACATGTCAATGGGAGGGACTACTACAACCCTTCCAAAAGAATTGTAGTACTAATGGTATCGTACTCCCTCCGTTCACCATCTCACATGCTCAGTCTTTTGCGAACTATGGAAGTAACAAATTTATTCCACCACTGTAGCGACCCGACCCGAATGGATCAAGTCTCTGTGCTCAGGTGTCATCCCTGGATCAGTAATGCTGACACCACACAGTACTTCGAAGGATTTATAACAGAGTAGCAATCACACACTTATTACATCGTTGTCCAAAAGAGGACTTATTATTATAAATATGGCTTAAGGCCATCTAATAACGATAACATCGGAAGACTTGGAAGATAAGTGAGTCCATCAACTCCATCGGCATCACTGAGTATAGAACCACGACCTAAACACCTTACTCGTCGTCTGAAAAGTCTGCAACATGAAAGTTGCAGCCCGAAAACGGGTCAGCACATGGAATATGCTGGCAATGTAACACATAGAGAGTAATGAAGAATTAAGCCTATACTACATGCATATATGGCTGGTGGTAAAGCTCTATGGTTACAGTTTTGCATAAAGCCAGTTTTTCCCTACCGCAAAGCGAATAAATTTGTTTAACTATCATGGTGGTTGTTGAACATTGAGAATGGTTGACAGATCCTCAATCCCAATTAAAAATACTCATTAAAAACCCAACAATATTAATTAGAGTAACATGTTGAGATTCACATGATATTCAAGTACTAGATACTCAAGATGTCCATAACCGGGGACACGGCTAATCATGATTAGTTTATACACTCTGCAGAGGTTTATGCACTTTTCCCAACAAGACTCGATCGCCTCCGCTTTGGTTCTCGCACTACATGGTGTTTGAGAGACGGATGACCGAGACACAGTCTTTCGTAAGCGCTTAGCACCTTACGATGGGTGGACCGGTACACCTACATCCCCTATATCTGCTAGTCCACCACTATAAAAGTTCGCATGACTTACTCAACTATGCCAGAGCCCATAATGGCTTGTGGCTGCACACGGAAGTTTCTAGTTTGAATAATCTTATGATCCCTTTGAGCCTGGGTGGCGGTCCAAGAAAAACAGGCAAGTCCTGATAGAAACCAGGTGCCTCAATCCACCCAGATGTGTGTTTAAGTTGCCACCTTAAATAAACCATTAATTAGCAATCTCACATCTATCATGGATATCACTCACCCAATCCACGTCTACTAGCATAGCATGGCATAATAAGCAAACGTAGAAATAACTCCCAAGGTTTCATAAGTAAAACAGGTAATAGGTACTACCTCATCTACTTCCCATCCCACAATTTAATTATATCCTAATCATGCAAGTGTTTGAGGAATAGATCTAATGCATAAAACTGGGTAGTAGACAAAGTATGATCAAGTGTTACTCTCCTTGCTGACGTTCCGCGAAACCTAGACACTCGAAGTAACAAGCGGCGCACTCCGGGTGATCTATCACAGACAAACAACAAGCATACAATAAGTACTCATCTAATGCACAGGTAAATCTCGAATAAAAGATCTAACCAGAAAGTTCAACTTAATAAACCAGGTTGCAAAAAGAATCGAATAAAATAAAGAAAAGAAAGTCAAACACTTAAAGAAAACAACTCGGTTCTAGCAATTTGAAACTAGGTCCAAATTTTACAGTAGGAAAACTTTGTTTAAGTGGATTAGTCGGAACGGCGGTTTCGAAACGAAACTCCAGGCGCTTGAATCACCTGATTCCGATAAACGAGCGAGAAAATAAACTAGAACGAAGATTGGATCTGAAATCGAGATCGGAAAATAACAGATTAAATCCGATTAAAAAAACGACGAAAGGTTAAACGAACGGACGTTCGTTAACAGAAACTAACCGGTGAACACGTTCGTTAAAACGAACGGATCGGTGAACGTTCACTAAGTAGCTAAACCGAAAATAAACCGATCTAGGGTTTTTTTAAAAAAACCGAACAACAAAAAGAAAACCGGAACGGTTTTTAAAACAAAACTGGACCGGGGAGGGTGGCGCGGCGGCTACCTCCGGCGAGGTCGCCGGGGCACCGAGCTCCTGGGTCGGCGATTAGGCGGCGGGGCACCGGGCGGCGGGGCTCGGCAAGGGGCAAGGCTGTGGCGGCGCGGCTGGGCGGCGGGTCATGGGTTGGGGAGGCGGCGGCGCTGGTTGGGGAGGAGAGGGGGGTGGGGAGTATATAAAGGGGGGTGCTTGGGAGGGGCAAGGGGAGGAGGAGGAGTCCTCCTCGGACTCGCCTGGCCGGTGACAAGTGTGTGGCCTCGAGGGAGGCGGTGGGCCCTTGGCTCACGGGCGCTGCAATTTTTTTAAGTTAAATCTCGCGCAGAAAAACGAATAAACTAAAATCTAAACGAACTCCAAATTTAATAAAATAAATTTTCCCCGACTCCCAAAAATGAGTCGAACAAAATGAACTTTAATACGGGGCCAAAATGCAAAAAAAAATTAAAATACGCATTTTTTTACCTAAAGCAAATAAACTTCGAAAAATCCAAAATTTGATTTATTTATTAAATCTTCATTTTTCCTAAATTTTGGGAAAGTCATATTATTCCCTCTCTTATATTTTTATTGGAAAAATAATTGAAGATAAAATAAATAAATCCAAATGATCCTATTTTCAAAATTTGAGAAAGCTCAAATATGAAAATAATGAAATCTCCAACTCTCTCCGAGGGTCCTTGAGTTGCGTGAAATTTTCTAGGATCGGAAAAATGCAAGAAAATATGATATGCATGATGACTTAATGTATAACATTCCAAATTGAAAATTTGGGATGTTACAAACCTACCCCCCTTAAGATGAATCTCGCCCTCGAGATTCGGGTTGGCTGGAAAATAGGTTAGGGTGATCCTTGAGCAAATCTTCTTCTCTTTCCTGTGTGGCTTCATCCTCGCAGTGGTGGCTCCATTGAACTTTGCAAAACTTGATAACCTTGCTGCGAGTAACTCACTTTGGCATAATCGAGAATCTTGACTGGTTTCTCCTCATATGTCAAATCATCCTTCAACCGAATTGCTTCAAGCGGCACTTGTATCCCTTATCGGTACTTCCGCCATCTCGGCGTGACATCTCTTCACCGAGAAACATGGAATACATCATGAACTCCTGACAGTCCCTCCGGCAATTCCAGTTTATAAGCAACTTCTCCCATGCGTTGCAAAAATCTTATACGGTCCAACGAAACGCGGTGCTAATTTTCCTTTAACTCCAAAACGCTTAACTCCTCGAAGCGGGGATACTCTAAGATATACTCTGTCTCCAACGTCATATTCTATCTCCTTGCGTTTTGAATCCGCATAGCTTTTCTGTCTGGACTGGGCTACCTTGAGCCTATCGCGAATCAACTTAACCTTATGTTCAGACTCCTTAATCAAATCTGGTCCAAACAATTGACGGTCTCCAGCTTCGTCCCATGATAACGGTGTCCTGCACCTCCTTCCGTACAAAGCCTCGAAAGGTGCCATCTTCAAGCTGGTTTGGTAACTGTTGTTATAAGAAAACTCTGCATACAGCAAATTATCATCCCAACTAGATCCATAATCTAGTGCACAAGCTCTCAGCATATCCTCCAAAATCTGATTGACTCTCTCAGTCTGTCCATCTGTCTGTGGGTGAAAAGTTGTACTGAATTCCAGCCTGGTTCCCAATGTTTCGTGCAACTGATTCCAAAACTTTGAGGTAAATTGGGTTCCTCTATCTGATACGATACTCCTCGGAACTCCGTGTAAACACACAATTCTGGTCATGTATATCTTTGCCAACTTAGCAATCGCTATAGGTAGTCTTGACTGGAATGAAATGAGCTACCTTCGTCAAACGGTCGACTATAACCCAAATCGAGTCATAGCCAGAACGAGTCTTTGGCAATCCTGTGATGAAATCCATGCCTAGTTTATCCCACTTCCATTCGGGTATTGGCAATGGTTGTAACAATCCTCGCCGGCTTCGATGCTCTGCCTTCACTCTCTGACATACATCGCAAACTGCTACATACTCTGCGATATCCTTCTTCATTCCGGTCCACCAGAACGTTTCCTTCAAATCCAAATGCATCTTGGTATTTCCTGGGTGAATCGAGTAGGGTGAATCATGTGCTTCTTGCAAAATCAACTTCCTGATCTCCGGGTTATTTGGCACATAAACACGGTCCTCAAACCATAGGGTATCGTGCTCATCCGCATGAAATCCCTTAGCTTTTCCTTCGCTCATTTTCTCCTTTATAGAGGCAACTTCCTTAGCTGCCTTTTGAGCTTCTCTGATTTTGTCCATCAACGTAGACTGAATCTCCAATGCTGCTACATAGCCTCTCGGAACTATTTCCAAACATAGCTCTCAAGGTCCTCGGCTAACTCCTTGGGTATTCCTCCCATCATTAGGGTATTGACGTGGCTCTTACGGCTCAATGCATCTGCTACAACGTTAGCCTTCCCGGGGTGATAATGCAATCTCATATCATAGTCCTTAATAAGCTCCAACCATCTCCTCTGTCTAAGGTTTAACTCCTTCTGCGTGAAAATGTACTTCAAACTCTTGTGATCCGTGTATACCTCACAATGATTTCCAATGAGGAAATGTCTCCATGTCTATGCATGCACAACGGCTGCTAACTCCAAGTCATGTGTGGCATAATTCAACTCATGAGGCTTAAGCTGTCGTGAAGCATACGAAACAACTCTTCCTTCCTGCATAAGCACTGCTCCAAGTCCTCGACGTGAAGCGCCGCAATACACCTCATAATCCTTGGTCCGATCTCGCAAAATTAACACCGGTGAGGTAACCAATCTTTCTTCAGCTCCTGAAAACTTGCCTCACAATCCTCAGTCCATATGAACTTGGTATCCTTTTTCAGCAATTCCGTCATAGGCTTTGCAATCCTTGAGAAATTCTCAATGAATCTTCGGTAGTATCCTGCGAGTCCAAGTTAACTCCGGATCTCTCCAACTGTCGTTGGTGCTTCCCATTTGGTTACGGTCTCAACCTTTGTGGGGTCAACTGCTATCCCTTCTCCGGATATAACATGTCCAAGAAATCCAACTTCCTTTAGCCAAAACTCACATTTGCTGAACTTGGCATATAGCTGATGTTCCCTTAGTTTCTCCAAAACCAATCGCAAATGTTCCTTATGTTCCTCTTCATTCTTCGAGAAAATCAAAATATCATCTATGAACACCACGACGAACTTATCCAAAAACTCCATAAACACTTTGTTCATCAGGTTCATGAAATAGGCAAAGCGTTAGTCAGTCCAAATGACATAACGGTGTACTCATACAGTCCATATCTCGTGGTAAATGTTGTCTTAGGTATGTCCTGCTCTCGAATTTTCAACTGATGGTACCCTGATCGCAAATCGATCTTGGAAAACACTTTAGCTCCTTGCAAACGATCAAACAGATCATTTATCATTGGTAGTGGGTACTTGTTCTTGATTGTTACTTCATTCAAACCACGATAGTCTACAACCATCCTTAACGATCCATCCTTCTTCTCCACTAACAGTACGGGTGATCCCCAAGGCGAAGAACTTGGGCGTATAAAACCTTTATCCAATAGCTCCTTTATCGCTTCTTGATTTCTGCCAAATCACATGCGGGCATCCTGTATGGTCGCTTCGATATTGGGCCTGTTCCTGGCAAAAGTTCAATCAAAAACTCAATGTCTCTATCCGGTGGCATTCCTGGCAATTCCTCAGGAAATACATCAGGGAAATCCTTCACCACTGGTACCTCTTCCTGTACAACTCCTGATAAGCAATTTACATGAGCTCTCCTCGGCTCATGCCGTGATACATACTTAATCCTTCTTCCTTCGGGGTTGTGAGCAAAATCGTCTTACTTATGCTAATCGACGCTCCCTCCATACATCGATAGCCAATCCATACCGAGAATCACATCAAATCCTTGGGATTCCAAAATGATCAAATCCGCCGGGATCACATGCCTTCCTATTCTTAATTGCTCTTGAAAACATCCTTGTCTGGCCATATACTCCGCTCCTGGTGAGCTTACTAGCATAGGGGTTTTAAGAATTCGTGTAGGTAGACTATACTTCTCTACAAATCCCCTTGATATGTATGAATGCGATGCACCCCAAACGAAAAGAACTAGTGCAGTAAATGACTTAACCAAAAACTTACCGATTACTGCATCGGGCTGATCTTCAACCTCCTCCACATCAATGTGGTTCACCTGTCCCCTGTTGAAAGGGTTTGGCTTCTTTCCAGAGCTTCCATTACCACCTTGGCCTTCGGGACAGTCATTTGCATAATGTCCGGTCATGGAACACTTGAAACAGGTGACATGGCTTAGGTCTTTCTTGGTTGGGGTTGATGGTGTGGTGCGGTTCTGTCCATTGCTTCCTCCATTCCCGTTCCCATACTTGGTGCCATTATGGTTGTGCGAATTACTTCCTCCATGGGTATGCTGAAACTGAACTCCTGTTTAGGGGTATAACGGGCTTCATTGGCTCAGAGTTATACTTCCCTGTCAATACTTCCTCTTGCGATTCTCAATTTGTCGTTGCTTTCCTTCAATCATGAGGGCACAGTCTACCAACTCCTGGTAGTTATTGAAACTTGCTACCATCAACTGCATGCTCAACTCATCATTCAATCCTTCCAGAAACTTCTCCTGCTTAGCTGCATCTGTGGCAATGTCATCTGGGGCATAACGTGCTAACTTACTAAAATCATCCATATACTGGCCAACAGTTCTTCCTCCTTGGCATAAGTTGCGAAACTCACGCTTCTTCATGGCCATAGCTCCTGCTAAGACATGGGCAGTGCGGAAAGCTTGCTGAAACTGATCCTATGTGACAGTATCTACAGGGTAAGTGGTTGTAAAATTCTCCCACCATGCGGCTGCTGGTCCTTCAAGCTGGTGTGCAGCAAACTTCACCTTCCCTCCATATGTACATCCTGCAGTGGTCAACTCCCTTCCTACCTTACGGAGCCAATCATCTGCTACTATCGGCTCGGTGCTACTGGAAAACACTGGCGGGTTCAGCCTTAAGAAACGTGTCAAGTGATCCGCAGGTGGTGGTGGTGGCGGTGGGTTGTTGTTGTTGTTGTTGTTGTTGCCTTGATTCTGTACCAATGTTTGGATCAAAGTGTTCTGCTGCTGGATCAACTGGGTGATCTCTGGCGGGAAAACAAAACCGGGGTCGCGTCTCGGAGGCATCTGATGGGTTTAGAAAAGATGAGAAATTAAGAATAGAGTGGGGTCTAAGGAGAAACACTACCCAAATGTATATGAGCAAATGCACACAATATCACTTCATTAAATTCAAACAAAGGGTTTACAACGATCTAGCTATCTCAAACGTGCGTGAACAAAATGTTACATGGGGGGGGGGATACTACTAATATGTGGGGGGTCATCTATTAATTTGAACCGGTGGAAGACTCCATGATGTCTGCTCCTGCTTCATCTTCAAAGTTGGGTTCACTTGGATCCGAATCGGTGTCGTCGATGTTGATGTAGTCGTTTGGACAACCGACGTACTGGTCTTCATTCTTGAGCGCCAATTTCTTCTTGAGTTCTTCAATCTCATACTTAAGGTCGTTGTTGTGTCTTGCTAAAGCTACGATCTCGTCCATGTAGTCCTTGCGTGTAGACTTTAGTTCTCCTTCAAGTTCGATGATCCTTCCCTTCGCATTTTTCAATTCGAGCATATCATTGCACATCTGGTTCTCCTGGCGTCGAATGTGCTGGTTTAACTCTGGATGAAAGCTGCAATGGATCTATCCTTCTTGGTCTTGACTATCTCCCATTGTTCATCTCAAGGCGTCCACAAATCGATAGATGGTGTCCTTGAGGTCTTCTTGATAAACTTCTCCAATGCGTCCCATGGTGATATGAGCTGCCATGCTCTTTCCTGCACTCCAGGTTGGTGCAGAAAACACTATCTATAGGCTTGGTGATTGGGGCTAATGTCCTTCCCGAACGTGAGCTTGAATCTTCCAGCCCTCTTCAGCAAGAGTGGTGTTGAAGGTCGGTGAAACTTGGTAGTCCAATGTTCGTGTACTTGGTGACTTCCTTCAAGTGAAATCCAAAAGGTGTGCCTTCATCCGGTTGGGTGTACTTGATCTTGGCGTCCTTCATCCTAAAAGAGTGGAAAAGATGAGGAGTTAGAAAATGAGAAGAGAGTAGTGATCTATGGCTTTAACTTAGTGGTCGTGTCCTACGATCGGCGTGGTGCTCGATACCATCTCTCAGAGCGACCCGACCGAATGGATCAAGTCTACGTGCTCAGGTGTCATCCCCGGATCAAGAATGCCGACACCACACAAGATTTCAAGGATTTATAACAGAGTAGCAATCACACACTTATTACATCGTTGTCCAAAAGAGGACTTATTACAATAAATATGGCTTAAGGCCATCTAATAACGATAACAGCGGAAGACTTGGAAGATAAGTGACTCCATCAACTCCATCGGCATCATCGAGTATAGAACCACGACCTAAACACCTTACTCGTCGTTCGAAAAGTCTCGCAACATGAAAGTTGCAGCCCGAAAACGGGTCAAAGACATGGAATATGCTGGCAATGTAACACATAGAGAGTAATGAAGAACTAAGCCTATACTACATGCATATATGGCTGGTGGTAAAGCTCTATGGTTACAGTTTTCCATAAAGCCAGTTTTTCCCTACTGCAAACGAATAAATTTGTTTAACTATCATGGTGGTTGTTGAACATTGAGAATGGTTGACAGCATCCTCAATCCCAATTAAAAATACTCATTAAAAAACCCAACTATATTAATTAGAGTAACATGTTGAGATTCACATGATATTCAAGTACTAGATACTCAAGATGTCCATAACCGGGGACACGGCTAATCATGATTAGTTTATACACTCTGCAGAGGTTTGTGCACTTTCCCCACAAGACTCGACGCCTCCGCTTGGTTCTCGTGACTACATGGTGTTTGAGAGCCGGATGACCGAGACACAGTCTTTCGTAAGCGCTTAGCACCTTACGATGGGTGGACCGGTAAAACTACATCCCCAACATCTGCTAGTCCACCACTATAAGAGTTCGCACGACTTACTCAACTATGCCAGAGCCCATAATGGCTGGTGGCTGCACACGGAAGTTTCTAGTTTGAATAATCTTATGATCCCTTTGAGCCTGGGTGGCGGTCCGAAGAAAAACAGGCAAGTCCTGATAGAAACCAGGTGCCTCAATCCACCCAGATGTGTGTTTAAGTTGCCACCTTAAATAAACCATTAATTAACAATCTCACATCTGTCATGGATATCACTCACCCAATCCACGTCTACTAGCATAGCATGGCATAATAAGCAAACGTAGAAATAACTCCCAAGGTTTCATAAGTAAAACAGGTAATAGGTACTACCTCATCTACTTCCCATCCCACAATTTAATTAGATCATAATCATGCAAGTGTTTAAGGAATAGATCTAATGCATAAAAATGGGTAGTAGACAAAGTATGATCAAGTGTTACTTGCCTTGCTGACGTTCCGCGAAACCTAGAGACTCGAAGTAACAAGCGGCGCACTCCGGGTGATCTATCGCAGACAAACAACAAGCATACAATAAGTACTCATCTAATGCACAGGTAAATCTCGAATAAAAGATCTAACCAGAAAGTTCAACTTAAGAACCACAGTTGCAAAAAGAATCGAATCAAATAAAGCAACGAAAGTCAAACGATTTAAAGAAAACAACTCGGTTCTAGCAATTTGAAACTAGGTCCAAATTTTACAGTAGGGAAAACTTTGTTTAAGTGGATTAGTCGAACGGCGGTTTCAAACGAAACTCTGTGCGCTTGAATCACCTGATTCCGATAAACGAGCGAGAAAATAAACTAGAACGAAGATTGGATCTGAAATCGAGATCGGAAAATAACGGATTAAATCCGATTAAAAAACAACGAACGGTTAAACGAATGGACGTTCGTTAACATAAACTAACCGGTGAACACGTTCGTTAAAACGAACGGATCGGTGAATGTTCACTAAGTAGCTAAACCGAAAAAAAACCGATCTAGGGTTTTAAAAAAAAACCGAACAACAAAAAGAAAACCGGAACGGTTTTTAAAACAAAACCGGACCGGGGAGGGTGGCGCGACGGCTTCCTCCATGAGGTCGCCAATGGGCACCGGCTCCGTGGGAGTCGGTGACTAGGGGCGGGCACTGGCGGCGGGCTCCCGTGGGCGGGCACGGGCGTGGCGGGTATGGCGGCATGCTGGTTGGGGGCGGCGGCTGGTTGGGGAGGAGAGGGGGTGGGGAGTATATAAAGGGGGTTGCTTGGGAGGGGGCAAGCGGGGGAGGAGGAGGAGTCCTCCTGACGGGCCCGGCGGCGGGTAGCGGCGCCTTGGCGAGGGGAGGGGGGCGGTCATGGTTGGGCCGCCGGGCCCTTAGCCCAAAGGGGCGCGCAATTTTTAAATTAAATCTCACGCAGAAAAACGAATAAAATAAAATCTAAACGAACTACAAATTTAATAAAATAAATTTTCCCCGACTCCCAAAAATGAGTCGAACAAAATGAACTTTAATACGGGGCCAAAATGCAAAAAAAATATTTTAAAATACGCATTTTTCCCCTAAAGCAAATAAACTCCGAAAAATCCAAAATTTGATTTATTTATTAAATCTTCATTTTTCCTAAATTTTGGGAAAGTCATATTATTCCCTCTCTTATTTTTTTATTGGAAAAATAATTGAAGATAAAATAAATAAATCCAAATGATCCTATTTTCAAAATTTGAGAAAGCTCAAATATGAAAATAATGAAATCTCCAACTCTCTCCGAGGGTCCTTGAGTTGCGTGAAATTTTCTAGGATCGGAAAAATGCAAGAAAATATGATATGCATGATGACTTAATGTATAACATTCCAAATTGAAAATTTGGGATGTTACAACCACTCAGCATCTATTATGGATACATTGTGGAATTCAAATTGATTCATATAGACCGGTAATATTCACTTAGGGCATCCACAATGTATGTTTTTTGTTTCCTCTAAGCCCTCTCTCCTCATAGAGGCAGGCCTCTACACATTGCATGAACTGCCTCTAACAAAAAATTGGCTAGCATCGCGTCTAACCTTAGAGGTTGCCTTTAACAATGTAACAATCCATCTGGTCCCACTTGTCAGCCTTAGGAAGCATAAGAAACTAGGAATACAAGAGAAATCGTACTGATTGGACAAACATGGTGCTAATCAATACTTATTAAATTTTGGCTAGAGCCTACCTTAGAGGCTGGTTAGAGTCTTTATACATTGTAGTTTTTTCATTTGATAAGAGGCAAACCATGTGGGGCCTACCTTAGAGGCAAGGCTCTATACACTGGAGATGCTCTGTACGTATTACTTTTGATGTGTCCCTTCAACTCGCAGAACGAGGAGAAGCTTGCTTAGTACGCCATCTCCCCTACCCACGGGCGCGGTGGCTCATAGAGTCACAGGATGAGGAGAAGATTGCTTACTATGCCTACGCCCACTCCCTCGCCCACGCGCGCGGTGGCTCGCAGGACGAGGAGCAAATTTTACTACTCCCTCCGTTACTCCTCGTCCCTACCTTGGTTAGAGAGATTATCATATTGTTTGAAATATATGTCTTTTAGTAGTAGAAGTAGTATAGTGGTACATAGGAGTAGTACTACAGCAATTTCCTTGGAGTCTGTGGTGCAACAAGCTACCCTAGGCTATGTTACTACTCCCTCCTTTCCGGTTTATGGAACAATTTCAAAATCTCTCCAACCAAGGTAGATGATGAGTGGTGGAATTAATTTTGTAGTTTGCACAAGTAATTAGTACGCTCATTTTTCTCAAGAAGATATGTTTACCGATGCATTAATTACAACAAATGCATGCATGACCACTAAATTTCCATGAACTTCTACATGCATTGGTGAGTTTTCTCTTGATGCTACTTGCAGCGGGTGATTTAATGCACCTCGAAATCCAAACATGTGATGGTACTACTAGTACAATTGAGACTTATAAAACAGAAAAACGGTTTTTTTAGATGAGCCCTATAAACCGGAAAGGAGGGAGTAGTAAGTAGTACTACCTCCATAGTGGGTACGTACTCCATAAAATCAGATTTTCCCAAAACTAAGTCTCTCAATCATTATTTGCTTGTTTCCCTTCCTGCCTCGAACAGACTATGCGAAAGTCCCCTACATGCCGCGCGGGAAAAGATCCGCCGTCACCTTTTTTAATCCGGGTTTGTATCGATGGATCGCGTGAAGCAGCAAAAACCGAGTCGTGTCTTGTACTCCTTCCTCGTACTAAAAGAGTGGAGACGCTCGCTTTCATGAATTATGTACTTCCTCTAGCCAACATGTGGGATATATAGCAACCAGGTTGACGTGTCGTGCACCAAATAACAGTGCAGAACAGCAGAGGGAGGCACCCTAGTCGTAGCGCCCTAGTAGTTGTAATGAGCAATGAGACGTCAAATCACAATGCCACACCTTCCCATACGGATGAAGCAACCATTATTTCACACTTTGCTCAATCCGCTTCGCCATCATGTCCTCCAAGAAAACCACGTATTGCTTCTGCCATTGTTCTGCCTCAAGAGGGGCGTGCATCACCTTGGTACATCATAACATGTGGGACCGCATGACAGGCCATGCTCACTGCCCACCGCTTGGTAAAATCACCTCATTTTTACTACTACCTCCGTCTTGGTTTACAAGGCATGCACGTCTGTCGGATTTCGGGCTCCGCAGACCATTGATAGATTCGAACTCTAGGGTGCGTGTGAAGAACTCAGCCTCCCCAGTCTGCCTACTCGCCAATCTCATGGCCTAGCTCGATGAACAGGAAGGAAAAGGGACAAGGCAGCTTACCCAGGTTCGGGCCACCTTGCAATGTAAAACCCTACTCCTGCTTTGTGGTCGATTGGCCTCGAGGGGCTGAGGATGAACTAGTACAGTAGGAGAACAACCTCAGGAGGAGGTGTGTTCTTGTGCTCGAGTGAGCTGGTGAGTGTGAGGATGGAATGGATTCGATCCGGGTCCCTCTCTATGGTGGTGGTGCTGCTCTACTTATAGTGGCCTTGGTCCTCTTCCACCAAAGTGGAGGTGGGAAGAGATCCCACAACGTCCAAATTCGAAGAGATCCAACTAGTACATCTTATCCTGACAAAAGTAGTCTTTTCCTGCAAAGCCTCTGGTCGTGAAGCCGTGGTGGGATCGGCGATGACCTCCGTCCTGCCGTCCTGGTGGTCTTTGTCTTGTTGCATGGGAATGGAAACCTTTGGCTGATTCCTCGGGACTCCCCGCCTGCGCTTTCTTCCTTAGCACCAAAGAGGAAACTGTTGTCCTGCGCCCGCTGGCGCCCACCTGGCCTTGGTCGTCATGGCTCACGTCATTCGAACCTCGCGAGGTGAGGCTTGCATAGAAATCTCCACTCCTCAGGAGCCAGCCTCAGGAGGCCGCTCCTTATGGAGGTTTTGGTGTCGTCCGCCTCGCGAGGCTTGGTCCCTTGCGAGGGTCTTGAGTTTTTGGTGCTGAAGATGGGCCATACCGGCCGTCGATGGATCCACGCCATGGGCCACAGGTAGGCAAGTCTGGGTACTCCCATTCCTAGTACACCAATTGTAGCCCCCGGGCCCAAGGCACGCTCGGACTTGGCTTTGAGGCAAAGCTAAGGGGCAAGGGTGAAACACCGCGGGCCCCAACCACATGAGGCCTCGATTGACACGTGGCGATTGACGGGACGTGGGTGCTCCCACTTCCCCATGCATCCTTGATATCCTCCAGGCTTGGCGGCCACCCGTTGCTAGTGCAGCTCTGCCTTCATTGCTTGCCGTGCTTGCCCTTGGCTCCTCCTCTTTCCTCGAACTCGCAACCTATCTCCTAGATTTGGCACCGGTGCCAATCCTTCATTTCCGCCGAGGCCCCGAAGTTGAACAAGAAGGGAATGGCCTATGCTCCTGCTAAATCTCGGTCGGTCTTGGAGCCCGCTCTTGATCGGTCAACGGTGATCAATCTCAAGCAGTTGGACAAGGTTCGGCCGGCCCTGGCCACCAATTCCAACGAGTGGAAGGGGAAGACGATCTAGCCTACTTCTCGGACCATGATCAACATGGAGGCCACCGAGATCCCCATCCATCTTCATGCTCTCCTGGCCATCCTGGTCCCCCTTTCTCTGATTTCTTCAATGCCATAATCTCGCATTACCAGATCCATGCGATGCATCT
The DNA here is from genome assembly GCA_021605145.1 of Aegilops bicornis. NCBI lineage: Eukaryota > Viridiplantae > Streptophyta > Magnoliopsida > Poales > Poaceae > Aegilops > Aegilops bicornis. The sequence goes on along the minus strand of CM038674.1, from coordinate 299,339,259 downwards.
GGACCCCCAATCCATCATCCTCCTTGCCGCCTTCGCCTTCCTGTGCGAGGCTTTGGTGGGCATTGCCCCATCTGTCGCCCTATTTCGCCATTTCTTCTCGCTCCAGCTGGTCGATGACCGCCAGCGCTCGGGATGCATAGCGTTCCAGGCCATGGCAGCAACAGCTGGCTCGGGTATCGAATGCATGCTCCACCCAGATGTGAGGGGATTTTGGAAGCAGTAGGTGTTCATGGACACCGGCATGCTCAGCCCCCTGCTCCTACTTCCGTGAGCATCGGCGGGACCCAGCTTCGGTTGGGGGCATGTGAAGCTTGTCGACCGCCGGGTTTCCCATGTCTGGTCCAGGCTGGCCAACTTGAAGGAGGTCAGGGTGACGGCGCCGATGGTGGTCAAGGAATTTGTCCGCGTTGCATTGTCCCGGTCCAACGCCATTCTCTCCCAGTGTGGACCTTCACCGGCCCCAAGGACCCCATAAGCCTCCAGGTGCCTTCGCTCCACTCCAAGATGTTGCGCGTGATGCTCGTGTTTTGACGAGCGGTTACCTGTCATGGCCCCTGTGAGGACAGCTGCCTCTTGTGGCACTGCTCGAGCAAAGAGGACTTCGTTAAGCAGATGCCCCTCTTGGACAAGTGGGTGCTACGCCTGGGGTTCCTTGAAGGGCCTCACGAGAATCCCATCTTGGTGGCTCATGTGCTTGTCGACCTTATGGCGCGTGCCCCGGATGTGGGTGCCGGGGGGGTGGGGCGAGCGCCACTTGGTGCCGCTGGGGAGCAGGTGTCATCAAGGGCAACCGAGGCAGCCGCTCGTGCAGTTCCGATGAGCGCTCTCGAGGGGGCCGCTGGAGAGCTGGTGCAAGCCGACCCTCCTAAGGCGGCCGCCCTGAAGCTCGGGAAAGTTATCCTGAGGTGGCGGCTGGTGACCAGGTGCGGCCCCAGAAGCACCGTCAAGAGCTTCAGCTGCTGAGAGTCGTGCCCCGAACCTCGGGCAGCTTCGCCTAAACCTTGTAGCACTCCGCAAGAGGAAAGGGCCTCCGAGCTGCAGTGGTGACGCCTACTGGCCGCTGAAGCAGAGGAAGTACATAGCCGTGGATGAGTAAGTACCTTATCTTCATGATTTTTCCCGTGTTGTGTCCTCTCCTGACCATGGCTCCTCAGGATCCCCTCGGTTGCGTTGGAGAAACCTCCTAGGAAGTGACCCCAGAGGTCTTTGGCCCGCTCTTGATTCCGATCCCCCCGCGCCAAATGCTGGCACGAGGCCGGTCCGTGAAGCGCGAGTGCCGCTGGGGGGCCGTGAGCCTGTGCTCCCAGCATTCTTCCTTGCGGTTACTCCTGGAGTGTAGGAAGCATGCCGAGAGCTCCTCCCTTGATTGTCGCCGGCGGCTAGGCAGCCCCAGCATCAGCTTTGTCTTCGAGCGGCAGGGCCGTGCCGCCCAGTGCCTTCGCCAAGGCCCCGGGAACGGCCGGGGAAACGTCAGCCACCAGCCCCCTGCCGGAGATGGGTGAGCCGTTCTGCGCCTCTTCAACAGCCCCCGGCGTAGGGGAAGGGCTTAGCCATGCGCTGGAGCTTGCGCAGGCACAACACAGTCCGTCATGACCTTTTCCAGGAGTGCCGAGTTGGCTCGGAGGTGAGCTTGTCGATGTCGATGCCCGCCTTGAGACTGAGGGCCTCCGTTTGGCGCGCGAGTGGCACTAGTTGAAGGTCACCATCAACCTTGGGCATCTTCAGTACGAGCATGCCCGTGCGAGCGCTACGATATCTCTTGCAGCTTCTCGTGCAGCCTATGCCCGTGCTGAGGAGGAAGCCCGTGCCAGTGATTGCCGTCGTGAGGCAGCCGAGGAGCAAGAGAAGGAGCTTTTCACTTTGAACGCCGCCCTCGAGCGGCAGATCCAGGCGCGCAGGGCTGCCTTAGCGGCATCACTGAGCAAGGCCCCTTCTGATGAGAGGGAGGTTCAGGAGTGCGAGGAGACGCTGGCGCTTGAGGCCTTGGAGCACAGCCTGGCCCTCGAGCGACGGGAGGTGAGGGAGCGCCAGCCGGTCGCAGCTAAGGACATCGTTGCCGCTCGAGAGGCCATGATCCAGCAGGAGGTTGATCAAAAGGTGGCGAATGTTCGGGCTGCCCTTGCTAATGATTAGCGCCAGAAATTGGAGCTCCAGGAGACCCGCTTTGAGCTGCAGCAGGCCGAGCTTGAGGGTAAAACTTCCACCCTAAGGACAAAGCTGGACGCGGTTGAGCAGTGCGAGAGGGCCGCCAAAGAGGCTCAGGCCTCCGCCCAAGCTGACTTGGCATCCGCTCACGCTGACCTGTCCTCAGTTCAGTAGCAGGTTGAGGCCGTCACGTCCCTCATGGAGATGACCCAGAATGAGGCATGCCGCCGCCGGACAATGCAGTGCGAGCGTTCCTCGATGCTCAAGGACCTCGGGGGTAGGGCCAACCGAGCCCTGGACACCATCTGCAAGGAGGGCGTCTCCCACCCGCATGAGGATGACGATGCCAGCCACCTCCGCTTCTTCATCGAGATCGTGACCGTCTCGAGGACCTGGCCGCGAGGGCTCGTGAGCTCGTTGCAGAGAGAAGCCCATGCCTTCTTGGGCGTGCATTCTCACGCGTCTTCAGCCACCTCCGCAACCTTGACCCCCACTTTGACTTCAATGTTGTGATAGCCCCCGTACCCGGGGTCATCCAGGGCAATATGGTGGGCTGGGTGGACGACCATGTGGATGACCTGGTCACGGAGTTTGCTCCTGAAGATGACGTGGTCGTGATCGCGACCGCGGGAGGTGGTGCAGGTGATGATGACGAGGACGAAACCAGTAGCAGCACTACTGGTGCGGTTGATGATGATGAGGACGATGCCTGCGGCAGCGCATCCGGCTAGGCCTGCACTTCCCTTCCTGCTCTGTCCTGTATGCTAAAACACTCGGATGCTGCCCCGTGGGGCGTGAAAGCATTTTTTAAAGGGGGGCCCTTAATGTATGAAATGATGACATGCTTTTGAGGTAGGATTTGGAATGTGCCATCGTGAGCCTGTGGGCTCCCGAGCGGGTTGTTTTTGCGACTTATCTTCGGTTCCGTTGGTCTTGAGCGGGTCCAGATGTAGCGGGAGCGCCCTTCTCCTGAGACGAGCCCTCCGGCTCGCGAGGTTTTAAGCCTCATGAGGAGCCTGCTGGCCCGCCCAAGAGGGCCTCGCGAGGAGCCGATTGCCGGAATTACGGCAAGGTGTGCGCGCGGCGATAGTGCGGCGGTTGCATTCCTGACCCCAGGGGGCCTTGGCGTCTCCGAGGCTAGCCCGAGCATGCTGGACGCGCGCATACCACGCCCAGCCCCCGCTTGTGGGGCGCCCGCAGGGGGGAGGGGTTTTACGTCTCCAACGTATCTATAATTTTTGATTGCTCCATGCTATATTATCTACTGTTTTGGACAATATCGGGCTTATTTTCCACTTTTATATTATTTTTGGGACTAACCAATTAACCGGAGGCCCAGCCTAGAATTGCTGTTTTTTGCCTATTTCAGAGTTTCGAAGAAACGGAATATCAAACGGAGTCCAAACAGAATGAAACCTTCGGGAACATGATTTTCTCACCAAACGTGATCCAGGAGACTTGGACCCTAAGTCAAGGAAGCTTCGAGGAGGGCACGAGGTAGGGGGCGCGCCCTCCACCCTCGTGGGCCCCAAGTTTATCCACCGACGTACTTCTTCCTCCTATATATACCTACGTACCCCCCAAACGATTAGATACAGAGCCAAAAATCTAATTCCACCGCTGCAACCTTCTGTACCCACGAGATCCCTTCTTGGGGCCTGTTTCGGAGCTCCGCGGAGAGGGCATCCACCACGGAGGGCTTCTACATCATCACCATAGCCCCTCCGATGAAGTGTGAGTAGTTACCTCAGATCTTCAGGTCCATAGTTAGTAGCTAGATGGATTCTTCTCTCTTTTTGGATCTCAATACAATGTTCTCCCCCTCTCTCATGAAGATCTATTTGATGTAATCTTCTTTTTCCGTTGTGTTTGTTGAGACCGATGAATTGTGGGTTTATGATCAAGATTATCTATGAACAATATTTGAATCTTCTTTGAATTCTTTTATGTATGATTGGTTATCTTTGCAAGTGTCTTCGAATTATCAGTTTGGTTTGGCCTACTAGATTGGTTTTTCTTGCAATGGGAGAAGTGCTTAGCTTTGGGTTCAATCTTGCGGTGTCCTTTCCTAGTGACAGCAGGGGCAGCAAGGCACGTATTGCATTGTTTCCATCGAGGATAACAAGATGGGGTTTTTATCATATTGCATGAATTTTTCCCTCTACATCCTGTCATCTTGCTTAAGGCGTTACTCTGTTTTCTTGAACTTAATACTCTGGATGCATGCTGGATAGCGGTCGATGAGTGGAGTAATAGTAGTAGATGCAGGCAGGAGTCGGTCTACTTGTCTCGGACGTGATGCCTATATACATGATCATACCTAGATATTCTCATAACTATGCTCAATTCTGTCAATTGCTCAATAGTAATTCGTTCACCCACTGTAGAATACTTATGCTCTTGAGAGAAGCCACTAGTGAAATCTATGGCCCCCGGGTCTATCTCCATCATATTAATCTTCCATCACTTTATTTGTTGCCTTTGCTGTTACATTTCTTTTATTTTACTTTGCATCTTTATCACAAAAATACCAAAAATATTATCTATCATCTCTATCAGATCTCACTCTCGTAAGTGACCGTGAAGGGATTGACAACCACTAATCGCGTTGGTTGCGAGGAGTTATTTGCTTTGTGTAGGTACGAGGGACTCGCAGGTAGCCTCCTACTGGATTGATACCTTGGTTCTCAAAAACTGAGGGAAATACTTACGCTATTTTCTGCATCATCCTTTCCTCTTCAGGGAAATCCAACGCAGTGCTCAAGAGGTAGCAAGGGGGTAGCAGGCGCGAGCCTTACTCTTAAACACAAAGCCAAAAAGCAAGAACTCGCCATGAATCAAGAAAAATCCCCCCCCCATATTTCTTTTGATAAGTACACGGAACTCCAAATATCATTCCAGAGGAGGCAAATTGGGCTAAAAAAAAGAGGGCAAAAGCAAATAGCCGCGTCCGGCACCTAGCTAGTCTTCTCACCAGCGCGGAGCTAAGTGCTTGCACTGGGCGTGGGCATAGTCATTGGGGGACAGTGTCGACAGCCAGCGCGGAGCATGGTGCTTCCACTTGGACGTGGGTGGGAGCCCCCATGAGGCTCGAGGGCGGAACTCAGGAGACTCCGAGGCATGTACAGCCCCAACTCATTATTACGTGAGAGTGTCACGAGGGGAGACCTTCACTTATTTCCATGGCGCCTGATGAGGGCCCCGCTCTGCGCCTCCCCCGACCACCGTTGGGGCGTCCGGAAACCAGGACGAGACCAAGGGGCAAGGGGGACGCTGGCGGTGCCCCCGGTGATAGCAAGCCCTCTGCCCGGGGGAAGGGTTCCCCGGTGCCTTCCTCTGCAGGGGACCTACCTTCGTGCAATGCCTTTCTCCACGCGGCGCAGAGGAGGCCCTGGCACGGGGCTCTCCCCGCGCAGCCCCTAGTGTACTCCATCCGCCTGCAGTGGGGCCATCATCCTGGGGTCCCTGGTTGCTGTTGTGGCTTGGTTCACCTGTGGTCCATGGTTAGCGTAATCGTGCTCTTGAGGTATCGGCGATACCCAGTGGCTATTGTCGTTGAAGGTGTCGGTGAAGTTACGGGGTGGCTTGCCGGGAGCCTCGGCTTCCGGTGCCCCCGATACCCAACCTTGTGAGGCAAACGGGCAGGGGCCTTCTATTGGCGTGTACAGCAGGTCCATCATGGGAGGTACGTAGGCATCTGAAATTGTGGCGCTAGAGTCGTCGCCTGGGCGCCCCGCATCGTTGGCCATCAAGCTTGGCACTAGGTTCCGACGGCCGTAGGGTGGCATCTCGGCTCGACCCCAGGAGGGACCGCCTGAGCTTGCCTCGCCCAGAGGTAGCATAGTTGGGGTAGGGCGAGCGGCGTTGTGGGCCGGGTTGGCACCGTTGGGTCCACCAGGTGCTCCAAGGAGGGCTGTGCGGGTGTGGTGGGGGCCGGCACATGCCTCCGACACCGTTTGTGACATAGGCAGGGTGCAGAAAGGTGTTGCGCCCCTGCAAGCGGCATCAAGCAGCTTGGTGACCCGCTCCAGTAGGACATCACGGCCGCGTTCTGCCAACCTGCATCGCAGCAGCTCTCGCGCCACGATGAGTGTGGCTTGCATGTTCACCTGCTCCCGGCGAGTGTGTGGCGCCATCACCACGAGGGCGGGCTGCGGCAGCCCGTGCTGCCGGCGGCCAATGACACTGGGCGGCGTGGTGGCCGCGAGGAGCAAAGAGTGGAGATCCTCTTGGGCAGGCAGCACTAGCCAGGCAGGGCGAGCAGCCCAGTGCTCAACGTGAGCCCTCGGAGAGTTAGCCATGGGAACTGCGGGGTGGTGGCGGGTCGACCGGCGGAAGAGAGGCTCTGACACATCCCTACCTAGCGCGCCAAATGTCGGATTTGAGGCTCCGCAGACCCTTGATAGATTCGAACTCTGGGCTACGTGTGAAGAACTCAACCTCCCCAGTCTGCCTACTTGCCAATCGCACATCCTAGCTCGATGAACGGGAAGGAACAAGGCAGTTTACCCAGGTTGAGGCCACCTTGCGGTGTAAAACCCTACTCCTGCTTTGTGGTGGATTGGCCTCGAGGGGCTGAGGATGAACTCGTAAAGTGGGAGAACAAACTTAGGAGGAGGTGTGTGTTCTTGTGTTCGAGTGAGCTGGTGAGCGTGAATATGGAATGGATCCGATCTAGGTCCCTCTCTAAGGTGGTGATGGTGCTCTACTTATAGTGGCTTTGGTCCTCTTCCCCCAAAGTGGAGGCGGGAAGGGATCCCACAACGGCCAAATTCGAAGGGAGACAACTAGTACATCTTACCCTGACAAAAGTAGTCTTTGCTTGCAAAGCCTCTGGTCGTGACGCCATGGTGGGCTCTGATACGTCTCCAACGTATCTATAATTTATGAAGTATTCATGCTATGATATTATCCTTCTAGGATGTTTTATATGCATTTATATGATATTTTATATGATTTTTGGGACTAACCTATTAACCTAGAGCCCAGTGCAGGTTTACTTTTCTCCTTGTTTTAGAGTATCGCAGAAAAGGAAAACTAAACGGAGTCCAATTGATGTGCCACTTGATGGAGATCATTTTTGGACCAGAAGAAGCCCACAGAGTACCAGAAGCAAGCCAGAAGAGTCTCTGGCTGCCCACAAGGGTGGGGGGCGCGCCCACCCCCCTAGGGTGCGTCCCCTGCCTCGTGAAGAGCCCGGAGACCCCCCTAACATGAAATCAACGCAAAACTCTTCTATATATACCCAAACTTCCAGAAAGAAACCTAGATCTGAAGTTCCGCCGCCACAAGCCTCTATAGCCACGAGAAATCAATCTAGGCCTTCTCCGGCACCCTGCCGGAGGGAGACGTCATCACCGGTGGCCATGGAGGAGTATCCCGGAGGGGCCATCATCACCATGAAGGCCAAGGACCAGAGGGTGGAGGCCATGGAGGAGGAAGCACAAGGGGGAGAACCTCTCCTCCTCTCTCTTGGTGGCACCGGAGTGCCATCGGGAGGGGAATCATCGCCACGGTGATCGTCTTCATCAACATCACGAACATCATCACCATCCTTATCTATTTTACTCGGTCCACTCTCCCGCACCCCGCTATAATCCCTACTTGAACATGGTGCTTTATGCCACATATTATGATCCCATGCTGTGTTGCCATCCTATGATGTTTTATATAGATACCTTTTGTATTTGGGTTGATTGATGATCTAGATTGGTATGAGTTGTATGTTTTATTTTGGTGCCGTCCTATGGTGCCCTCCGTGTCGCGCAACCGTGAGGGATTCCCGCCGTAGGGTGTTGCAATACGTTCATGATTCGCTTATAATGAGTTGGTGAGTGACTGAAACACAAACCCGAGTAAGTGGGATTGTTGCGTATGGGAATAAAGAGGACTTGATGCTTTAATGCTATGGTTGGGTTTTACCTTAATGATCTTTAGTAGTTGCGGATGCTTGCTAGAGTTCCAATCATAAGTCGATATGATCCAAGTAGAGAAAGTATGTTAGCTTATGCCTCTCCCTCATATAAAACTGCAATAGTGATCACCGGTCGTGTCAACGGTTGCCTAGGACAATTCCGCACACCGATCCACCATTATTCCACACTCGCTATTTATAATATTTATTACCTACTTTTATATTCTAACTTTATGATAACAGCACCTACTTTTATATTTTAGCTCTCTGATATCATACAAAGTTATCCTCTTCATACCCACAACATAGTTTTATTTCTCGTTGCTAGTTGGAAGCAAACGTTCGGTGTACGTTGTGTCGTATCAGTGGCAGAAGGGCTTGAGAGAATATTGATCTCACCTTTATCTCCTTGTGGGTTCGACATTCCATACTTATCACTTCCACCTTTGGAAATTGCTATGATGATTCCTTGCACTTAGGGATTATCAAGCTCTTTTCTGGCACCGTTGCCGGGAAGCAATAGCGTGGGGTTGATATTCTCGTGTGTGCTTGTTTGCGTTCTTCACTAAGTAGATTTTGTTTTTCCTTTTTGTTTCTGTTTAGTTGTGGGTGAAACATACAAAAACAATTTTAAAGAATGAAAATACAAAAAAAAATATTACTTGCCTCTCATCCCTAAAAAGTTTTTCAAAAAGAGAAGTGATTGGAAAGTTATGCATTGAAGAAGTGAGGGTCGACCTTGAGCACTTGTGTTCATGCTCACGGAAACAATGTAGAATTTTTCATGGAAGTTTCTCTTTAAATAATTATCCCCCTTGTATATATCCATTGTATTATAAAAATAATGTGCCAAGCTTTGGTTTTAGGATGATTAGATTGTTTGTTTACTATGTGCAGAACAAAAACATAAACTTTGGCTGTAGTGCATGAATTTAAATTTTTTACTGGAAAGTCAAATGGGTCTTAAACTTTTTGCACATTACTTATGTACAAATTTTTCAAATTTTAAAATTTATTTCATAATTTTAGCAGTTATAGAAGTTTACCAAACTTCCAGATTAATACAGACTGTTCTGTTTTTAACAGATTCTGTTTTTCATGTGTTGTTTGCTTATTTTGATGAATCTATGGCTAGTAAAATAGTTTATAAACCATATAGAAGTTGGAATACAGTAGGTTTAACACCAATGTAAATAAATAATGAGTTCATTACAGTACCTAAAGGTAGTGATTTGCTTTATTACACTAACGGATCTCACAAGTATTTGTTAATGTTTTGTGTGGATGAAGTGTTCGAAGATCGAGGAGCTACCAATATGAGAAGAATAAAGAGAGGCAAGAGTTCAATCTTGGGGATGCCCAAGGAACCCCAAGTAAATATTTCAAAGGATACTCAAGCATCTAAGCTTGGGGATGCCCCGGTTGGCATCCCATCTTTCTTCTTCAACAAATATCGGTATACCTCGGTTTTTGTTTTGTTCACATGATTTGTGTCCTTTGTGTTTTTGTTTTAAGAACCATGCTAGCATGAGATAGCCCTTCATCAATTTATAGAATACTTCATGAGCTTCACTTATATCTTTTAAGTATGATCTTATGGAATTGCTCTTTGTGCTTCACTTAAATCTTTTGAGTATGGTTTTATAGAATGCTTCTTGTGCTTCACTTATATATATTGAGCATGGATATTGGTTAGTCTATGTTAATTTTAGAATGCTCCATGCACTTCACTTATATATTTTGGAGTATGAATAATACTATCATTTAAAGTGGGCTTGGAAGAGTGTCAACTTTAGGAATTAGTGATCCCACTATTTTGGAGGGTGTTGAATTTAGTGTGATATTTATGGAAGTGGATTTGGAAGAGTGTCAACTTTAGCTAGTAATGATTCCACTATTTCGGAAGAGGTTCCAATTGAATATGAGAACAAAGTTGCTATCCATGATGCTACTGAAAATTATTATGAGGGAGGAATACATGCTTGTAGGAGTTGCAATAATATCAAGTCTCCTCTCTATGTGCTTAAAGTTTTGAAGTTATACCTGTTTTGCCTTCCTATGCTAGTTGATTGTTGTTCTTATAAATTGTGTGCTCACAAAATCCCTAGGCATTGGAAGTAGGTTATATTTAAATGTGCTAGTCATATTCTTCAAGATGCTCTCTTTGTGCTTCAATTCCTATCTTTTATGTGAGCATCATTGAAATCATCATGCCTAGCTAAAAGGCATTAAAGAAAAGCGCTTGTTGGGAGACAACCCAATATTTACCCTTGATGTTTTTGTGTGTTTACATGATTAAGCTACTGTAGTAATCATTTTTTATATCTTTTGTTTCAAAGAAGTGCCAAGTAAGACATTTGGGAAGACTTGGGAGAAAGTTAATGTGATCTTGCTGTAAAAAACAGAAACTTTGCGCTCACGAGAATAGATGTCATTTTTTACAGAAGAGTGATTTTGAGTTGATTATTTTTGCAGAAGATTAATAGACAAATTCCTCACGTCCACCAATTTATTTAATAATTTGTGGAGTATCAGAATTATGGTTATTGTTCAGATCATTAAAGACTGTTCTGTTTCTGACAGATTCTGTTTTCATTGCATAGTTTGCTTGTTTTCTAGTTTCTATGGCTTATATTCTTCAATATAATTGTAGAAATGATATGGTAAAGTAGGCATTGTGTGATAACAATTATGAAACTTGTCTTTGACAGTACCAAAGTGAATGGTTTGCTCTTTATCATACTAACCTATCGCACGATGTTACGTTAAGTTTTGTGTGATTGAAGTTTTCAAGCTTTGGGTGAGATATCGATATGAGGAGAATAAGGAGTGGAAAGACCCTAAGCTTGGGGATGCCCAAGGCACCCCAAGGTAATATTCAAGGAAGACTCAAGCGCCTAAGCTTGGGGATGCCCCGAAAGGCATCCCCTCTTTCGTCTTCAAAACTATCGGTATACCTTACTCGAAGCTATATTTCTATTCGTCACATGATATGTGTTTTGCTTGGAGTGTATTTTTAATTTTACTTGCTGTTTGAATAAAATCATTGGATCTGAAATATTGAATGAAGAAGAATCCTCCCATGGCTAGTTAATTATTTGACTACTCAGTGTTCTTCACTCATATCTTTTAGAGTAGTTTGTCATTTGCTCATGTGATTCACGTTTATCCTATGAGTAAATGGTTGAATGTCATAAATCTGAATTTATATATGTTTCATATGCTTATAACATGGGGAGTAATGACTTCACACATAATAAGTATAGGTAGTAAACTTATTGAAAGTTAGCAAACGTAGAATTGGTCACTTGAACAATTCATGAAAGTATATTGAAGGAAGAGAGGTTTCACATATAAATACACTATCTTGGACATCTTTTATGATTGGGAGCACTCATTAAAATATGACATGCTAAAGAGTTGATGTTGGACAATGAAGACAACGTAATGGGTTATGTTTTCTTATATTTGAAATAAAGTATATTGTCATGGATCATCCAACATGTTGAGCTTGCCTTTCCCCCTCATGTTAGGCAAATTATTTGCAATAAGTAGAGATACTACTTGTGCTTCCAAATACCCTTAAAACAAGTTTTGCCATGAGAGTCCACCATATCTACCTATGGATTGAGTAAGATCCTTCAAGTAAGTTGTCAACGGTGCAAGCAATAAAAATTTCTCTCTAAATATGTATGATTGATTGGTGTGGAGGAAATAAGCTTTATACGATCTTGTGATGTGGAAGAAATAAAAGCGACAGACTGCAAAATAAAGGTCCATATCACAAGTGTAAATATAAAGTGAAGTTCTTTCGCATTAAGATTTTGTGCATCCAACCCTAAAAGCGCATGGCAACCTCTGCTTCCCTCTGCGAAGGGCCTATCTTCTACTTTTAACTTCTACCTTATGCAAAAGTCTTGGTGATCTTCACCTTTCCTTTTTACATTTTATCCTTTGGCAAGCACATGGTGTTGGAAGGATCCTGATATATATATATATCTAATTGGATGTAAGTTAGCATGAGCTATTATTGTTGACATTACCCTTGAGGTAAAAGGTTGGGAGGCAAAACTATAAGCCCCTATCTTTCTCTGTGTCCGATTAAAACTCCATAACCACAAGTATTGCGTGAGTGTTAGCAATCGTTTGATGACTGAGAATATTGTTTGTTAGTTTTCAAGAAAGTTTATGATCTATACTTTAAACATGTGACTTGCTTGTTACTTGATCGTGAAAAGTTTTACGAGATGAGCTATTGTTATGACTTATAATGATGCTAGAAAAAGTGATTGGAATTATCATTGATCAAACTTATGCACTTGCTAGCATTCACACTTCATAAATTATTTCTTTTATCATTTACCTACTCGAGGACGAGCAGGAATTAAGCTTGGGGATGCTGATACGTCTCCAATGTATCTATAATTTATGAAGTATTCATGATATGATATTATCCTTCTAAGATGTTTTATATGCATTTATATGATATTTTATATGATTTTTGGGACTAACCTATTAACCTAGAGCCCAATGCCAGTTTCTGTTTTCTCCTTGTTTTAGAGTATCGCAGAAAAGGAAAACTAAACGGAGTCCAATTGACGTGCCACTTGACGGAGATCATTTTTGGACTAGAAGAACCCCACGGAGTACCAGAAGCAGGATAGAAGAGTCCCAGGCTGCCCACGAGGGTGGGGGGCGTGCCCCCTGCCTCGTGGACAGCCCGGAGACCCCCCTGGCGTGAAATCGACGCAAAACTCTTCTATATATACCCAAACTTCCAGAAAGAAACCTAGATCTGAAGTTCCGCCGCCACAAGCCTCTGTAGCCACGAGAAATCAATCTAGGCCCTCTCCGGCACCCTACCGGAGGGGCCATCATCACCGGTGGCCATGGAGGAGTATCCCGGAGGGGCCATCATCACCATGAAGGCCAAGGACCAGAGGATGGAGGCCATGGAGGAGGAAGCACAAGGGGGAGAACCTCTTATCCTCTCTCTTGGTGGCACCGGAGTGCCATCGGGAGGGGAATCATCACCACGGTGATCGTCTTCCTCAACATCACCATCATCATCACCATCCTCATCTATTTTACGCGGTCCACTCTCCCGCACCCCGCTGTAATCCCTGCATGAACATGGTGCTTTATGCCACATATTATGATTCCATGATGTGTTGCCATCCTATGATGTTTTGAGAAGATACCTTTTGTCTTTGGGTTGATTGATAATCTAGATTGGTATGAGTTGTATGTTTTATTTTGGTGCTGTCCTATGGTGCCCTCCATGTCGCGCAAGCGTGAGGGATTCCCGCCGTAGGGTGTTGCAATACGTTCATGATTCGCTTATAGTGGGTTGGTGAGTGACTGAAACACAAACCCGAGTAAGAGAGATTGTTGCGTATGGGATTAAAGAGGACTTGATGCTTTAATGCTATGGTTGGGTTTTACCTTAATGATCTTTAGTAGTTGCAGATGCTTGCTAGAGTTCCAATCATAAGTGCATATGATCCAAGTAGAGAAAGTATGTTAGCTTATGCCTCTCCGTCATATAAAACTGCAATAGTGATCACCAGTCTTGTCAACGGTTGCCTAGTCCAATTCCGCACACGGATCCACCATTATTCCACACTCGCTATTTATAATATTTAGTACTATATTCTAACTTTATGATAACAACACCTACTTTTATATTTTAGCTCTCCGATATCATACAAAGATATCCTCTTCATACCCACAATGTCGGTGCGGAGACGACACCTATGGGATCACAAGAATCCCTACTACGGTTGCGGGGCGCGGGGTCGTGAGAAGAGCAGATCAAACAGATAGCACACGGGTTCTTTTATCCAGGTTCGGGCCGCGAGGTGCGTAAAACCCTACTCCTGCTTTGGTGGTTAGCTTATTTGCGTTCCTGAGCTAGCTATGGGGCGTGAGGAGCTCTAAAAAGCCGAATCCCCCTCTTGGTCGCCTTGGGCCTCCTTTTATAGGGAAAGGGGTTGCCACGGGCGTCTGTGAGGTGGATGTGGAAATCTGATCATACGAGCTTATCCCTCGCATTACATGACAAGGCGCCATAAATGTGTCTTGCTTAGGTGTCCTTGCTTTTACGGGGACGGGGAGAGCCTAGTCTCGTCCGCCGCCGCTTCCTTTCGTGTTGACACGTGCCCTGGCCAGCGGTGCCTGTGCTGCCATGTAGGCAGGCAGGCAGCTGAGGTGGCGCCGTGGTGGGCCTCCACGAAGGTTTGCTCGCCGCCACGCAGGTGCCTGCCCAACTGGTTGGGTCGGCAGCTACATGATGGAGGCTTGGTTGGTGCGAGCCCGATGGTGGCCCCACGGGTGTCCTTGGCAGGGACTTTGCCGCAGCCCCGGCAAGGGCCTTGTCGGGGCCCCGGAAAGGGTCTTATCGCGACGCCCACTGTCATCCCCGGCAAGGCTCTGGCCGGGGTCCTCGTGGTCCTCCCTGGCCAGGATCCCGCCAAGGGTCGTCATCCTTGATACTATGTATCTGATCTTTGAATGTCTTCACAAAGATCTGCAAGCCACCACGGGGATGTCTCCCGAATCCTTGCCCCATGGGGTAGTGGACTCAAGGGTGATTCGCTCCGTAGGTGTGGGGCGAGCTGCCCCGGCAAGGGTCTTGCCGGGTTTGCTAGAACTGCCCCCCGGCAAGGATCTTGCCGGGGGAGTCCGCTCCGTCCCCTTCGCTCTTTGCGGTCTTGGTCTTGGCGTTTGTTCTGTTCCTCTTGAGCGTTGGCCTTACCTTGGCTCACCTCCCTCGCCTCGCTCAGTGTGGCGGAATCCGTGGCTCGGACTGCCCGTGCACAGTTATAGGGGTGCAAAAAGCATACCCCTCTTTTTGTACACCGACAGGAGCCCCGGGCCTGGGCCACACGTAAGCGCAATCGCGTCGTTGGGCTAGGCCCAAAAACGGTGCGCGGGCAGGCGGGGTAGTTTTTACCGCGGTAAGTTTCTTCACGTGCTGCGCTTCCCCTTCCTCCCACGCGTGGCTTGGCGTGGGGAGGCGCGCGTGACGTGGGCGGCATGCGTGGGGCTGAGCCCTGCGCGCATGCGTCACGTCGTAGTAAAAAGAGGGCGGTTCACGCCTTCCCCCTAAACGGAGGGAGGCGTGGAGGCGCGGCCCATTCTTGAACGGGCCGGGAGTGGTCTTCAAGCGTCCACTCCCCACGATCACGGGCGGGAGAGGTCGCCTCACCCGTCACCTCGGTCCCGCATGCCCGCTACGTGGTTCTCATGCGAGCGGGGTGGCGAACGGTGGAGGCGGGAAACCGGGCCGTCGTGAGCCAGGGTAACGGGTTGGTCCCAGTTCCCTGCGCCTTCCGCGCCTTGATTGGTTGAGCGGGGCGGCCGTGTCCCCACCTCGTTCCTTTATAAGGAGCGGGGGGGGGGGGGTAACGGCGTCCCGCACTCTTCCATCTTCTCCTTCCTTCAGCTTCTGCTCCCCCTCCGTCCATCCGCCATGGAGAGAGGGAATCCTGGTTCTTCAGCGGTGGCGGCAAGGGTCGCCACTCGACAACGCGTCCTTCCTTCTCCTTCACCCGCGGTGGCAGAGCCAGCCGCGAGGGGAAGGGGGAGGGGGCGAGGCCGCGGGCGAGGCCGTGGGCGAGGCCGAGGTGCTCAGGGAAGAGGAGAACGGGGTGGCGCGCCGGTCCCGCCTTCGCCAGTAGTTCCTCCTCCCACGGAGGGTCATGTTGGTGATGATCCTTGCGAGTTCTTCGCCAGGCTGCGCCGACCACCTCGTCGTCGCCTCCGTCTTCCAACTCCATTCGCGAACGAGATGGAGCTGGATCCGCCGGAGTCATTGCGGTTGCACATGAGGGGCTGTTGGATCAGTGGTACGCGAGTTCGCGTCGACTTTCCAGCCCCTCACGTGATGTACCTTGGTCGAGGGTGGAAGATGTTTGCCCACATCCACCGCTGGACGGCGGGGCTCACTCTCCATTTCAAGCTGATGGAGGGCGGCCTCCTCTCCGTCAAGGTCTTCGGGTGCTTCGGGACTCGGGCAAGGTGCTGCGTGGAGAGCTCTTCTGATAGCGAAGGCTCCTCCTCGGGCGGGAGTGGCAAGGAGGACAGCGGCAGCGACGACGAGGGTAGCAGGCGGCAGGAAGACGGGTCCGACTAGGTGTCGGGCGTTGTTCTGTGCGGCACCGGCGATCCCATCATCCGTGTCGTCGGCTTCCTGAACTTCTCAGGGTCGTCTCCTTGGGCGGCTGGTGTTGGGAGGCTGCGGAAGAGGAAGAGGGCGGGCGGCGAGGCCGCCAAATCGGAGCAGGTGGGCACCGACACCTTCGACGCGTGCTGACGTCCTGCTACCTCGTCTTCGAGCTCTGCTTCCGGCGCCGCCATCACCATCCAGCCTTCGGACGGCCACCGAGATGTTCTCTTCGTGTCTTCTGCCACTCGTAGCTCGTCTAGGTGGCCCTTTTGCCCTTTTCGCCTCCTTGACCTACCTCCTGAAGAGAGGGGCAAGAGAGGGGTTACGGGCATCTTATCTCTTTTTAGTTTGTAAGCCTTCGGGCCTTAGCTGAATTTGAAACTTGTAATCCCATCATTCATGTTCTTCATCCCCTATGGACTGTACCTGAGTGGAATGTTTTTAATGAAAAAGGGATGCTTGCCGGGTCATTTGTTTGCGGGTAGAACCCACGACAAGGAGTAATCCTTGATATCCATAAGATAAACATTTCCTTGCCCGGCAACAGGCCCCGCCGTCTTCCCACTTCGCTCGACCTTTCTCACGCTTTTGGCGGAGGCAGCGATGAGGTGAGTTCAGCTCCTCGTTTCATCCCTTTTACGCCATGACTACGACCAAACCTGGCCCTGTGAACGGGCCCTGGGGCCTAGAGTTTCAGGGGAGCACGGTAACTTTGGGAAAAAAACGAGGTTTCACATACCTCAGTCCATAAGGAAATGCATGACAAGGGATGAAAGACTTATCTGACGTTGTAGCCCCCGGCAACCATGGTTTTCCGTGGGTGAATCTCTGACTTGCAGCCCCCGGTAATACTGGCTTGTCGGGGTCTAGATGCTGGTCCGTCCCTTCTTTTCTTTTTCGTCCTCAAGTGATCCGGCAAGGATATCTGTGAGTCCTGCGATCCAAAGAAGACAAAAGGACGGCAAAGAGACGCACACTCGACCTCTAAGCTAGGGGTTAGTCGCTGCTGAGCACTATCAACCCTAACCAAGGACGAGACTCGACCTAGCATGCATGCTATAACTTAGGGCGCCAGCGCTTCATTTATTTATGCTCAGGGTCTGCGCCTGGCTTTGTACCAAGGGTTACATGCATCATCGGCAATGCTTGCACAAAAGGTGGCTTGCTGGGGCGGCGACAGCGCCTTACGGGTAAAACTTGCGAAGATGCTCAATGTTCCAGGAGTTGCTCACCGGAATGGCATCCTCGGTCTCCAGGCGGACTGCGCCAGGCCTGGTGACTCGTATTACCCGATAATGGCCTTCCCACTTTGGCGTCAACTTGTTGGAATTCTTGGCCGATTGAACACGCCGAAGGACAAGGTCGCCTTCCTCAAGGCTTCGGGCATGAACCTTGCGGCTATGGTAGCGGCGCAAGGCTTGCTGGTATCGTGCTGCTCTCATAGCTGCCCGAAGACGATCTTCCTCAAGGAGCACTACGTCATCTTGCCGTAGTTGCTCTTGCTCGAGCTCATCATAAGCGAGCACTCGAGGTGACCCGTATATGAGTTCAGTGGGGAGAACTGCCTCTGCCCCGTATACCAGGGCAAAAGGTGTCTGGCTGGTGGCTCGATTTAGCGTCGTCCTGACCGACCAAAGAACTGCCGGCAACTCATCAATCTAGCGCCTTCCACTCTTGTGCAGCCTGTCAAAGGTCTTGGTCCTTAATCCTCGCAGTACTTCAGCATTTGCCCTCTCAGCTTGACCATTGCTTCGCGGGTGAGCAACGGAAGCGAAATAGACTCTCTGCCCGAGGTCTTGGGTATATTGCATGAAGGTGTGGCTTGTGAACTGTGTGCCGTTGTCGGTGATAACTCTGTTGGAGTGCCTAAACGGCACACTAGTCCATTGAAGAACTTGACGGCTGGTCGAGCTGTGACCTTCCTCCTTGCCTCCACCTCCGGCCACTTTGTGAACTTGTCGATGGCAACATACAAGTACTCAAAGCCCCGATGGCGCGGGAAAGGGCCCAAGATGTCGAGCCCCTGCACGAGAAGGGCCGGAGAGAGGAATGGTTTGGAGGGCTTGAGCTGGCTGATGAAGCTTCTTTGAATGGGTGACACGCTTCACACACGGTGACTAGTATCGTCGCGTCTGGAGGCGGTGGGCCAAAAGAAGCCTTGCAAACGCCTTGCCGGCAAGGGACCTTGACCCAATGTGGGATCCACATACGCCTCCGTGTATCTCTGCCAACAGCCCCAGTCCTTCCTCCCGAGGGATACACTTCAATTTCACACCGTTCGGCCTCTTTCTGTACAGAACATCATCGACAAACTGGTACATGGTGGAGCGACGGGCTCCTTTTTCCGCTTCTTCCTGCTCCTCAGGAAGTTCCCCTGTTTGGAGGAGTCGAACGGTAGGCTATGCCCACGCCGGAGCTTGGGGCTCGACGGCGAGGACTAAGGGCATCTCCTCCGCCGTAGGGGCGGCTGCTTCGACGGCAAGAGCTTGACGCTCCGCCAGAGCCATCTGTCTCTGGTGGCTCAAGATCCCTAGCAACATCCTTGCCGGGCGGCTCTGGGAGCTTCAAGGGAAAGTACTTGCCGGGCCCTGATTTCCTCCTCTTATTCTGCTATGTTGATGGATCAACGGATGGCTAAGTTAGCTGAAGCACAAAGGTACCTGGTTCCACAGGTAACTTGAGGGCAGCGCGTTTTGAAAGGTAGTCGGTGATATTGTTCTCCGCTCGGGGAACGTGTTCAGCCTGTATCCCGTCGAAACGCTCTTCCAGCTTTTTCACTTCATCGACGTAGGCCTTCATCAACGGGCTCTGGTAATCCTTGTTGACTTGCTTGACGACGAGCTGTGAGTCTCTCCTGACTATGAGTTTCCTGATTCCGAGGTCCGCCGCGATCCTAAGACCGGCCAACAGCCCTTCGTACTCCGCCGTATTCTTTGTTGACACCTCCCTGAGGAAGTGCATCTGGATCACGTACTTGAGGTGCTCTCCGGTGGGCGCGACAAGCAGTACGCCAGCCCCGGCGCCTTGTAACGAGAAAGCTCCATCAAAGTACATGATCCAATCGCAACTTGCCTCTTTGCAGGGGAGGGCAGTCTCTTGTGCTTCTTTGCCAGGTGTTGCGGTCCATTCTGCAATGAACTCCGCTAGGACTCGGCTCTGAATCGTCGAAGTACTTTCAAACTTGAGGCCAAAGCTAGATAGCTCCCGTGCCCATTCCACAATTCTTCCCGTTGCATCTAGATTTTGCAATATCCGTTGAAGAGGGAAGCGAGTGACGACAATGATCTCGTGCGCCTGGAAGTAGTGACGCAGCTTCCTCGAGGCCATAAGGAGGCCGAAGAGCAGCTTCTGCACGCCGGAGTACCTTGATCTAGCCCCCTGCAGGAGGGAACTGACAAAGTAGACCGGGTGCTTCATCATTTTCTTCTTCGGCGGCACTTCAGCTGGCTGTGTCGTCCCTGCATTGGTGGTGTCGGGCTCTGCCGCTGCCATCTCCTCGTCGTCAACCTCTCTCTGTGCCACCAGTGCGGCGCTGACCAATTGGTCCGTTGCCGCCAGGTATAGCAGCAACGGTTCTTGTGTCCTGGCGCAACTAGTATCGGCGCAGAAGAGAGATATTTCTTCAAACCTTGCAATGCTACTTCGGCTTCTGGCGTCCACTCCATTGGGCCCGCCTTTTTCAGGATCTTGAAAAAGGGAAGGGCGCGCTCGGCAGACTTGAAAATGAACCTGCCCATGGCGGCGATGCAACCAGCAAGCCGACGCACATCCTTGATTCGCTTGGGTGCTTCAATATGCTCTATAGCTTTGATTTTGTCCGGATTGGCTTCTATTCCACGTTGTGACACCAAGAACCCGAGAAGCTTGCCGGACGGGACACCGAAGACACACTTCTCAGGGTTCAGCTTGAGATTGATCTTGCGCAGGTTTGCAAATGTTTCTTGCAAATCCGGTATGAGGGTTTCCCTGTCCTTGGTTTTGACCACTATGTCATCCATATAAGCTTCCATATTCCTATGGAGCCGGGGTTCAAAACCAATCTGGACCGCCCTTGCAAACGTCGAACCAGCACTCTTCAACCCGAAAGGCATCCGCATGAAACAATACGTACCACATGGGGTGATAAATGCTGTCTTCTCTTCGTCTTCCCTTGTCATGAAGATCTGGTGGTAGCCGGAGTAGGCGTCGAGGAATGACAGCAGATCACACCCAGCCGTGGAGTCAACAATCTGGTCGATGCGCGGCAACGGGAAGGGGTCTTTAGGGCAAGCCTTATTGATGTCTGTGTAATCAATACACAGTCTCCACTTCCCATTTGCCTTGCGCACCACGACCGGATTGGCCAACCACGTAGGATGGAGCAATCCTCTTAGCAAACCCGCTGCTTCCAGTTTCCGGATCTCTTCTGTGATGAACTCTTGTCGTTCCAAAGCTTGCTACGACCTTCGCAGACGGGCGCGCATGAGGGCAGACAGCAAGGTGGTGCTCAATCACCTCCACAGGAACACCGGGATGTCGGAAGCTTGCCATGCAAACACATCGACATTCGCGGCAGGAAGGTGACGAGCGCGTCTTCCTATTTGTCGCCGAGGGTGGAGCTTATGGTAAAGCTCCTCCGTGCAGCCCTCATTGATGTAAACCTTCTTGGTTCCCCGGCGGCATGGCCCTCGGGCTTCTTGTTTCCGCTGGTGGAGCTCTCTGGCACGTCCTCGACGGCAGCGCTACACTCCGAAGAGGTGCGCTTGCCGGAGTGGGTGTCCGAGGCCTCACCGGTCTTCTTCTTCCTCGCTTCCGGGGTCCCAGCGGCAGGAGCAAGTGCCCTAGCGGCGGCAGCTGCTGTAACCGCTTGCTGGTATAGTTGGTCAACGCAAATCAACGCATCTTTCTTGTCGGAGGGGATGGTGATGATCGTCACAGGTCCCGGCATCTTCAGGGTGTTGTCGGCGTAGTGTGACGCCGCCATGAACTTGGCTAGCGATGGGCGGCCAAGAATCCCGTTGTAGGGCAAGGGGATCTTGGCAACATCGAACACGATCCTTTCCGTCCTGAAGTTCAGGTTGCTTCCAAAAGTCACGGGCAGCGTGACCTTTCCCTTGGATTGGCTTCTTCCCGGGTTGACCCCCTGAAACGTGCCCGACTCCTCGAGGTCTCCATCAGGAATCTGCAGTTTCTCGATCACGGCAGGCAAGATCAGGTTTAGACCGGTCCCGCCATCGACTAGCATCTTCGTCACCTTGAGGTTGCGTATTGTTGGTGAAACCAACAATGGCAAGCACCCGACCGCAGTGGTGCGATCAGGGTGGTCCTCAGTGTCAAAGATGATAGGTGTGCTGGACCATTTCAGCGGCCTTTGGGCATCAAAAGACGGCTCTGCCGCTGTAATCTCTCGCGCCCACTGTTTAAGCCGGCGGTGAGAAGTATGCAGCGAGGCGCCGCCATTGACGCACATGGCCTCTGTAGCTTTCTGAAACTCTTGGTCGCCGGATTCGTCGTCCTCTTCGTGATCGCTGCCTTACGGCTTCATCACGGCCCGGCGGGCCTCTCTCTGTTGCTTATCCTTGCTGACGGTCCGCTGGCCGCCACGCTTCTTGCCGGACCCCGCAGCACCGTCTGGGCCCTTCTCCTTGTCTCGCCTCTCGTACTCAGCCTTCTGCTTCTCAGCGAGGAGCTCAACCTGTCGGCAGTCCTAGAGAGCATGGCCTTTGGTGCGATGAATCTTGCAGTATCGCTTGTCGGAGTTTCCTGGCTTCTCGGCAGCCGCCAAGGCCCGGCAGGCGACACATCCGGCAACCTCCTTGCCGGGGTCGTTTGCCTTGGTTTTCTTGGTGGAGTCGGCGTCATCAGATCCCTCGACGGAAAGCAAGGCTTTTCCTTTGCGCTTCCTGTTGTGGTGTCGGCCTTTCTTCGCCGGGGCGGCAATATCTCATCCGAGGAGCTGGTTTCCACACCGGCATCTTCGCCGGGGTACTTCCTTCCCTCCTCAGACCGAGCACATTTGTCAGCAAGAACGTAGAGTTCTGCCACATCTCTCACCTTGTTCATCGCCAGCTCTTCACGCATCTTGCGATTACGCATGTTCTGATGGAACGCACTGATGATGGAAGCAGGGTGAACATCAGGGATATTGTACTGTACCCGGCTGAACCTCTGAATATACTTGCGGAGACTCTCGCCTCCCTTCTGGGGAATGACGTGCAAGTCGCTTGCTTGGCCATGGGCTTGGTGGCCTCCAGTAAAGGCGCCCACGAACTCATGGCATAAATCCGACCAGGAGGAAATAGAGTCTACCGGCAAGTGCATCAACCACGACATGGCGTTGGGTTTAAGAGCCAACGGGAAGTAATTCGCAAGCACCTTATCGTCGCGGGCTCCGGCAGCTTGCATCATGATGGTGTAGACGCTGAGGAACTCGGACGGGTGGGTCTTGCCACTGCACTTTTCGCCCACATCGGGTTTAATGGTGCGGTGAGTGGGCCGTTGGAACTGCCGCAACTCACGGGTAAAAGCCGGGCAGCCTACCTCGTAGGGTAAGCCCCCAAGGCTCCCCGGTGCAGGGTGGCTCACAGCAGGCCCTGCTCGCCTGTCCGATTGGTGGCGCGCTCCACAGCGGCGCTCGATAGTGGTTCGAGCGTCTTCATGTTCTCGTTCTCGAAGAACTTGGCGCTGCTCACGGTGGGCCCATGGGTCGGACGACGCTACGGAGATCTCGTCGCCCATAACGTCGCGACGGGCTGGCGTCCGCGGTACCGGGCGAGGAGGAGGCGAGTGCACTGTGGTTGCGGCGCCGCCGGCTCTCCCGCCACTGGTGCGTGGGACTCCGTCGGAGCGTCGTCCCGGGGGCTCCACCGGACTTGGTTCGTCTTTGTTGGCCATCGCAACAAGGCTTCGGATAGTGGCTCTCCATTCGTCGAGTTTCCCCGTCGTGGGAGGAAAATCGAGGCGCAACTACGCGCGCACCAGGGCTTCCGCTGGCGTTGGTGGCAGTGAAACCTGCACGGATCGCAACGCGCTTCGACTTCTGACCATGTCAGAAGGAGCTCTATCACGACCCCGCGGTCGCACGCCATCTTCTCCAGCGCCTCGGCGAGCGGGCAGGTCTTCTGAATCCCGGGAGTGGCGCTGGGGGCTCTTTCCATGGCGACGCCCGGGGTCCTCGGCGTGATTACGCCGTTCATCGCACGTCGCTTGAGAAGAACGCGCCGTCGGCGCCGGCGTGGGAGTCTTGGAAGCCCTCGCGCCGCCCGCGAGCGGGGTGGCAGCGATCTTGGAAGGCCCCGCGCCACCCGCGGAGAGCCTGGCTCCATCCTTGGATTTGGCAGCATGAGGCCCGTTGCCAGGCGCACGAACATCGCCGCCTCCCAAACTTCGGCTGCTGGGACGGTGTTGGTGTTCGCGAACGGCGCCCCTGGTCCTTTCTGCAACTGGTCCGCTGCTCGCCCGCGGCGGGGCGGGACGCCCGGCTTCCGACGGGCCAACCGCCACCGTCGTCTTCTTCTTGGGCGCCATGACGATGAAGAAGCGTCGAACTAACTGCTAGAGCCGATTCTCACAACTGCGCCCCCTACCTGGCGCGCCAAAGATGTCGGTGCGGAGACGACACCTATGGGATCACAAGAATCCCTACTACGGTTGCGGGGCGCGGGGTCGTGAGAAGAGCAGATCAAACAGATAGCAAAGGGGTTCATTTATCCAGGTTCGGGCCGCGAGGTGCGTAAAACCCTACTCCTGCTTTGGTGGTTAGCTTATTTGCGTTCCTAAGCTAGTTATGGGGCGTGAGGAGCTCCAAAAAGCCGAATCCCCCTCTTGGTCGCCTTGGGCCTCCTTTTATAGGGTAAGGGGTTGCCACAGCATGCACAGGAGGTGGACAGGGTACAGTCATACGAGCTTATCCCTCGCATTACATGACAAGGCGCCATAAATGCGTCTTGCTTAGGTGTCCTTGCTTTACCGGGGACGGGGGAGAGCCTAGTCTCGTCCGCCGCCGCTTCCTTCGTGTTGACACGCGCCCTGGACAGCTGGGCCTGTTGTGCCATGTAGGCTGGCAGTCAGCTGTTGTGGCGCCGTGTTGGGCCTCAACGAAGTTTCTCTAGCCGCCACGCAGTGCCTCGCCTAACCGGTTGGGTCGGCAGCTGCATGATGGAGGCTTGGTTGGTGCAAGCCCGATGGTGGCCCCACGGGTGTCCTTGGCAGGGGCTTTGCCGCAGCCCCGACAAGGGTTTTGCCGCAGCCCCGGCAAGGGCCTTGTCGGGGCCCCGACAAGGATCTTGCGGCGACGCCCACTGTCATCCCCGGCAAGGCTCTGGCCGGGGGCCTCGTGGTCCTCCCTGACCATGATCCCGCCAAGGGTCGTCATCCTTGATACTATGTATCTGATCATTTTTATGTCTTCACAAAGATCTGCATGCCACCACGGGGATGTCTCCCGAATCCTTGCCCCATGGGGTAGTGGACTCAAGGGTGATTCGCTCCGTGGGTGTGGGGCGAGCTACCCCGGCAAGGGTCTTGCCGGGTTTGCTAGAACTGCCCCCCAACAAGGATCTTGCCGGGGGAGTCCGCTCCGTCCCCTTCGCTCTTTGCGATCTTGGTCTTGGCGTTTGTTCTGTTCCTCTTGAGCGTTGGCCTTACCTTGGCTCACCTCCCTCGCCTCGCTCAGTGTGGCAGCATCCGTGGCTCGGACTGCCCGTGCACAGTTATAGGGGTGCAAAAAGCATACCCCTCTTTTTGTACACCGACACACAACGTAGTTTTATTTCTCGTTGCTAGTTGGAAGCAAACTTTCGGTGTACGTAGAGTCGTATCAGTGGCAGATAGGGCTTGAGAGAATATTGATCTTACCTTTAGCTCCTTGTGGGTTCGACACTCCATACTTATCACTTCCACCTTTGGAAATTGCTACGATGATTCCTTCCACTTGGGGATTATCAGGCTCGGCGATGACCTCCATCCTGCCGTCCTGGTGGTCTTGGTCTTGTTGCACGGGAATGGAAACCTTTGGCTGATTCCTCGGGACACCGCACCTGCGCTTTCCTCCTTAGCACCAAAGAGGAAACTGTTTTTCCATCTTATCAGCTTCCGATCTACAGTTTTAGTTTCCTCTTTACTTTCTTTGCAATCTTTTACTTTTCGTTCCATAAACTAGAAATAAACAAAATATCTTTTACTTTCCATCGTAATAATTTCTATCTTGAGAGAAGCCTCCAGGGAAACCTATGGCCTCGGGTCTACTTTCCATCTTATCAGCTTCCGATCTACAGTTTTAGTTTCCTCTTTACTTTCTTTGCAATCTTTTACTTTTCGTTCGATAAACTAGAAATAAACAAAATATTACTTTACCGTTTATCCGTCTCTATCAGTTCTCACTTTGCAAATAACCGTGAAGGGATTGACAATCCCTTAGTCGCATTGGGTGCAAGTTGGTGTTTGTTTGTGTAGGTGTTCAGTGGCTTGTGCGTTGTCTCCTACTAGATTGATACCTTGGTTCTTAAAAGCTAAGGGAAATACTTACTCTACTTTACTGCATCACCCTTTCCTCTTCAAGGGAAAAACCAACGCAAGCTCAAGAGGCAGTAGGAAGAATTTCTGGCGCCGTTGCCGGGGAGATCTACCCCAAGTCAAGACATACCGAATACCCATCATAAACTCTCATCCCTCGCATTACATTATTTGACATTCGCCTCTCATTTTCCTCTCTCCTAGTTGTAAAATGATTTTCGAAAATATTTGCCTTTTCTTCGCCCCTCTTCCGCTCGTCTTCTTTGTTTGCTTTTTGTGTGCTCGTGTGATTGGACTGTTTGCTTTGTCACGATGGCTCAAGATAATACCAAATTGTGTGACTTTCCCAACACCAATAATAATGACTTTATTAGTACTCCGATTGCTCCCGATGCTAATGCGGAATCTTGTGAAATTAATACCGCTTTGCCGAATCTTGTTATGAAAGATCAATTTTCCAGCCTTCCCAATGAAGATTTCGCATCCCATCTTAATTATTTCGTTGATTTGTGTGATATGCAAAAGAAAAAAATATGTGGATAATGATACTGTTAAATTGAAGCTATTTCTGTTCTCGCTTCGAGATCGTGCTAAAACTTGGTTTTCATCTTTGCCCAAAAATAGTATTGATTCATGGAATAAGTGTAAAGATGCTTTTATTTCCAAGTATTTTCCACCTGCTAAGATCATCTCCGTTAGGAACGATATTATGAATTTTAAGAAACTTGATCATGAACATGTTGCACAATCTTGCGAGAGGATGAAATTTATGATACGAAATTGCCCTACTCATGGTTTGAATTTGTTGATGATTATTAAAAAAATTATGCCAGATTGAATTTTGCTTCTAGAAATCTTTTAGATTCGGCTGCATGAGGCACTTTTATGGAAATAACTTTAGGAGAAGCCACTAAACTCCTAGATAATATTATGGTTAATTGTTATCAATGGCATACCGAAAGATCTTCCACTAGTAAAAAAGTGCATGCAATTGAAGAGATTAATGTTTTGAGTGGAAAGATGGACGAGCTTATGAAATTATTTACTAGCTAGGGTGCTCCTATTGATCCTAATGATATGCCTTTTTCTACTTTGATTGAAAACAATATTGAATCTATGGATGTGCATTTTGTTGGAAGGAACAATTTTGGTAATAATGCGTATAGTGGTAATTTTAATACTGGGCCGTTTCTAGTAACTCCTCTAATAATTATGGTAATTTCTACAACAATTCTTATGGTAATTATAATAAGATGCCCTCTGAATTTTAGAATAGTGTTAAAGAATTTGTAAGTTTGCAAAAGAATTTCAATGCTTGGATTGAAGAAAAACTGCTTAAGATTGATCATTTGGCTAGGAACGTGGATAGAATTTCTCTTGATGTTGATTCTTTGAAACTTAGATCTATTCCACCTAAGCATGATATCAATGAGTATCTCAAATCCATGAGAATTTCCATTGATGGGTGCAAAGAAAGAACCGCTAACATGCGTGCTAAAAGGGATTGGTTTATAAAAGCGTGTTCTTCTAGTTTCTGTGAAAATAATGATGAAGATCTTAAAGTGATTGATGTGACTCCTATTGAATCTTTGTTTTCCAATATAAATCTTGATACAGATGGGATTGGAGACGAGTCAACTTTAGTTAAAAGGCGTCCCAATGATTCGGAGTGTTCAGATCTTGATGCAAAAATTGATAAAAGTGGGATTGGAGAGGTCAAAACTTTAAGTAGCAACAAAACCACTCATTTGGATTTGAAGGAATTTAATTATGATAATTTTTCTAATAGATTGTATTTCCTTGTTGCAATCCATGTTGAATTCTCCTCATGCTTATAATCTAACCAAAGCTTTTACTAAACATATCGTTGATGCTATGATGCAATCATTCGAAGAAAAGCTTGAATTGGAAGTTTCTATCCCTAGAAAACTTTATGATGAGTGGGAACCTACTATTAAGATTAAGATTAAATATTATGATTGCCATGCTTTGTGTGATTTGGGTGCTAGAGTTTCCACGATTCTAAAAACTTTATATGATGTGTTAGGTTTCCATGAATTTGATAATTGTTCCTTAAATTTGCATCTTGCGGGTTACACCGTTAAGACACTTATGGGAAGAATTAATGATGTTATTATTGTCGCAAATAGAAATTATGTGCCCTTAGATTTTATTGTTCTTGATATAGATTGCAATCCTACATGTCCTATTATTCTGGGTAGACCTTTCCTTAGAACAATTGGTGCAATTATTGATATGAAAGAAGGAAAAATTAGATTTCAATTTCCGTTAAGAAAAGGCATGGAACACTTTCCAAGAAAGAAAATTAAATTTCCTTATGAATCTCTTATGAGAGCCACTTATGGATTGCATACCAAAGATGATAATATCTAGATCTATTCGTGTTTTATGCCTAGCTAAGGGCTTTAAACAATAGCGCTTGTTGTGAGGAAACCCAATTTTATTTTATGTTTTTGCTTTTTAGGTTCTGTTTTGCTTTGAATAATTCATATAGCCTCTAGTAAGATGTGGTTTTATGCTTAATTAGTGTTTGTGCCAAGTAAGACCTTTGGGATAGCTTACGGTAATAGTTGATTTGATCTTGCTAAAAAACGGAAACCTTTGCACTCAGTCCTAGAATTGTTTAAAATCACAGAAGAGTGATAAAATCCTGAATTTTTTATAGTAGATTAATATCAAAATTGCCTAGGTCTTCCTAATTTGTCAGGACTTTTGGAGTTATGGAAGTATGCAAACTATCTAGATTATTACAAGTTGTTCTATTTTTGACATATTCTATTTTTCGCCTGTTGTTTGCTTATTTTGAAGCATCTATGGCTAGTACCGGGTGGTATGAACCATGGAATAGTTGGAATACAGTAGATATTACACCAATATAAATAAATAATGAATTCACAATAGTACCAAAAGTGGTGATTAATTTTCTTACACTAACGGGGCCTAAGAAATTTTCTGTTGAGTTTTGTGTTGTGAAGTTTTCAAGTTTTGGGTAAGGATTTGGTGGACTATGGAATAAGGAGTGGCAAGAGCCTAAGCTTGGCGATGCCCAAGGCACCCCAAGGTAATATTCAAGGATATCAAGAGCCTAAGCTTGGGGATGCCCCGGGAAGGCATCCCCTCTTTCATCTTCGTCTATCGGTAACTTTACTTGAGGCTATATTTTTATTCACCACATGATATGTGTTTTTCATGGAGCGTATTTTATGATTTGAGTCTTTGCTTTTTAGTTTTCCACAATAATCCTTGATGTACACACCTTTCGAGATAGACACGCATGAATCGTGATTTATTAGAATACTCTATGTGCTTCAATTATATCTTTTGAGCTAGGCCAATTTGCTCTAGTGCTTCACTTATATCTTTTTAGAGCACAGCAGTGGTTTTATTTTATAGAAATTGATGAACTCTCGTACTTCACTTATATTATTTTGAGAGTCCTTAAAACAGCATGGTAATTTGCTTTGGTTATAAAATTAGTCCTAATATGATAGGCATCCAAGAGGGATATAATAAAAACTTTCATATAAAGTGCATTGAATACTATGAGAAGTTTGATTCCTTATGATTGTTTTGAGATATGAAGATGGTGATATTAGAGTCATGCTACTAAGTAGTTGTGAATTTGAGAAATACTTGTGTTAAGGTTTGTGAGTCCCATAGCATGCACGTATGGTGAACCGTTATGTAACGAAGTTAGAGCATGAGATATTTTTTGATTGTCTTCCTTATGATTGGCGGTCGAGGACGAGCGATGGTCTTTTCCTACCAATCTATCCCCCTATGAGCATGCGCATAGTACTTTGTTTTGATGACTAATAGATTTTTCCAATAAGTATGTGAGTTCTTTATGACTAATGTTGAGTCCATGGAATATACGCACGCTCACCTTTCCGCCATTGCTAGCCTCTCTAGTACCGCGCAACTTTCACCGATACCATACACCCACCTTATACCTTCCTCAAAATAGCCACCATACCTATCTATTATGGCATTTCCATAGCCATTCCGAGATATATTGCCATGCTACTTTCCACCATTCCATTTATTATGACATGCTTCATCATTATCATATTGCTTTGCATGATCATGTAGTTCACATCGTATTTGTGGCAAAGCCACCATTCATCATTTTGTATATATGTCACTCTTTATTCATTGCACATCCCGGTACACCGCTGGAGGCATTCATATAGTCATATTTTGGTCTAAGTATCGAGTTGTAAGTTTTGAGTTGTAAGTAAATAAAAGTGTGATGATCTTCATTATTAGAGCATTGTCCCATGTGAGGGAAAAATAGAAAATGCCAAATAAAAAAAGATAAGGCCCAAAAAAATGATAGAAAAAGAGAGAACGGACAATGTTACTTTCCTTTTTCCACACTTGTGCTTCAAAGTAGCACCATGATCTTCATGATAGAGAGTCTCCTATGATATCACTTTCATTTACTAGCGGGAATTTTCATTATAGAACTTGGCTTGTATATTTCAACAATGGGCTTCCTCAAATTGCCCTAGGTCTCATGAGCAAGCAAGTTGGATGACCACCCACTTAGATTTCTTTTTCGAGCTTTCATAAACTTATAGCTCTAGTGCATCCGTTGCATGACAATCCCTACGCACTCACATTGATACCTATTCATGGTCATCTCCATAGCCCATTGATATGCCTAGTTGATGTGAGACTATCTCCTTCTTTTTTCTTCTCCACAACCACCGTCTATTCCACCCATATAGTGCTATGTCCATGGCTCACGCTCATATATCGCGTGAAAGTTGAAAAAGTTTCAGAACATCAAAGTATGAAACAATTGCTTGGCTTGTCATCGGGGTTTTGCATGATTTTAATATTTTGTGTGATGAAGATGGAGCATAGCCAGACTATATGATTTTGTAGGGATGAGCTTTCTTTGGCCATGTTAGTTTGAGAAGACATAATTATTTTGTTAGTATGCTTGAAGTATTACTGTTTTTATGTCAATATTAAACTTCTGTTTTGAATCATAGGGATTTGAACATTCATGCCACAATAAAGAGAATTACATGGACAAATATGTTAGGTAGCATTCCACATCAAAAATTCTGTTTTTATCATTTACCTACCCGAGGGCGAGCAGGAATTAAGCTTGGGAATGCTTGATACGTCTCCAACGTATCTATAATTTATTATTGTTCTGTGCTATTATATTATCTGTTTTGGATGTTTTATATGCATTAATGTGCTATTTTATATGATTTTTGGGACTAAACTATTTCGCTAGAGCCCAGTGCCAGCTCCTGTTTTTTCCTTGTTTTAGAGTTTCATAGAAAAGGAATACCAAACGGAGTCCAAACGGAATGAAACTTTCACGATGATTTTTCTTGGACCAGAAGACATCCAGAGGGCTTGGAGTGCACGTCAAGAAAGCCACGACACGGCCACATGGTCAGGAGGCGCGCCCAGGGGGTAGTGCGCACCCCCCACCCTTGCGGGCCCCTCGTGACTCCACCGACATATTTCTTCCGCCAATATATTCTCAAATATCCAAAACCTTCCAGGAGAGACATAAAACCACTTTTCCACCGCAACAACCTTCTATACTCGTGAGATCCCATCTAGGGCCCTTTTTCGGCGTCCTGTCAGAGGGGGAATCGACCATGGAGGGCTTCTACATCAACACCATTGCCTCTCCGATGAAGCGTGAGTAGTTTACCACAGACCTACGGGTCCATAGCTAGTAGCTAGATGGCTTCTCTCTCTCTCTCTTTGATTCGCAATACCATGTCCTCCTCGATGTTCTTGGAGATCTATTCATTGTAATACTCTTTTGCGGTGTGTTTGCCGAGATCCGATGAATTGTGGATTTATCATCAGCTTATCTATGAATATTATTTGAATCTCCTCTGAATTCTTATATGCATGATTTGATATCTTTGCAAGTCTCTTCGAACTATCGATTTGGTTTGGCCAACTAGATTGATTTTTCTTGCAATGGGAGAAGTGCTTAGCTTTGGGTTCAATCTTGCGGTGCTCGATCCTAGTGACAGAAGGGGAGCCGACACGTATTGTATTGTAGCCATCAAGGATAACAAGATGGGGTTTTCATCATATTGCTTGAGTTGATCCCGCTACATCATGTCATCTTTCTTAATGCGTTATTCTATTCTTATGAACTTAATACTCTAGATGCAGGCAGGAGTTAGTCGATGTGTGGAGTAACAGTAGTAGATGCAGAATCGTTTCGGTCTACTTGACACGGATGTGATGCCTATATTCATGATCATTGCCTTAGATATCGTCAGAACTTTGCGCTTTTATATCAATTTCTTGGCTGTAATTTGTTCACCCACTGTAATAATTTATATCTTGAGAGAAGCCTCTAGTGAAACCTATGGCCCCCGGGCCTACTTTCCATCTTATATGTTTCTGATCTAAAGTTTTAGTTTCCTATTTACTTTCTTTGCAATCTTTTACTTTCCGTTCCATAAACCAAAAATACCAAAAATATTACTTTACCATTTATCCATCTCTATCACATCTCACTTTGTAAATAACCATGAAGGGATTGGCAACCCCTTTCTCGCGTTGGGTGCAAATTGGTGTTTGTTTGTTTAGGTGTTCGGTGGCTTGCACGTTGGCTCCTACTGGATTGATACCCTGGTTCTCAAAAGATGAGGGAAATACTTACTCTACTTTGCTGCATCACCCTTTCCTCTTCAAGGAAAAAACCAACGCAAGGTCAAGAGGAAAATGGAGTCGGCTCACCCTAGCACCAAGAAGATGAGGCTCCCGCCAACGGCGACGCCTCTTATAGATCCCGCACCCGGCAGCGTAGGGAGAAGCTGCGAGCCCGTCCCCACCGGATCCATGGAACCCGTAGAATCTCAGGTGGACCGCATGAGCGATCTCCCAGACGCCATCCTTGGGGAGGTCATCTCGCTTCTCCCCACCAAGGATTGCTGCTTCACCCAAGTCCTCTCAATTCGATTGTGCCCTCTATGGCTCGCCGTACCCCTTAAGATCGACTGCCGTCAGCTATCTCTCTTTAATTATTTTGAACTCCCCAGATCCATCATCTCCTCCCGCCAGGGCTCTGTTCAAAGTCTTTGCATCCCTTTGTGCTACCTGAGCAAGCATACCATGCCCTGCATGGTGAACGCCTGGCTGAAATCCCCTAAATTCACAGAACTACAAATGCTTGAGTTCTACTATTCCCCAGGAAATCACCTACCAGATACCAAACGCCAAGTACTTGTGCTCTCAGCACCGATGTCCATATCGCAGTTTTCCTCCTCTCTCCACACCGCCACCTTTGCGCTGTGCCACCTACCAGACAATCTGGTACTAAACCTTCGACTCCCATTTCTCAAAAAACTTTCACTTGTGTGGGTTCATATATCGGAGGACTCATTGCACAACATCATCCACTCCAGTTTCCCTGCCCTGGAGTGCTTGCGGCTTGCTTTCACAGTTAGAATTGGTTTTCTCCAAATAAAGTCGCCTAACCTGGTAAGAATTGGAATTTGTTTTGACGGAAGGCAGCTCGTCATCCAGGATGCCCCTTCACTTCAAAGGTTGATCCTTGATTCTTGTTATTCACCGTTGCAAATAACCGTCCTCTCTGCGCATAAACTGGAGACCATGGGTGTAATACATGATCTCTGTGCTCATTTCAAGATGGTGTTTGGCTCCATAGTTCTTCAGGTACTGTATATTAACATCTACACTTGTAACCATAAGCTGCATTTTAAATTTCTGCGCATAAGTTATATATCATGTTGGAGTACACATTTTGTACTAATATTATGTTCTATGCTCAATGAAGAGTTTCTCCATGGATAGCCTATCAATGGTGTTGGATTCTGTCACGGTCTTATATATCCAAATGAATAGTTTTCATCTGAACAAGATTATTGGCTTGCTGCAATTCTTTCCATGTCTAGAGAAGTTGTATATAAAGGTGATAATTTCACGCACATTGGAAGCCTGCATATAGTGTACTAGAATTAACCATTCAGCAGTTGCTCTTTCGACACTCTCTCTTTAGACCTTAACTGTTTTCAATCTTCATGTCTATTTAGGAAATAGGATGGGGTAAGAAAGTTATAACCAATCAATGGATTCATAAGCACCGGGATTTTCTCACTTCTCATGACATTCGATTGAAGACAATAACGCTAGAACGATATGTACCCAACCATGCAAACAGTAGATTTGTCACATTCTTCCTGCTGAATGCCAGCTTACTATTGTCCGTCAGGCTTAAGTTTATCAGCAGCATGGTTTTGACGGATGGGTATGTCGAAGAGCAGAAAGGAGTTTCAGGCAGACAAAAGAGCTTCTGAATGTGTGGGCTTCAATTTACAACATCTTGTATTCATAATCCAGTAAATTTTACGACCCAGGATGTTCATTCTATGGACCTGACTGATCCATTTGACCGTGACTGCCAAAAACGGTGCTGGAGTTAGATGTTGTTGCCCTTTTCAATCTGGGTTTTGTCTAAACCTGATGAACAATTAACCCTCGTGCTTTTGTACAGTTTGTAAGATGGAGTTAGATGTTGTTGCCGTTTTCAGCTCGTCTATGACTGTCATTTTCTTTACACAAGCAAAATGGCTTGCCATTCGTTTAATTAAGAGTGAAATATCGTAACAAATCCCAACCAAGGTAAATAACATCACTCTCGCCGGCTCCTTGAGCTCACTGTGCATTACAGAACCCAAGTGATTAGCCCCCACCGGCACCAACAAACTTATTTTGAACTAGCACACCAAATGGGCTGGAAATTTTCATAAGTAAGGCTGCATGACCGTGACAGATTTGGATTCTGACATTTGGGACCCACGAGGAAAAAGCCTATCCATGGTGGTGTTGACCTACTAGCTAGTCAACAAATGATTCTGCCTCCCAGCTGTTGGATTGACATCAAACGTCTGTTGCATATCTTCTATCTCTTGTCTCCTTCCTCCAGCCGCCCAAACCAAACCACCTCGTCGGTTCCGCCTGCTCCCGCCTCCCACGACTAGCTGTGCCTCCGCCGCCCTACCGTACCATCCAACATTGGCCAATCCCTCCCTCTATTCCCCCACACGTCCTGTTATTCTCCGGCAATGTCAGCCTCAACACGCACCAGTCAACCCTCGTACTCCCCTCCGCCTGTGACTGGATCGGTGCATCTTCCACGGCTCTTGTTCGTTCGGTCCGAGGCCTCGCCGTCGTCCCCCACCTTGGTTCGCTTGCCGTGCGCGGTGCACCGACCTCTTGCATTGTCAACGTCGTCAACAACCGAGTGGAACAAGGAGATGACTATACGGGGAGTGGATGACAGTAGAGACCCACCAGGGTCATGGCAGTACGCAAGCAAGTGCTTTGTTATTATAAGCCCAAAAAAATGGTTCCTCCTAATGGTTGGACATTGGGGCTCATGCCATTGTCAACGTAGTCAATAAACGAGAGAATTACACAATGAGAGGCTAACAACAGGGACCCAGTAGGTCATGCAGTTGTTATTTACTTTTTTTAGGAACAAGAAATTGTTATTTATACTAGTTTTAGAGATGGATTAGGGTAACAACGGGGCTATGCGGGGTCAGGGGTCTGCCCAGCTGTGGTTTTATTTATGTGTACCACATCATGAGCCTAGTTGTGTTTTTTTTTTGCTGAAAATGGCTAGCCCAGTTCTACTTTTTTAAAAGAAATACCCAAACGGGGCCTACTTGCTTTGTCAGCCCTGCTAGGCTGCAAATCTTTCAAGATGAGGAGAATTTCATTCGGCTTGCCCAGAAAATGGGCTCTCAGTAATAAGAAATGGGATGTACATTTTCAGAACACATCAAAACAGGAATTAGTTTCAATTTTTTTCATTTCAAGATTTCAAATTCCATTGATTTTTATGCATAGAGAATTTTTTGGATTTTATATTTATATAAATTTCTTTTTCAAATTAGTTTGAATGTGACTTGAAGTTTTGGGATTAAAAACAGTTGACAGCACCGAAATATGCAAAATTTCGTATAATTTTTAATCGTGGCCACAATATGGGTTGTAATGCTAACAAAAGAAGGCCCAAAAAAATCCTTAAGAATTAGCAAATGGGCTGTAAATTGTTAGAAATAATGACAGATGGGTTGTATGCTGTTTTCCACACATTTGAGGCTGACTTGTGCGCCTAGTATAGGTTGAGGCATACGCTTTCCTAAAAAAAGGTTGACACACACGCAACGCTGTGTCCACTTAGTCAACACACGAGAGAACTGACTGTTGGATGTCCATCCAACGGCCGTCGTGCTTCTTGAATCTCTACTCTTCCTGCTCCAACCGCTCAAACAAGCATGATGGGACTGCATGTTCCCTCCTCCTGCGGTCGGCTGTGCTACCGCGCAGGCCCCACCGCCCCCATAGTACTCCCATCACTGGCCTAGCCATCCCTCTACTCACCCACACCTGCTGTTATTTTCCGGCGACGGCATTTAACCAAGAAACCCTTGTACTCCCCTCCGCGTGGGAAACAACTATCGAGTCTTCCCTGGCTCCATGTCGTTCCCTTCCTAGGCCTCGTCGTCGTCCACTGCCCTGGTGCTCTCGGCGCGGCGTGGTGAACATGGTCAACAAGAGCCATCCATGGGAAGTGGAATGTACATGGAGAGGCTGACAGATGGGCCCACGTCCGCACGCAAGGAAATGCCTCCTTATTACGCGCAAAATAATGATTCCTCCACCTGACAACTGGGACCCACCGGAACGGCCTCTGTATTTCATGAAAAAATGCCCCCCTGCTAACAGCTCGGACCCACCAGCTATATATTCGCACACAATGAAGTGCCTCATTATTATGCACAAAAAATGAATACTCCCCCTACTAGCTGGGACACACCATAGTGGGAGGCTGACTTGTGGGCCTACTAAGTTGACGCGGACGGAGGGCTTTGCCAACTTAGTCAATATGGACGATTCTAGCTCCAGTGACCGTACGATGTCCATCCAACAGCCGTAGTGCTTCTTCAGCCTCTGTTCTTCTTGCTCCAGGAGCCCAAACCAGCGTCGGTCGTGTCGCCTGCTCCTGCCTCCCGTGGGCGGCTGTGCTGCCATGCAGGCCTGACTGCCCCACCCTACTCCAGCCTCTGGCCAGGCCATCCCTCTACTCACCCACAACCCTTGTTATTCTGTGGTGACGGCAGCCTTGCACGGCAGCCAAACCAGTCAACCCTTGTACAACTCTCCACGTGGGCATCATTGTCGCGTCTTCCCCGGCTCCGCGTCGTCCCCTTCCTAGGCCTTGCCATCGTCCACCGCCTTGGTGCTCTCGGCGCGTCGTGGTCAACGTGGTCAAGGAACGACTTCCATCGGAAGAGGACTATACGTGGAGAGGCTGAGAGCTGGGTCCACGGTCGTAGCAAGAAAGTGCCTTCTTATTACGCGCAAAATATTGATTCCTCCACTTGACAGTAGGGACCCACCGGACGGGCCACCGTATTTCGTGAAAAAAACATTTCCCCTCTGACTGCTGGGACCCACCAGCTACATCTTTGCACGTAAGGAAGTGCGTCCATATTACGGGTAAAAAATATGATTCTCCCCTTGACAGCTAGGACCCACCAGCTATATCTTCGCACGCAAGGAAGTGCCTCCTTATCCTCCCTGATAGTCGAGACCCACATGGTCGAAGCATACGTAGTGTCGGTGTACTAGAGTAGGGGTACCCTAGTATCCCGAACTTGTGCACGGGCAGTTGCAGCCCTCCGCGGCAGGGCTTACCGGGTGACCGCCAAGATCCTCCGTGGTTCCTTTGGAGCCATTCAAGAACAAAGTATTTAAGCCAGGGAGACGAGGCCCCGGCAAGAGGAGCTTGCCGGGAAGGCCACCCCAGGCACTTACAAGACAAGGCCCCGGCAAGAGGAGCTTGCCGGGGAGGCCCGGTGAGCGACAAGCTCCCGGGCGCGACAAGACAACAACCGCGGCAAGGCGCTTGCCGCGGCAGACCACCTCTCTGTACCTACGCTCCAGCACATTCACTAACGTGTCGCCCTGGGACCTTTCCAGGGCGCGCGTGGCGAGAGGTCGCAGCAGCTGGTGCGAGGTGGCAAGCAGCCGACAAGTTTGCCATCGTGGCGAACGGTGGCGCCCCTGATGGTCCCTGTTTGCACTGTTAGGGCGACTAGACGGGCATTTAATGCCTTTGTCCCCTGCCGTCAGGGTTAGGTATATTACACTATACACTATACAAGTAGGTGTACCAACCACTATTTTTCCATTTGTAACCCATCTACGTTGCCACCTGTCAGAGCCCCTTTGAGCATATAAAAGGAGGCCCATGCGCAACGTAGAAAGGGTGGGTCGATCAGTTTCCTCCAGGCTCAGTCTCGTTAGCAGCTCATCTGCATCAGAGCATTCGAAAGGCTGCCGAGCAATAACGCAATACACCTAGACATGCAGCAAAGAGGAGTATTATCTCTCCGGAGAGCTCCGGCTGGGTAAACCTCTCGCGTGCTTCGCCTCGATCTGCTCTTCGCGACCTCCGCTCCCCGCCGAACCGAAGGGGTTCGTCCGCCGCCCCATAGGTGTTCGTGGGCAGATCAGCCTGCCCCGACATCTTTGGCGCGCTGTAGGGGCGTCGAGGTTGTGTGAACCTGATCCGCGCCCACGCGAAGCTAGATCTTCATTATCTTCGTCAACATGCCACCGAAGAAGAAGGCTTCGCGGCAGAAGCCCCGTCGCTGTCGAACCCACCACCACCGGAGCAAACAGGTGGTGGGGTAGACGCCGCGAAGAATGGACAGCGACGGGAGCTCACGGTGCTGCCAAGTCCAAGGACAAGGTCATGCAGACCTCGGCGTCAGACATGCACCGCGCCCGCCTCAGAGGCGCGGACGGACAGCGTCATGGCATTCACCATGCCATACGCCGTTGGACCGAGATCGAGCTGGAGGATCTCGGATGTTCAAGACCAGCATGCACGCCAACATGCCGGGCGCGAAGCGAGGCATCGGTCGCCGGACGGGATATCGCTCCTTCTAACATAGTTAGAAGTCCGAGCATATCCGGCCTCGCGCCGTTCGCCATCGCCACCCACTACTCCAGCAGTATACCGCTGGCGAGCTCAATCGCTCTGGATTACCCTCCAACGGCCGACAAGATCGGCGAGTGGAGGGCCACCATACAAAGTCTCATCGCCGCCAACGGGCGACGCTCCTCCGCGGCAACCGAGTGCGTTGCTGCCGCCGCAGACTGCCAAACGCGAGCCGGTGGCGACGAGACCGTGGGGTGCAACCACCATGCACTCTCCGCCGAAGGCCAAGATCGCCGACTTCGCCGGATCCACCTCGAGAGCGACTCCATCAAGGCGTCATCATATCCACGAGCTCATCGCGATCAGCGCCAAGTTCTTCACGAACGACAAGAAGAGGACGCCGAACTCGTGACGAGCGCCAAGAGAAGCGCGACGTCAATCCGACAAGCGCTGGGCCCTCCGCTGACATGCACGCGCAAGAGGAACCAGCGACTTGTCAGACGCTGTAGGTTGCCCTGCGTTCACTTCGTGAGCTGCGGCAAGTCGATGGCCCAGCAAGAAAAAAACTTCAAGCCGACGTGCGGGAGAAGTACGACGGCAAGACGATCCGTCGGAGTTCCTCAGCATCTACACCATCACGGTGCAGGCTGCGGGGCGAGACGACAAGATCCTTGCCAACTACTTCCCTGGTGCTCAAGCCCAACGTCAGTCTGGCTCATGCACTTGCCGGACAACTCCATATCTTGTTGGCAGATCTATGCCATCGGTTTGTCGGCACCTTTACAGCGGCCACAAGCCCCATGGCCAAGAAAGCGACCTTCATCCGCCGCCTGGAAGGAAGGAGAGCCTCACAAGAAGTATATTCAAAGATGCAGCCGTGTACAGCACAACATCCCAGATGTCCACCCTGCCGCGGTGATCAGCGCATTCCATCAGAATGTGCGAAACCGCAGGATGTGGGAGGAGATGGCGATGTGCAAAATCAGAGATGTCAGTGAGCTATACGCCCTGGCCGACAAGTGTGCACGTGCTGAGGAAGGGAGGAGACTCCCCGGAGAGAATACCGAAGCAGGAGGATCTGATAGTGAAGAGACCGCCCCGGCAAAGAAGAGCCGGCGGCGGGGCAACAGGAAAAAGAAAGGCAGAGATGTGCTCGTTGTCGAGCAGTCCGGCAATGAAGGCGGCGCCAAAAAAGCCAAGGCTGGTAGCTCCGGCAAGGAGGTTGCCGCTGGCACCAACTCCTGCCTGTGGCGGCCGACAAGGTGACGGCTCCGGCAGCAAGATCGCAAGATCCACCGCACCATGGGCCATGACCTCCAGAGCTGCAAGAAGGTGGAGTAGCTTGTCGAGCAGCAGAAGGCTGAATACGAACAACGCGACAAGGAGAAGGCCCAGGAGGGTGCAGGAGGACCCAGCAAGAAGAAACGCCCGCCGGGAGGACGCGGCAAGGCCAAGCAGCGGCAAGGAGACAGACCTCCCCGCGGCCGCGACAAGGATGACAACGACGACGACGATGAAGACATGGATGATGACGAGGCCGATGAGCAGGAGTTCCAGAAAGCCACAGAGGTCCTGTGCGTTGACGGTGGTGCTTCTCTGCATACTTCACACCGCCAACTCAAGCAGTGGATGCGGGAAGTAAATGCCAGTAACCATCCATCGAGTCACGCAGGCCTGCGAAATGGTCCAAAGACGCCTATCATCTTTGATATTGAGGACCACCCTAATCACAGAATCTGCAGTCGGGTGCTTGGCGATGTTGGTTTCACCAACTATCTCGCAACCTCAAGGTCACCAAGATGTTAGTTGACGGCGGGCCGGCTTGAATCTGATCTCCTCCGCGGTGCTCGAAACTCCAGATCCTCGATGGCGAGCTCAAGAGACCGCACTTTTCAAGGAATCAATCCGGGAAGGAGCAAGTCAAGGGAAAGATCACGTTGCCGGTGACATTTGGCAGCGAGTTGAACTTCAGAACTGAGAGGGTCACTTTTGACGTTGCTGATTTTCCATTGCCTTACAATGGGATACTTGGCCGTCGAGCACTCGCCAAATTCATGGCGGCCTCTCACTATTCCTACAACATGCTGAAGATGCCAGGCCCGATAAGTGTCATCTCTATCCCTGGCGACAAGAAGGATGCTCTTATCTGCGCCGACAGGATCTACCGGGAAGCAGCAGCCGTGACAGATTGCAAGCCACTTGTCGCTGAAGTTCCCGGGGGGAAGAAGAAGACCAAGTCCGGCAAGAGCTCTGATACCCACTCCGGCAAGCGCACCTCTTCGGAGTGCTGCGCTACCGTCGAGGACGCACCATCGAGCTCCACCGGCAAGTATAAGAAGACAATGACAGCTCCACTAGAGACCAAGAAGGTGTCCGCCAAGGAGGACGGCACTGGTGGTACCTTCACCATCAGTGCCTCTCGACCCTAAATAGGAAGGCGCTCGTTGCTTTCCTGCGGGCGAACGCCGACGTGTTTGCATGGCAGCCGTCCCGACATCCCCGTGTTCCTGTGAAAGTAATTGAGCACCATCTTGCCGTTTGTCCTCATGCGCGCCCGTCAAGCGTAAAGTCGAAGCAAGTAGTGGAGCGCCAAGAGTTCATCGCGGAAGAAATCAAGAACCGGAAGCAGCAGGCCTTGTCGAGGAGTGCTCCATCCTACGTGGTTGGACAATCCTGTAGTTATACGCAAGGCTAACGGGAAATGGATGCTTTGTATCGACTTTACCGATGTCAATAAAGCTTGTCCCAAAGACCCATTTCCCTTGCCGCGCATCGACCAGATTGTTGACTCCATGGCCGGATGTGATTTGCTTTCATTTTTTGATGCATATTCAGGATATCATCAGATCTTCATGGCAGAAGAGGATGAGGAGAAGACCGCATTCATCACCCCATGTGGCACATACTATTTTGTACGGATGCCCTTCGGGTTAAAGAATGCTGGTTCAACGTTTGCAGGAGTAGTTCATGATGCTTTTGAGCCGCAAATGCACAGAAATGTGGAAGCATACATGGATGACATAGTGGTCAAAATCAAGGACAAAGCGACCTGGTTCAAGATTTAGATGAAACCTTTGCAAATCTGCAAGAAGATCAACCTCAAGCTCAACCCGAGAAGTGCGTGTTTGGAGTCCCTTCCGCAAGCTTCTCGGGTCTTCGTGGTCTCACCGGGAATTGAAGCCAATCCCGACAAGATCAAGGCCATTGAGCAGATTGAAGCACCAAAGCGCATCAAGGATGTACGAAGACTTGCGGTTGCGTAGCTGCTCTCAGCAGGTTTATCTCTAGATCTGCTGAAGCGGCCGCCGTTTTTCAAAATTTTGAAAAAGGCAGGTCCGATGCAATGGACTCCGGAAGCGGAGGCTGCGCTGCAGGAGTTGAAGAGATACCTGTCCTCCACTCCAACACTTGTCGCACCTAAGCCACAAGAGAAGTTGCTGCTATATATAGCGGCAACCAATCAAGTGGTTAGTGCTGCATTAGTAGCGGAGAGGGAGGCGGATGATGAGCTAGCAACCATGGCATACACATCCAGCGACAAGCAGGGGGCTTCGCCGGCAAGCTCTGGTCCCGACAAGGATGAATCTGTGCGGCGCGCATGACAAGATGCGTAAAAGGATGGTGCAGCGCCTACCATTTACTTTGTCAGCTCCCTTCCGCAAGGGGCTAGGTCAAGGTACTACTGGTGTGCAGAAATTGCTTTCGGCCTCCTCATGGCCTCGAGAAAGCTGCGCCATTACTTTCGTGCACATGAGATCACAGCTTGTCACTCGCTTTCCGGCTGAAGAGGATACTGCAAAATCCAGAGGCAACAGGCAGGATTGTCGAGTGGGCACTTTGGAACTGCCAAGCTTTGGCCTCAAGTTTGAGAGCACTTCAACTATCCAAAGCGAGCATTGGCGGAGTTCATAGCAGAATGGACGCCAACACCGGATGAAGAAATTCCGAGACGAGCATTCTGGCCAAGGAAGCAAGCAAAGAGTGGCTGATGTACTTTGATGGTGCCTTCGCTGCAAGGCGCCGTGCCGGGCGTGTTCTTTGTCGCACTCCACCGGAGAGCACCTCAAGCACGTAGTCCGTATGCACTTTCCCAAGGAGCAAGCAACAAACAATACTGCAGAGTATGAAGGTTTGCTTGCCGGTCTCAGGATCGCGGTAGACCTTGGGATCAAGAAGCTCATTGTCAGGGGTGACTCACAACTTGTTATCTGCCAAGTGAACAAGAACTATCAGAGTCCATTGATGGAAGCTTATGTTGATGAAGTGAGGAAGCTAGAAGAGCACTTTGACGGCCTGCAAATGGAATATATTCCGAGAGCTCAGAACGACATTGCTGATGGCCTGTCAAAGTGCGCCGCACTTAAGTTACCTGTGAAACCAGGGATTTTTGTGCTCAAGCTGAATCAACCATCTGTAACACCACCAACTGGACAGAGCAAGAAGAGGAAGTTGATCTCTGGTGACTACTTTCCGGCAGAGCTTCCCGAAGCCGCCGCCATGAAGGTCCCCAAGATCAACACCAGCAGTGCTGAGGGGCAGTCTGCTCCGACAAGCCCCAGGGTTTGTTTCGTTGAAGCAGCACGCCTCCGACAAGTTTTGCTCCGGCAAGCTTGCCGGGGAACGTCAAGCTCCGGCTGAGCCGCAGGTTCTTGCCGTGGAGGCTGATATTCCCGCAGCAGCAGATGTGCCTTTAGTCCTTGTTGTCGAGCCGCAAGCTCCAGCATGGGCGCAGCAGATTGTCCATTTCCTTCAGACAGGAGAACTTCCCGAAGAACAAGAAGAAGCGGAGAGAGTAGCCCGGCAGTCAAGCATGTACCAGTTTGTCGACAGCACACTTTACAGAAGAAGACTCAACGGTGTGAAATTGAAGTGTATTCACCGGGAAGACGGACAAAAGCTGTTGGCAGAGATACATGGAGGCATATGTGGTCACCACATTGGCGCCAGAGCACTTGCCGCAAAGTTGCTCCTAAGCAAGGTTTCTTTGGCCGACAGCCTCCGTGATGCAACTCGCACAAGTAACCAAGTGTGAAGCGTGCGGTTCCCATTCCAAACAGATACACCAGCTAGCTCAAGCTCTCCAGACGATCCCTTTATCCTGGCCATTTTTGGTATGGGGGCTCGACATCCTCGGCCCCTTCCCCCGAGCTGTCGGGGGCTTTGAGTACTTGTACGTCGCCATCGACAAGTTCACAAAGTGGCCGGAAGTGGAAGCGATGAGGAAGGTGACAGACAACAGCAATCAAGTTCTTCAGGTCGATTGTTTGCCGCTTCGAATCCCTAACAGGATCATCACCGACAACGGCACACAGTTCACAAGCCGCACCTTCATGCAAAGACGCCCAAGATCTTGGCGCCAAGGTCTCGCTTACATTGCTCATCCGAGAAGCAACGGTCAAGCGGAGAGGGCAATGCTTGAAGTGCTGCGCGGCTCAAGACCGTAACTTTCGACAGGCTGCACAAGTGCGGAAGAAATCGGATTGAGGAGCTGCCGGTGGTTCTTTGGTCGATCAGACGACGCCAAATCGAGCCACCGCCGTACACCTTTCGCTCTAGTCTATG
This sequence comes from Aegilops bicornis, assembly GCA_021605145.1. Lineage (NCBI taxonomy): Eukaryota > Viridiplantae > Streptophyta > Magnoliopsida > Poales > Poaceae > Aegilops > Aegilops bicornis. Next base: position 299,294,970 of record CM038674.1, on the reverse strand, counting down.
GAGCAGAGGCAGTTCTCCCCACGGAACTCGTATACGGATCGCCTCGAGTGCTCGCTTATGATGAGCTTGAGCAAGAGCAGCTGCGACAAGATGACGCGCAGCTCCTTGAGGAAGATCGTCTTTAGGCTGCTGTACGAGCTGCTCGGTACCAGTAAGCTTTGCGCCGCTACCATAGCCGCAAGGTTAATGCCAGAAGTCTCGAGGAAGGCGACCTTTTTCTTCGGCGCGTTCAGTCCGCCAAGAATTCCAACAAGTTGACGCCGAAGTGGGAAGGCCCTTATTAGGTGAAACGAGTCACTAGGCCTGGCGCTGTCCGCCTTGAGACCGAAGATGGCATTCGGTGAGCAACTCCTGGAATATTGAGCATCTTCGTAAGTTTTACTCAGAAGCAGCGGTTGCGGAACCTGTTCCGCAACCACCTTTTGTACAAGTCTTGCCGCTGATGCATGTAATCCTTTGTACAAAGCCGGGCGCAGACCCCGTGCATCAGTAAAGCTAGCGTGCTTCGCACACCTTGTCGATTTCATGCTTTTTACTTCTATTTTGCATACGTTATCTGACACGCCAGCAGCACCTACCCCTGGTAAGTGATAACGAGCCACGAGGCTCCATATCTTTATTTTCTCTTCTTTCTCTTTCTCAAAGAAAGGAAGGTTCCCTCGCACACAAGTTTGCCAGGGGGAAAGGAGAAGATAATGGTGCGGACCAAGCGTCGCTCAAGGAAGTCCAGCCTTACCGGGAAGCAAACGACAGAAAAGCTAAGTTGCCAAAGTTGAGCAATCCGTTTTAAAAATTTTAAGTTATTTTCCTCGAACGACCGTACTTTGTATGGAAAACCTGTGCGCAGAGGAACCAACTCGCAGCTAGTTGCGCCCTTACTTTGTTTCGAGTCCGCTCAACAACTTAAGTGAGCTGCGACTAGTTGCGACAAGGTTGCTTGCCGGAGGCGGCACCGCCAAAGAATGTCTGACGTTCAAGACTTTTCGGCGCTCAGCGCTCAGTGCCAGCGCTACCGACAAGTTCCCTAAAAGCGTAAAGGCAAAAACATACAAAGGAAGGAATCAAGTAAAGGAAATAACATAGCGATTGATATCCAAAATAAAGTTATATTACAAGATAGCTTGCCGCAGCTCTAATGGATTGTTCTGTGACATGACCAGCAGCGGCAAGGAAAGAGAAAGCAGGCGGCCTAATCCACGCGATCGCCCTCAACCCTCTTGATTCCGCTCACCCTGTCCACAATGGGTGCGACAAGGGTCTTGAGCGCCTCCACATCAGCATTCGGCGGCAGGGACTTGAGGACGTTGGTGAAGTTGAGGCCCGGGTTGCGGAAGGCCACCTTCATCAGCACCTTTTGGAGGGCTCCCGCAGATCCGGGCGCGACTCCTCGGCCAGCTGTTTTGGGACTTCTTCGTAGTCGCTGGAGGCCCGCCACCACGCCTTTAAGAATAAGCTAAGATTGGCGCTGGGTTGGAGGTGCTCGTGGGAGGAGTATCCAAGATCCACCATCCCAGCTCCATCATTTCGCTGTGGATGGCGGCAGCAGTATCCACGAGACCTTCGGTCAGTGCTCCACACTCTCCCTCAAGGCACCTGGGCGGCAACAAGATTCGCCAAGCTCCTCGTCGGCCTTGATCTTCTCCTTCAAGGCCACCTCCCGCTCCTTGGCGTCCGCCCAGTCTGAGTCAAAGTAGTTAGCTTCAACTCAAGATCTGCATTGGAGTCCTCAAGGCGCTGAGCTCCTTGCTCCTCTCGGCGAGACGGCCTGCAGCTCACCAAGAGTGTAGGCGTCCTTCTCGGCTCGTGCTTGAGTGCAGCAAGCTCCTCGCCGCTCTTCTCGAGGCTGGCCTCCAACCGCGCCACCTTCGTCTCCAGCTCCTTCTTGGCGGCCTCGGCGGCCGCGGCAAGATCCTTTGCCTCCTTGAGAGCCCCGCCAATGTTTCCTCGCGCATGGCGAGATCCTCCTCGTGGCTGTCAAGGTTAACCTTCACGCGCCAGCTCACCCTCCTCAAGCAGACAGCTTCTCGGCGGCAAGCCGCTGGTCCTCCTCAGCTGCAGCCTTCTCGAGGATGAAGGCCTTGCACTCCTCGGCGAGTTGCTCCCGCTCCTTCGCCAAGGACCGGAGAGCTTCCTAGTTGCGGCCCCGGAGCTCCTCCGCGCGCTTCTCGATGTCTGCTCCCGCCTTCGCGACAAGCGCCTCCGGACGCCTTGCTTTGGCTTTGTCGTGGCGGTAGAGCAACATCAGCTTCCGTAGCTGCTCCTCCTCAGCTCGCCGCTGCTGCTGCTTGGCGCGTCAACTAAGCGTCGGCCAATGAGGCGAGCAGCTCTTCATCGAAGGTTTCTCCTTCGCCGGCGCCTGAGCTCGACTCCCATGGGAGCTTGATGAAGACGCCGTCGCCGGGCTTCAAGTAGGCGCCGGGCTGGGGCTCTTGAAGCTGGCCTTCTGACAGCGGCGGAGGGATCGGCGATCGGTGTAGCGCTGGCGCTCCTGACCTCGAAGTCGTCGGTCACGATCGCCAGACCCTCGCTGCTGCCTGCGGCGGCAGCCAGTGGCCTCTTCGCCGGCAGGCTCGTCAGCGTCGGCTTCTTCTTCCACGGGCGGCGCCGTGTTGTTGCCAAGACGTCCTTCCTCGCCGGCGACCTCGGTCTCCATTGGCTCTGTGGCGGGCGGATGAAGAAAGTCAAGCGAATATTCAAAGACAAAATCAGAAGAAGAAAAACACAAGGGAACTACTCAGGCGAGAAGGTTACCGGCGCCGGGGGCTGCGGTCATGGTCTCCGCCGCCAAGGGATCGCTGGTGCCGTCCCTAGCCGGAGAGCTGCCCCTTGCCGGAGAAGGCTCCCTTGCCGGAGAAGGCTCCCTTGCCGGGGAACGCTCCCTTGCCGGGGAATCCACCCTTGGCGGCGTAGTCGAAGCGTATGAGGCTGCTCGCTCCTACACAAATCAACTGATCGAGATATGCAAAAGGAAAAAGCACCCATGCACGCCCGAACAGCAAGAAGTAGACCATATACTTACGCTGGGGGCTGCGCTGGGGCTGCTTTGAAGGAGAGTTCCCTCATCCGGCAAGGTTGTCTCGACGCGCCTCTGCCGTCGCAGAGGTTCGCCCTCGACGACAATCACCGGGGTCTTGGCTCTCTTCGACATCCTCCGGGCGGCGTCCTGAAAAGGAATGGATTCAGAGTAAAGCAGATCAGATACAAGACAAAGCAACAAATCGAAGAATTACAAGTACAACAAGGAATCTTACTCTTCCTCTTCCTCGTCGGAGCTGAGCGCGGAGAGGTCGAATTCTAGCCCGCCTCCCGATGCGACGAGGCGGAGGAGTGGCTCCTTGGACGCTTGGCGGAGCGGGACCAGTGGCTGCGAGGGCCCGCTCCGATTGCCGCAGCGGCGTGAGGAGCTCCAGCGGCAATAGTGCTTGCCCCGGTGGAAGCGCGTCGCCAGCGCTGGGTTGGCCCGTCTGCCGCTGCTCGCTGCGCCTCCGCCTTGGCGAAGACGCTTTCTTGGTGGAGCCGGTGGCTCCGCCATGCAAGCTGCTTGGAGGTGGGGAGGATGCGCCCTCGGCGGGCTCGCTCGACTCGGCCTCAGGCTCGGCAAGCTCTTCCTCGCCGACGAACTCCTTTCGCTCGACAATACTTGCCGCCTCGGCTGCCTCCACCTCCTCCACAGTAAAGCCAAACTCGCCCGCGGCAGCGGCTGCTGCCGCCTCTTCTAGCCTGGTGGCGTCGCTGCATCTCGTCGAGAGTGTAGGGTGAGGCCCCTCTCGCTTTCGTCGGGCGGACTGGCATCTCTACCAGATTGTCAAAAACTGCCGCACCACATCATCCGCGGCTCTTGCCAAGTGGGGACAATTCCATGGCAGTCGCTGACAACGGCATCATTGCACGGATGCGGTCAAGCGACGAGTTGTTGCACAATGGAACGACGCCCCTCGGCAACCTAAACATCTCCGGATGATCAGGATCATGCTTGAACAGCTCTAAGAGCATTGCGTCAAGATCCAAGACAGTGAAGTTGAAGTTGAGGCCTGGGCGCAGCCTCATGATGTCTGCTGTGTTCTGAAATTCCCAGGCTGGTCTCCTTCTCTCCTGCAAGGGGCCGATGCGGCGGCGAAGAAAGTCCGCGCCAACAGTCCCTACAGTGAGTCCGGCAAGTCTGAGGCGGAGGATTCGGGTAACTGCGATCTTCAGCCTAGCATCCTCCGGGGCTAGATTGCTCCAATCATTGCCGCATACTGGGGTTTGGGCGGTAAAAGGCTGCGGGTTCTCCTCAACAATCCAGCACCAATCTGCCCTCCACTCCTCCCATTTGCTACGGAGCTCTCCGTCCAGATAGGGCCTCCTTCTTGCCCGACCACGGAGGCCCAAGCAATTCCTCCGGCAAGGGGCTCTCCTCTCTCGGCTCGGGGCAAAAAGAAGTGACGGAAAAGAGCTACATTTGGGTGGACTCCGACAAAGTTTTCACAGAGATATGCGAAAACTGCCATGGTCAGAACGGCGTTGGGGGTGAAATCAAGGAGGCGGAACCCGTAGGTGTTCATAATGTCACAAAAGAACTCAGAGAAGGGCAGGGAGAGCCCGCAGTAGAAGAAGAGCGCGAAGAAGGGATACCCGTGCCGGGGCCAGTTCTGCAGCAGCGGGGAGTACCTTCGCGGATCTTGGATGCGTCTCCGTCGACCAGAAGAGGTAGTAGTTCTCCCTCAGCTCCCTCGCGGCGAGCTGAGGGGGGAAGACGGCCCGCTCCTTCCGCAGCGCCGCAAGCCGCAGCGCCTCGGCCGACTTCACGGTCTTCCCCTTGTCGGCTTTCGGGCCCATGGCGGAGGCGGTGGAGGAGATCGACGGCGTTGAGGGTGCTGGTGGCGATGGAGGGCGGAGCGCTGCTCTCTTTTCAGCCTTGAGAAGAAGGGGGAGCAGCGGTGGTTTTTCGATGGGACAGCAACTGGCAAGGTAGACGACGTGCCCCTGTTTCCCCTGCTTATAAAGAGGGAGGGGGCGGACGTTGATTTCGAATAAAGAAACCCCACGATCTCGCCCACGATCTCTCACGACGCCACGCGTTCGATGCGCTGCCTGTGGGGGGCGTGGTGGGTCCGGGGTGAGTTATGGTGTGACCCAGCCGCGTGTGCCTGCAGCCTGTTTTGGGCCTGGCCCAACAGCGCTCGGCACCGTGTGTGGCCCAGGCCCGGCGGCTCCTGTCGGTGTACTAGAGTAGAGGTACCCTAGTATCCCAAACTTGTGCACGGGTAGTTGCAGCCCTCCGCGGCAGGGCTTACCGGGTGACCGCCAAGATCCTCCGTGGTTCCTTTGGAGCCATTCAAGAACAAAGTATTTAAGCCAGGGAGATGAGGCCCCGGCAAGAGGAGCTTGCCGGAAGGCCACCTGTGCACTTACAAGACAAGGCCCGGCAAGAGGAGCTTGCCGGGAGGCCCGTGAGCGACAAGCTCCCGGGCGCGACAAGACAACAACCGCGGCAAGGCGCTTGCCGCGGCAGACCACCTCTCTGTACCTACGCTCCAGCACATTCACTAACGTGTCGCCCTGGGACCTTTCCAGGGCACGCGTGGCGAGAGGCTGCGCAGCCAGTGGTGCGAGGTGGCAAGCAGCGCTGACAAGTTTGCCATCGTGGCGAACGGTGGCGCCCCTGATGGTCCCTGTTTGCACTGTTAGGGCGACTAGACGGGCATTTAATGCCTTTGTCCCCTGCCGTCAGGGTTAGGTATATTACACCGCATAATCGTACAAGTAGGTGTACCAACCACTATTTTTCCATTTGTAACCCATCTACGTTGCCACCTGTCAGAGCCCCTTTGAGCATATAAAAGGAGGCCCATGCGCAACGTAGAAAGGGTGGGTCGATCGCTTCTCCGTGCTCAGTCTCGCTAGCAGCTCGTCTGTACTGTAGCACTCGAGCGCTCCTGAGCAAGAACGCAATACACCTAGACATGCAGTAGTAGGAGTATTATCTCTCCGGAGAGCTCCGAAGCTGGGTAAACCTCTCGCGTGCTTCGCCTCGATCTGCTCTTCGTGCGACCTCCGCTCCCCGCCGAACCGAAAGGGGCTCGGTCCGCCGGCCCCATAGGTGTTCGTGGGCCAGATCAGCTTGCCCCGACACGTAGCATTGTCATTCTGGTCGCGGACGTGTACATACATACTGGTCGATCGGTTTGTCTGCAGTCTACAGCGATGAACCGTGGCCGAGTAAGGAAGGGCACGTGTCATAGTAGAGGCGCGGACATCACATGTCATGTAGTCCCATCAATATCGTGTACACATACATACAACGAGGGTGCCAGAAAGTAAATATGACCACGTACGTACATACGGGCGGGGTCTCGAACTCCTACTCACGCATACGTACGGCTTGGGCTCGTGTACATGGAGAGGCAGCGGAGAGCAGCGACGGCATCCTGTTCATCGGTAGCCAACCGGCTAGGTCGGAACAGAGAAACTGCGTCGTCGTGTTCATCAGGAGGCAACAGAATGCGCCGTGTTCATCAGGAGCCAACCGTCTTGGACGGAACAGCCGAAACGAGGCCTGACATACCGCAGAATGGAGGAAACGGCCTTGTGTTCTACCGCCTACCGTCGAAACGGGGATCCTGTTCACCGGGGGGGCCTGGCGTACCGCAAAACGGAGGAAACGGACTTCTCTTCGACCCCCTACTGTCGAAACAGGGTCCTCTTGATCGGGAGGAGTGTGGCATACCACAAAATGGAGGAAGCGGACTTCTCTTCGACCTCCTACGGTCGAAACGGGGGTCCTGTTCATCGGGAGGGGTGTGGCGTACCGCAACACGGGACTCAACGGGCTATTGTTCATCCACTGTCTACTGCCTCGCTCCAGCCTCCACGGGCTACTATTCATCCACTGTCGACCTCCTCCAGCCTCCACCTATGACTGTTCATCCACGACGTCTCCCTGCGGGCTCGTGTTCATCCAGCCCTCTCCACGGGGTCCTATTCAACCACCCCTCCGTGGGCTACTGTTCGTCCAGCCCACCACCGGCTACTGTTCAACCATCCCTCCACCGGCTGCTGTTCATCCAGCCCTCCATGAGGCCTTGTTCATCCACCCCCAACCGGCTCGATTGGGGTCATGTTCATCCAGCGGCAACAATCTCTACTACCACGGGGTCCTGTTCATCCAACCCCCACCAGGAACTGTTCATCCAACCCCCAACAACACTCACTGTTCATCAAGAGGCAACAAGTTTGATCGGCTTCAGTTAGCAGCAATAGCAAAGGAATCGCTTGATCGGGTTCAGTTAACAGCCAGATCGATCGATCGCTCGAGTTTAGTAACGCCTAGCCTACAGTGCAATCACTCGGGTTCAGTAGGCGAACGCCTCGCTAGGGTTTAGTTAGATCCCAATGCCTCCCACCCATGCACGTACGTGTATGAGAGAAACAAGAAAACCTCGATGCATCACTCAGCCCCGACCACCCACCGTAACCGGGAACTCCCCGAAGTTTTCCTCGCCCTCGCTTCTACCATGATTTTTTCCGTCATGTACGGCCCAAAAAATGACATGCAGGTGCGTCTCCAGCCCGCCTAGGACGAAAAGCCCATTTTATGTTATCACTTTTTGTCATAGAAGTAGGAGCCCACCACATCTATTATGATACCGGGTTTTGTCACAATTATTGTCATAGAAGTATCATAAGCATGACAGAAAAAAATTCGTTTGCCCAAAATGTCACGGATGTGTCTTTTTTTGTAGTGATATGTTCACCGCGAAAATTTTTAACATGCCTCGTAGTTGTGGTGGATGCGCGGTGTGTGGGGGGGGGGTATAGCAATACACTACGAGTCGTGAGCCATCGTGTGGGATTGACCGTTTTGTGAGGCAGGTGCCACATCAAACTCACGAATTCGTTATTTAAAACATTACACAACCCTTTCATACATACATGTTTGGGCCTCATGCAGTCGGTGGTTGTCCTATAGGAAACTCACTCGCATGTGACGCTTTCTGTGGGCGCACGAGGTCGGCGTCCATCACTTTTACCTACAACCAGAGAGGTTAATTTGACTAGCAAGGTTGATTCTTTTTTGTTTGTGTTACGTTAGGAGTATATAGTATGTGTTGAAGAGGTGGGAGGGGACCAACATATATACTACATACGCGTCCATGAACACACCTCACTTAGTGTGGGGACTTTCTGGTTTCCGAGGCACGTGCCACATCAAAGTTGTGCATTGGCTATTCAAACACCACACAACACCTCTTTGGGACACATGCATGCAGGCGGTGGTTATCCTAGGACACTCACGTGTCACACTTCCATCTGTGGGCTCGCGAGATCGTCATCCGTCCTTGCATCACTTTGACTTACATCGGGAGAGGTTAATTAATTTGACCATCAAGGAGGATTCTTGGTTTGTATTATGGTAGGAGCATATCGTACTTGTCAAAGAGAGGGGAAGGGGACCAGCACATACTATGCTTCATGAACCTCTCTCTGTGTGGGGACTTTACGGTTTTCGAGGCATGTGCCACATCAAACTTGTGCATTTTGGGTATTCAAACATCACAACCACACACACCTCCATACATATGTTTCGCCCACTTGCAAAGCGATGGCGGTTGTCATCTGGCACCCAATCACGCGGTTATCGGCGATATCGATGTTTTCCATCTGTAGGCCCACTTGGTCCATCACTTTGATCGACATCGAGAGAAGTAAATTTGACTTAGGAGGAGATTATTTTTTGGTTTGTATTATGTTATCCAGGTCATGCTCTGGGATTACATAATATAGTTTGAGCGCACGAATCTCTCCCACCAGGTCGAAGTGGGCAGCAGGGGTAGGGGCAGCACACGACACATCATGAACCGATCTCGCTCTGCATGGGGACTATAGAATTTTCAACGCAGGCGCCACATCAATGTTGTGCATGGTATTAAAACATGCACGCATCACCTCCATACATGTGTGTGTGTGTGTGTTTGGGACACCTGCATGCACTGGTTATCTTCGGACAGTACTCTCCCTCACGTGGTTATCCGCAGCAAGCCTATATATTTTTGAGCCTGCATGGACATCCATGATCACTTTGACGGACAACGAGATAGGTTACCATGGTGGATTCTTCTTCTTTGTTTCGTGTTATCGTAGTAGGTCATGGTGAGATTCTAGACCTAAGTTTGATTGCATATGTACTACATACGCATGAATCCCCGTCACCGGCTCGAAGTGGGGTGTGACATAAATATACACAACGCGTCATGAACCCTCGCTCCGTGTCGGGATTTCTGGTTCCAAAGCATGGTGTCGCATCAAAGTTGTGCATTGGGTATTCAAACATCAACACTCCACACATATGTTTGGTCCACATGCAGGCAGTGGCTATCTTCGGGCACTACTGATGTCTACTATGCAACTTTATTCTTGTAGACACGTGTTGGGCCTCCAAGCGCAGAGTTTTGTAGGACAGTAGCAATTTTCCCTCAAGTGGATGACCTAAGGTTTATCAATCCGTGGGAGGTGTAGGATGAAGATAGTCTCTCTCAAACAACTCTGCGACCAAATAAAAAAAAGTCTCTTGTGTCCCCAACACACCAAATACAATGATAATTTGTTAGGTGCACTAGTTCGGCGAAGAGATGGTGGTACAAGTGTAATATGGATAGTAGATATCGATTGTTGTAATAAGAACAATAAAAAACAGCAAGGTAGCAACTGATAAAACGGAGCACAAACGGTATTGCAATGCTTGAAAATGAGGCCTAGGGTCCATACTTTCGCTCGTGCAATCTCTTAACAATGCTAATGTAATTGGATCATATAACCATCCCTCAAAGTGCGATGAAGAATCACTCCAAAGTTCCTATCTAGCGGAGAACATAAGAAGAAATTGTATGTAGGGTACGAAACCACCTCAAAGCTATTCTTTCTGATCAATCTATCTAGAGTTCGTCCTAAAATAACACAAAGCTATTCTTTCCGATCAATCTCACCAAGAGTTCGTACTAAAATAACACCATATGATACACATCAACAAACTCTAATGTCACTGAGATACTCCAATGTCACCACGAGTATCCATGAGTTGATTATGCGATATGCATCAAACAATTTCAGATTCATAATACTCAATCCAACACAAAGAACCTCAAAGAGTGCCCCAAGATTTCTACCGGAGAAACAAAGAGGAGAACGTGCATCAACCCCTATGCATAGATTACCCCAATGTCACCTCGAGGATGCGCAAGTTGAGTGCCAAAACACATATCAAGTGAATCAATATGATACCCCATTGTCACCACGGGTATTCATAGCAAGACATACATCAAGCGTTCTCAAATCCATAAAAGTATTCAATCCAATAAAATAAAATCTCAATGGGAAAACTCAATTCATCACAAAATAGTGAGGGTAAAACACCGTATGATCCGACTATATTAACAAAGCCCGCGATACAACCAGATCGTGACATCTCGAGAACACGAGAGAGAGAGAGAGAGAGAGAGAGAGAGAGAGAGAGATTAAACACATAGCTACTGGTACAAACCCTCATCCCCGAGGGTGGACTACTCCCTCCTCATCATGGTGGCCATCGGGATGATGAAGATAGCCACCGGTGATGATTTCCCCCTCTGACAGGGTGCCGGAACGGGTCTATATTGATTTTTCGTGTCTACAGAGGCTTGCGGTGGCGGAACTTCTGATCTAGGTTAACCCCGAGGGTTTTTGGCATATTTGTGAATTTATAGGGTAAAGAGGGTGTGCGGGCGGCCACTAAGGTGGGCACAACCCACCTAGGCACGCCTGGGCCCCCAGGCGCGCCCTGGTGGGTTGTTCCCCCCTTGGGGCACCCCCCAAGTGCTGCTCTGGCCCATTGGTGGTCTTCTGGTCCATAAAAAATCCACAGGAAGTTTCGCGGTGTTTGGACTCCATTTGATATTGATTTCCTGCTATGTAAAAAACATGCAAAAAACAGCAATTGGCACTTGGCGCTCAATAGGTTAGTACCAAAAAATGATATAAAATGATTATAAAACATCCAACAATGATAATATAACAGCATGGATCAATCAAAACTTATAGATACATTGGAGACGTATCAGCATCACCAAGCTTAATTCCTGCTCGTCCTCGAGTAGGTAAATGATATAAACAATTTTTTTGATGTGGAATGCTGCCTAACATGTCATCTCATATTCTTTTTTTTGTAGCATGGACATTTGGACTTTTATATGGTTCAAAGCAATAGTCTAGTTTTGACATGAGACTTAAATACTCAAGCATATCAACAAGCAACCATGTCTTTCAAAATATCAACACTAAAATAACTTATCCCTAGCCCATCATGCTCAATCATTGATCCATTCACGAAACAAACTCGCATATTAGCAACACCCAATGCTCAAGAACGATCATAGTGCCCCCTAGTTGGTGCTTTTATAAGAGAAGATGGAGATTCAAATTAAAAAATAAAAATTGCATAAAGTAAAAGAAAGGCCCTTCGCGGAGGGAAGTAGGGATTTATAGAGGTGCCAGAGTTCAAAGAAAAAATTGAGAGATAAAAACATTTTGAGAGGCATACTTTTCCCAGCAACGAAAATGACTTAGAGCTCCCAACACTTTCCATGCTAGATATATCATAGGCGGTTCCCAGACAAAAAATAAAGTTTATTCCTTTTTCCACCATACTTTCACTTTACATGGCTAACTGTATCCACGGGTGCCCTCCATACCAACACATTCCAAGGAATTTATTATTTGACAATATAAAGTAAATTCATTTTTCATTTCGGGACTGGGCATCCCTAATACCTTTGCCTTACTCTCGTGCAATGACAAGTGAATAAACACTCATCGTGGGAATAACACATCTAGCATGGAAAATATTGCCACCCCTCACCGCCTCACGAGCGGTACGAGCACACAAAAGAGAATTTTATTTTGAAAATTAGAGACGGCACATACAAATTTGCTTATAACGACAAAAGAATACCGCATATAGGTAGGTATAGTGGACTCATGTGGCAAAACTGGTTTAAAGGATTTTGGATGCACAAGTAGTGATCATACTTAGTGCAAAATGAAGGCTAGCAAAAGGTTGAGAAGCAACCAACCAAGAAACGAATAATCTCATAAGTGAGCATTGATCATAATTAACACCGAATAATGCACCACAAGTACGATGTAATTTGATTGCACAACTATTGACTTTCGTGCTTGCATAGGGAATCACAAACCTTAACAGCAATATTCTTACCAAAGCACAATTACTCATCAACATGACTTACATATCACATCATCATATCTCAAAACTATTACAAGGAATCAAGTTTATTTTGTCCAATGATCTTCATGAAAGTTTTTATTATATCCATCTTGGATATCTACCACTTTGGAACTAATTTTCATATGTTGCTTTTGATAAGCTCAAACAAATATCAGTGAAGATCATGAGCATAATATTTATTTCTCTCCAATTAATTTAAGTGAAGCAAGAGAGAATTTCTTCAAAAATACTAAAGCACACCATGATCAAAAAGATATACGTGAAGCACTAGAGCAATTCCATAGAAAAGAGCTTCGTTGACGGGATGTGAGTGTCGCTTACCTAGCCTCCCTGGCAACTATTTGAGGACTCTATTTTATTTAAAAACTTTCAGATCTAAGTATTTTATTAAAATAGAAAGAAAAACCAAAAAAAATTACATTCTAAGAATAGCACACATCATGTGAAGAAGCAAAAACTTAGGCTCAACCGAGAGTAACCGATCATTGTTGAAGAAGGAGGGATGCCTACCGGGGCATCCCCAAGCTTAGATGCTTGAGACCTCTTGAAATATTATCTTGGGCTGCCTTGTGCATCCCCAAGCTTGAGATTTTGTGTCTCCTTAATTCCTCTCATATCATGGTTTTCAAAAATCTGAAAAGCTTCATCCACACAAATCTCAACACAAATCTCAACAAGAACTCGTGAGATAAGTTAGTATAAACCAATGCAAAAACCTTTTCATTCTCTACTGTAGCACATCACTAAAATTATTATTCAACATTGCATACTAATCGCCTATGCATATTTAATACTCCTAGCCTCAAATAGAATCATTAAACAAGCAAACATATGCAATCAATGCAAACATAACAGCAATCTGCCAAAACAGTATAGTCTCTAAAGAATGCAATATTCATCATACTTCCCTAACTCAAAAAAATCTGAAAAAATTACCACACTTTATAAACTTCATCAGATCTTATTTTGCAAAAAGTTTCAGCATTTTATCACATTCTGACTTTTCTAGGGAATTTTTGCAACAGCGGTAAACTTTATGTTTTCAAACAGCAACACATAGACTTGTAAAATAAGCATAGTAAAGGCTGTCAAGGCCACTTTTATTGAAATAAAATATGCAAAACATTATTCTAAATAACAACAAGAAAATTCTAACAAAATAAAATGATTCTCCAAGCAAAACACATATCATGTGACGAATGAAAACATAGCTCCAAGTAAGGTTACCGATGATGTTGGAGACGAAAGAGGGGATGCCTTCCGGGGCATCCCCTAACGGAACTTCGTGAGATAGGTTAGTATGATAAAGAGCAAACCATTTCACTTTGGTACTGTCAAAGACAAGATTCATAATTGTTTCCACACAGTGCCTACTGTAGAATATCGTTTCCATAATATATATTGAGCAATATAAGCCATAGAAACTAGAAAACAAGCAAAATATGCAGTGAAAACAGAATCTGTCAAAAAGAGAACAATCTGTAATTATGTGCAGAATAACCATACTTCTGCTACTCCAAAAATTCTTAAACAATTTGGAACACGGGATAAATTTTTATATTAATATTTTGCAAAATGAATCAACTCAAAAGCACTCTTCTGTTAAAAACAAGAATTATTTTCGTGAGTGCATAAGTTTCTGTTTTTCAGCAAGATCAAATCAACTATCACCCAACATGATCCCAGAGGCTTTACTTGGCACTTTATTGAAACAAAAACAATAAAACATGATTACTACAGTAGCCTAATCATGTGAACACACAAAAATATTAGGTAAAAGTGTTGGGTTGCCTCCCAACAAGCACTTTCCTTTTATGCCTTTTAGGCTAGGCATGATGATTTCAATGATGCTCACATAAAAGATAAGAATTGAAACATAAAGAGAGCATCATGAAGCATATGACTAGCACATTTAAGTCTAACACACTTCCTATGCATAGGGATTTTGTTATCAAACAATTTATGGGAACAAGAATCAACTAGCATAGGAAGGCAAAACAAGCACAACTTCAAGATTTTCAACACACAGAGAAGAAACTTGATATTATTGCAATTCCTACAAGAATAAGTTCCTCCCTCATAATAATTTTCAGTGGCATAATGAATGAATTCAATGATATAACTTTCACATAAAGCATTCTTTTCATGATCCACAAGCATAGAAAATTTATTACTCTCCACATAAGAAAATTTATTCTCATCAATAGTAGTGTGAGTAAACTCAACAAAATAACTATCATGAGAATCAAAATTAAAATCATGATGACAAGTTTCATGGTTATCATTATTCTTTATAGCATACATGTCATCACCATAATCATCATAGATAGCAACTTTGTTATCATAGTCAATTGAAGCCTCATCCAAAATGGCATATTCATCACTAAATAAAGTCATGACCTCTCTAAATCCACTCTCATCATTATAATCATCATAAATAGGAGGCATTTAATCATTATAACAAATTTTCACATCAAATCTTGGGGGACTAAAAATATCATCTTCATCAAACATAGCATCCCCAAGCTTATGGCTTTTCATATCATTAGCATCATGGATATTCAAAGAATTCATACTAACAACATTGCAATCACGCTCATCATTTATACCAAACATTCTATTGAATTCTTCTTATATCAATTGAGCACAATTTTCCTTTCCATCATTTTCACGAAAGACATTATAAAGATGAATAATGTGATGCAACCTCAATTCCATTATTTTGTAGTTTTCTTTTTATAAACGAAACTAGTGATAAAACAAGAAACCAAAAGATTCAATTGCATGATCCAAAGATATACCTTCATGCACTCACCTCCCCGGCAACGGAGCCAGAAAAGAGCTTGACGTCTACTACGCAACTTTATTCTGGTAGACACGTGTTGGGCCTCCAAGCGCAGAGTTCTGTAGGACAGTAGCAATTTTCCCTCAAGTGGATGACCTAAGGTTTATCAATCCGTGGGAGGCGTAGGATGAAGATAGTCTCTCTCAAACAACCCTGCAACCAAATAATAAAAAGTCTCTTGTGTCCCCAACACACCAAATAAAATGGTAATTTGTATAGGTGCACTAGTTCGGCGAATAGATGGTAATACAAGTGTAATATGGATAGTAGATATTTATTTTTGTAATAAGAACAACAAAAAACAGCAAGGTAGCAATTGATAAAATGGAGCACAAACGGTATTGTAATGCTTGAAAATGAGGCCTAGGGTCCGTACTTTCGCTAGTGCAATCTCTCAACAATGCTAATATAATTGAATCATATAATCATCCCTCAAAGTGCAATGAAGAATCACTCCAAACTTCCTATCTAGTGGAGAACATAAGAAGAAATTTTTTTGTAGGGTATGAAACCACCTTAAAGCTATTCTTTCCGATCAATCTATCCTAGAGTTCGTACTAAAGTAACACAAAGCTACTCTTTCTGATCAATCTAACCAAGAGTTCGTACTAAAGTAACACCATATGGTACACATCAACCAACTCTAATGTCGCCTAGATACTCCAATGTCACCGCGAGTATCCATGAGTTGATAATGAGATATGCATCAAACAATTTCAGATTCATAATACTCAATCCAACACAAAGAACCTCAAAGAGAGCCCCAAGATTTCTATCGGAGAAACAATGAAGAGAACGTGCATCAACCCCTATGCATAGATTACCCCAATGTCACATCAGGAGTCCGCAAGTTGAGTGCCAAAATACATATCAAGTGAATCAATATGATACCCCATTGTCACCATGGGTATTCATAGCAAGACATACATCAAGTGTTCTCAAATACATAAAAGTATTCAATCCGATAAAATGAAATCTCAAAGGGAAAACTCTATTCAGAAAACACCATATGATCCAACTATATTAACAAAGCCCGCGATACATCAAGATCGTGACATCTCAAGAACATGAGAGAGAGACAGAGAGATTAAACACATAGATACTGGTACAAACCCTCAGCCCCGAAGGTGGACTACTCCCTCCTCATCATGGTGGCCGCCAGGATGATGAAGATGCCACCGGTGATGATTTCCCCCTCTGACAGGGTGCCAGAACGGGGTCTAGATTGGTTTTTCATGGCTACAGAGGCTTGCGGCGGCAGAACTTCTGATCTAGGTTAACCCCGAGGGTTTTTGGAATATTTGTGGATTTATAGGGTAAAGAGGGGGTGCGAGAGGCCACCGAGGTGGGCACAACCCACCTGGGCGCGCCTGGGTCCCCAAGCATGCCCTGGTGGGTTGTACCCCCCTCGGGGCACCCTCCAGGTGTTGCTCTGGCCCATTGGTGGTCTTTTGGTCCATAAAAAATCCACAAAAAGTTTCGCGGTGTTTGCACTCCGTTTGATATTGATTTCCTACGATGTAAAAACCATGCAAAAAACAGCAACTGGCACTTGGCACTATGTCAATAGGTTAGTACCAAAAGTTGATATAAAATGATTATAAAACATCCAAGAATGATAATATAACAGCATGAAACAATAAAAAATTATAGATACGTTGAAGACGTATCAACTGCTTACATGATTATTGGCGAGCTAGCCCATCTGTGGGGTCGCGTGGACATCCATCACTTTGACCAACAACAAGAGAGAGGTTGTACAACAAAGGTGGATTCATCTTGGTCCATTTTACAGTACATCTTGGTGAGATACCGTCTCCTGCTGACTCAAAGTGTGTGTGTGTGTGTGGGCGGGGGGACTACTTTGCACTTTGCTAAATCTCCGTGGGGTCGGGGATGTCCGCTTAATTTTCGAGGCACATGTGCCACATCAAAGTTGTGAATTGGGTATTTAAATATCACACCACCTTTTTAATACATATAGTTGAGCTACCCGCAGGTGGTTCATATGTGGTCTCACCCCATCTCACGCTAGAAGCACACCATTTGTGGGCCCGCACATGGTCCACCTTTCACTGGAAGCGAAAGGGGGTGGGGTTTGACCATGACTCTGATAGGTATAGTCAGGGCCGGTACTGGCATTCCAGAGGCCCTTTTGCAAACTGAGAAAATGGGCCCTTATACTATATAATAGACAAAAAAAAATACTTCCACTCCTAACATGTATAGTGAAAAGTCATTATAAAAGAAATTGTAAATTTCATTAGCAAATATCATCTTAATAGACTGTGGTCCACGGATATATCATATGATTACAGGATTAGGTTACATGCTCCAACAACTCAGAAGTCTTAACATTGTTCTCAATTCTAGATCCAATTCGATAGAAACTTCAACTCCAACTCTAGCAGTCCAACCACAAACGTGTGTCAGAAAATATCAGCAGTCGTTTGTCTTTCACCTGAGATGTCGCAGCTAGCAAAATCTATCTGATTGCAATGTTGTAAAACAGGTGAGGAATCAAGCAGAAACAGGTCAAACACCATTACATCATTCATCATAACAGAAACAAATAGGCCAGGGTAAAAAAATGAGATCCAAAAAATTAGAAGGAACTACCTGGACTGAACTCCACGTCTCCAGGGCCTGCCCTCGAACGATCGGACCCTGACCACGGCTGCAGGCTGCTGCTCTTTGAGGCTCCATGTTCCTGCCAGGGCACTTGATGTGTCGCCGCTGGACGGCTCACCTCTGTGGATCCATTCGACGGGGCCCTTGGGTATTTATAAGGTGCAAAGTAATCCATTGGATTGGGATACAACGGAAAATTCATTGATTGGAGCTTGGGGAGTTGGGGTCCTAGCCTCTTAGGAACTCGGGACAATTAATTGAATTTGGGGAAGATGAGAACAGGAGGGAGACATGAGATGGCGGCGTGTTTCTAGGAGAGAGCGAAGGAAAGGATTAGGAATAGTTGACTTGCTCTTCGTGCGTGACTTCTTCCATTCGTACGTGTGCGTTACTTGCTCACTTCTAATTTTCTATACGAATAAAAATACATACCTGCAGAGGGTATGGGCCCCTGCTCGGGCTGGGCCCTAGTCCGTCGCACTCGCCGCCATGGCCCAGGGCCGGCCCTGGGTTTAGTGTTATGGTAGGGTGATATCTTAGACCTAGTTATTTGGGGGCATGCGTTCATACTTAGGATTCCCCTCCCACTGGCACGAAAGGGGAGGGGGGACAAGCAATACCGTGCGCTTTATGACACAGGTGCCACATTGAAGTTGTGCATTGGGTATTTGAACATTTAACACCCTTTTCATGCAAGTGTGTTCGTGTTCTGACCCTTTCCCGCGTTATTTTTTTTCTAAATTTAGAAACATTAGACAAGTCGGATGATGCAACACACACGGTTAGCTCACACTCCCCGTCTGCCATGCCCGTGCCCCTGTCACTTACATCACCACAGTACATTGGGATCCATGAGGCTTCCCTTGCAATCTCAGAAATATCTACCCGCCTTGTTGGGGATATAACCCCGAGGTACGACCCGCCCAGGAGGGGTCGGGTTACACCGTTGGCGACAAAATATGAAGAAGGTCCAAGAAAATGAAGCATGAAGACAAGTGGTGGTTTAAGAGGCGGGCATGGTGGTGGCCCAACACCTGGAAGTGTGAGTCGCCTGATGGTGACCTGTTTGGTAAGGCAAGGCGACTTAGAAATAGAGGTGGTCACGTTATGTGATCCGGCTCGGACTCTTGTAAGCCCCGGAGCCTCGAGCTGTGTATATAAAGGCGAGACCCAACGGCGGTTTAACTAAAAATAATTGATCGATAGTTAGGTCAAGCGATTCCACTCCCTTGTAATCGATATTCAAGTAATACAACTAGAAGCAGGACTTAGGCTTTTACTTCGTCGTGAGGGCCGAATCTAGGTAAACCTAGTGTTCTTTGTACCATTCAACCCCTTCAAGCTAACCTACGTTGCGATGGCTCCACACCTAAGTCCTTTCGCAAGGACATCTGCCGTGACGAAACCATGACAGTTGGCGCCCACTGTGGGGCCTGTGCATGGTGGTTTTGAGTTCTTGAAGGGATCTTTCCCAGGGACTGAAGGATACACCTTGGGCCAGATGACCAAGAGTCGCCGCGACAAGCTCTACATCGACAACGCTGGCCGGGGCTCCGACGCAGACTCAATTGAGTACGGGTACCGGGTCCCCTTTGGTGGAATCCACGTCTTCATCGGCAAGATTGGTGAATCTGAGCCTGAGCCGGACATCTACACCGACATTGTCGAGCCGGCTCGATGTGCGCAACCCTCCAGGGTTCAAACCCACCAGAAGCATGTCTTCGTTGCATGCGCACATGGCACGGACTTGGTGGAGAACTATGTGTCTGAAGGAGAGACTCTCGTCTACTCAGGTGATGAGTTCTTGACCGGAGAAACCGAGTCAATCTACTAGCTTTAGGACGGCATGCTTGGAGGCTATTCCCATGGCGACAGCTGGGGAGCCGCCAAGTAGGGCTACTATTTTTATGGTTGGTATGCAACCAATGGTAAAACTCATCAACGGCCGCTGCTATGACATCCGATTCAACTCCTGCTGTGGCAGCTGGGGCGAGTGCCTCAGTTCAGCCGCCGGCTCAA
Source organism: Aegilops bicornis (assembly GCA_021605145.1). Classification (NCBI taxonomy): domain Eukaryota; kingdom Viridiplantae; phylum Streptophyta; class Magnoliopsida; order Poales; family Poaceae; genus Aegilops; species Aegilops bicornis. Next base: position 299,275,216 of record CM038674.1, on the reverse strand, counting down.
GTTTTATCTGAGCTCTTGGCTGCTTTGACGACTCTGTTAGCCGCGGAGGTGCCTCCAACAAATCAAGCACAGCATAATGCAGAAGTTGCAAAGGTGCGAGATGAGGTGGACAAGGCCCAAGATGATCTTAATGCAGAGAACGCCAGGATGGCAATGGAGCAAGCTTCGATGGATGCCAAGTCACGGTGGATAAGGGAAGAAGCTTTCCACCTAAGTCTAGATCAGAATGCGTCCAATGTTGTTCTTCAAAGAAGGCACCAGAGCCGCCTGTCTCCATAGTTTTAGGGACATAACCATTTTAACACGCCGAGAGCAGGAACGAGTAACCCGCCTGGTGTAACCCGGGCTGCAGAGACGCCAGGGGCCGGGCAGGCGGCTCTAATTAAGTATGCTAATTCTGATCACACCAAAGACCCTGGATCTGACGATGAGAAGTCCAATAAGGGTAATAAGAGTAGTAATGGAAAAGGTCAGCAATAGCATATGGCAATGAACAACGGCAACAACCAAAGTAATGGTGGAAAATGCAGGCACCCTAACGGCGGGTCAGATCTTGTGGCTAACACCAACACTGGGTATAAGGGCGAGCGCCGCAACGGTAATGGCAAACAATCCTTTGGTGGGAAAATTTTAAATCTTGAGGCGATGTTTAATGAGCCTTGCCCAAAACACAATTTGCCTGATAAGCCGACGGCTCATGCTTGGCAGGACTGTTCCATCACGCGAGAATACAGGAATTCCAACTTCAATCAGAATCATGGCAACAATAATCACTACTAGGAAAAGGGCTATAGATAGGACTGATTCTAATGGCGCACCAGGTAAGTAGTGCGTCACTACTATATACTAATGGCGCACCGGTTCCTCGTGCGCCATTAGTGTGGAAGACACTAATGGCGCACCGTGACACTAATGGCGCACCGTGCTCACGGTGCGCCACTACTATTGATTTTTTTTCCCATTTTTCCATACAAACTAATGGCGCAGGATGGCAAAGTGCGCCATTACTAGTTAGAACTAGTAATGGCACACCCACCAAGACAAAGGCGCCATTAGTATATAATTTTTTTACTTTTTTGCAAACCTACTAATGGCGCACTATGCCAAAGTGCGCCATTAGTAGTTTAAACTACTAATGACGACCGTGCCACGGTGCACCATTAGTATATTTTTTACTTTTTGCAAAACTACTAATGGCGCATGTCTCCGTGCAGCGCCATTAGTATGTTGGGTTACTAATGGCGCATGGCTTAGTGGTGCGCCATTTGTAACTGGGACCAGCTAGATATTTTGGACAGCCACACCTACACACTCACTTTCCCCACTTCATTCCCCCACCTCCTTCTCTAAGCTTGTCGGCTGCATCCTCCTCCTCACCTCATTTGCACCATAGATTCATCAAAATTAAGTGGTGAAATTACCTTTTTTGATAGGTAAGTAAGGGGAAAGCTATCTTCATGTTGTAGATCTACTTTTTTTCTCCCTAGCTCGCTCCAACAACGTGCACATGCACTTTTTGTGGCCTAGCTAGATCTATGTATGTTTGTGGTGTCGCATATATGTTTGTGTTTGCAGGTACCGGTATTTGAAATGCGATAGTTGCCAATATTTTGCCGGAATGTTGATTCATTTCTGTTTCGGCGAGAATTTTGGCACTATGCATTCTTTTGGTCCTATTTTTAGGGAAGGTCATGCCAAATTTTTTCTTGGTTCTAAAATATCGCTTTTGCTCTACCCCGCAGCGACCATTATGGTCATACGATGACCGAAGGCATCGTGAATAGGTTTTAAGCTCCGCCAAGGCCGAGATGCTTCAAAAGAACGAGATGGAGATAAGATGTCCGTGTCGAAGATGCAAGATGAATAGCCTTATTGCGGACCCGGATTCCGGGCAGTAGCGGGACCACCTGCTCTTGCGTGGTTTCATGGATGGCTATCGGTGGCAAGGTGATGAAGATGACTATGAAGTCGTCCATGGGGGCTGGGCAAGAAATGAGGAAGGGCAACAAGACAACCACCATGGCGAGGGCGGGCGAGAAGACGAAGAATCTCCAGGACATGATCACGACGGTGATGATGTACACAATCATCATGTAGAAGATGTCGTACATGATGATGAGGAAGATCAAGACGAAGGGCATGATCATGAAGATGAAGATGCCGAAGCAGACGACGATGGAGGCTGGGTGCAGGACCCTCATATTCAAGAGCTGCTTCGCAAGGCAGACGGATAACGCAAGAGCTGCCGCCGAGAGAAAGCCAAGCTGGATCAACTAGAGATAGACGCGGTTACTCCATTGTATGAAGGATGCAGGCCCGAGGATACCCGCCGAAAGTAACGCTCATGGCTCACGGAGATGAAGGTAAAACACAAAATGACCGACGCATGCTTCGACGAGAACATGTCATTACGCACGAACGTCTTCCCAAGGGGAACAAGTGCCCGACCAGTTTCGAGGAGGCGAAGAAAATCGTGTGTCCTCTGGATTTACGGCACGTGAAATACCATGTGTGCATGAACAATTGCATCATTTATCGGGACGAGCACGCGGAGTCTACCATATGTCCGGTGTGCGGCGTCACTCGATACAAGAAGAGGAAGAAAGCTCCTCGAAAATTGGTGTGGTACTTTTCGATCACTCGCCTGCAGCGGTATTTCGCGGACCCTAAGGTAGCAAAGCTCTGCGTGGCACGAGGATAGGGAGGAGAAGAAGCGGGAAGATGACGGAAATGATCCGGAGATAAATAAAAAGACAAGATGCTGAGTCACCCTAAGGATGCGAGCCAAAGTGACAAGCGTTGAACTTTGAATACCCGTAATTTAGGAAGGATCCAAGGAACATCGTATGGGCGCGAGCATCGATGGAGTCAATCCGCTTTGGCAGCCAGAGAAGCACACATAGCACCTGGCCTGTGTTTGTGTGGATGTACAACCTTCCCCTGGTTGTGCATGAAGAGGAAGTACATTCACATGAGTATGCTAATTGAAGGGCCGAAACAACCAGGAACGTCATCAATCTGTATCTGGGGCTGTCAAGGAGGAGCTAGACACGGTGTGGAAAACGCCACCAATACGTGGGACACCGCAGAAAGAATATTTCCCTATGAGAGCCGCGACCGCTCACGATGGTGCACGACTATCTCGGTTACGGATATCTCATGGGCAGGTAGTCCACGGTTTTCTGGATGCGTAAGGTGCATGGATGACACAACGTATCGCCAGCTAGATAGAGATCCCGGGTCTTCGAAAACCGTGTTCATGGGACATCGAAGGTGGCTTCACGACATTGACCCGTGGAGGAAACACAAGGATCTGTTCGATGGTGAAACCGAACCCAGAAAACGCCCGTGTACGAGGAGCGGCGAGGAAATAGACGAGCTGTTGAAAAATTGGAAAGACTGCCCACTGCCGGGAAAAAAGGCGCCAGAGCGGGAAAAAAGCGAAGGCGCCAGAGTCAGCTTGCTGAAGGTATGGAAAACGAGGTCATTTTCCGGGACTTGCCGTCTTGGAAGATCCACCGTGTGCCTCACAGCCTTGATGTCATGCATATCACGAAGAACGTGCGTAGAGTCCGCTTGGTACCCTGCTCAACATGCCGTAGAGGACCAAAGATGGGCCGAAAGCAAGGGCAGACTTGAAATCAATGGGCATCGTGCAGGAGCTTCACACTAATGATGATGATGATGATGATGATGATGATGATGATGAGGCGAAGCAGACCACGTAAAGTCGTCGCCAAAGGCAAAAAGGCCAAGAAGACCGGAAATGACTACCTCCCCGTGCTTCACTCTAAGTCGAGGAGATCGAGCAGGTTTTCACCTGCCTCCTAGGAGTAAAACTTCCTTACGATTACGCGGGAAAGATAAGCAGATACCTAGACCCAGTGAAGCGAAGTTCAGCGGGATGAAGTCTCACGATCATCACGCGTCGATGACGCAGATACTTCCAGTTGCAATCCGTGGGATCATGGACGCGCACGTCCGTGAAACACTATTTGGCCCATGCAACTTTTTCGACGTCATCTCTCGGAAGTCGATTGGCGTGAGGCAACTCAGAAGGCTACAGGAAGAGATCGTGGTGATACTATGCGAGCTTGAGATGTACTTCCCGCCCGCATTCTTTGATGTTATGGTGCATCTGCTGGTCCATATCGTGGAGGATATCATCCAACTCGGGCCGACGTTCCTGCACAACATGATGCCGTTCGAAAGGATGAATGGTGTCATCAAAGGATACGTTCGGAACATGTCACGTCCAGAGGGAAGTATAGCCAGGGGCTTTTCGATCAAGAGTGCATCTCCTATCGCATTTAATTATCTAGGCATCGAGAACCCCGTTGGTCTGCCCGTCAACAGGCCCCTCGGCAGGCTCGCTGGATGGGGTCACCGTGAGGGTCGCCGCGAAATGCATGTCGACTACGAGGGTCGACTCGCCAACTTTGAAAGAGCAAACCTAGTCGCGCTACAACACATAGACGTGGTCGATCCTTGGGTGGTAGAGCACAAAACCTTTATTGATAAGACGTACAATGACCGAGGCCAATAGAGGATGGACGGAGATATACTCAAAGAGCACAACTCATGTTTCACGCGTTGGTTCAAGCAGAAGCTTCTGTCGTACCCTTTACATGAGGATTCTTCCGCGGAAGAACAACTCATATTCGCCTTGTCACAGGCGCCGAGCACAACCTGATGACCTATGAGGCGTCATTTATATCAACGGCTACACATTCTACACCGAGGACAAGGACATGAAGAACGATGGTTATCAGAACTCCGGGGTAACGATGGAATCCTACACCGGCAACGACAAGGACAGATACTATGAAAGGATCGAGGAGATCTGGGAGCTGAGCTACGCTGGAGAGAAGGTCCCGATGTTCCGTGTCAGATGGGCCAAGAGCGTCCTAAAAGAAGACCGGTATTTCACCACCATGGTTATACGAAGCCAAATCCAAGATCATGGGCATAAGCGTCACCTTGAAAAATGAGCCATGGGTACTGGCTTCCCAAGTGGACCAATGCTTCTTCATTACCGACCCGTCAAAGCCCGGTCGTGTTGTCGTGAGGAGAGGCAAAAGGAAGATCATCGGAATGGATGGAGTAGCCAATGAGCAAGACTTCAACAAGTACAGCGACCCGAAGATCGAACATGACGACGACGATGAAGTAGCAGCACACACCACAAGAAGAAGCAGGACCACCCTACCTAAAGGACGTCCGTTCCAGAGAAGAAATCCATTAGCGAAAAAGAAGGGCAAGAAGATTGTGAACATATAGCTAGCTAAGATCGATTGTATTTAAATCGTAGTCTTCATTTCTCGATTGTATTTCATAGGCACTTTTTGATATCCTTAATATTTTTAAATTTCATGGGCACTTTTTGAATTCATGAGGACACTTGATCTCGATCCCCCTCCATCTCGATCTCGATTCCCCCTCCATCTCGATCTCGATCCGCCTCCATCTCGATCCCACCCGCACCCTCCCCGCTTAGCTCCACCGCCGCCGACGACCCATCGCAACCCTCCCCGCTCCACCGCCGACGAGCACCCGGCCCCGCACTCCCCCGCCTCCACCGCCAACGGGCACCCCGCACCCTCCTGCTCCACCGCCGCCGAAGATATTTTCAAGTAACACATTTGAACATATTTATTAAAACATTATTACCGTATTTATACAAAAATATTACTGTTATGATTTAAACAAGTTTGAACATATTTAAACACAAATAAATATCAAACAGCATTTAAAATGCATAAAAAAATATTGGGAGCCTGGGAATCGAACCCAAGACCTCCTAGTGTGTGTCTTTGCGTCTTGACCGGTCGGGCTAGTGGGCGGGTTACGATGTAAATAGGGTTAGGTGGTATATAACCTGACAAGTCGGGCTAGATTAAAACAAAATTCTAATGGCGCACCGAGGGGAGGTGCGCCATTAGAATAGTCGTACTTATGGCGCACGAGGGGGTGGTGCGCCATTAGAACCCTCCCCCACTCCACCTACTGCCCTCGCACTGTGTCCTCCCTCCCTCCCTCGCCAGATTCCCCTCGATCGACCCCAACCGTACGCCGCCGCAGCCGCCCACGCGCCCCCGCCGCCTCCCTCTCCCCTTCCTCCCCCTCGAGCACCGCCTCCCCCCGAGCCCCGCCTCCCCCGCGAGCGCCGCCCCCTCCGTCCCCTCCGTCCCCTCCGTCCGCCGCGCCTGCACGCCCTAGGGTTCCGGCTCCAAGGTGGGTGGCAAGCTCGACACGCCGCCTCCTCCTCGACGCGCCGCCTCCTCCTCGACGTGCCGCCTCCTCCTCGACGCGCCGCCGCCCGCCGCCTCCTCGACGCCGGCGCCCTCCTACGGCAGCCTGCCGTTATCCCACAGGTGATTCCTCACCTCTCCCCCCTTCCCCTCCTCCCCCCTAGGCTACCTCCCGCAAGTACCACAGCCCTCTTCCCCCGTGTTCTAGGGTTAGCAAATTTGAGTGTCCTCTCGTGAGCCTCTCTTCAACTGTTTTTGCTGCTGTTTGGTTCTCAAGATGAGTAGCAAGTATAGTAGGAAGATGATGCATAGTAGGAAGATGATGCGTAGTATTGATGAATTTTTTCTTATGAAACTGAAATTATTAACTCCCTCTGTAATTTGTAAGACATCCAGTAATTTTCCTAAGTAATTGTGAAGAATTTATATACCAGAACATAATAAGAACCCTAATTAGTACAGTTTCCGTTAGCACACTGATAAGATATAACTTACAACTTTACAAGTATCTCTAGTCAAGTCTAATATTGCTTTTGCTTATATGCGGTCAATTTATCAACTTGATAACTAGTAGATCAGTAGTTTATATATTGTCACATTGACTAGGTTTCATACAAAAAAGATTCAGGTTACATAAATTTGTAATTTTATATGGCAATATTATATAGTGGTGAAAGGCTCAGCTCTGTCTGACTAATGCTATGCAATGTTATAAAATGGCATCCATTTTGGGCTGAAAAAATGTTATTTCATGAGTTGACAAACTATCTGCTAATACTTCTTCATTGTGAGTAGTTCCACTTTCAGTTTATAAGAAGTATACTATGCTTATAACTAAGCCAAATGTTTACATTATTCTTATTATTGTGCATGCTGTGATGTTCTAGACAGTTAAGTATTTGCAACCTTTCTTTGCTAAACTAGATCATGAATATGTCATTGCTTTTCAGTTGAGCTCCTAAGTGTACTATTATTCATTTATGATAGTTTGTGAGATACAGAAATAGATAAATTTAAGTTTGTAATGGCTAACAGCCACACATGTGAATCTGTTCTTGATACACCTTTTCCCTTTTCTTAGAATCATCATATACATCTGCATATTTCCGATTTCTAAGGAGGTAAAGGAATTGAAGTTCGATAAAGGTCAGAGCAGTTAAAGAACACCTCCAAGGTGAGAAATATGTTTAGTTAGGTACAGTTAGCATCATGTAAGAAAATGGCCATAATGTGCCCTGATAATGATGTGTTTTGTCATAAAAATATATAGTGGACTGCCATGATAATGACATGGTCCTGTGTTTGCAAGCTGTCATAATCTTGATTTACTTGACTTTTGAGCCTGCTAGTACTTTACTTCCATGAGTTGTTTTATTGACATGGCACATTTGCAATGGAGTTTTATATATCTTTAGCCACTGTTCATTAACAGCAAGTCAGTTTTGTTTATAGTTGAAAGTAAGTGTGTGTTTTGAAATTTTGACTGTTGGGGCATAGTATTGTAACTATAAGACCATGTATTTTCAGAATTGAGCTAAAGATTTGAGGGGGGGGGTAGTATTTTTGATTTAGAGCACCTTTGCTGGATGTATTTTACAGTAGCTGTTGGAATCAAAACAATGCTTGTGGGCTGTCCTGTTAAGTTGAGTGAGTCATTAGAGGGCAGATAGAGTGACCCACACCAATTAATGTTTATGAAGAAGAAGAATAAACCTGTTGCTGCTGCTATTATGCATCCTGGGAGGTTCTGGTTTGCTGTATCTCCACCAGTGTGGGTTGGTGAATGTGGATGATTTTTTATCCTGTGAACTCATTGTCTGCTACAAGAATTTGGTATCATCATGGTGTAATTTTGTTAACATTCTGGTTTTGTTAGATAGTGGCTACACTAATCTAGAGTGATACAATTTTCCTTCCCATTTGGTATCATCATGTTCAGTGTATACAGTTATAACATCATGTGGGTTTTTTAAGTCTGTTTACAGCTCAGGCGGGTTTTAACATCATGTGGGTTGGTGAATGTGGATGATTTTTTTTATCCTGTGAACTTGAATGTGGCAATGCTGTTTTCTTCAGAGGCTACTGTCAAAAACTTGAGCTACTGTCAAAAACTTGAACTTGAATTTGCAGGTACCCCGAGAGGCCCTTGAGTTTGCCGGAATGTCGATTAACTTCCGTTCCGCCAATTGGCATTACTCCATATGTTCTATTTTCAGCAAAGGTCATGCTAAAATTTTCCGTGAATTTTAGCATGACTTTGCTAAAAATAGGACATATGGGGTACTTATGACTAATGCATGGGCATGGTATCTTAGTACTTAGTTAAGTAGGATCAACTGCCCCGCCATTCTTGCTGCATTAAACCATAGGTGGCAATAGAGCCAAGTGATTAGGCCCAACTTAGAATTCTCCTTAGCATCGATTAACCCTAGATGATAAACCCAACATAGGTGGCAATAGAGCCAAGTGATTAGTGCCAAGTGATTAGGCCCAACCTAGGGTGCCTCGGCATCGATAAACCCTAAATTATGAAAACTTAACTTGGCTGCCCCGGATGCCTCGGTGTCGATGAGAACCTAAATGATGTACGCTTAGGCTTTTAGGGTGCCTCGGCGTCGACAAACCCTAAATGATGAAAGCTTAGGCTTTTAGGGTGCCTCGTGTCGACAAACCCTAAATGATGAGACCTTGATCTTGTTCCTTGACAATAACCAACTTTTTGACCAAACTTTTTCCTATTTAGAGCGAAACATGGCCCACAACAATGAGGCCGGTGGTTGAGGCTGACAAGCAATCAGGAGCTGTCCCAGGAGATGGAGGAACAAACTCACCGATATGAGGACGCCATGAAGACACCGATCCTGATTACACAAACCCTAGTGGCGTCGGGATGACACCACCGATGGTGCCGCCGAGGATGCCACCATCGATGATGGCGGCGCACACACAGATGGCAGCCAATCGAAGAAGCAAAGGAAGGACCGGCGTCCGAATGCGCTCCGCACCGTCAAGGAGGAATTCACTCAAGTGGACTTCGACGGGAATCCAACGGAGCCCAAACATATAGTCAAGGGGTACTCGGTTCAGCTCGGGTGCATTCTCCGGAGCACCGTCTCGATCAACACCGAGAACCTTAGGCATAAGGACCGAGGGAATTTGCGCAACCTCCTCTTCACGAAGTTGCACGAACGATACAAGTTCCCCGCCGAATTTGAAAACACACGCCTCTCAGGGAATAAAGTGAACAGTGCCGCCCTCACGAAGATGAGCACGGCCCTGTCTACTTGGAGAAGCGCGGTGAAGAAAATGATTGATAAAGGTGATAGTTATGAGAAGATCAAGGCGAAATATCCTTTGATGAGCGAAGATGAGTACAAGGAGTTCAAGATCAAGTCCTCGACCAGTGCAACCTCCGAATCAAGTCAGTGGGGGAAAGAAATGCGGGAGTTGAACTTAGGGGAACACAAACTCCGTCCCGGCGGTTCTGAGTGGCGGAGCCTATATGGGACAAGGAGGACGCGGAGCGTGCCGAGCAAGGCCTACCGCCCGCCGAGAAATACAGCGGTAACAAGCAGACCAGGAACTATGTCGGGCCCGGTACAAGGAGGACCCGATAACAAAGGAGCTTACCACCGATCCGAAGACCAGGCGCTTGAGCTTGTTCTCGTAAGGAATACACCCCGCGTAATTAGCTCCATATGGTTGCACTCTAATTAATCCCCAATATTTCTAAATGGTTCACGTTCCTTTCGCAGAAACCGAAAGCGATGCTGGGGTCGTCTCGAGCTCCCCTTCGACAGCCCTTTAAATAGGGCGTTGAACATAATGAAAAGCAAGGATAAGCTCACTAAGCCGATGTCACCTGGTCGTGTGGCGGCAAAGGCTTGTCCACAAAATGGGGTCATACTATACGGCTGGTGCGGAAGGAGAAAAAGGCCATCTCGGAAAGCCAGACGCGCGAGGTTGAAGCACTCAAGGCACAAGTGGCGCGGATTTCGGAGCTTGTCCAAGAGCAAGTGGAACAACAACTAGGAACGAAGCTCAACGCCATGGTGCCTACGTTGATTCATGGGTCGACGAGGTGGATTGCGGCGGCCAACAGGGCCTCCCGGTTCCCAGCTTCACGGCCGAACTTCGCCTGGCGTGCGGTAGCGCCATTGGTGTCTCCGCGGCGGCGCCATTGGTGTCTCCGGCGGAGGCGGTATTCGTGTCTCGCACCGCACGGCATTGGAGCTTAATGCACCCGGTGTACGCCGCCGGCACCTCGCCAAAGAAGCTCCCTCCGCCACTTACCGCCGCCGTTGGCGGTGCCTCGACATTAGCCGAGCTCGACGGCATCACGGTAACTAAGCCTCTCGGCCGATGACTTCATCTCCTTGCCTTTGACTGGGCATCCCTGACGCCCTATACATGTTTTCGCAGGGCACCGCCGACGTTCCTTGCACTCTTCTGCACTTCGTGGGCGCCGAGTTGGTCGATGTCGCCAAGGGCAGAATCGTTCAACCGGGAAACCGCATGTTCCACGGTAATCCGATGCCACCCACAGTGTATAGGGTTGAAGTGGTTCGGGTGCTGCCAGGCTGCGACGAGCTGTTACCTCCGGTTCGACCCACTGGGGCCGACGAAGAAGATGAGATGACCCTCAACGCCTGCGTAAACTGGCCGCTGCTTTGGTCAAGAGCCGATTCGCTTTGGGGCGAGGACACCACCCTACAGACATAAGACCGCCCGGTCGTGCGGCGCCAAGCCATGGCAAGAACGCCGCAACGCTACCGGACCTGCCGGACATCCCTATGTCGGACATCCCTATATGGCACAGGATCCAGACAGCCCTATGGCACGTGATCCGGACGACGACGACAACGCATTTATGATACATTTACCAAAGTCGATAAGTACTTTGCCGAACATGGGTACGCCGACGAAGTTCTGCGGGCCTCTTTCTCAAGAACCCAACCAAGACGACCGCAATCTAGCTGGTACGGCGGAGAAATCCAATTGCAATAGGCGTAAATGCGGCGTTCAGTTCTCAGGAGACGCCTCCACCTCCCGCCTTCACCGAGCCTCAGATAGCTGAGGTGCGAAATATTATCAGCCCCAACACGCTCAAGAAAGTGGTCTGTGAGCAGAACTCGGTCCCATTGCAGGAGATCAAGAAGAAGGGACGGAAACGAAAGACTAACAAAGGCGCCGGTGCGAGCCAGCCGGCACCGAGTTCGATTCGTGCTCAGGATGGGCCACCTTCACCTAAGGATATCTCGAGGAGGGTGCATGTGGCGGGTAGGGCGATGGTACCGCCAAATATGCTGAATGCTGCAACCGGTGCTATGCGGAGTCCGCACGACAGTGTTCTTTCTTTGGAGAAGCGGCGTCTGAGAGAGAATGATGTGGCATACCCGGTTTTCGTGGCCAAGGTGCTAGAGGGCAAGGGCTTTGCGGATGGCGACATCGGGGGTACGATCGGCCTGTGGTTTGATGACATCTTTGCTATGTTTAACCTTCATCCGCTGCACTACACCTTCGTTCGGCTGTTTTCGCTGAGTATGGAGATGCGGACCATTAGAGACAAGACCCCGGACATCGTGATAGTCGACCCCTTCTACATGCGTGCCAAGCACTTGAACAAATACTGGGGACCGCCAAGTTGCGAGTTCACACCTCGAAGGTGTCATTACGGCAAACCAGATAAGGATAACTTCCTTGTGGCTTACTTTCCCGAGTAAGTCATCCCTTAACCGCCCCGTAACATATGATTTCTTAGATTTTGATCGTTCTTTTTTTCTAACATTCTGTGTTATGTGAAGTGACACACATTGCACACTCATCCTCTTAAGCCCGAAATATTCCATGGCCACGTATTTCGACCCGAACCGTAACTCCAAGATAGACTACACAAATGTCAAGAAAGTTCTTGATGATGTTCTCCCAGGCTACGCCAAATCTGGAGGCACCTTCACCAGGGCAGTTCGTAAGTACGGCAAGCACATGTTCTCACACAACACAAAGTTTTGCTGTGTCAAGCAGCCGCCTGGCGGTCAGAAGGATGCCTACTACGCCCTCCATCACATGCGGGCGATCGTAAGGGACCATCATCAACTTCTGCTACCAGATAATCTCAAAGATTGGGCCGCGAGCTTGTCGGCGGTCTAGGACGGACCTCGGACAAGAATTCTTTCACATCCGGTCGGAGTTTGCGGACATCATCCATCAAGATGTCCTTCATACCTCGGGGCAGTTCTTCCTCGAGATATCAACTGTCCAACGGTGAGATAGATGAAATGCTACAAATGCAGGCGACAACGATGGCGATTTCATTACCATCACGACAGACGGCGGCTTCATCCACGCTCCCGTGCGATGAGTCGAGTCGAAAGTAGTGATGTGTAGTTCTGAAAACATTGATTAGCTCATGTTGTAATTAAACTTTAATGAATTCGTATGTCTCTTTGGTTTGGACAGTCGTTCAACTTAGATGTAATCGATGCTATTTATTAGTAGGACCATGAATCGTGCTATTAATGTATTGCTTTTCTCTTTCGATCCTTTTGTTGCATACTTACATATTGCTTATGTATTGTGCATTGTTTGGCTTGTGCATAGAGATGCCGTCGTATGTCGTGGTACAAGGGTAAGGTTCCCGAGTCTAAACGACTGGGAGGAGTGTCGGAGACAGGTTCACCGCTTCAGCGTAATGATTACAAAGGTTACACGACTAGGGCGGCGGCCGAATCTAGATATGCCCGCTATCTAGCCGGAGAGAGGAGGGAGCGTTGGAGGAACCGGATGAGGACCAGTTTGATCACAATGATGCTCATCGTGATGACCACAACTCTCTTTTATGTGATGGTAGTTTAGATGATCGATATCGACTTGTAATGTGAAGACAAACTCGATACTCGCGGTCTTGAGACTTGTAATGTTTTATCATTGTTCTGTCTTTTGATTTCGGAGTCTAATATGATGAATTTTATTCGGAGACTAATCTTCTATTTTATTCGATGAATCTGCTGTTGTTATGTTCTGCTGTCTATATTCTGTCCAATAATATATTTTGTAACCTGTGCAAAAATCAGAAAAGCAAAAAAAACCAAATATTCATACTAATGGCGCATCATAGTAGAGTGCACCATTAGTATGCCAAAGGATACTAATGGCGCATCAAGGCAGAGTGTGCCATTAGTGTGACAAAGCCCATGGTTACATATGGCCCCCCGGGAGGCATACTAATGGCACATGGAGTTACATACTAATGGCGCACTACCAGGTGCGCCATTAGTATATCAGATACTAATGGCGCACGGTGGTGCGCCATTAGTAAAAAATTCTAATGGCGTGCTACTAATGGCGCACCGGTAGTGCGCCATTAGTAGGCAAAACCGGTGCGCCATTAGTAGGCCTTTTCCTAGTAGTGAATGGCCCGCCTGGCGGGTCAGGATCCGGCTCGCAAGGGCCGGTTTTGGTGGCGGCGGCTTAATTTCTGGATATCAAGGACAGGGCAACCAGGGTGGTTATAACCAACAGTCTGGTCAGGGTAACCAGCAGTACTGATACCAGAGTAATCCAAAGCAGCTCAACGGGGGTCAATATCATGTTTTCACAACTAGTCTTTGCAAGCATGATCATAAGGTTCATAAACGCGCAGTCAATACTATTGAGCCAGTGGTACCCCAGTATTTGTGGTGGTCAGAGCATCCAATAACATGGAGTCGGGCAGATCACCCACCCCTGGATGAAAATCCAGGTCACTTGGCCTTGGTAGTGGCCCCTCAGGTCGTTGGTTATAAGTTCACTAAGGAACTTATGGATAGTGGCAGTAGTATTAACATCCTCTATTATGACACATTTCCGCGGATGAACCTGACTGATAAGGACTCAAGCCATCTTCCATAGTTTTCCATGGTGTAGTGCCTGGTAAGTCAGTGTACCCTGTGGGAAAAATTCCCTTAGAAGTGGCCCTTTGGTGATGAACATGACTACAGGGCAGAGTAGCTATGGTTTGAGTTGCTCAAAATTAAGAGTCCTTATCATGCCTTGTTTGGGCGGCCTACTTATGCCTAGTTTATGGCTCGTCCTTGTTATGTTTACATATAGCTTATGATTCCAGGACGTAAGGGCACTATTACGGTCCATGGTGATCGAAAGATTACTTGGGAATGTGAAGAAGGAGATGCAGCCTATGCTCAGTCAGCCTGTGCTACAGAGGAGCTAAAATTTTACAAGGATAATGTTGATCCGGCTGACATGACCCCTTTGAAGAAGACCACCACCAAGCAAGACCCTTTGTTGAAGATTAAGTTGGCTGATGATACTAAGCAGGTTGACTTTGTCCCGGGCGACTCATCTCAGCAGTTGACAATGGGGGCCAATATGGATCCTAAATAGGAAAGCGCGCTCATCGAGTTCATCCGTGATAATCGGGACATCCTTGCATGGAAACCTTCTGACATGCCGGATGTACCGAGAGAATTCGCAAAGCACACCCTTAATGTATGTGACGCCCGGATAATCATGCTACAGTAACCCTCAGCTAATGATGCCACGTCACCTCCATTACTATTGCTAAACTCGCGTTAGTTCAAAACGATTCAAATTTCAAATTCCAAATATGGCATACAACAAAAGTTCTCAAACAATAAAACCAAATGTTCGGAGTGAACCAAATAATACATAGGTAATTATGGTGGAGAAACCAAACTTTGATAAAATATTTAAACACCCTAAAACAATTAAAACAATAGTGAAAACAATTAAACAAATGCCTATTGAATTTATAAAATGCTAACACTATTTTATTATGGGTTAAGAATTAATCTCATAGTAGTTTATTGGTAAATACAAATTAGGCACTACTGGTAATTTTATAAAACTAAAAATAAAAGAAAATATAAAAACAGAAAACAAAACTAACAAAGAACAAAAAAAAATATGAAAAGGAAGCCCTCGCCAATCGGGCCAGCGGCCCAATGCCAAAGACCAAGACTGGCCGAAACGGCCCATCCGACCCACGGCCCAGCCGCCCCCACTCACTCGCCTTTAGCCTCCCGTCCCGAAACCCTAACCCTGGTCACCCCACTTCCCCACGTTCCCCACAACCCTCGCCTGTTGCTCGATCTGGATCGAGGAGACGCCCCACCCTCGGCGCGCCCCTCGGCTTATCGCGACGTGCCATGCCGTTGCCGGTGCCGACCCCGTCACCGGATCGCCAAGCACCGCCCCGGCCTGCCTCCTCTACGACGTCGTCGCCGTCCTCCTCCTCGCCCCCCCGTTGCCCCGAACCCCACGAACCCCCTGTGAGCCCCCGTTCTTCTCCTCCGCCTCGCCAAGACGCTGGCCAAGAATCCGTCCCCGACGCCCAGCGCTGACGCGCTGCACCAGCGCGATGGCCGGCTCCCTGCTCATGACCGCGCCTAACCCCGGCCGACGCCCCATCGTGCGCGCATGCCTATTGCCTCATCGTCCCGCCGTCTCCTAGCACCGTAGGTCCGCGCCCCGACAACTTCCGCCTCCCTGCTGCCGGCCCGCGCCCGGGGACCCCTTCCCCTTTCTCGTCGTGGCTCGACGCATCTGCCACGCCGCTGGCGCGTTGCCCCCGCCGCACGCCCGCCTTGACCGTATCCCCTCGCCTGCTCGGGATGGGTGCTAAGCGCCTGTGCCCGTAGCCCACACTCCGCTATGGCCCCCTATGGGCCTATGACAAGTGGGGCCTCAAGCCCCCAGAACATTAAAAAAAGAGATAAAAATATATATTAATAATAATAAAATATAATTAAATTAATTAATTAATTAAATTAATTAACTTAATTAATTATGTTTAATAAACCTAATTAAATAACTAACCTAACTAATCTGTTAATTAATCTAATTAACATGGTTAATTAGTTAGCAGACAATGACAGTGGGACCCACATGTCAGTTTGACTAGGTCAAATGACTAGTTGACTGCTGACATCACCCTGACATAATGCTGACGTCATAATTGCATTTTCTAATTAAATTACTTTTGTTAATTCTAGAAATGAATTAAAAACTTTGAAAATTAATATTAAATAAACCGTAACTCGGATGAAAATACTTTGTACATGAAAGTTGCTCAGAACGACGAGACGAACCCGGATACGCAGCCCGTTCGTCCACCACACACCCCTAACATATCAAACACGCAACTTTCCCCCTCCGGTTCATCTGTCCGAAAACGTGAAACACCGGAATACTTTCCCGGATGCTTTCCCCCTTCGTCGGTATCACCTACTACCGCGTTAGGGCACACCTAGCACCGCGTATTGCCTCGTTATGTTTGTGATACTTTGTTGGCTCCGTATTTACTGTTTCTTCCCCCCTCTTCTTCCCCGGTAGACCCCGAGACCGGCGCTGATGCCACCGAGTACGACTACATCGACGACGAACCCTTCTCTTGCCAGAGCAACCAGGCAAGCCCCCCCTTTGATCACCAGATATCGCCTACTCTTCTCTATACTGCTTGCATTAGAGTAGTGTAGCATGTTACTGCTTTCAGTTAATCCTATACTGCTGCATAGCCTGTCCTTGCTACTACTGTTGTTACCTTTACCTGCTATCCTACTGCTTAGTATAGGATGCTAGTGTTCCATAAGTGGCCCTACATTGTTGTCTGTCTGCCATGCTATACTACTGGGCTGTGATCACTTCGGGAGGTGATCACGGGCATATACTATATACTTTACACTGTTACATTACCTATGATATTGTTCGGAGATGGGGGCTGAAAGGACAGGTGGCTCCATCCCGGTAGAGGTGGGCCTGGGTTCCCGACGGCCCCCGACTGTTACTTGTGGCGGAGCGGCAGGGCAGGTTGAGACTACACAGGTGAGAGGTGGGCCTGGCCTGGTCGGCGTTCGCGGATACTTAACACGCTTAACGAGATCTTGGTATTTGATCTGAGTCTGGCCATTTGGTCTATACGCACTAACCATCTACGTGGGAGTAGTTATGGGTATCCCGACATCGTGGTATCAGCCGAAGCACTTCGTGAAATCATCGACTAAGTGGCGCGCGCCGGATTGGACTGGAACGCCTGTAGGCTAGGTCTGCTTCGTCACAGACGCAACGTCTTGGTGTGCTAAGGCGATGGGCCGGACTGTGCACTTAGGTTTAGACCGGCGTGCTGGCCTCTCTGTTGTGCCTAGGTGGGGCTGCGACGTGTTGATCTTCCGCGGCCGGGCATGATCCAGGAAAGTGTGTCCGGTCAAATGGGATCAAGCGTGTTGGGTTATGTGGTGCACCCCTGCAGGGAAGTTTAATCTATTCGAATAGCCGTGATCTTCGGTAACAGGACGACTTGGAGTTGTACCTTGACCTTATGACAACTAGAACCGGATACTTAATAAAAGACACCCTTCCAAGTGCCAGATATAACCCGGTGGTCTCTCTCTCTCAGGGTTACGAGGAGGGGATCGTCGGGTAGGATTATGCTATACGATGCTACTTGGAGGACTTCAGTCTACTCTCTTCTACATGTTGCAAGACGGAGGCTGCCAGAAGCGTAGTCTTCGACAGGATTAGATATCCCCCTCTTATTCTGGCCCTTTACACATATATCCATGCATATGTAGTGTAGCTCCTTGCTTGCGAGTACTTTGGATGAGTACTCACGGTTGCCTTGTTCCCCCTTTTCCCCCTATCTCTACTCGATTGCTGCGACCAGGCGATGGAGCCCAGGAGCCAGACGCCACCGTCGATGACGACTTCTACACCGGAGGTGCCCTACTACGTGCAGCCCGCTGACGACGACCAGGAGTAGTTAGGAGGATCCCAGGCAGGAGGCCTACGCCTCTTTCAATCTGTATACCAGTTTGTGCTAGCCTTCTTAAGGCAATCTTGTTTAACTTATGTCTGTACTCAGACATTGTTGCTTCCGCTAACTCGTCTATGATCGAGCACTTGTATTCGAGCCCTCGAGGCCCCTGGCTTGTATTATGATGCTTGTATGACTTATTTTATTTGTAGAGTTGTGTTGTGATATCTTCCCGTGAGTCCCTCATCTTGATCGTACACATTTGCGTGTATGATTAGTGTATGATTGAATCGGGGGCGTCACATGTTGGTATCAGAGCCGACTGCCTGTAGGAATCCCCCTTCCACACTCCTTGGCCGAAGTCGAGTCTAGACGTTGCAAAAACTTTTACTAACATGGCTGTGCGGCCCATGGGCCCACATCGCCATTGGGTGGTATTAGGATCTTTTATTCCTCGTCTATACTCTGGGACTCTGACCTCTCTTCTATTCGGGTTAAATGATTTTGCTAAAATCTAACTCTAGGTTCCCGTCACTACTTCCTCCCGGAGAGCCCCTTATTACAACGATCGCCTGCTGCACCAGAAGGTTCCGAAGATACTATTCGTTGTTTCCCGAGACGCTTGTGCCGACCGCTTTTGCAAATCCCTACCACTATTATCGGTATGGATAACTGGACACACTTGCCTACATTCAATCCCATTGATCTTGTTATTACAGGATGCCCTGGACTGCTCTCCGTTGTTCCGAGAATCCTTTGAGCTTACTGCCCTGAAGTTCTTGCCTAATGAATACCCCCTACGGATAATTTCTCCCATTTATCGAGTATCCGCTCAGCCCCAGTTGTTCAGGTGTTTCCCAAAAGTCTTCAAAGTGCCATTCGACCTTCCGAAAACCCTGAGTAGCCTGTTGCTTTTGGAATTTCTTGTTTGCTTTCATTATGGTTAATCCCATAAGTATAGTAATCATATTGGCATGCTTTGTCACCATCATTTTGAGTCCATTGATTCAATACGTTGTGAATGTTCACAATCATCAGTCGAGTCCTAGGATTATCTTTCTAGCTCAGACGTCCTTTTGAACATGAGCTGGTTCTCGACCAAACTATCTGTCGTCGATTTTGCCTCTGGTATATTCAATTGAACCATCCTTGATCAGAGCGTCTGCTTCTCATCCTTTGTTTTGGAAATCATAATTCCTTTGCACTTAAGCTTTGAATTATTCAGATGATTCCATAACCTGTTGCATTTGCA
Organism: Aegilops bicornis; assembly: GCA_021605145.1. Lineage (NCBI taxonomy): Eukaryota > Viridiplantae > Streptophyta > Magnoliopsida > Poales > Poaceae > Aegilops > Aegilops bicornis. The sequence goes on along the minus strand of CM038674.1, from coordinate 299,255,943 downwards.
TTCCCTCCTCTTCTGGTTGAGTATCGATACTCACATCAGATCCTTGGTGGACCATCAAGTCCTTTGTTGGATTGTTATCCCATGTTGTCTTTCACATTTGATCACTTTGTGAGTTCTTCCCCTGATACATAATGCCTTTGTTAAGTTGTATCCTCTACTTGGCCAACCATGCTCTGCTTTCGGGCTTGTGTTATTTACTTTTTAAACTTGTGGTATATGCTTCTAAGAAGCCCCTATGGGTTGAACATATTCCTTCTCTAAATCGTGTGAACCCGAAAGTTTCACGAGCCATACTCTTCTGGTGTTTCGCCAGATAAAATTTCAACACTGCAACTTCATCGAACGCGAGAAGTGAATGAAAGGTTATGCATTGGAGAAGTGGGAGTCGACCTTGAACCTTGCGTTCATGCCCATGGACACGATGCTGATCTTATCATGGATGCTTCTCTTAAACCCTATTCGGTATAGGTTCATCTTATATATGGGAATTGGTCTTTTGCAACCGTGGTTCCGACCATGATTGTTCTTCTTTGATTCCATTTCTCGGACAAGTTAAAACAATTGTCTTCTATGGATCAATACACCAGTCCAACCTTTACTTTGATCTTGTGTCCAGTATTACCCCCCTGGTATCTCGAGATTATCTTGGAACTGCATAACTTCTTATGAGTTCTTCATCAAGTACTACATTCTCACTGATTACAGTTTTCATGGGCTCTGAGTTATTAAACACTCAAAGACATCGATAACTGAACCGAGTCTGCCCTACGGTTCAAAAACTCTTGATAATCTTCTTTAAGACCGAGTTTGTACTCGATCATGTCATACCTAGCCTGATCGGCTATATCATTAACGTGCTAAATCTTAACTGTGCTACATGGTCCTTCTTCCCGGAACACAATTTTCGGCCATTGAGCAAGGCTTACGTTGATTTCCTTGGCTTATCATTCCACCTCGCATAACAAGCTTGGTTTTGAGTTTGTGTCCTACCTATGGTTCCAATAACCTCTTGCTTCATCATTCTTTTGACTTGATGTGATCGCGGATCGATTACATCTTCATGTAATCTCTCGACACATGTGTCGTGATCATTATCAACATTCTGAGCTATTCCAGAATATCGATCAAATTCATGATGAGAATTACCATCCTTGCCCCTCGATGATTTGTGATGTCATTGACTACTTCCTTGCCTTCTTTCCAACAGAAACTTGTTCATGTTGTGGCTATACCTTGAGTTCCTTGTTAACCGACTTATGTTATGTTCTACCTTGAAGTATTACCATCTCCTATGTCAAGAATGTCGTGAGAAATTCACCACCTCTTGAGAATTCTTGGTATGGTGATACTTCTCACCCTCACCATTCTTTCTTGGTACCCGTGTTGTTTCTAACTGGAATACCGACATTTGAACTATGATGTGTGAAATTCAAAACTTCTAGCAACCCTATTGCTTTGGAGTGAATGGTCGAGTTTCATTCCAATTCTTTTGTTCGTCAAGTCAGCATTCTAACATTGATCGTGCAACCCAGCCCATATTTCGGGTGCACCTTTCAACCAATGTTTAATTGTGTATGTCTTTCCTCGGGCATACAACATTATATCGTTTGAATTGACAAGTGTCATCTTCTTGTTCACCTTATTGTGGAAAGTCATCCGTTTGGAATTCTCGATGAATTGTCGCTGAGCCCATCAGCCACCTTATCATCCCCTCCTTGGTTTAAGGATGAACTATTGCTTCAAGAACCCGCTCCCGTAGTTCATTTCCTGAGAATCTTGAAATGTCATTTCGTCTATTTGTGTTGCACCTTTCTTCTCAAGCATCCTGAGTCTAAGGTATCCTGCCACCTATCTGAACTGAGTCTTGGTCTGATATGATGGTTGGAACATAATTCCAAGAGTTATAACATTGGTCTTTATATGACCCGGTAAGGTGATGTCATGCCTAGCACATCTGGCCGGAGGACCTATTGTTATCGATTCCTTTTCAGCAAGGTTATCCATTCTTCCATGAGGAAACTGTAAGACTTATTCTATAAGTTGTCTTTGATGGATCCTTAGTATCTAAAGTCTGGCCTTTGATTGAAACACCATATCATTGCTACCTGAAGCATGTCTGTGGTGCTCTGTTCATCACCAAGAACATTTGAAGCACAATGCTAAATTCTCTTTATCAATTATCCAAACACCGTTGTATGGGTAAGGTCTTGAAATTCCTCTCCCCTTACCTACTTTCTATCCCGTCGTGGATATCTTGCTCTACTTGTCCTTGGGAAGGATATACCCCTGAAACATGTGTTTAAACACATTTTCCTTTCCATTGTTCTGATTATTCTGATAATCGTATTTTCCTTTCTATTGTTTTGTTTAACCTTTCTCGTAATCCGACTTAACTAAGCAGTGATAATTCCCTGCTTAGGTAAGAACCTTGTGGTACCACGTTGTTAGTAAGACCGTGCTACTATTGTTGATGACATTTCGGTAACCCCCGATGGATGAGAACTTTGCCTATTGGTCCGACTCGTTCAACGAGCAGGAAAATGGTTCTCTTCGTCCCTCGCCTTTGGTACCAACGTTGTTGCCAACATAACTGACAAGCTATCCTCTAACCTGCCTTGCTGTCATGTCCGTGCAAGATGTCAGTGCCCTTCCTACTTTTAACACACATGGTGGGCCCATAACCCACAGTTCCACAGGATCGAAACCTAACTCTCCTACACCCCCTGTTCCCAAGGTTGTTCCTCGTGTGTGACCTCGTATGTAATTCACGAGCCATCTTCCGAGGGATCATCAAATCTGTTGCGGACGCAATACTTATTCCCGGTTGCTTTGAGCCCCTTTCACGCCCTGTTTTAGGCATCGAACGGTTGCCTGCTCGCTCGAAACTTCCCATGAAACCTCATTACTTTTCTCCCGATATTTCCTTAAGTTTCAATTCGAGAGTTACTTTCTGCCACCTTCCTCGATGATATCGACCAGATAGTCAACCTGGTAGAGGTTCGTTCTCCCGGAATACCCCCTTAATTTTACGTAAGTACGATGGAGTTCCCGAAGGAAGGACGACAACTTCATCTTGATGACCAGAAGCAGAGAAATGAAGACATCAATGTAATGGATCAACCTCTTCGAGAAGAACAACCAAGACCAAGAACACTCCCTGGAATTTTGTAACCTGAACATTCCCCCTTTTACTTCCTCTTAAATCTCGGGACGAGATTTCTTGTAGTGGAGGAGAATTGTGACGCCAGGATAATCATGCTACAGTAACCCTCAGCGAATGATGCCACGTCACCTCCATTACTATTGCTAAACTCGCGTTAGTTCAAAATGATTCAAATTTCAAATTCCAAATATGGCATACAACAAAAGTTCTCAAACAATAAAACCAAATGTTCGGAGTGAACCAAATAATACATAGGTAATTATGGTGGAGAAACCAAACTTTGATAAAATATTTAAACGCCCTAAAACAATTAAAACAATAGTGAAAACAATTAAACAAATGCCTATTGAATTTATAAAATGCTAACACTATTTTATTATGGGTTAAGAATTAATCTCATAGTAGTTTATTGGTAAATAAAATTAGGCACTAGTGGTAATTTTATAAAACTAAAAATAAAAGAAAATATAAAAACAGAAAACAAAACTAACAAAGAACAAAAAAAATATATGAAAAGGAAGCCCCTCGCCAATCGGGCCCAGCGGCCCGGCCAAGACCAAAGACTCGGCCGAAACGGCCCACTCCGACCCACCTGGCCCAGGCCGCCCCCCACTCACTCGCCTTAGCCTCCCCGTCCCGAAACCCTAACCCCTGGTCACCCCACTTCCCCCCCACGTTCCCCACAACCCCCTCGCCCTGTTGCTCGATCTGGATCGAGTGAGACGCCCACCCCCGATGCGTCCCCGGCGCCATCGCACCGGTGCCATGCCGTTGCCGGTGCCGACCCCGTCACCGGATCGCCAAGCACCGCCCCAGCCTGCCTCCTCTACGACCTCGGCGCCGTCCTCCTCCCCGCCCCCGTTGCCCCGAACCCCACGAACCCCTGTGAGCCCCGTTCTTCTCCTCGCCTCGCTTCGCATGCGGCTCGGCAGCCGTCCGACGCCAGCGGCGTCGCGCCCACGCAGCGGCACCCGCTCCGTGGCGGCTCCTCGCTCATGACCACGCCTAACCCGGCCGACGCGCCACTGCGCGCGCGACGCTTATTGCCTCATCGTCCGCCGCCGCTTAGCACCGTAGGTCCGCGCCCAAACTCCTTCCGCCTCCCTGCTGGCGGCAGCGCCGAGACCCTTCCCCTTTCGCCGTGGCTCGCATCTCTGCGCCACGCGCGGCGTTCGGCCCCCGGCCACGCACGCCCGCCCGTTGACCGTATCCCCCTCGCCAGTTCGGGATGGGTGCTAGCGCCCCTGTGCCCATAGCCCACACCCGCTATGGCCCCCTATGGGCCTATGACAAGTGGGGCCTCAAGCCCCGAGAACATTAAAAAAAAGCGATAAAAATATATTAATAATAATAAAATATGATAAAATATAATTTATTTAATTAATTAATTAATTAAATTAATTAATTATGTTTAATAAACCTAATTAAATAACTAACCTAACTAATCTGTTAATTAACCTAATTAACATGGTTAATTAGTTAGCAGACAATGACAGTGGGACCCACATGTCAGTTTGAGTAGGTCAACTGACTAGTTGACTGCTGACATCACCCTGACATAATGCTGACGTCATAATTGCATTTTCTAATTAAATTAATTTTGTTAATTCTAGAAATGAATTAAAAACTTTGAAAATTAATATTAAATAAACCGTAACTCGGATGAAAATACTTTGTACATGAAAGTTGCTCAGAACGACGAGACGAACCCGGATACGCAGCCCGTTCGTACACCACACACCCCTAACATATCAAACACCCAACTTTCCCCCTCCGGTTCATCTGTCCGAAAACGCGAAACACCGGGAATACTTTCCCGGATGCTTTCCCCCTTCCTCGGTATCACCTACTACCGCGTTAGGCCACACCTAGCACCGCGTATTGCCTCGTTATGTTTGTGATACTTTGTTGGCTCCGTATTTACTGTTTCTTCCCCCCTCTTCTTCCCCGGTAGACCCCGAGACCGGCGGTGATGCCACCGAGTACGACTACATCGATGACGAACCCTTCTCTTGCCAGAGCAACCAGGCAAGAGCCCCTTTGATCACCAGATATCGCCTACTCTTCTCTATACTGCTTGCATTAGAGTAGTGTAGCATGTTACTGCTTTCAGTTAATCCTATCGCTGCATAGCTTTGTCCTTGCTATCTTGTTGTTACCTTTTACCTGCTATCCCATCGCTTAGTATAGGATGCTAGTGTTCCATCGGTGGCCCTACATTCTTGTCCGTTCGCCATGCTATACTATTGGGCTGTGATCACTTCGGGAGGTGATCACGGGCATATACTATATACTTTACACTGTTACATTACATGTGATACTGTTCGGAGATGGGGGCTGAAAGGACAGGTGGCTCCATCCCGGTAGAGGTGGGCCTGGGTTCCCGACGGCCCCCGACTGTTACTTGTGGCGGAAGGGCAGGACAGGTTGAGACTACCTGGGTGAGAGGTGGGCCTGGCCCTGGTCGGCGTTCGCGGATACTTAACACGCTTAACGAGATCTTGATATTTGATCTGAGTGTGGCCATTTGGTCTATACGCACTAACCAGCTACGTGGGAGTAGTTATGGGTATCCCGACGTCGTGGTATCAGCCGAAGCACTTCGTGACGTCGGCCGATCGAGTGGCGCGCCGGATTGGACTGGAACGCCTGTAGGCTAGGTCTGCTTCCGGCCGCGTACGCAACGTGCAGGTGTGCTAAGGGCGATGGGCCCAGACCCCTGTGCGCTTAGGTTTAGACCGGCGTGCTGGCCTCTCTGTTGTGCCTAGGTGGGGTTGCGACGTGTTGATCTTCCGCGGCCGGGCATGACCCAGGAAAGTGTGTCCGGCCAAATGGGATCAAGCGTGTTGGGTTATGTGGTGCACCCCTGCAGGGAAGTTTAATCTATTCGAATAGCCGTGATCTTCGATAACAGGACGACTTGGAGTTGTACCTTGACCTTATGACAACTAGAACCGGATACTTAATAAAACACACCCTTCCAAGTGCCAGATATAACCCGGTGGTCGCTCTCTCTCAGGGTTACGAGGAGGATCGTCGGGTAGGATTATGCTATACGATGCTACTTGGAGGACTTGATCTACTCTCTTCTACATGTTGCAAGACGGAGGCTGCGGAAGCGTAGTCTTGACAGGATTAGATATCCCCTATTATTCTGGCATTCTGCAGTTCAGTCCACTGATATGGCCCTTTACACATATATCCATGCATATGTAGTGTAGCTCCTTGCTTGCGAGTACTTTGGATGAGTACCCACGGTTGCCTTGTTCCCCCTTTTCCCCCTATCTCTACTCGATTGCTGTGACCAGGCGATGGAGCCCAGGAGCAAGACGCCACCGTCGATGATGACTTCTACACCGGAGTTGCCCTACTACGCAGCAGCCCGACGATTTACCGTGAGTAGTTAGGAGGATCCCAGGCAGGAGGCCTGCGCCTCTTTCGATCTGTATCCCAGTTTGTGCTAGCCTTCTTAAGGCAATCTTGTTTAACTTATGTCTGTACTCAGATATTGTTGCTTCCACTGACTCGTCTATGATCAAGCACTTGTATTCAGCCCTCGAGGCCCCTGGCTTGTATTATGATGCTTGTATGACTTATTTTATTTGTAGAGTTGTGTTGTGATATCTTCCCGTGAGTCCCTGATCTTGATCGTACACATTTGTGTGTATGATTAGTGTATGATTGAATCGGGGGCGTCACCATGTGGATCCTAAATTTAAGCCCGCCAAGCAATTTCTTCATCGTTTCAATGAAGAACGACATAAGACTATTGGAGAAGAGGTGGGTTGGCTCTTAGTAGGTAGGTTTATCGTGGAGGTTTTTCACCCTAAGTGGTTGGCTAACCCGGTGCTGGTGCTTAAGAAGAACGGTACTTGGCGTATATGTGTTGACTACACAGATCTTAACAAAGCTTGTCCAGCTGATCCATTTGCTCTCCCTCGTATCGACCGGATCATTGATGCCACGGTGGGTTGTGAGAGTTTATGTTTCCTCGATGCATATTCTGGTTATCATCAGATCAAGATGGCAGTTAAGGACCAAGATAATACATCTTTTATCACCCCTTTTGGAGCCTTCTATTATGTTTCTATGCCTTTTGGGCTTAAGAGTGCTCAGGCGACTTATCAACGTTGTGTTCTGAATTGTTTTCATGATCAGATTGAGCATAATGTGCATGCTTATGTGGATGATATTGTGGTCAAATCCAGAAAGGAGACTCTACTAGATGATCTAAGGGAGACTTTGACATTCTTCGGGTCTGTGAGATGATGATTACCCCGGCAAAGTGTGTTTTTGGTGTACCTGCAGGCAAGCTGTTGGGTTCTCTATTCTCCGATAGGGGTATTGAAGCTAACCCGGACAAGATTAAGGCTCTCACTTCATTGGCTAAGCCAGCGTGTGTCAATGACGTCCAGCACTTGCCGGGTCGTGTCGCGGCTTTAAGCTGGTTCGTAAGCCGCCTAGGAGAGAAGGAAATTCCTTTATACCAGATGATGAAGAAGACAGATCATTTTGCCTACAGTGACACTATTGATAAGGCGTTTGAGGCACTTAAAAAGCAATTAGATGAGCTGCCCGTCCTGGCTGCTCCTGTGGAGAAGGAGCCTTTGCTTTTGTATTTGGCTGCTAACAGTAAGGCTGTCAGCGTGGCAATTGTTGTAGAGCGCAAAGAGGCGGGCAAAGAATACCCTGCTCAGCAGCCGGCTTATTATGTCACTTAGGTATTAATTGAGTCCAAACGGCGATACCCACATTGGCCGAAATTGGTATATGGGGTGTTCATGGCGAGTCACAAGTTGAAGCATTATTTTCTTGGTCACCCTATTACTGTGGTCAGTTCTGCTCCCTTGGGAGACATTATTCAAACAGGGAGGCCACAGGCCGGATTGCTAAGTGGTCAATAGAACTCAGACCTCGTGGTTTGAAATATGTGCCAAGAACATCTAGCAAATCTCATGCTCTAATGGATTTCATAAATGACTAGACGGAGTTGCAGACGCCTGAGGAGAAGCCTGATAACACATATTGGATGATTCACTTTGTTGGGTCCAGGCAATTAGAAGGCTCAGGGCCTGGAGTTATCTTGACTTCCCCACAAGGTGACTAATTTTGTTATGTTTTGAGGTTAATGTTTCCTTGTACTAACAATCCAGACGAATATGAGGCTTTACTCCATGACCTTCGAAAGGCCAAAGACATGAATTTAAGCTGGGTCAGGTGTTTTGGCGACTCATACCTTGTGGCTCAACAAGTTTTAGGCACATGGGATTCCAAAGACCCGCTCATGGTGGCTTATCGCCGGGCGGTTGACAATATTGCTGGTCACTTCAAGGGTTACCAGGTGGAACACATTGATCGAAGGAAGAATGAGGCGGCTGATGCCTTGAGACGGCTTGGTTCTCAACGTAAGCCGGTGCCTCCTAATGTGTTTCTTGATGTATTACAGAATCCTTTAGTCAAGTTACCATCAGAAGGGGGCCTTGCTATTCCTGACCCGGAGGCGCAGCTGGTGGCGGCTCGCCAAGCTATTCCTGATTGGACACTTCCCTACTTGGCTTATATGAAAGGGGCGAGTTACCTGAGGATGAAGCTTTGGCAAGACAAATAACTAGTAGGTCTAAGTTTATGACTATTGTCAATGGGGAGTTACACCGATGGAGTGTGACAGGCGTGTTTCAATGTTGTGTTTCTCATGAAGAGAGCTTCTACATCATGCCGGCTCTAAATCTCTAGTGGCTAAAGCTTTTCATCATGGGTTTTATTGGTTGAAGGCTCATGCTGATGTAGAAGATATCGTCAGTAAGTGTGATGGATGTCAGAAATTTTCTCGACGAGCTCATGTGCCAGTGATGTCTACCACGCAACCTTCTTCTTGTAGACATTATTGGGCCACAAGTGCAGAGGTTTGTAGGACAGTAGCAAATTTCCCTCAAGTGGATGACCTAAGGTTTATCAATCCATGGGAGGCGTAGAATGAGGATGGTCTCTCTCAAGCAACCCTGCAACCAAATAACAAAGAGTCTCTTGTGTCCCCAACACACCCAATACAATGGTAAATTGTATAGGTGCACTAGTTCGGTGAAGAGATGGTGATACAAGTGCAACATGGATGGTAGATATAGGTTTTTGTAATCTGAAAATATAAAAACAGCAAGGTAACTAATGATGAAAGTGAGCGTAAACGGTATTGCAATGCTAGGAAACGAGGCCTAGGGTTCATACTTCCACTAGTGCAAGTTCTCTCAACAATAATAACATAGCTGGATCATATAACTATCCCTCAACATGCAACAAAGAGTCACTCCAAAGTCACTAATAGCGAGAATAAACGAAGAGATTATGGTAGGGTACGAAACCACCTCAAAGTTATTATTTCCAATCAATCCGTTGGGCTATTCCTATAAGTGTCACAAACAACCCTAGAGTTCATACTAGAATAACACCTTAAGACACCAATCAACCAAAACCCTAATGTCACCTAGATACTCCAATGTCACCTCAAGTATCGGTGGGTGTGATTACACGATATGCATGACACAGTCTCAGATTCATCTATTCAACCAACACATAAAACCTCAAAGAGTGCCCCAAAGTTTCTACCGGAATCAAGATTTAAAAACGCAGCCAACCCCTATGCATAAGTTCATGGGCAGAACCCGCAAGTTGATCACCAAAACATACATCAAGTGAGTCACGTGATATCCCATTGTCACCACAGATATGCACGACAAGACATACATCAAGTGTTCTCAAATCATTAAAGACTCAATCTGATAAGATCACTTCAAAGGGAAAACTCAATCCATTACAAGAGAGTAGAGGGGGAGAAGCAACATAAGATCCAACTATAATAGCAAAGCTCGCGATACATCAAGATCGTGCCAAATCAACAACACGAGAGAGAGAGATCGAACACATAGCTACCGGTACATACCCTCAGCCCCGAGGGTGAACTACTCCCTCCTCGTCATGGAGAGCGCCGGGATGATGAAGATGGCCACCGGTGAGGGATCCCCACTCCGGCAGGGTGACGGAACAGGGTCCCGATTGGTTTTTGGGGGCTACACAGGCTTGCGGCGGCGAACTCCCGATCTCTTCTGTCCTCCTATGGTTTTAGGGTATATGGATATATATAGGCGGAAGAAATACGTTAGGGGAGCCACGAGGGGCCCACGAGGGTGGAGGGCACGCCCTAGGGGGGTGGGCACGCCCCCCTACCTCGTGGCTCCCTCGTTTCTTTCCTGATGTGCACTCCAAGTCTATCAGGTTGCTTTCCTTCCAAAAATAACTTCTCCAGAAGGTTTCATTCCGCTTCGACTCCGTTTGATATTCCTTTTCTTTGAAACACTGAAAAACAAGGGAAAAAACAGGAACTGGCACTAGGCTCTGGGTTAATAGGTTAGTCCCAAAAGTAATATAAAAGTGTTTAATAAAGCCCATAAACATCCAAAACAGATAATATAGTTGCATGGAACAATCAAAATTTATAGATACGTTGGAGACATATCAGCATCCCCAAGCTTAATTCCTGCTCGTCCTCGAGTAGGTAAATTATAAAAAGAGAATTTTTTATGTGGAATGCTACCTAACATATTTATCAATGTAATCTTCTTTATTGTGGCAAGAATATTTAGATCCATAAGATTCAAAACAAAATTTTAATATTGACATGAAAACAATAATACTTCAAGCATACTAACAAAGCAATCATGTCTTCTCAAAATAACATGGCCAAAGTAAGCTATCCCTACAAAATCATATAGTCTGGCTGTGCTCTATCTTCATCACACAAAATATTTAAATCATGCACAACCCCGATGACAAGACAAGAAATTGTTTCATACTTTTGATGTTCTCAAACCTTTTCAATCTTCACGCAATACATGAGTGTGAGCCATGGACATAGCACTATAGGTGGAATAGAATGGTGGTTGTGGAGAAGACAAAAAGGAGAAGATAGTCTCAGATCAACTAGGCGTATCAACGGGCTAAGGAGATGCCCATCAATAGATATCAATGTGAGTGAGTAGGGATTGCCATACAACGGATGCACTAGATCTATAAGTGTATGAAAGCTCAAAAAGAAACTAAGTGGGTGTGCATCCAACTTGCTTGCTCACGAAGACCTAGGGCATTTTGAGGACGCCCATCATTGGAATGTATAAGCCAAGTTCTATAATGTAAAATTCCCACTAGTATATGAAAGTGACAAAATGAGAGACTCTCTATCATGAAGATCATGGTGCTACTTTGAAGCACAAGTGTGGTAAAAGGATAGTAACATTGTCCCTTCTCTCTTTTCTCTCATTTTTTATTTGGGCCTTTTCTCCTTTTTTATGGCCTCTTTTTTCGTCTGGAGTCTCATCCCGACTTGTGGGGAATCATAGTCTCCATCATCCTTTTCCTCACTTGGGACAATGCTCTAAAAATGAAGATCATCACACTTTTATTTTCTTACAACTCAACAATTACAACTCGATACATAGAACAAAATATGACTCTATATGAATGCCTCCGGCGGTGTACCAGGATATGCAGTGAATCAAGAGTGACATGTATGAAAGAATTATGAACGGTGGCTTTGCCAATAATACAATGTCAACTACATGATCATGCTAGCAATATGATAATGATGAAGCATGTCATAATAAACGGAACGGTGGAAAGTTGCATGGCAATATATCTCAGAATGGCTATGGAAATGCCATAATATGTAGGTATGGTGGCTGTTTTGAGGAAGGTATATGGTGGGTGTATGATACCGGCGAAAGGTGCGCGGTATTAGAGAGGCTAGCAATGGTGGAAGGATGAGAGTGCGTATAATCCATGGACTCAACATTAGTCATAAAGAACTCACATACTTATTGCAAAAATTTATTAGTTATCGAAACAAAGTACTACGCGCATGCTCCTAGGGGGATAGATTGGTATGAAAAGACCATCGCTCGTCCCCGACCGCCACTCATAAGGAGGAAAATCAATAAATAAATCATGCTCCGACTTCATCACATAACGGTTCACCATACGTGCATGCTACGGGAATCACAAACTTTAACACAAGTATCTCTCAAATTCACAACTACTTAACTAGCACAACTTTAATATCACTATCTCCATATCTCAAAACAATCATCAAGTATCAAACTTCTCTTAGTACTCAATGCACTTTATATGAAAGTTTTTATTATACCCATCTTGGATGCCCATCATATTAGGACTAGTTTCATAACCAAAGCAGACTACCATGCTGTCCTAAAGACTCTCAAAATAATATAAGTTGAGCATGAGAGTTCATCTATTTCTTCAAAATAAAACTACCACCTTCCTCTAAAAGATATAAGTGAAGTACTAGAGCAAACAACAGACTACTCCGAAAGATATAAGTGAAGATCAATGAGTAGTCGAATAATTATGCAACTATGTGAAGACTCTCCCATTTTAAGAATTTCATATCTTGATATTTTATTCAAACAGAAAGCAAAACAAAATAAAATAAAATGACACTCCAAGCAAAACACATATCATGTGATGAATAAAAATATAGCTCCAAGTAAAGTTACCGATGAAAAAAGACGAAAGAGGGGATGCCTTCCGGGGCATCCCCAAGCTTAGACGCTTGGTTATCCTTGAATATTACCTTGGGGTGCCTTGGGCATCCCCAAGCTTAGGCTCTTCCCACTGCTTATTCCATAGTCCATCGAATCTTTACCCAAAACTTGAAAACTTCACAACAAAAAACTTAACAGAAAATCTCGTGAGCTTCGTTAGCGAAAGAAAACAAAACACCACTTCAAGGTACTGTAATTAACTCATTCTTCATTTATATTGGTGTTAAACCTACTTTATTCCAACTTCTCTATGGTTTATAAACTATTTTACTAGCCATAGATTAATCAAAATAAGCAAGCAACACAATGAAAACAGAATCTGTCAAAAACAGAACAGTCTGTAGTAATCTGTATCAAACGTATACTTCTGGAACTCCAAAAATTATAAAATAAATTGGTGGACCTGAGGAATTTTCCTAGTAATCATCTGAAAAAAGAATCAACTAAATAGAACTCTCCAGTAAAAAGTTTTATCTAATCTCGTGAGCGCTAAAGTTTCTGTTTTTTACAGCATGATCATAAAGACTTCACCCGAGTCTTCCCAAAGGTTCTACTTGGCACAAACACTAATTAAAACACAAAACCACATCTAACAAGAAGCTATTTGTATTATTTATTCCTAAACATAACCAAAAAGCAATAAACTAAAATAAAATTGGGTTTCCTCCCAACAAGCGCTAACGTTTAACGCCCCTAGCTAGGCATGATGATTTCAATTATGCTCCCATAAAAGATAAGAACTGAAACATAAATAGAGCATCAGGAAGAATATGACAAGCACATTTAAGTCTAAAACACTTCCTATGCATAGGGATTTTTTGAGCAAACAACTTATGGGAACAATAATCAACTTGCATAGGAAGGCAAAACAAGCATAACTTCAAGATTTTCAACACATAGAGAGGAAACTTGATATTATTGCAATTCCTACAAGCATATATTACTCCCTCATAATGAATTCAACAATATAACCAGCACCTAAAGTATTCTTTTCATGATCTACAAGCATAGAAATTTTATTACTCACTACATAAGCAAAATTCTTCTCATTCGGAATAGTGGGAGTATCATAAGAGACTTGAACACTATAAATTGTTTCCACATTAAAAGAGTAATGTTCCGAGGAAGGGTACTCATAATCATGACAAGTTTTATAAATATAATCATCACTACTCTTTATAGCATAAGTTTCATCACAATAATCATCATAAGTAGCAACTTTGTTCTCATCATAATCAATTGAAACCTCTTCCGAAATAGTGGATACATCACTAAATAAAGTCATGACCTCTCCAAATCCACTTTCATAAATATTATAAGATTAAACATCCTCCAAAATAGTGGGATCATTACTTCCTAAAGTTGAAACTCTTCCAAACCCACTTTCATAAATATAATCATCATAAGTAAGAGGCATGCTATCATCATAACAAATTTGCATATCAAAACTTGGGAGACTAAAAATGCCATCTTCATTAAATGTAGCATCCCCAAGCTTGGGGCAAACATTAATTGCATCAAATATATTCTCAAATTTTTCATCCTCATTAAACATAGCTTCCCCAAGCTTGGGCCTTTTCATATCATAAGCATAATCACTCTCATCATTAATAGTATGGATAGCACCAATAGTATAGCAATTATCATATTCTTCCAAGCAAGTGCCAAAAAGATTTTCAAGATCATAAGAAGTATCATTATCTTCCCAGTCATAATCATCACAACAAGCAATAGGCATAACGACATCATCATCAAGTGTATCATCTTCCACAATTATTTTTGATTCATTTTCATGAGGAAAAACAATAATAGGAGCAACCTTATTTGTGAGAGATACCTTTTTACCTCTCTTCCTTTTTCTTTTCTTCTTCTTCCACATCATGTGTGGGTTCAATCCTCTTTTTGGAGCTCCTTATTAATGAGATTGGTTGGATAGAAGGCTCCTCCTCGTTACCTGATTCATCATAAGAAATAATAGGAGGATATTGGGAAGTCTCTTTCCTTTCGTTAGCATTCTCTTCGTCTTCTATTTGTTTTCTTTCCTTTATGTAATTGGAAATATAAGAATTTTCAATGCAATTCACCGCACAATACATGTAAATCTTCTCTAGATCAAAATCAAGAAATCTATCAAGATTAAACTTTGGAATACCCTCGCTATACGTTTGATTTCTTCATAACCCAAAAGAAGACTAAGCTCTTTATGATGCTCAAGAGTAATCAAGTTATCACAATTTTTGGACACGACTTGATCATGAAACAAATAGCATTGGAGCTTTAAATGACCATGTTCATTGCAAAGTTCACAAGGGGCGCGATAAATATTGAATCTTTCAAGAATCATCTAGCCTCTCTTGCAACAATTTAGTTTCTAAGTACTTATGCCTCTTGCAATATCTACTTCCCTATTTGGTGTGTACTTGCAAACCCAATGCACTCCACAAAAATTGACATGTTTATAGGAGACATTTTCATCATAACTAGTGCAATCATCATTATTACCATGAATATTCAAGGAGTTCATACTAACAACATTGCAATCATGCTCATCATTCAAAGATTTAGTGCCAAACATTTTAATGAATTCTTCTTCTAACACTTTGGCACAATTTTCCTTTCCATCATACTTGCGAAAGATATTAAAAAGATGAAGCGTATGAGACAAACTCAATTCCATTTTTTGTAGTTTTATTTTATAAACTAAACTAGTGCTAAAACAAGAAAGAAAAAGATTCGATTGCAAGATCTAAAGATATACCTTCAAGCACTCACCTCCCCGGCAACGGCACCAGAAATTGCTTGATGTCTACTACTCAACCTTCTTCTTGTAGACGTTGTTGGGCCTCCAAGTGCACAGGTTTGTAGGACAGTAGCAAATTTCCCTCAAGAGGATGACCTAAGGTTTATCAATTCGTGGGAGGCGTAGGATGAAGATGGTCTCTCTCAAGCAACCCTGCAACCAAATAACAAAGAGTCTCTTGTGTCCCCAACACATCCAATACAATGGTAAATTGTATAGGTGCACTAGTTCGGCGAAGAGATGGTGATACAAGTGCAATATGGATGGTAGATATAGGTTTTTGTAATCTGAAAATATAAAAACAGCAAGGTAACTAATGATGAAAGTGAGCGTAAACGATATTGCAATGCTAGGAAATGAGGCCTAGGGTTCATACTTTCACTAGTGCAAGTTCTCTCAACAATAATAACATAGTTGGATCATATAACTATCCCTCAACATGCAACGAAGAGTCACTCCAAAGTCACTAATAGCGGAGAATAAACGAAGAGATTATGGTAGGGTACGAAACCACCTCAAAGTTATTCTTTCCAATCAATTCGTTGGGCTATTCCTATAAGTGTCACAAACAGCCCTAGAGTTCGTACTAGAATAACACCTTAAGACACAAATCAACCAAAACCCTAATGTCACCTAGATACTCCAATGTCACCTCAAGTATCCGTGGGTATGATTATACGATATGCATCACACAATCTCAGATACATCTATTCAACCAACACATAGAACCTCAAAGAGTGCCCCAAAGTTTCTACAGGAGAATCAAGACGAAAAACGCAAAGCCAACCCCTATGCATAAGTTCATGGGCGGAACCCGCAAGTTGATCACCAAAACATACATCAAGTGAGTCACGTGATACCCATTGTCACCACAGATATGCACGGCAAGACATACATCAAGTGTTCTCAAATCATTAAAGACTCAATCCGATAAGATCACTTCAAAGGGAAAACTCAATCCATTACAAGAGAGTAGAGGGGGAGAAGCAACATAAGATCCAACTATAATAGCGAAGCTCGCGATACATCAAGATCGTGCCAGGTCAAGAACATAAGAGAGAGAGAGAGATCAAACACATGGCTACTGGTACATACCCTCAGCCCCGAGGGTGAACTACTCCCTCCTCATCATGGAGAGCGCCGGGATGATGAAGATGGCCAGCGGTGAGGTATCCCCCCTCCGGCAGGTGCGGAACAGTGGTCCCGATTGGTTTTGGTGGCTACAGAGGCTTGCGGCGGCAGAACTCCCGATCTCTACTGTCCTCCGATGGTTTTAGGGTATATGGATATATATAGGCGGAAGAAATACGTCAGGGAGCCACGAGGGCCCACGATGGTGGAGGGCGCGCCCTAGGGTGGTGGGCGCGCCCCCTACCTCGTGGCTCCCTTGTTTCTTTCCTGACGTGCACTCCAAGTCTATCAGGTTGCTTTCCTTCCAAAAATAACTTATGCAAAAGGTTTCATTCCGTTTCGACTCCGTTTGATATTCCTTTTCTTTGAAACACTGAAACAAGGGGAAAAAAGGAACTGGCACTGGGCTCTGGCTTAATAGGTTAGTCCCAAAAGTAATATAAAAGTGTTTAATAAAGCCCATAAACATCCAAAACAGATAATATGATAGCATGGAGCAATCAAAAATTATAGATACGTTGGAGACGTATCAGCCGGCTCAAGAGTTGAGGATGATTCCAATTACTTTGCCGTTTGCAGTTTGGGGACTTGATATGGTGGTACCGTTCAAGAGGTCTCCATATAAGAAAATCCACCTTTTGGTGGCGGTTGACAAGTTTACAAAATGGGTTGAAGCAGAGCTGGTTAGCAAGTGTGGTGCAGCAACCGCAGTTCATTTTGTTAAAAAGCTAATCTTTCGCTTTGGTTACCCTCATAGTATCATCACTGATAATGTTACTAATTTGTCTAAGGGTGCTATGAAGGAGTTCTGTCAACGAGAGCATATTCGTCTTGATGTTTCTTCAGTAGCTCATCCACAGTCTCATGGTCGAGCTGAGAGGGCTAACCAAGAAATCTTGAGAGGCATTAAGCCCTAGCTTATGGTTCCTTTGGAACGAACGTCGGGTTGTTGGGTTGAGGAGTTACCTTCAATGCTCGGGAGTGTCAATACCACCCCAAACCGGTCAACAGGCTATATGCCCTTCTTCATGGTCTATGGTGCAGAGGCGGTTCTTGCAAGTGATATCTGTCATGACTCGCCCCCATGTGGCGGCTTATGTTGAAGCTGATAATGAAATAGCATGTCAAAATGCACTTGATGCTCTGGTGAGGAGCGTGACCTTGCAGCGGCTCGTTCAGCGATATATCAACAAGACCTGCGTCGCTATCGTAGCCGTAGAGTCAAGACCTGGGCGTTTGAAGAAGGCAACTTGGTGCTCAGGCTAATCCAAGATCAAACAGATATGCACAAGTTATCCCCACCTTGGGAAGGAACTTTTGTGGTCAGTGTCGGTGTCAAAACCGGCGGATCTCGGGTAGGGGGCCCCGAACTGTGCGTCTAGGCGGATGGTAACAGGAGACAAGGGACACGATGTTTTTACCCAGGTTTGGGCCCTCTCGATGGAGGTAATACCCTACTCCTGCTTGATAATATTGATGATATGGGTAGTACAAGAGTAGATCTACCACAAGATCAAGGAGGCTAAACCCTAGAAGCTAGCCTATGGTATGATTGTTCGTCCTACGGACTAAAACCTCTGGTTTATATAGACACCGGATAGGTTAGAGTTACACTGAGTCGGTTACAATGGTAGGAGATCTACATATCCGTATCGCCAAGCTTGCCTTCCACGCCAAGGAAAGTCCCATCCGGACAAGGGACGAAGTCTTCAATCTTGTATCTTCATATTCCAGAGTCCGCCAACGGTGAGAGTTCGCTATCCGGACACCCCTAATCCGGGACTCCTCAAGAGCTCCCGAACCAGGCTTCAATGACGATGAGTCCGGCGCGTTGATTGTCTTCGGCATTGCGAGGCGGGTTCTTCTCCAAATTCCATATACTTGTCGAATAGTGTCCGGCTTCTGATAAATGCTGCACTCCTCGGCTTCTACACCCAATAATGGCCATCTTCCACGTGTTTGAATGAATGCTAAAAGCCAGGGTATTTTTACAATTACCCTCCTAGCCGCGCAAATGAGTCGCCTATAAAAGGGGCAAGGATCTGGATCTGAGTCACACCATCCTCCCTTTGCGAGCTTTCATCGGAGCGCCTCTGACCAAAGCCCATTCCATCATGGACAGTCGACACGGCTCCTCCTCTCGCGCTCCCAGCCCTCAGCCAGGAAATTGGGAGCGAGCTAGTTATACTCCAAGCCAAGGGATTCCTTCCCCCGACCTTCATGGTCCCGGTTCGAGCCGGACTTGCCACCTACAAGGGCGGAAAGCAAGCGGAGAGCGTCCCCGATCCCTCTAAAGGAGAGCGGGTATGCTTCATCTCTTATCTAGTAAGAGGACTCGGATTTCCAATCCATCCGTTTCTCCGGGGGCTCCTGGAGTTCTACGGCCTCCAGTTGCACCATCTTACTCCTGCCTCCATCTTGCACATCGCGGGCTTCGTGGCCCTTTGCGAACTGTTCTTGGGCGTCGAGGCTCATTTCGGGCTGTGGAAGAGAATATTCTGCCTAGTACCCCGTTCTCATGAGGGGTCAATATATCAAGTGGGCGGAGCCGAGCTATGGCGCATCGCCGGGACCAGATACCTATCCGGAACCCCAAAGAAGGCGTCCGAAGACTGGACTTCGGAATGGTTTTACATGGAGGACGTCCCGCTCCCGGATCCTGTTCGGATCGGCCTTTCGGAGTTCAGCAATGCTCCTCTGAAGAAGCGCCTAAGCTGGCGCCTCGAGCCCGGAGAGAAGATGACCGGGATGTCCTTTATTTGATGAGCCGAATAAGGCTACTGGCTCATGCCGGATTGACCATGATAGGAGTCATGGCAATCTGCATTATGAGGGGAGTGCAGCCACTCCAATACAGGGGCCACCCCATGTGGGACTTCAATGGGGAGGACGATGCCACCCGCCATGGCCGCAAAGGGCCAGGATCGGTCACCGAACTGGTGAAGATCTTGTCTGCCATGTATAAAGGGGAGGAGGAGGATTTTTTCCGTGTCAATCCACTGAAGGAGTTTTCTTCGAATAATCCTCGAAGCTGGGTAAGCAAACATCTTTGTTACCTGTCCGATCCATGTTCCCATGGTTAAATATCTCATTTCGTGGTTTCTGCGCAGGAACTGCGCCGCACTGTGGAGAAGATACACAGCCCGCCCCCGCAACCCGAGGATCCGGAACGGTCCCTCGATCCGACCTCCGAAGAGGATCCAGATATAAAGGTGGAGTTGATCGACGGGTGAGGGAGTCCTGGACTAGGGGGTGTCCGGATAGCCGGACTATCATCACGGCCGGACTCCAAGACTATGAAGATACAAGATTGAAGACTCCGTCCTGTGTCCGGACGGGACTTTCCTTGGCGTGGAAGGCAAGCTTGGCGATGCGGATATGTAGATCTCTTACCATTGTAACCGACTCTGTGTAACCCTAACCTATCCGGTGTCTATATAAACCGGAGGGTTTTAGTCCGTAGGACGAACAACAATCATACCATAGGCTAGCTTCTAGGGTTTAGCCTCCTTGATCTCGTGGTAGATCTACTCTTGTACTACCCATATCATCAATATTAATCAAGAAGGAGTAGGGTATTACCTCCATCGAGAGGGCCCGAACCTGGGTAAAAACATCGTGTCCCTTGTCTCCTGTTACCATCCGCCTAGACGCATAGTTCGAGACCCCCTACCCGAGATCCGCCGGTTTTGACACCGACATTGGTGCTTTCATTGAGAGTTCCTCTGTGTCGTCACCGATAGGCCCGATGGCTCCTTCGATCATCAACAACGACACGATCCAGGGTGATACTTTTCTCCCCGGACAGATGTTCGTATTCGGCGGCTTTGCACTGCGGGCCAATTCGCTTGGCCATCTGGAGCAGATCGAAAGCTACGCCCCTGGCCATCAGGTCAGATTTGGAAGTTTGGATTATACGGCCGATATCCACGGAGACTTGAGCTTCGACAGATTCGAGCCGCAGCCAAGCGTGCCGCACTGTCTCGATGGGCATGATCTAGCTCTGCAGAGCCAACAAAGGCTCGAGGCCGCATCAAAGATCCGCACCGACCCTTAATCCGGAGCCGGATTCCTCGATCGAGGACGAGTGGTTGGACACCGCCTCGGGGGCTACAATCTCTACAGCGATTGAGCTGAACTCCATCCTCGCCCTTGCGAAGACCTCGACTCCGAGGTGCCGGACTCCTCTCCGGACTCCGAACCCTCCGCGCCCCTGCCAATCGAATCCGATTGGGCGCCAGTCATGGAGTTCACTGCCGCGGACATCTTTCAGCACTCGCCCTTTGGCGACATCCTGAATT
Organism: Aegilops bicornis; assembly: GCA_021605145.1. Classification (NCBI taxonomy): domain Eukaryota; kingdom Viridiplantae; phylum Streptophyta; class Magnoliopsida; order Poales; family Poaceae; genus Aegilops; species Aegilops bicornis. Next base: position 299,234,940 of record CM038674.1, on the reverse strand, counting down.
CACTAAAGTCTCTCTCTTTATCCGGAGAGCCCTGGCCGGACTACGGTCAGGAAGGTTGGGATGCGGGCGACTAAGAAATTCAACGCCCACCCACCACCCACTTCGTAGCCACTGTCGAAAGCTTACACGACGTGCTCGATTTCGACTCCGAAGACATCGACAGTATGGATGGCGATGTAGGAGACAACAATGAACCATCACCTATAGGATGCTGGACAACCACCTCATCCCATGATGTATACATGGTGGATACACCTAAAGGAAATGAAGACGAGGAACAACGGGACGCTACGAAGGATAAATCCCTCGAAAAGCAACCAAAACGGCAATGTAAACACCAAACAAAGTCCCGCCTCAAAAAAGACCCAGCCATAGAGCAGGGCGAACCGGTGGACAACGAACACGCTGTCGAGCAATCGTCCGAACAAGAAAACCTGGATAAACAATCTGTCCCCAGCGAAGACAACAGTCCAGACGATCTCACGCCGGACAAACTATTGGAGCAAAATGACCTCCAGAAAAGGCTCGTCGCCACTGCGCGTAGCCTGAAAAAGCAGAAGCGGAAGCTCAAAACAGCGGAAGATGCACTCACGGTCGATGGAGCAAAGTATTCAAGATCTGCAGACAAGTACGGGCGACAAATACGAACAAAGAGCTACCTGAAAAGAAAGCTACTGCCCGAATTCGACGAGGAGGCCTTAGAGTCCCCACAATTAAGAAGTAAGAAGGCCACCCGGTCGGATGGACGACCCCACGGCAAAAAGAGAGCGGCGAATGGCACCGCACACAAGCCAATATGCGATCCGCATAAGGATTCACATCAAAAGGATGGCCCAGTTAGGTCCATCTATGGGCCAAGAAAGCAGGCTCATCAAAGCAATGCAACACGCCAAAATTCCGAAGATCACGGCACACCCAAATATAGGGGCGCCGGACACCCCCTATGTTTTACCGATGAGGTGCTGGATCATGAATTTCAAATGATTCAAACCCGTAAATAGAGAGGCATACGACGGAACAATGCACTCGGAGTGCGGATTGAAGATTAGATCCTCCACATACACATGGCTAGAGGAGATGATCTCCACGCCATAAAATACTTACCCCTTAAACTCAAAGGGCCAGCTCAGCATTGGCTTAAAAGCCTCCCCGAAAATACCATTGGAAGCTGGGAAGAGCTCGAGGATGCATTTCTGCAAATTTTTAGGGACATATGTCCGCCCTCCAGATGCGTACGATCTAAGTCACATAACTCAACAGCCTGGAGAGTCAGCCCAGAAATTCTGGAACATGTTCCTTACTAAAAAGAACCAAATAGTCGACTGTCCGGACGCCGAAGCCTTAGCAGCTTTCAAACACAACGTCCGAGACGAATGGCTCGCCAGACACCTCGGCCAAGAAAATCCAAGAACAATGGCCGCATTAACAAGCCTCATGACCCGCTATGCTGGAGAGGATAGCTGGCTAGCAAGATGCAGCACCAGCGACCCAAGTACATCCGAAATCAGGGATGGAAATGGGAAACCACGGCGCAACAAGGACCAGCGCCGGATTAAAAGGAACCATCCAAAGAGCATGGCAGTCAACGCCGGATTCAAAAGCTCCCGGCAGAACAACAAATAACTGCCCCTTAAGGACAATAGCAATGAGATATCCAACTTCAACAAAATCTTGGACAAGATATGTCAAATCCACAGTACTCCTGGGAGGCCTGCAAACCATACCCACAGAAATTGTTGGGTCTTCAAACAGTCCGGCAGACTCAACGCCGAACACAAGGGGCTCGACACACCAAGTGAGGATGATGACGAGCACCACAAGCAGAGGCCCGGAAAACAAAAGAATTTCCCACAAGAGGTCAAAACAGTAAACTCACTTCATGTGATAAAAAACAGTGCGGCGCCCACTAAAATGCGCACCGCACACTGGTTGTCAAAGCCAATCACATTCGACCATCAGGACTACTCCGAAAATATCCGGAACGCAGGATGGACTGCCTTGATATTGGATCCTATAATTGACGGATTCCAATTTACACAAGTCCTCATGGATGGCGCCAGTGACATAAACCTGATATATCAGGACACAATCTGCAGGATGGGGATAGACCCAACCAAAATTCGCCGTAGCAACACCTCCTTTAAAGGAGTAATGCCAGGCCCATATGCCCATTGTACGGGCTCCATACTGCTAGAGGTTGTGTTCGGTTCATCCGACAACTTCCGTCGCGAAAGGTTAATCTTCCATGTCGCCCCGTTTAAAAGTAGCCATCAAGCACTATTGGGACGCGAAGCTTTCGCCCGCTTTAATGCGCGCATTACGCATCTCTAACACTTAAAATGCCCGGTCCACGCGGCATCATCTCGTTAAAAGGAAGTATTAAGTGTTCCTCGAGCATTGAAGAACGGGAGACTGCCTCGACAGCCCCACACCTATCCGGCTCCGATAGGCACAGAGCCTGAATTGGTCATTCAAACCCCGGACACGATTAGACGAGTGCGGCGCGTACTAGCGGCATACCCCATACAAGGGGCTGCACGCATATATCATAAGAGACACTAAAGCTCAATTTTATTCACTCCATCGATTCGTACTCAGTTTATTTAATGTACAATACATCTTTTGCACGATCCTTTTTCTTTTAAAACTAAGTTCCTCTCTTTTACATACGAACGACGTGCTACACTCGTCCAGGATACGGCACAACGGAGACACAAGCGCAGACGTGCAGTAGGGACCCGTTGCAAGGATTCTTTTCAGATTAAGACCCTGCGTAAACCTTTTTTACTGTCTCTTGTTGATATACATCCCCCGTTTTCTTACTATAACCGAGGAGGAGGCTGGCATTTTGGCATTGGCCGCACCAGAATTTTTTGCGCTGCACTGGACACCGTGGGGCTTAGGGCATTATTCTTCCCATTTTCATAAAGACCGAATACCTTAGGGAGTATTCGGCGCCTCGAAGTTAGGCCTTATATGCATCAGCTCCGAATCATGTCTTTGGTCAAATGTTGGGTTGCCCGGTTCTCGTGTTTTGCTGCCTTACGTTCCGCTTTCACGGCTAACGCGCACCAGGAGAACTATCGCGACAGCCCCGGTTCGCCGGGCGAAAGCACGCCAAGAGAGAAAGCCGAAAACTGACTGTCATGATATAGCGAGAGACTGGTCAACCACTCGATGAATCACTGGAATGTTTAGGATTCCTCCGCATTAACCAAGGACCGGTTTTCGTCAGCACATATGCACCCGGATTCGGGAGAGTGCGGTATTCTGTGGGCTACATAGTAGCCCCACCCTCGAACTCCTATGGCTAAGTAAAAGTGATAAAGCATTATAGTCCAGTTGCCTGGTTTTCTATGCTATCACCTCCTTAACAGGACCAAGACGTTGGATTAAGTGTGAAAAAGCGCTTAGTAAACACCCCGCACTATGTGCGTGGGGCTAAGCCAAGGACTGCCATCTTTCAAAGTTATATATACATACACATAAACGGCAAGACAGGAGTAGTTTACTACTTGAATGCACAAGTATAAAAAGCTCTTATATTATATCGAAAACATTGTTTTCACAAATCATACATGTCATTTAAACATAATATCCTTCGAAATCGCTGCGTCTCTATTAAACGAAGCGCCCGGCAGACTTCTTCAAAGTAGTGCTCGGCGGTACTCGGCTCATTCGAATCTTGGGATGCAACGTCGGTGGCCTTCATCTCTGCCCAGTATGTCTTGACACGGGCCAGGGCCATCCGCGCTCCCTCAATACACGCCGATCGCTTCATTGCGTCGATACGCGGTACCACACCAAGGAACTGCTGCACTAAACCAAAATAACTCTTCGGCTGGGGTCCGCCTGGCCACAAGTGAGTCATGACATGCTGCATGGCAAGTCTGGATAGTCGATTCAGCTCGGCCCATTCGGCCAACCGATCGGTCAACGGAAGAAGATGCTCCGGACTATGGAATTGCGACCAATATAGCTCTTCCCTTGTGTGCCCCTTCTGACCTCGGAAGTGCTCAACCGCGTCCGCAGCGCTCGCCGCCAAGTCCAGATAAGCATCCTCCGAACTCCACAACTTGTCCAATTGAGCATACTTTGGATCCGTATATTTCCTCCGCAACAGAAACGGTTTTCCAGCCGCAATTGCCCCGGCCTGACTCAGCTCCTCCTTGGCAGCTCTCAAAGCCGAATGGGCATTCTGGGATTCGGCGGCAGCCTTTTTCAGGCCCTCTTGCTCCGCTTGACGTTCTTTTTTCAAGAACCTCGCAGCGATCGGCAGTATTCTTCAACTTGCTGGCCATATCGGCCATTTCCTCTCTCGCTTCGGCGGTGAGCAGCCCGTTCAGCTTCTAGCTCTTCGGCCGCTTTTAAAGCGGTCGACATTACTCTTCTGGCTTGCTCTTTCGCTGGCGAAATTCCGCCGCAGCTGTTCCACAAGCGGCACCATCTGCATTAAGCATACAAATAGTAAGACATGGGCGTCAAGCTCCTTACTAGGTGTCCGCATAGAAGTCGCATACCTTGTGACTCGTCAAACCGCTTATTGACCAGAGCGATGTCCGCATCCGCCTCGCCGAGTTGCCGCTTTAGTTCGGCATATTCATCGATCCGGTACACCGAACGCCTCTACCTGTTTAGGGGCGGCGATATGTTATAATCGAGAATTTGATCCTCGCACGTTGTCAATTTTGACAACATACCGAGTCTCAGGGCTACTATCTATACAGGCGCATTTTATATGCATAATCGCCGAAGGTACATCATTTTTGCGTACCTCAAACCCCGTCAGTAAGCTCCTGACGGCTTCATGCAATCCGCTTTCCGCGGATGCAATTCTTTCAATCACCGTACCCATTAGAGCATGGTGACCTTCTGAGATAGCCGCTCGCCCGAGCAGATCCTTCAGCTCCTTCGACCGCACACCACTTGGCGATGGACCTTCCGGCCCCGCCGGACTTGGGGGAACCCTCCGCGACGACACCTCCGGTCAGTCCGCCTACATGAGGGTGCGAAGGTGGAGGTGTTTCGCTCTCCATCATCTCCTAAGAAGATCCTCAAGACGAGCTCTGCTGAGAAGGGCTGAGGTCCGAACTACAAGGTACAATTTCGGGTTATCTTCATAAATAAATACAGGATGTTCCTTATTTACAAGATCCCTTCTTTTTACTTACGGCTCATTGGAGGGCTGACCCCTTGGGGAAATAGTGCGGCTGGGTTACTTCCCAGCGCCGGACTCTCCGACGAAGATTCCCTTCCCCTCTTTGAGGCCTTAACCTCCGGATCTTCCGGAGCGGTCCTCTTCTCTCCTTGAAAGACGGGACTTTTAATCAATCCTTCCTGGATAGCCTCCTTCGTAGAGGCAGTTGCTTCCCCACTCCCTCCTTCGCCTTCTTCGAAAGGCGCGACCTTCAACATCTTGGTCAGCATGGGATCCGGCGTGGTCTCCGGGAGGGGAGCCGGACACCTTATTAACTTTGCCTTGGCTATCCACTCCTGTTCGAGAAACGGTTCCTTTAAACGACATATACATATGATAAATAAATGAACAGCTTGTCCGGTTACAGGACTACTTACTTGAGTATCTGGGCGATTGCAGCTTAGTCCTGCATCGTCGGTCAGTCGGACACTTCTCTTGTGATCCGAAGAACAGTTTATACATCTCCACGGGCGCCGTGCCCATAAAATTTTGAGAGCTCATGGTCCCTCCGGATTAAATTCCCACAAAGTGAGGGGGGCGACGCCAGGTGGCGAAGACGCCAGATCACCATAACTCGCGCCATCGCAACTAGATTGATCTCTTTCCTGGATGTCTCGACACGGCCTGCAGCAAGGGAACGTCCTTGGATGGCCCCCAGTCGAGCCCCTTGTTGACCCATGACGCCAGCCGCTGTGGTGGACCTGAGCGAAAAGCGGGGATCGCCGCCCATTTGGTGCCCGGGGAGCGGTGACATAAAACCACTCCCATTGCCACGAACCAAGCTCCTCTTGAAAAGAGCCCTCGGGCCATGGAGCATCAGCACATTTGCTTATGTCCGCCCCTCCGCACTCTGCTTGTTGCCCCCGGTCATCTTTTGGCTCCACCTTGAAGGTCTTGAGCCACAATCCAAAGTGGGGGTGATATGGAGGAAGGCCTCAGATACGACAATGAATGACGAGATATGGAGGATGGACTCCGGATTCAAGTCATGGAAATCAAGCCCATAATAAAACATGAGCCCCCGCACAAAGGGATCTGTCGGGAAGCCTAAACCCGAAGGAAGTGGGACACAAACACCAAGTTCTCGCCGGGCTCAGGAGTGGGAATGACCTGCCCTGGAGCAGGTAGCCTATGCGAGATCTCGCCGGTCAGATACCTGGCGTCTCACACCTTTAGCACATCTTCTTCTGTGACAAAGGAAGACATCCATCGGCTGTGCTGGTCGGAGCCGGACATCGTCGAAAGTCCGAAGCGCCTGAATCTGAAGCTTTGGGTGTTGGAACTCGAAGCATGAGGCGAACTCGATGGAGGGTGTAAAAAGAAGAGGGCCTTGGTCTCATTATAAAGAGGTTGAATACCAAGAGCCCACCCCGTGGTCGATTAGGACTCGCCTTTGATAGAGGAGGCGTGCCAACGGGCACGGTTGGGTTACCCACGTCCATATTGATGAGAATCCCGGAATAAGGGGGGCATGAACTATGCTTTAATAAGGCGTGCCACAGAAACTGCCTCGCTAAACGCGCTAAGGTGAAACGGTAAAAAACGATTCATATAAAGGCCTGACCGTGGTGTGACGTCACGCCATGAATACATCAACAGAACACATGCAAAAGTTATTTTCTCTACAGTGTTATGTGGAACTTGTTTTGCTGAGCCGGACACTATCCTTGTGTTCAAAACCTTCTATGAAGTATTCGGAGGAGGAACCCGCCTTTCAATGCTGAAGCCAATATGTGCGCCGGACTCGTCGTCATTGAAGCCTGGTTCAGGGGCTACTGAGGGAGTCCCGGACTAGGGGGTGTCCGGATAGTCGGACTATCATCACGGCCGGACTCCAAGACTATGAAGATACAAGATTGAAGACTTCGTCCCGTGTCCGGATGGGACTTTCCTTGGCGTGGAAAGCAAGCTTGGCGATGCGGATATGTATATCTCCTACCATTGTAACCGACTCTGTGTAACCCTAACCTATCCGTGTCTATATAAACCAGAGGGTTTTAGTCCGTAGGACGAACAACAATCATACCATAGGCTAGCTTCTAGGGTTTAGCCTCCTTGATCTCGTGGTAGATCTACTCTTGTACTACCCATATCATCAATATTAATCAAGCAGGAGTAGGGTATTACCTCCATCGAGAGGGCCCGAACCTGGGTAAAAACATCGTGTCCCTTGTCTCCTGTTACCATCCGCCTAGACGCACAGTTCAGGACCCCCTACCCGAGATCCGTCGGTTTTGACACCGACAACGGGGTATTCCACCAACTTAGCATCGACAATGCTTTGGTTGCCATTACGGCTGATTACCGCGGAATACTTCCAGCCTCACAGGTAACTGAGACCGAGATCCCAAAACCCTGATAATGACACATCCATGCTTATTTTTGATCACCGTATACCAATGGTGCTTCGCAGGGGGTACCTTCGAGGCAGGAAGCCGAGCCCGCGGCGGCTGGCCAACAAAGGGCAGTGCGGCTCCGCAGGCTAAAAAGAAGTGCGGTCCGGATCGAAACTCCACCGCAATGGTATGGCGTGTCACCATACTCCCAGGATTGATTCCTGGAAGGCATACTAACGCTGGTGCTCTTTTCAGGAAAAAGAGCGTTCGCCGGACTGAGTCCGGAGAGGTTGCCAATCGAACCTTCACCGACCAGGCTTCAAAGACGGGTCCGGAGGCCGAGGCGAGCACGAGACGTGCGTCAGATGCTCCTCCGACAGAGGATGCCGACAGGTTGTCCGCCACCAACTCCGAGGTGGAGAGCGCCTTGAATCACAGGCGCCGCCGGACAGTTCTTCGTGACGCATGTTTCTCCCAAGAGGCCTTGAATGCCTTCGATTCAGGAGATGTGCACCTCCGTGCCGCTCAAGATGGTCTAGCCAGAGCCACAGAGCAGTATGTGAAGGACATACGGGTAAGGAAATTTGACAGTTATATATGCCAGTAGTCCCCGAGACTTAAAATAGTTAGAATAACTGATTTAAGGATCATTTGTTATGCAGGATCTTACGGAAAAGAATACCCGACTGTCCCAGGAGCTTGAAGAATGCAATGCCCAACTTGATGCCGCACTAGCCGCTACAGGGGGAGCCGCAGAGACCCCCACTGGTAATATACGCTTTAAAAAATAGTTTAAGAAGTGCGGCGGGTTTGTATATCTGACAAAAATATTGCAGATGGCGCCGGACTAGATCCGGACAAGCAGCAGCTCTTGCACCAGCTAAAGGCCGGCGAGAGCTTGCTTACGAGGGTGCGGCAGTAGAAAAATAACCTCCAAGACGCCAACACCAATCTGGGTGAGGAACTAAAGGATGTTCATGCCCAGTTGTTTGACTCTGTAAAGGAGAATCGCGGCTTCGTCATGGCATTTTCAAGAAGTGCTTGAGCGAACTTTGAAAAGAGTTCGGCGAGGAAGGCCACTAACATAAACATGTATGTAGGTTTGCTCATAGGTCGTCCTGAGGAGGAGATGCCCAGTTCTTCGGGTGATCTTCTTCCCGAATTGCGTCAGCTGCACGAACGAGTCCGGCAGGTGATGAAAGGCATCGGCCAGGCCTTGTGGCCATCTATCTCCCCGTCCGAAGGCATCGGGGAGCTGGCAGAGCGGCTTCAAGGAGCACGGCGGCGCTTCCGACTATGGAAGATATCGGCCTGCCGTCAAGGCGCTAGGGAGGCCTGGGCCATGGTAAAGACGCGGTACACGAAGGCTGACCCAAACCACATGGCCGAGGTCGGACCTGTGGACCCATGGCCGAGCTTAGTGTATGGCCAAGTAGAATTGGCCGCCAAGTATTCCCAACAAGATTGTAAATTAGATAGCCTATTAGATGGCATTGAGGAGGAATACAATGAGTCGAGTTGACTATGTAAAAATATGACATGAAAAAAATGTCTTCTAGCCGGATCGTAGATCGTTTGTCGAAAGGCATCTTTTCGCTTCACCTCGGGACCCAATAGTCCGGAGTGTGTCCGAATACCTTCGTGGTTATATAAGAACCGGGTATGCATGGAGACAAGGCGTAGGGGTCATTGTTGCTGTATCGCATAAGTGCCCAACTAGTTATGTTATATTACATGGGTAGTAAGAAACATCTTCCAGGGAGAATAGTTTCGTTAAGGGTTCCTTTCGCTGGGATGCATGCCCTAACGTGCATGTCAAAGCTGCTATAAAAGCAGAAAAATCATCTGGGGGCAGATGGGTAAATAGTTAAAATCATCTTTCAGTTCACCGACCGAATATTCCCTTAAGAACGCTTAGCTTCGGCTTCACCCGGTACCGAGGTACACATCCGCTGACCCGGCAAGAATAATCGCAGAGGTGCTCCCTTTACCACCTAGCCGAACAATCGGGAACGTAGGGGTAAGCACAGGAGCCAGGCAACCCAGCTTGGCCAAAACTTAAGTCATATCAATGCATATAATGGTGAATAAAAGGTACATGCAGAAGTTTAACGCATTGTTGGGCATGAAGCCCGTATAAATAAGCTTCTGTTAAAGAAGCCCCCAGGTATAATGAACGCGGACAACGCGTCAAGTGTGTGCGAAAAAAGCGCAAACGAGCCTCTAGAGGCTTCAAGAAGAAGAAGGAGGGGGGAGAGAAATAAAAGACAGCAAAAATAGAAAATGTGGACAGAGGAAGGAGACGAACTTGGAGTTCGGCACTTAGGCGTAGAATCTTCGTAGACGGGCTGCGTTCCATGGGTTCAGCTCGAGTCGGTTATCCGATGCATTTCGCAGACGGTATGCTCTGCCGGTCAGGACCTGGTCGATGATGAAGGGACCTTCCCATTTGGGCTTGAGTTTGTCCTTTTTCTTGTCCGGCAGGCGTAGAACTAGTTCGCCAACGTTATAAGCTTTGGCCCGTACTTCCTTGCTTTGATATCTTCGAGCCTGCTGTTGATAGAATGCGGAACGAGCTTTTGCCACGTCGCGCTCCTCCTTCAATGCGTCAAACCGGCCCCGCCGATCGAGCTCGGCTTCTCTTTCTTCATACATGCGCACGCGAGGTGAGTCATGTATTATGTCGCAGGGCAAGACTGCCTCTGCGCCGTACACCATGAAGAATGGTGTGAATCCGGTAGTACGATTCAGCATGGTCCGCAGCCCCCAGAGTACGGAGTCGAGCTCCTCAACCCAGTGCGTGTTAGATTCCTTGAGGGACCGCACTAGTCTGGGTTTAATGCCGCTCATGATTAGACCATTTGCCCGTTCGACTTGGCCGTTGGTTTGAGGGTGATAGACTGAGGCGTAATCGAGCTTGATGCCCATGTTTTTGCACCATAATTTGACCTCATCGGCCGTGAAGTTGGTGCCATTATCGTGATGATCTTGTTGGGGACACCGTAACGGTGTACTACCCCGATATGAAGTCTATCACCAGTCCAGATTCGCCGCTTTTAATGTGCTTGGCCTCTATCCATTTGGTGAATTTATCCACCATGACCAATAGGTATTTTTTCTTGTGGGTTCCTTCCTTAAGGGGTCCAACCATGTCAAGCCCCTGCACCATGAACGGCCAGGTGATGGGTATAGTTTTAAGGGCGGTGGGTGGCATGTGGCTTTGGTTAGCAAAAAGCTGGCAACCGACGCATCGTTGGACTAAGTCTTGCGCATCTGCCCGGGCCGTTGGCCAATAAAATCCTGTACGGAAGGCCTTGCCTACAAGGGCCCGGGCTGCAGCGTGGTGCCCACCCAGTCCGGCATGAATTTCAGCCAGGAGGTTTCGCCCTTCCTCTTCGGAGATACACCTTTGGAGGACTCTGGTAGTGCTTTTCTTATAAAGCTCTCCCTCATGGACTTTATAGGCTTTAGATCGCTGCATCACGCAGCGAGCCTCATTTTGGTCTTCGGGGAGTTCCTGCCTAGTTAGGTAGGCTAGGAATGGTTCCGTCCACGGGGCGATAACCGCCATTATTTCGTGAGCGGAGGGTGTTATCTCGGGGGCAGAGCCTCCGGTTGTGTCAGAGTGTTCGACGTCAGGCAGTGCGGTTGGGTCCGGATTGTTATTGCCGGACTCCCCTTCCCATAGTACGGATGGCATGAACAGCCGTTCCAGGAAGATGTTGGGCGGGACGGCATCGCGTTTTGCGCCGATGCGTGCCAATATATCCGCTACCGGTGTTATCCCGGGCTATATGATGAAATTCGAGCCCTTCGAACCGTGCTGACATTTTTAGGACCGCATTGCGGTATGCTGCCATTTTCAGATCTTTGGCATCAAAGTCTCCGTTTATTTGAGATATTGCAAGGTTCGAATCCCCGCGCACCTCTAGGCGTTGAATGCCCATGGAGACTGCCATCTGGAGGCCGTGGAGAAGGGCCTCGTATTCGGCTGCGTTGTTGGAGTCCGTATACATTATCCGGCGACGTATTGGACTGTGTCCCCGGTTGGGGACGTCAGGACGACGCCAGCCGCCAGGCCGGCCAACATTTTAGAGCCGTCATAGTGCATGATCCAATTGGAGTATGCGCCGTACTCTTTAGGGAGTTCGGCTTCAGTCCATTCGGCCATGAAGTCAGCCAAAACCTGCGACTTAATAGCTCGGCGTGGCTTATAAGTTATATCGAATGGAAGGAGCTCTATGGCCCATTTAGCAATCCGGCCCGTCGCGTCGCGGTTGTTTATAATGTCGTTAAGAGGTACTTCGGAGGCTACCGTTATCGAACACTCTTGAAAGTAGTGTCGCAGCTTCCGGGATGCCATGAACACCGCATATGCTATCTTTTGATAGTGTGGGTACCGGAACTTGCATGGAGTTAGGACAGTGGACACATAATAAACCGGTTTTTGAACAGGGAACCGTTGTCCGTCCGCTTCTCGTTCGACAACAAGCACCGCTACCGACAAGTTGATGTGTTGCGGCGATGTATAATAGCATTGGTTCGCCCATCGCCATGCGCGGTCATGACCGGATTTGTTGCCAAAATGGCCTTTATTTCTTGAGTCCGGCCGTGGTGGCATCCGTCCCACTCGAAGTGTTCGGTGCGGCGGAGGAGGCGGTAAAGGGTAACGTTTTCCCCAACGGGAAATAAAGCGGCTTAGAGCCGCCACGCATCCCGGCCAATTTTTGTATTTGTTTGAGGTCTTTTGAAATATCCAATTGTGACAGAGCTCGGATCTTGGCTGGGTTTGCTTCAATTCCTCTACCGGACACAATGAAACCTGTGAGCTTTCCTACCGGAATGCCGAAGACGCATTTTTCCGGATTGAGCTTGATGTCATATTTTCGAAGATTGTCGAATGTGAGCCTCAAGTCGTCTACTAGAGTTTCGACGTGCTTGGTTTTGACGACCACGTCATCTACATATGCTTCCACCGTTTTGCCGATCTGGTTTGACAGACATGTCTGAATCATGCGCTGATATGTTGCGCAGGTGTTTTTGAGCCAAAAGGGCATTGTGTTGAAGCAGAATGGGCCGTATGGAGTGATGAATGATGTTGCAGCTTGGTATGGCTCCGCCATCTTGATTTGGTGGTAGCCGGAGTACGCGTCGAGGAAGCACAATGAGTCGTGGTCCTGTCAGAAGCGCCAATGATTTGATCAATTCGAGGGAGGGGGAAGGGATCCTTTGGGCAAGACTTATTAAGGTCTTTGAAATCAACACATAGGCGCCAGGATTTGTCCTTCTTTGGTACCATCACCAGGTTTGCTAGCCAGTCCGGATGTTTTATATCTCTGATGAATCCGACTTCCAAAAGTTTGGCTAGCTCCTCTCCCATGTCCTGTCTCTTGGGTTCGGAAAAGCGCCGAAGAGCCTGTTTGACTGGCTTGAATCCTTTTAGGATATTTAGTTTGTGCTCGGCCAGCTGAAGTGGGATTCCTGGCATGTCTGAAGGGTGCTAGGCAAAGATGTCCCAGTTTTCTTGTAGAAATTCTCGTAGTGCGGCGTCTACATCAGGGTTTAATTGTGCCCCAATGGAGGCCGTCTTTGCAGGGTCCGTTGGGTGGACTTGGAATTTGACTATTTCATCCGCTGGTTTAAAAGAGGTGGACTTGGATCTTTTATCAAGTATCACATCGTCCCTGTTCACCGTGGAGCGCATCGCGGTGAGTTCCTCGGCCGCTAGGGCTTCGGATAGTGCCTCGAGGGCTAGTGCAGCTGTTTTGTTTCCGGCGCGGAGTGCTATGTTCAGATCACTAGCGAAAGTGATGATTCCGTTAGGACCGGGCATTTTAAGCTTCATGTACCCATAATGGGGTATAGCTTGAAAAATTGTGAATGCCTCTCGTCCTAATAAAGCATGATATCCGCTGTTGAACGGGGCCACTTGAAATATGACCTCCTCGGACCTGTAATTGTCCCATGAGCGAACACTACGTCCAGCGTGATTTTACCTGCGCAGCATGCTTCCCGGCTAGGGATTATTCCTCTAAAGGTTGTGCTGCTTCGCTCAATGCGGTTCCAGTCTATTTCCATTTTTCGGAGGGTTTCCTCATAGATGAGGTTTAGTCCGCTGCCGCCATCCATGAGTACCTTAGTAAGGCGAAGCCGCCCACTATCGGGCCGAGGACCAATGCGGCCGGTGCCCGGCAGTTCAGAATTTAGGTTCGCCATCGGGCATTAAAGGTAATAGCCGTGTCACTCCATGGATTTATTGTTGCTACTTGGTAGACTTCGCAAGGTTATGGAGTGTTCGTTGCATGTTATTTGATGCGAAAGTCTCAAGACTATTAACACTGCATCGGTGTTGCTTTGGGCTGGGATTCTGAAGCTAGAAGCTCTTCGCCACTTTTGGCCACCTACCGTAGTATCCAACATGCTCAAGGCTATGAGTTGGAGTGGCGCCCTCCGTGCTATGAATTTTGCAGGGTCCGCTTTGCCAACCCACCAAGACGGTTCCGCACTTTTAGGGGTTTTGGTTTTTGGTATTCAACCCAGGTGCTTGATAATGATGCACCCTTTTGTTTCGGACTAGGGATGTATTTGGGGCGGATTATCCCAAAATTTACTTTGGGTTTTCCAGCGCTCTCCATCGCACAAGATTTCTTTTGTACTATGGTCACCAAGTCAGCAAAGCGTGTAATTTCGCAACGACTTATGGCGTTTAGGATTCCCTTGTCCGTGCAATTATTGCATAAAATTGGGATTGCGTCCTCCTCTCGGCAGGCCTTTATCCTGTTCATAACCAGGAGGAATCTAGCCCAGTAATGATGTACTGTTTCAGCGGGCTCTTGCCGAATTCGAGAGAGATCGCTAATGTCTGGGTGGGCGGGTGGAACTAGATCCGGAACCCCATCCAATTTAGGACTCAAGGGCCGAGAAGTTTCCGAACTCGGAAGTTTGGATTTTTTAGTGTTATCCAATGAGTCCAACCCGCCGCCTGACTTTAAGTTCAGGGCTTGATCGACATCCGTCCCTCTGCGGGAATCCTGCATGGAGGGATCGGGAATCCGGACGTAGCTACTCCTTAAGATACAAGAAGAATCGCCGCATTGCTCCTCTATCACAGCAACATGATGGGTAGCCTGGGGAGAGTTGATCTCTCTCAGATCGGTTTTAGGCCCGATCCGGTCGTAGTCTGTGGCGACTCCTGTATGCGGCGATGCGATCCAAGAGCTCGTTTATGGAGGAGAGCTCGATCGGATCTAACTGTTCGGCAAGTTCCGAACTAACCTGGAGATTGGTTTCGATGACTCGAGAGGTCATTGTCGGCGCGGTGGCCGGACTGGCGGTCATAAGAAAACCACCTAGCCGAAGAGTCTGGCCAGCGGCCAAGGCTCCTTTGGCGATAGTATCGTCTTTAAAGATGAGATGGGGCATCCTACCTGATGGCGACGGCACAGAGGAACTCTCAATGAAAGCACCAAAGTCGGTGTCAAAACCGACGGATCTCGGGTAGGGGGTCCCGAACTGTGCGTCTAGGCGGATGGTAACAGGAGACAAGAGACATGATGTTTTTACCCAGGTTCGGGCCCTCTCGATGGAGGTAATACCCTACTCCTGCTTGATTAATATTGATGATATGGGTAGTACAAGAGTAGATCTACCACGAGATCAAGGAGGCTAAACCCTAGAAGCTAGCCTATGGTATGATTGTTGTTCGTCCTACGGACTAAAACCCTCCGGTTTATATAGACACCGGATAGGTTAGGGTTACACAGAGTCGGTTACAATGGTAGGAGATCTACATATCCGTATCGCCAAGCTTTCCTTCCACGCCAAGGAAAGTCCCATCCGGACACGGGACGAAGTCTTCAATCTTCTATCTTCATAGTCCAGGAGTCCGGCCAACGGTGAGAGTTCGGCTATCCGGACACCCCCTAATCCGGGACTCCCTCAGTCAGTAAGAATCTTAACAATGGCTCGTATTATATTATTGATATACATGAGCAAAGTTTATCACACACCTCTGAGCAGGAGACCAAAAGGCCGTTGAATATTGCTCATCTTTGGCCGTACTATACTTGAGCCACCGGCTCTCCATTGTACATACTTTTGTCAATGTATATATCTTTTTATGATTAATATAATAAAGCCGACATGCCTGAAATTCAGGGCCTTTGTTGTTTCTTTTCTGTGTGTCTGAGTCTTTATTACTTGATCATAAGGTCACTTGGGGGTTCCAACCCGCCGGGTTTAGCTTTCATACCCTCTTGACCAGCCTGAGTTTCCATATTATCAGTTACAACTGCATGTTTGCAACTTGTTCCTCCGCCAGGTAACCGGACGAACTCTTAACAACCAATCTTTTTTAAGACCCTGAACTTGTTAAGGTTAAAACGGTGGCTTGTGTCACGTGAGAGTCCTCTTACAGTGAGCTAGGATAAATTCAACGGCTGTCCGGCCTTGAAAGCACATGGCCTGTGAGCCAACTTGTTTGGTCGTGTTTTGGTAAACCGGTCAAGCAATTATTTGAGATTTTTTTTATTTTTCTCTCGAGTTCTTTGGATTTGTTTCTCCAAAGATTTTTCTGTTGAGTCAATTTTGAATATACGGGTCGTGAGGCTTCGATCATATGGCTCATGTTTGAGTATTTTGGGTTATAACCCGCCCTAGCTTCGGACTTGAAGTCACCAGCATATTTTGGTTTGAACAACTCAGATCATGAGGCTGTAGGTCTTGGGTTGACACCCGCACTGGTTGTTGATATTTAAATCACAAGTATGATTCGACTCTACATGTATGTTTTCAATTGTTATTGTTGACGCTAAAAAATGGCATGATTGCAAAGAGTGACTTGAGGATGCAGCAAGACGAGGTCAAATTTATGATTTCATATCACCACTGGGTGGCTCTCTTCAAGCCGATCAAAATAGATATAGAGATGGTCCAAAACGGAGCTCGGATGCAAAAGTGATGACAATCTTAGAGATGCTCGTATTGACATCAGATTAAAGAATGGCATGACACCTAATTAATACGGCCTCAGATGAAAAAGTTACAACAGCAAAGTTCTTTGTCTTGTCGAAACGGACGATTTTGATATAAAAATCGTTCCCATCTGAGGTCGTATGCGAGTTCCACAGCCAAAACCGTGTGCTGGAGCAATGTTTGGCCGGATCATCCGGGCCAGGGTCCAGATCATCCGCCGGAGGCCGCACAATTGACCCAAACAACAGAAGCTAAAAGGTGAAGCCGGATGATCTGGTTGTAGACCCGGATGATCCAAGTAAAGGCCATCAGGGCAAGGTTCCGGTGGTCCGAACAAGTTTTTCTGCTGCAGACTTTGGAAAACAGCCCGAAACCTCCTCAGGATGGCCTCAAATTGAAAAGTGTTCAACAGAAAAGTTGTGCTCCTCGTCGAAGCGGTTGATTTTGATATAAAAAACTTCTTAATCCGAATTTGTACGAAAAATTTACAGCCCGGTTAGTGAGCTGTTGTCAGAAAACTGGGCTAGGCCGGATCATCCAGGCCTTGAGCCGGACATCCGGGCCGGAGGTCGTGAATAATCTGTGTTTTGCTAGATTTTGATGATTTGGATGGCTAGGAAAGTCCCTTTCTTATATGGGAAGTCCATCCGCCTCTTATATAAACAAGAGGTGACGGCCGATTGAACAACAACACACAATCCATCAATTCATCTACCACTTTTTACCTTTACTTTTATCTCTCTCCCTTGTTATTCTTCTTCCTCGTTCTTAGTTCGTTTTTCTTGTTGCAGGGCGGCGAACCTCGAGGCCCTAGGGATGATCAAGTCGACCTAGGTCAGCCCATAGTCGCCGCTTGCCCTCACGGGGTCCCTCCCGGGCGTGTGGGGGTTTCGAGTCTACAAAAGCGCCTGCCGGATTGCTTTTGTACCGCCCTTCCGACCGGGTCTCCTTCGACGTGAGCTGCGGTGCATCACCCCCAGCGTCGAGGGTACATGGTGACGTGTTCATGTGCGAACACACTTTTCAGCGACTCTGCTGGGGACATAGCTTGGAACGGTCGCTGGCCCGTTCTTGCTACGAAGAGATCGTCATCTAGCGTTTGCGTATATAGATGCGAATAATTCATATGTTGTTGCTAAATCACATAATGAGCATAACGTATCGGCTAGCCCTTGTTTTACCAATTATGCATCTAGTTAGGTGTGACAGCCCATGCAAAGTAATCTCCATGCTTCAACATACAATTTTAGTAACATGCGACATATGTATCCCAGCCCTCATGCATCGGCAATCCCACAAATTCATATGTCGATGAACAACAAGATGGGTTTGGTTAATCAAGTTGAAACACCTCGTGTAGAAACTTCCAAGAGCATGCCACAAAGTGTTTCACCTTTTTATCCATCGGCAACTAATTTGCAATATACTAGTTCAAACATGCCGATGAGTGAGAAAATTGGCGATGCTACTACTAGCTATTCGGCCGGTTACTCTCAACCTTCATATGCTACACCTCATGTTAGTAATTTTTCAGCATCGTATGCAACTATAGATTCTCGTAATTCCGCTCCGCACCTTCATGGTCATAGCCGAATAAGTGAAAAATTTGCAGAAGTGCACATGCCATCATCTAATATTGTAGCATACTATGCATCCTCTATGCAATTGCATAATTTTGGCAACACCTCATTGCCGAAAGAATCTAATAGTATTGTGAAGCAATCCCTTACAGAATGGAATGTTGCGACATTAAAAAAGGGATATAGCCCGAAATAATAGGATTAGTGCTCTTTGCCTTGAAGAGCATGATAAGGGGTTAGTTCCCGATTATAATGCAATAAAAGCTAGAGTTTTACAAGAAGATGAATCTTTGCCAATTGATAAAATAGGCGAGCAAAAATATGGTTTTACAACATTGCATATGTATTCACCTAGTACTACATCATATTGTACACCCCCTACACAATTGCAACATTTCAGCAACACCGGTGTGTCATTGCAGAAAGAATCTAAAAGCATTGGGGGACAATCATATCCGGAGTGGGCTGAAATTGAGCAAAAACTTAAAGCCAATTTTGCCGCTCGCCACCAGAAACAAACAAAACAAGAATTGGCTCAAATAAAAGAAGCCAATTGGGTAGCTTTGCTTATTTCTTACTTGGCTTACACTTGGTTTCAATTGGGACATGTATATTCTAACTATTTTCGTTTCAGAAATTTAAAGCCAAGAGTATGTTTTGTTGAGAAAACCGATGCTAATATAATACCTTATCCAAATACATCGGAGATAGAGTGCAAAACACAATGCATAGCCGATAGGGTGATGTAAGATCTGAACCATTCATTTGCTTACCTCCAAAGTCGTTATCACAACAAGATCAGTGATACGTCTCCATTGTATCTACTTTTCCAAACACTTTTGCCCTTTTTTTGGACTCTAACTTGCATTATTTGGATGGAACTAACCCAGACTGACGCTGTTTTCAGCAGAATTGCCATGGTGTTATTTTTATGCAGAAATAAAAGTTCTCGGAATGACCTGGAACTTCACGAAGAATATTTTTGGAATATATAAAAAATACCGGCAAAAGAATCAAGGCCAGGGGCCCCACACCCTGTCCACGAGGGTGGTAGGCGCGCCTACCCCCCTGGGCGCGCCCCCTGCCTCGTGGGCCCCCTGGTGCTCCACCTACCTCAACTCCAACTCTATATATTCACGTTCGGGGAGAAAAACATCAGAGAGAAGGATTCGTCGCGTTTTACGATTGGGAGCCACCGCCAAGCCCTAATCTCTCTCGGGAGGGCTGATCTGGAGTCCGTTCGGGGCTCCGGAGAGGGGAATCCGTTGCCATCGTCATCATCAACCTTCCTCCATCACCAATTTCATGATGCTCACCGCCGTGCGTGAGGAATTCCATCATAGGCTTGCTGGACGGTGATGGGTTGGATAAGATTTACCATGTAATCGTGTTAGTTTTGTTAGGGTTTGATCCCTAGTATCCACTATGTTCTGAGATTGATGTTGCTATGACTTTGCTCTGCTTAATGCTTGTCACTAGGGCCCGAGTGCCATGATTTCAGATCTGAACCTATTATGTTTTCATGGATATATGTGAGTTCTTGATCCTATCTTGCAAGTCAATAGTCACCTATTATGTGTTATGATCCGTTAACTCCGAACTGACAATAATCGGGATACTTACCGGTGATGATCGTAGTTTGAGGAGTTCATGTATTCACTAAGTGTTAATGCTTTGGTCCGGTACTCTATTAAAAGGAGGTCTTAATATCCCTTAGATTCCAATAGGACCCCGCTGCCACGGGAGGGTAGGACAAAAGATGTCATGCAAGTTCTTTTCCATAAGCACATATGACTATATTCAGAATACATGCCTACATTACATTGATGAATTGGAGCTAGTTCTGTGTCACCCTATGTTATAACTATTGCATGAGGAATCGCATCCAGCATAATTCTCCATTACCGATCCACTGCCTACGAGCTTTTCACATATTGATCTTTGCTTAGTTACTTTACCGTTTCCACGGTTACAATTACTACAAAACTGTTACTGTTACTTTCGCCACTGATACCGTTACTTCCATACTACTTTGCTACTAAATACTTTGCTGCAGATATTAAGTTATCCAGGTGTGGTTGAATTGACAACTCAACTGCTAATACTTGAGAATATTCTGTGGCTCCCATTGTGTCGAATCAATAAATTTGAATTGAATACTCTACCCTCGAAAATTGTTGCGATCCCCTATACTTGTGGGTTATCAATCAGCTAGAAAATAAGAAGTATACCTTTAATTCAAGCATGTGTGATCTAATATTTTAATTGTTGGTGAAAATTAATTATATTAGAATTCTTGATCACAATGTCGAGCCATCTATCCACGGACGAACGTATTGTAAGTTGCAGGATTCATTCAAGCATAATTTTGAGGATTGCAACGTGTTTCATCAAATAGTTAAATCGGCCATTGAAAAATGACGATTGAAATTTGTTGAAACACCAAGAGATGACGAGTCTATTCCAATTGTGCCTGATGGCAAAAAATTTATGCATCAACTGCTTCAAGCTGATCCATTTGAAGAGAAGGTAAAAACTATAGGTGATGGGATCAAGCTTCCAAGAAGAGAAGTTGTTGAAGAACATAATGAACATAATCTTGAGGCCAAGAATTCTATCGAAGCTACAATGAAGACACAAAGGACTGGGGGGCAGCAAGCAAATCCAATGATCGATGAAAGCGAACCGAAAGAGAACTAAGGCCGAAATAAGCGCAAGTATTAGAGATCAAAAATCAACTTCGCTGAACTATTCGATAAATATCAAAAGAAGAGTGAAGAGAATAATGCTTATCGGCATCATGCAAAGAAACCAAGATTGCCCCCAAGGCGCAAATATGAGGATCGGTATTGGCAAAGTTAGAACTTTTATGCAACATATTCATATCCTTATTTTGGGCCGCCAATGCCAATGCCGTGGATGCCTCCCTATGCTATTTTAGATCCATATCCATCATGGGACATGTATTATACAAGGGAACATTCTCCATCTTATTTTGGACCATCTCACCAATATTATGCAGCTCCGAGAAAAACAACATTTGAACAATAACATGTTGAAGACCGTTTCAAACATAAGGAATCGGTTCGGAGCTCAAGGAAGAAGAAAGAGGTAGTCACGCAAGTTTACCATGTTAAAAGAGATGGTCGTAAGAGTGCTGCTTCAGATTTGATCTCAAATGAAAAAGAGCCAATGAAAGTGTTGACCTTGTCTACTACAGGCAATGAGATGAAGCAATCAATTGTTGAGAGTCAAAGTGAAAAATATGAATAAAAGAAGTTGAGAGTACACAAGGCCAAAAAAGAATTGCCATTGGTCGTAACAAAATCACAACCGAGATGCCCACTCAGCTTACCGTATTGTCAAAAAAGGAATTACAAAATCTTAGTACACACGAGTTGAGAAATAAGAACATGGCAGGGGTTCCCAAAATGATCAATTAAAACAAAAATGATGTGCATGCTTCTATTGCAACAAGTACAACAAAAGTGAAGAAAGAGAAGGATGGAAGCAAAAAAAGCCGAAGGCGTGCATCACAATATGAAAATCTCTGGTTAGCACATCATCCATTTTCTTCAACCATGCCATTGATGCCTTTGACATGGAATTCATCCCAATTGGGTAGCTTTGCTTACACTTGGCTTACACTTGGTCTCAATGAGACATGTATATTCTAACTATTTTCGTTTCAGAAATTTAAAGCCAAGTGTAAGTTCTGTTGAGAAAATCGGTGCTAATATAATATCTTATCAAAATACATCAGAGATAGAGTGCAAAACACAATGCATAGCTGAATGGGGTGATGTAAAATCTAAACCTTTCATTTGCTTAACTCCAAAGCCGTTATCACAACATGATCGGCTCGAAAATAAGAAGTATACCTTCAATTCAAGCATGTGTGATCAAATATTTGAATTGTTGGTGAAAAGTAATTATATTAGAATTCTTGATCACAATGTCGAGCCATCTATCCATGGACGAATGGATTGTAAGTGCATGATTCGTTCAAGCATAATTTTGAGGAGTGCAACGTGTTTCGTCAAATAGTTAAATTGGCCATTAAAAAGGATGATTGAAATTTGTTGAAACACCAAGAGATGACCAGTCAATTCCAATTGGTCCTGATGGCAAAAAATGTATGCATCAGCTGCTTCAAGCCGATCCATTTAAAGCATAATGAACATAATCTTTAGGATGAGAATTCTATCGAAGCTACAATGAAGACACCAAGGACTGGGGGGCAGCAATCAAATCAAATGATCAATGAAAGTGAACCGAAAGAGAACAAAGTCCAAAATAAGCGCAAGTGTAAGAGATCAAAAATCACCTTCACTAAACTATTGGATAAATATCAAAATAAGAGTCAAGAGAATAGTGCCTATTGGCCAAATCATGCAAAGAAACTAAGATCACCCCCAAGGCGCAAATATGAGTATCGGTATTGGCAAAGTGAGAACTTTTATGCAACATATTCATATCCTTATTTTGGGCTGCCAATGCCAATGCCGTGGAGGACTCCCTATGCTCATGTAGATCCATATCCATCATGGGACATGTATGATACAAGGGCACATTCTCCATATTATTTTAGACCATCTCACCAATATTATGCAGCTCCGAGAAAAACAACATTTGAACAATCACATGTTGAATACCGTTTCAAACATAAGGAATCGGTTCGCAGCTCAAGGAAGAAGAAAGAGGTAGTCAAGCAAGTTTACCACGTTGAAAGAGATGGTCGTAAGAGAGCTGCTTCATATTTGATCTCAATTGAAAAAGAGCTAATGAAAGTGTTGACCTTCTCTACTGCAGGCAATGAGATGAAGCAATCAATTATTGAGAGTCAAAGTGCCAAATCTGAAGAAAAGAAGTTGAGAGTACACAACGCCAAAAAAGAATTGCCATTGGTCGTAACAGAATCACAGCCGAGATACCCACTCAGCTTATCATATTTGAAAAAGAAGGAATTACAAAATCTTAGTACACAAGAGTTGAGAAATAAGAACATGGCATGAGTTCCCAAAAGGATCAACCAAAACAAAAATTATGTGCATGCTTCTATTGCAACAAGTACAATAAAAGTGAAGAAAGAGAAGGATGGAAGCAACAAACAATTAAGCCGAAGGCGTGCATCATCCATTTTCTTCAACCATGCCATTGATGCCTTTGACATGGAAGTCATCCCTGTGTATGATCAACTACCCTCCATGGATTTATTTTGATCCATGGATGCAACATAAATTTCTATATCATGAGGGGGTTTTACCAAAGCACTATACATTTGGTTAGTTACATTTTTGTTGCTAATACAAAGGGGCCGAAATATTTTGCTTCTATTTTGTTTGTTTATTTCAGCTATACAAACTTTGGTGGGCGAATTTTATATGGACCTTATGGTAATGGCCGATATTTATCTATCGTCCTAAGAGTATGTCAATGCATGGCTGGTGTAGTATTCTAACATCGTCCTTAGTTCGATTGGAGAGCGAGACAATGTATGTTCTCATGGAAATTTATATGTATGCCTTTATTATGATTAAATGGAGTTGAGACATTATGACTAACGCAATTGAATATATGTTGCGTAAACCAATTCATAGTTGCAGAATTTGTGAGTAGGCTTATGCTTTGATTTAATATATACTAGTTGACCCGTTGCGCCAAATGGCGCAGAGACCTGCTGAAGACATGATGTCGATGAAAATAGTTTCATGCTGCAAGAACCTTCAACTAAATCATGCTATTTTTTAAACATGTTTATTATGTTGTTAAATGATAGTCTGGGAAAAGGGAAACTTTGCATAATATGAATATGTTCAGTTTGAAAATATGGCCACTATGATGAGAGAGTAAAGTTGGCATGGTTGTATTTTTTTAGCAAGTTTGAAACATGGTTATCATGATGAGAAACCTGGCCGTGCATCTTTTTCCTGCAAAAAAAGAGGGAAAAAGATAAGAAACCTAAGAAAAAAACATGTCTTTGTTGTGCATATACGGAGATATAGGGATCAGGAGGTATTAGGATAGCCCATATGTTATTTAGCCCAGCCCACGTAGAGCAATGCATGTGACCTGTGAGGAGCTGAATATGAAACGGCAGGGGCGGATCCAGCGGAGACTATCTATCCCCTTCCTTTCATTTCCTCATCAGCCGACCGGTGCGATTTCTTACCTCTTTTGATTTTGGATTTGTCTGCATGCATGGATTTACTTTCCATTTATCTCGATCTTGCATCTCCCCTCTTTTTTGTGGCGATTTCCACCCCTTTTGTCTTGTTTTCTAGGCATTATAGATCTTGTGATGCGATCCTTTCTATTCAGGGATGCACTCATATGGAAGTAAATTTCTGCAGTTATTCCAATGGTTATTTATAAGCTGACATTGTTTTGATTGAGAATCGATGGTGTCGTAGGTCAGTGCGATGGTTGAGCATGAGGGGATCTCGAATCGACCTGTGGATACCAGTTCGATGGAAGCATCTACTCTAAAATGAAGGATAATAATAAATTGAGGCTAACCTATGTGGCTAAGGTAAACAAAAAAGGAGAAGAACACACCATAATTCTTAAAGTACCTATCCTAGGATGCATTTGACCGCGGTACCATCCTAAAAGTCCTTCCTGATGCTTCTTAGCTTCTTTCCTTAGCTAATCGCCCTATTTTTGAGTTTTCGCTAATTTTAACAAGGTCCCTCTTACCCCCTTCACATAATAGGTAAGAAGGTAAGAGTTAATCAGGAACCATGTTAACTGCTCTTTAGTTTTTGTGACACCTTCTCAATCCGATAACAGTTCCATTGATAAGCTGATCTATGGGTTCAATACCCATAAATGTCAATAGAAAAAGATCATGTGATGCATCTCAACTGATTGATTGTTTCATCTCTGCTAAGTCTTCAGAAGGTTGTGGAGCTCTAAATTTCTCTCGAATAGCCGCAACATAAAAGAATAAACCATACCATACTCAAGTTGACCGTGCAAAGCTTCGTTATAAACAAAGCAACTTCAAAGGCCATATCGGGTAATATGCTGATAGGATTTAGAAAACAATGGCTGGGAAAACAAAAATATTTCGTAGTACGTAACAAGCCAACAAAAACATTTCAACACTAAAGTAAGACTGCAAGAAGCACAATGGTTACACTACACTTGTTTAGATACCAAATTGCTAATTTAGGTTATGCGGTGATGGAACCAAACAATATATAAAGAATCTATTTTCAAGTACTCCTCTCAGAACGGTCCAGTCCTATGAGGACATTACACATCAGTCAGAGTTCCATGGAGACGGTCTCCTTTCCTATACCTAACCTATGTATATATGCCTCCATGGAGATGAACGAAGACGACACGAGCCACATCATGACAACACAGTTCTAGTTTCCTTGGTCCATTCCCTTTCTTCTCTTCAGGTCTCTACCTTGGTGTTGTCATGCTACTCCTGCATTCCAGTCTAACATTTAGCTAATATAAACTCACTGCTCTCTGTACAACAAAGCAGTAATAGTAATAGGGTATGTAAGAAAATCGAACTTCACTTACCCACTGAAGTGTGTAAAGCCCAGCTCTGAATTTTCGGTTGCACCGCTCATCATCATCCATCTTAGAGAATAGGCAAAATCTGCAACGATATGAATGGCCTTAGAATTAACTGTTGCAAGAATAAAGGATGTACATCTACAACAACAACAGAATTAACTGTTACGAATTTTTTGGAAGGAGTGAACACGTGCTTTGTAGTTCTATGTTTATTTTATGGAGCAGTACTGGCATTATTAAAAACAATCCTGTTAGTATTATCATTTTTCGGGTGTTCAAGAAACACATCTCTTCTGTGATAGATCTAGATACGCCCCGAGCGCAGTATAAGTTATTTGAAATCATGGAAAAGCAACCTGAAAATTGTCTGAAGGCATGAAGACCAGAATTCAGAGTAAATGATTGTAAAATACCAAGAAGCACTTCATGGAATATATTTGATTACTCAAAGATTAATCAGTTAGCACAGGATGTCACCAAATAATGCACCTAATCTGCAAGACCGGACACCAGCTCGTGTCTGAGTTATCCCATGATCTCATAGGTATGCAACAGTTTAGGCAGAAAATATAGTTTGAATTGGATGTCAGGGCGATGTATCAACTAAAACTGCTTACTCATTTGTTCACCGCATAGAAGCAGGTAATCAACTAATAATAAGTCAAACTTGAAATGATGACCAACCGATCATGTGTATAGCTCCCGCTTCTTTCCATATTTAGCATGGTTCAGCTAGCCTTCTCCTTGCTATACACTCGACTTAACCAAACGTTTAAGCAAGGCACTTATAATAGGGCAACGTCACAACAGTCCTAGTTATTAGGACAAGGTTCAAGTGTAGTTTAAAATATGAACAATAAACTGTACTTCTATTTCTCTTGCTCAAAATCGCAATACTACATTTGTTCCTATTTATTTGTGATCAGTGGCCATGTGCATGCCTAAACCTGAGATTATGATTCTTTTTTCGCTTCTGCCTACACACCTAAATCAAAATGGTAAGCATGCCATTTATGTACAAATCAACACCACATCAGTCTAATCTTCGAAGGGCAAGAGCCTAACATATTTTCAGAGATGCGCAATTCAGATCATCCAGTCACAAATAAATGAGATGACAGTAAATCCATCCAATTTGCTATTCAATCATATACCTTCCAGTTTAAACTATGAACGCTTTGAAAATTGTTGTGTACAATGATATATACCGGGCCCAAGGCTGCATCCCTTTTCAGCCTGTGCATTTTACAATATGAGCCCACTTTCACAGCCACGTGAGCACACTTTCACAGCTGCATCATTCGTCTCCCGGACATCTTGCATGTGCTTTGAGAGTAGCTGCACATTCTATGCCCATATCATTCGTCTCCTGGACATTCTACAAAAGATGACAAGAAATCAGTATTTGGGAACAATAATAAAGTATTGAAGCACATTATCATGAAAGCAAGAGCATCACAATTCATGTATAATTTGCATCTTTATCAGTTAAAGCAACTAAATAATATGTTTCGAGGACTCAGGCAATAATATCGTTCCTGCACCAGAAAAGAAATGTCCAGCATATCTGCCACTATTTTTCCTTGAAGATGCCACTACCTATTACAAATTTTAATTTCAACGGACGAATAATTATTAAAAACTCCAAAAACAGAATGCCACAGAAACCAATGATATTCAACTATCTAACAATCATGAGTTACAAAGAGGAAGGAATGAATGTGGAAACATCTGCGCGATTTGAGTACATTTCAAACAAAACCTACATATGTATACATAGGTAGCCATATTGAGCTATAAACCAAGGAAGATGACACCCAAGGCAGAACATCATTACAACAACATTGCAACAGTTAATAGATGGCCAAAAGAGCCAACCCTTAAATAGTCTAAATAGTTTTCTACTGGTAAAAAAATATATGATAGACGATTTTGCTGGTAGCTTTTAGACAAGGAAGTGGCTGAACTGCAACACACTTTCCTTTTGGCGGAAATGTCCTGTGCAGAACCAAGATATATATTATTTGCAGTATAGTGTAGCAGGCAGCAACTGTTTATGGAAAAACTGAACGAGATAGAAAAACTGAACGAGATAGAAACCAGTACTGATCCGTGGCGTGACATGAAAGTTTGACCAGTATATATCAATCACATGGTCAGGTATATAGACAGTTATTGTGAATTTCAGCAACGACACACCATGGGTGCAACATTTGATCTACTGTTTTGCAAAGGAAATGCTCTTAGCCCAACCAGAATGTGTGATGCTCCATGATGGTCATACGAATCATAACATGTCATTCCATAGAAGGTTGGACTGTCATCTTCTCTCAAGACAATGAAATGGGTCTTCCCTCTTCCGGAATGTAAAATCACCAGTTAACCAACAAGCATCAGATGAGTATAAAAAACAAAGCCAATGCATTAATATCAACAAAGGAAGGGGACAAACCTTGATGAACAGAACAAAGAAGAAGCAGCCTTCGAGGTTGTAGAGACTGTGAAACAAACAACAAAGTTCCTCGTCAAAACTCAAAAAATCATAGCCTGCCCCAACATGACTGTATAGATTGATTCCAAGCAAAAAATTACAAAACTATACCAAGACAACTGGATATCAAGATTCTTAGGACGAATGAGTAAACTAAAATACCGCAACAGAACCATATCTAATTCCGAAATGATTGGATACACATATATAAATGTTCTGAACAAATGTGTAGACCAAAATACCAAACAAGCAATCTGAAATATGAAAAATAAAGCACATCACTAACATGGCCATCATAAATACTTCCTAGACACTAACAAGACCCCTGATTATTTCTCTAGAAACTATTGAAGATTCCTTATGATGCATATGTAAGCCTGAACTGAAATTGGTGAGCAATCTTAGAGCACTCATTAAGCAAGCCCATGTCCTTGCAGAGGAAGCACCATATAACAACACAGATACGACGATATGGAAACAAGCACATATGATACAGCAATTTGCAAAAACAGCAGTACAAAGATACAACAAGTATATATGAATAATTAATAAAATATGTATGCAAAGAAGACAATAAATAATCAATGCATGAGATGAAATAAGATCAGAATACTGCCCCATTTGTTGACTGAATGATCATTAATTTCCCCAATCAACATAACTGAATATCTCCTGTGTCTTTATGTCTTGAACTTCCCCGCCAAAGAAAGCAAAGAACATCAACAGGTCAGCCACAACAAGCAGTTTACAATAAACCATGATACAAGCATTATACAAATATATATACAAAGAAAGCACCGCATCGTGCCATCAGCGGATCAACTCCCAAATGACAAAGCACCCAACAAAGAAGCCAAAGAAACACGCACACATCAAGCAAGAACGCACGCACACATCAAGCAAGAACGTACGAACGCAGCACGACAGCAGCAAGCACGCACACATCACACATGTAATAAGCAGGGCAGGAGGAGCAGGTAAAGAAGGGATTCAGAGGAAGTAACCTTGTTGGGGACGGGATTCCTGGCGGCAGCGGTGCGATTGACTCATGATTGCGGCTTGAGACGGCAGTCAGGGTGACTCTACGCGGCGTGGACATGCAGGACCCCTCGATCCAATCCGCTGCTCTGCTCTTGTCAATCAAGCGACTTATCCTCACCTCCTCCCGGCTGCACCTCTTTGGATGCTGTGCACCTGCGGCTAGCTAGGCCAGTGAAATATATAAAGGTGAAACCGACACGAAGGCTAAACGAATCAACCATTACTTCTGTTGTCACACAAAATTTCTGACAAAAAAGCATCTAAGCATACTGAGAAAGGAACTCGACAAATTCATCAGAAAATGCAAATGCAAATTATTAATGGTGCCATAAATATATAATTAGTGCAAACTCAGGAGTGAGTTCACTTTTTTTTTACCAAACTATTATGTGAGAAGGTGAATGATATAATGCATAAAAAACAACAATCAATGTAAGAAAGTAAATTGATGTGCAGGGACGCTCTAACTCTTAATCATGATTGTACTTGTAGGATGAATGTGCCTTCATAAGTCAAACAAAATCAGAGTTCCAGAGGAAGCAATAGGTAAAGAGAGAGGAGACCTAATTGGCTAGTGAGGCCATGCCATGTCGCGCCTCCCCACGGTTCACCTTCCTGCTATGTCGCACTCCTTTTCATGTTCAAATAACCAAGTATATCATCATTTGTGGTCCATATACCCCTGAAAAACACAATGAATCAGTTAATCTCATACACAAATTTAAAAAAACTGATTTTTTTTACTAACAATACACACACCAACACCAAAATAAGAAGAAAAAGAATTAAGAATATGGCAAGTGAACTTGGCACCTGATAAATTTGACAGGCTAATATATGACCACGGGGACTCAAATTTACATAGATGATCTACAACATGCAGAAAATAACACATGAATATTCAAACCTTAGTCCTATCTGAAGCCATCTTCAGTTGAACTGAGAGCATGTAATATTATCCATCCGAACAAGTGCTTTAACATCCACATTCCCCTGCACCAATAAATGGCATTGAATCAGCAAAGTGCGGTGCTTAAAAGCAT
Source organism: Aegilops bicornis (assembly GCA_021605145.1). NCBI lineage: Eukaryota > Viridiplantae > Streptophyta > Magnoliopsida > Poales > Poaceae > Aegilops > Aegilops bicornis. The sequence goes on along the minus strand of CM038674.1, from coordinate 299,204,740 downwards.
AACCAGAACATGTCCACATAGCAGGACAACAAGTTAAACATTTTCCAATGATTTGTAGATCTACCAGTTGATAGCCAGATCACCAGCATAGATCATAGCCAAGATTACATGCATATGCATTATACCACACCTCCCGCACCAGATCTGATCCCTACAACATGAAACCCCAGGCGTGTGAGCAGATCGGGTCAAGAGAAAAAGGAAAACCCACTGAAACAGAAGGGGATCGGGAGATAGGGTGGAGACCTGGAGGTGGAGGACGTCCCTGTGCAGCACCACCACTGGCCATAGAGGCTTCCCTCGCCACCTGCTCCTCCAGGCGTCGTGCGTGAAGGAAAGAGAGATGGAGCAGGGTCGGGCTGCTCCTTCCCCTTGTCTCCACCCTCCCCATCTTCCCCGCAGACCCCACTACTTCTTGTCCCGGCCGGCGGCCTCTCTTTGGCGATGGGAAGGCGAGGAGGAGGAAGGGGCGTGGTGGTGGAGTAGCAGTCGGCGGTGGGGCTCCTAGGGCAGAGGCCGTGGAGACGAGGGAGGAGGAGGAAGAGGAGGGAGGAGGGAGGGAGCGTGGCGGCGGACGAGGGAGGAAGGAGTGAGGGGCGTGGGGGTTGTGCATTGGGGCTAGGGTTCGCACGGTTGCCCAATGGGCTCTACGCGAGGAGAAACCAATCACACCCGTCCACTCCACACCCAGCCAACACAATACGACCCCACCAACAAATTGGCCCACCGGTCATACTCACGTGAAAGAAATAATAAGGTGAAACATGTGGTGAATATCTAACGGCCGAGAAGAGCCAGGTGGGAATTTTACCGCGATCCAACGGCATCGAAAGCACCAAATCGGGGGAGCTCTGTGAGGCAGAGTTGGCTAGCGTTCTTTTATGTTTAAATGATTTGGCCTACAAATATTTCAATTCTATGAGAGGCCAAATCATTGTTGGTTTAATAATTGAGCATCAGATTTATGACACGCATAATATTGATATTAGCCTTGTCTCTCTAGTACTATGGAGATTATGTTTTGATGCTTGAATTCACAACAATGGCCAAGGTGTTGGTGTTGTTTATATATCTCTTTACGGTGCTATTTTGTGAAGCCTCATGCCACTTAGAATATTTTTTGCACAATTAATAAAAGTCAAATATGCATTGTTATTTGGATTGAATCTTTTACATGCTATAGGTGCTATACATATTGAGGCATTCGGTGATTCGTTATGAGTAGTGAAACAAATATCCAAGGGTTATCAATGTTTCGGTGAATCACTTATAGTTTATCTTGAGGTATGTCTAGATGTAAAATTTGCCTTGGGTTGCTTCAAAATTGTTCATATTTCTAGACATGACAATTCAAGAGAGTTGGCACAACAAGCATCCGGCTACTATGTTAATCTTGTTGTATTGCATTTCTATAAATAGCCGATGCTTAGTCTCATCAAGAGAGGTAAGGCCAAACCAAAGTCCACCGCTTCGGACACTAATGAATTTTTATGCAGGCGAAATTAAGGATTGGAGAAAGTTTATTGTTGATTATCTGCAAAATCCTAGCAAAAGGGTGAACAATATGGTTGGGGATATGACCTTGAGATACATATCTATGAAACTTTATCATTGGATTGTTAATAAAGTTGAGAAGGTTCCACCCAAGTTTGCATCAAGGATTCAAGCAAATAATGGACGATATATATTTATCGCCCTAAGCACATGCCAAGTGGCTGATGGAGTATTAACATCGTCCTTAGAACCAACGCGGTACAATTTATTCTTTGACATGCTAGCTTTGCCGGAAAAATAGGGGGGCATATGTTGACGCTCAAAAATGGCACGAACGCAAAGACTGACTTGAGGCTCTAGCAAGATGAGGTCAAATTTATAATTTCATGTCACCATTGGATGGCTCTCTTCAAACCTATCGAAATAGATATAGAGATGGTCCAAAACGGAGCTCGGATGCAAAAGTTATGACAATCTTAGTGATGCTCGTATTGACACCAGATTAAAGAATAGCATGAAACCTAATTAAGATGGCCACGGATGGAAAAATCTACAACTTCAAAGTTCTTTGTCTCATCGAAACGGATGATTTAGATATAAAAATCGTTCCCATCTGAGGACGTATACGAGTTCCATAGCCAAAACCCTGTGCTGGAGCAATGTTTGGCCGGATCATCTGGGCCGGGGTCCAGATCATCCGGCCGGAGGCCGCACGATTGACCCAAACAACAAAAGCTAAAAGATGAAGCAAGGTTCCGAATGATCTGGGTAAAGGCCATCCGGGCAAGGTTCCGGACGTCCGAACAAGTTTTTCAGCTGCAAACTTTAGAAAACATCCCGACACCCCCTCCAGATGGCCTCAGATCAAAAATTGTTCAATAGAAAAGTTGTGCGCCTCATTGAAACAGCTGATTCTGATATAAAAATCTTCTTAATCCAAATCCGTATGCAAAAGTTACAGCCGGATTAGTGAGCTGTTGTCAGAAAACTTGGCTAGGACGGATCATCCGGGCCTTGAGCCGGACATCCGGGCCCGAGGTCGTGAATGGTCCGTGTTTTGCTAGGCTTTGATGATTTGGACAGCTAGGAAAGTCCTTTTCTTCAATGGGAAATCCATCCGCCTCTAATATAGACAAGAGGTGACGGCCGATTGAACAACGACACACAACCGACCAATTCATCTACCACCTTTTACCTTCACTTTTATCTGTATCCCTTGTTATTCTTCTTCCATGTTCTTCGTTCGTTCTTCTTGTTGCAGGGTGGCGAACCTCAAGGCCCTATGGACGATCAGGTCGACCTAGGGCAGCCCATAGCCGTCGCGCGCCCTGACGGGGTCTCTCCCGGGCATGTGGGGGTTTCGGGTCTACTAAAGCGCCCGTCGGATCGCTTGTGTACCGCGCTTCCGGCCAAGTCTCCTTCGATGTGAGCTGCAGTGCATCACCCCCGGCGTCGAGGGTACACGGTGACGTGTTCATGTGTGAATAGTTATATGAATATTCGGGTTTGATAACCCGCCCTGGTTTTCGACTTTAAGTCATCAGTATATTTCGGCTTGAATGGCTTTGATTATAGTCTTTTCAGTAATCTTATTAGGTTACATATGTTTGGGTTGTCACCCGCCCTTGTTTTTTACCTTAAGTCGCCAGGACATATGTTGTTTACACTTTTGACAGGACATGCAAAGCTTCACATGCAAATAATAATGCTGCTATGGGTCGTATAAATGATACATCAAGCCTATTATAAAGGTTAAAACTGGTGGTTCAGAAGTCAAGATCAACATGCACGAAGGCATGACATGGTGGATCATTGTTCTAAACTAGCCTATTACAAGGCTTTCATGAGCCCACAGGTTTGGAACAAAGTATTTCCGGAGCTGCACTCTTAAAAACCCAGCCTGAAAGCCACCTGGATTGTCATTGCTATGAATTAGTTTCCTTCTTGGCGAGTTGGCGGCTCCGGGTCATCCGGCGCCGGCTCTTCTTCTTCTACCATATGAAGGTCAAGTGACGTCCAGTCGATGCTGGTTAAGGCCTCGAATATGGCTTCATCATTTATAATTGGAGCAGGGTCGATGTTAGGAACAAAATATGCTTACGCTTCGGTGGATTAGATCTATGGCATTGTGAGATGGCACTTTCACTCGAATGTTGTCATTGTCATAAGCCGGCTGATATTTTGTTAAGTCTGCCTCCTTTTCCAGTTTACACGCTAAAGGGCGTACCTCTCTCACGCATTTGGCAAAACATCTTGATCAGAGTGCGACCCATCTTCTTTCTATTTTGGGTAGCCATTTGCCATTTCAATCGGGTCAAGCTCTGATTGCCATGCCTTGGCCCGGCCGAGTGTTGAAATTGCTCCTGCGCGGGCGCCTGATAGTTTCAACTCTTTGATTTGCCCTGACACTATGGATAACTGATCCAGCACGGTTTTGATAAGAGTGGGAGGTTGTTTTCCATTGGAGATGGCTACAAGCGTCCGTTGAGTGCTAGTGCATAGTTGTTCCACCAAAGCATAAATAGCTTTCAGCTTCATTAACATATCTTGGCCAAGACTAGAGCTTCTGGGACCTGCTCAACAAATCGTGCATGAGTCGCCGGGTGGGTTAAAGAGCAAATAGTTATAAGTCGCCAAACAAGCTATGGTACTTAACGTTAGATTATTCTTACAAAATATGGCGGCTGTCATTCGGGAGATGCATTGTTTCAAGTTGTGGTCTTAAAGTGAAGTTTTGGCGGCCTCTGCTCTTTGCAACAATATGGTTTTCTTGCTCTGCCAGGCAGCTCTCTCTGTGGCAAAACTGGACTTGAGTTTTCAGTCTCTTCCAAACAATGTTTGAGCTTGGATTCAGCTTTGAGAGTCTCAGCTTCTTGATGCTTGATATTCTTCCTTAACTTGTTTAGTTGCGAGTGTTGAAGATTCATAGTCTCCTGCGGTAAGGATTTGTAGTCATGAATACAGTTTACTATTACAGCAACATGAAAGATTTTTCAGTCCCAAGCACATTGCAAGAAATATACATGGCACTTGGGGGCTAATGTAGGTCATTTTAAGTTCCTATTATGACCCGGCTTATCTTGTCAGAGTAAGCCGGCCCTTGGGGGATACAAGTTTGATTCTATTTAAAGGTCATTGAAGACCCGACTTATCTTGTCTGATTAAGCCGACCCTTGGGGGCTGCAAGTTTGATTCTATTTAAAGGTCATTGAAGAACCAGCTTATCTTGTCAGATTAAGCCGGCCCTTGGGGGATACAAGTTTGATTCTATTTAAAGGTCATTAAAGACCTGACTCATCTTGTCACATTAAGCCGGCCCTTGGGGGCTACAAGTTTGATTCTACTAAGATTATGGAAGACCTGGTTTATCTTATCAGATTAACCTGGGCCTTGGGTGCTACAGTTTGATGCATGAGGTTTTAGTCAGGGTTAATGATTTGAAGACCCGGCTCATCATTGGAAGGATAGGCCAGCCCTTGGGGATACATAACTATATGCATATGAACCTGTGGAAAGGGGTTTAGTTTGTACCTCATACTTCTGCCTTATCAGATTAACCAAGCCAGCCTCCATATCACGGCTTGTGTGCAGGAGGCTTAGGTAGCCTGCGTGCAACTTGCCTGCGCTAAAATCTGCATAGTTCTGCAAATCTAGATTCAGCTTGCTCCTGTCTACGGCTAGTGGTTCTTCTTTGCCATTATGTTTGGCCAAGATGGTAGGATTTCTTGGCTCTGTATATTCTATGCCAGTAATGAGGACATCTTCAGTAGTCTTCTCAGGGCTTACTTTAGTTAACTTGGCAGGGCTTGGAGGCTTGGGGCTCAGCGGGTCATGACTGGCAGATAGCTTGAGTTCAATATGAATTGGTTCAAGAGCCGTCGGGTCAATCTATGGTCGCGGGTCATTTGTAGGGCTTTCAAAATTTTGAACTGAAGCTTCAGGGGCATCAGCCATATGTGCTTCTAGTTCAGCGGCCTTTCGATCCTTTGAAGACCCACCCACCTTCTATTTTTTTGCCCGCCTTGGCTATGCCTCTAAAACAAAGATACAAGAGTTCATGAGTATATATTGTTACAAATTAATTATGAACAAGTGGACATACATACCCATGGGTAATCTTGAAGACAGGCAGCTGAGTCCTAGTAGAATCGACGGATGATGGAGGCATTCCTTGATAGTTTGAGTCGGAAGGATTAATAGGTTGACGAAAGAGACCAGCCTTTGGAAGAGAAAGAGTTGGGCTATGAGGCACCTCATTCCGACGTTTGCAAGGGACAGGAGTGTTGGGTAAGTCGGGGTTGAGGTCTTGGGAACCGTCACTCCGGGTGGTACGTCTTGAATCATGCTGATGTTTTCTTAAAAGAAAATTGGGGTCCAAATGAGCAAGAGGATGAGAAAATCTTACTTTTCAGATGACCCAACGAGTTTTATTTCTTGGCAAAGGATATGAGTCAGAGGAGACAGGTATTATCTCTGCTGCATTTGCTTGGCTTGTCTCCGCGTCATCCTATGAAGAGTCGTTATCAATAAGTTGCACAAAAAGATGACCAAGGGAATCGAGTTCTACCTCCAAGTCATCCAGCTTGAGAAGATCTTTTGTTGTTCGCTTTTTATGGTGACCCGGAGCATGGGTGGCCTTAGGTTTCTTGACCGGGGTGGCGGCTTACGGTTTCCTGGTCTAGAAGGCGGAGTCAGCCTGTATAAGTACAAAAAGAGATTAAAACAAGGCACAAGGTAGAGTTAAATTGCATTGAACATGATAAAAGGAAACATTTACTGGTGGAGCCGGTTTTTGTTTATAAAAGGGTGGCAGAGCAACTTTGTTGCAGTTCTTCTAAGACTTGCCAAGTAGATTCCTTGTGGTTTTGAAGACTTCTTCAGCGGTAAAGTTGTCTTCAGTGTACCGATGAGGATCATTTGTCTCGCCAGAGTACTCCCACATTAGCCGGGACGGTGGCTTAAAGGGAGTATCTTCCAAGAGACCCAACACCGGGTCAAGTCAACTCCAATTAACCCGTTAGCTAATAAAGCTTTAGCCCTGGAGAGGCATGGGAAGGGTTCTTCATGCTCGTCTAGGATAATTTTGCTTGGAAGATCAAAGTCTGATGGAGGATGCTCGGCTCTAAACCCGGGCAGAGGGTTTTCTGTTGCTGGAGCAGTGTCTTTACAATAAAACCAGGTGGTCGCCCATCCATTGGGGCGACTTAGTAAAACTATGGAGGGAAACCTGTTATCTCTTCGTCTTTGTATAGAGATTCTACCAAGACCTTGAGGTGGGCCATTTTGACACTCAGTTTGGCGGTTTATATAAAAGAATTCCTTGAACAAAGGAATGGTATGTGTTGTTTGCAGATGAACTTCACAGAATATTTGAAAATCGCAAATGTTGGATATCGAGTTCGGGCTTATATCTTGAGGGTGCAAGTTGAAATAGTGAAGGAGGTCCCGAAAGAATTTAGACCCGGGTGGGGTAAATCCTCTGAGTATGTGATCAGTGAAGACCGCAATTTCGTCCTCTAAAGGAGTAGGGATTGCTTCCCCATTACTAACTTGCCATCCAATCTTCTATTGACTCACGAATAGGCCTTGGCCTATGTAATCGTCAAGAATCTCCTTGGCAACCAAGGAACGTTCCCAGTTGACGATAGTCATTTTTCGGCATTTGAAAAGTTATGGCCTGGAAGTATAATGTGGTGAGTTAATCCTACATCGACCATTTGATTAATGGTGGTAAATAACATTTTAATGACTACAAACCAACTATGGGTATACGATGGATCATGGTTATGAGTAAATCACAAGCTGCTTATATGATGAAGGGCGGGTCAGCTGTTACTAAGAGATACTTTAAATATGGAGTATGATTATCAAATTATGAGCAGCATATTGATAGGTGATGAACCACAAGTATAGGGGATCTATCATAGTCCTTTCGATAAGTAAGAGTGTCGAACCCAACAAGGAGTAGAAGGAAATGACAAGCGGTTTTCAGTAAGGTATTCTCTGCAAGCACTGAAATTATCGGTAACAGGAAGTTTTGTGATAAGGTAATTTGTAACAGGTAACTGTCGGGGAGGCTGATCGGACCCACGAACACCTATGGGGCCGGCGGACCAGGCCCCTTCTGGTTCGGAGGGGGGCGGAGATCGCACGAAGAGCGCATCGAGGCGAAGCACACGAGCAGTTTTACCCAGCTTCGGAGCTCTCCGGAGAGATAATACTCCTACTGCTGCTTGTCTGACTTGTATTGTGTTCTTGCTAGGGAGCACAGAGAGCTACAAAACCTAGCGCGAGTGTCTCTGGTCTCGAATGAGTCGAACGGACTGAACCCCTTCTACGTTGCGCATGGGCCTCCTTTTATATGCTTAAGGGGTCTCCGACAGGTGGCAACATAGATGAGGGTACAAATGGAAAAACAGTAGTTGGTACACCTACTTGAACAGTGTACAGTGCAATATACCTAACCCTGACGGCAAGGGACAAAAGCATTAAATGCCCGTCCCTGTCGCCCAAACAGTGCAACAGAGACCGTCAGGTGTGCCACCGTTTGCCACGATGGTAGGCTTGTCAGCGCCGCTTATCGCTGCTCCTCGCTGGCTGCACAGCCTCTTGACATGCGCGCATGGAATGGTCCCATGGCGACACGTTGATGAATGAGCTGGAGTGGAGATGAAGAGAGGTTGCCTGCCGCGGCAAGTGCCTTGCGCGTCCGGAGGCTTGTCGCGCTCCGAGCCTTCCCGGCAAGCTCCTCTTGCCGGGATCTTGTCTTCTGCGTGCCTTGAGTGGCCTTCCCGGCAAGCTCCTCTTGCCGGGGCCTTGTCTTCTTGGTTAAATACTTTGTTCTTGAGTGGATCCAAAGGAACCACGGAGGATCTTGGCGGTGACCAGGCAAGCCTTGCAGCTGGTGTCAGAATCGCCTGCGGCACGAAGTTCGGGATACTAGGGTACCCCTACTCTAGTACACCGACAGAGCCCTCGGCTGGGCCGCACACGGTGCCGAAGCGCTGTCGGGCCGTGCCCAAAAACAGTGTACGGTCACACGCGGCCTTGATCACGCCGTAACTCACCTCGACCCACCACGTCCCCCACTAACGGCACGCACCGAACGTGGGGTCGTGTGAGAGATCATGGGCGAGGTCGTGGGGTTTCTTTATTAGAAAGCGAACGTCCGCCCCTCTCCCTCCTTATAAACAGGGGAACAGGGCAGGTCGCCCACCTCGCCATTGCTGTCTTGTCCGGAAAACCACCGCCGCTCCCCCCTTCTTCTCTAGTGCGAAGAGAGCAGCGCTCTGCCCCCTTTCGACACAGCGCCATCAACGCCGTCGGTTTCCTCCACCGCCTCCGCCATGGCTCCGAAAGCCGACAAGGGGAAAGGAGTGAAGTCGGCCGAAGCGCTGCGGAAGGAGCGGGCCATCTTCTCCCCCCAGCTCGACGCAAAGGAGCTGAGGGAGGGCTTCTACCTCTTCTGGTCGACGGAGACGCGTGCGCATCCGCGCACGAAGGTACTCCCCGCCACCGCTTCGAATTAGCCCCAACTGGGTATCCTTTCTTTGCCCTTTTTCATCAAGGGCTCTGCCCGCCTTTTCAATTCTTCATGCGACATTATGAATACCTACGGGTTCCGCCTCCTTGATTTCACCCCAACGCCATTACGACCATGGCAGTTTTCGCACACCTTTGCGAAAACTTTGCCGGGATCCACTCCAACGTAGCCCTCTTCCGCCACTTCTTCATGCCCCGTGTAGAGAGAGGGGAGCCGCTTGCCGGAGGGATTGGTTGGGTCTCCAGGGTCAGCAAGAAGGAGGCCTATCTGGAAGGAGAGTTCCGCAGCAAGTGGGAGGAGTGGAGAGCCAATTGGTGTTGGATCGTAGAGGAGAACCCGCAGCCTTCTTCATCGCCAGGCGCCAAACCCCAATAGTGCGCGGCAACGATTGGAGCAACTTGGCGCTGGAGGATGCTAGGTTGAAGATAGCTGTGACCCGGATTTTGCGCCTCAGGCTTGCCGGACTCACCGTAGGCGCAGTTGGCGCAGATTTCCTTCGCCGCCGCATCGCTCCCTTGCAGGAGAGGAGGAGGCCTGCTTGGGAGTTCCAAAATGCAGCGGACATCATGAGGCTGCGCCCGGGTCTTAACTGGAATTTCACCGTCTTGGAGTTGGATGCGATGCTGCTAGAGCTGTTCAAGAACTCTACGCTCACCCCGATCACCCCGAGTGGTTTAGGTTGCCGAGGGGGGTCGTCCCATTGTGCAACAACTCTACGCTCGACCGCATCCGCGCCATGATGCCGTTGTGCGATTCCCATGGGATCGTTCCAACCTGGCAAGAGCCTTCCGACGACATCGTGCGGCAATTCTTCGATAGCTTGGAAGAAATGCCGATCCGCCCGACGAGCGAAGAAGCTCACCCGCGACACCACCGACGAAGAGATGGTGCGCATTGCCACCAAGCTGGAGGAGGCGGCAAATGCCGCTGGCGTTGGGTACACCGTGGAGGAGGCAGATGTACCGAGGCGGCAAGCCTTGCTGAGCGAAGGGAGTTCGCGGCGAGGAAGAGCTTGCCGCACCCGAGGCCGAGTCGAGCGAACCAGCCGAGGGCGCTTCTTCCCCACTCATCCAGCTTGCCGCAAACGGAGCCCTCCCCGCCAAAGAGGCGCTCCAAGGCCGGAGACGCAGACGGGCGGCAAGCGGCCCACAGTCAGAAGCGCCGCCGCTGACGCCGCGCTTCATGCGGGCAAGCGATGTTGCCGCTGAGCACCCCACACCGCTGCGACAACCGGGCGGGATCCTCCTGTGCCACCGCCGACGCCCGCTTAAGCGGCCAAGAGAGCCCACTCCTCCGCCTTGTCGCACCGGAGGCGAGCCGGAGTTTGACTTCTCCGCGCTTAGTTCCGGGGACGAAGAAGAAGAGTAAGCTCCAATATTGTGCTTGTATTTCTTTTGTTGCTTCATCTTGAATCTGATTTGCTTCGTTCTGAACTCTTTCCTTTCCAGGACGCTGGCCCAGAGAGCGTCGAAGAGAGCCAAGACCCCGGTGGTCGTCGTTGAGGACGATCCACCTGTGGCAACCGGAGGTGCGTCGAGACCCCGCTGCGGACCCGGCAATCCTTCCTCGAGCAGCCCCACACAGCCCCTGTGGTAAGTATGCGGTTTTCTCCTTCTTTAGGGTGTGCGTGGGTGCTCCTTCTTCATTGATATCCGATCGTTGGTTTGTGTAGGAGCAGAGCAGCCTCATCGGAAGGGCTCGGAAGCCGCCCTGAAATTCTATCTCGCCCGACTACGCCGCCAAGGGAGGATTCTCCGGCAAGGGAGCATCCTCCGGCAAGGGAGACTACTCCGGCAAGGGACAACACTAGTGATCCTCCAGTGGTCGAGACCATGGCTGCAGATCCCATTGCAGGTAATCCTCTTGCGCGAAAATTTCCCTTGGGCTTGTTTTCTTCTGTTTTTCTTTTTGAACATTTGCTTGACTGTTCTTTCTTTGTCTGACGCAGAGCCGATGGAGACCGAGGTCGCCGGCGAGGAGGACGCGCGCGGCAACACTGACGAAGCCGCCGTCATGGAAGAAGAGGCCGGCGCTGACGAGCCTGCCGGCGAGGAGGCCACCGAGGCTGCCGCCGCAGAAGCTGGCGAGGGGTCTGGCGACAGACCGACGGCCCTGGGCCGCAGGAGCGCCAGCGCCACACCGACCGGGCCGACTTTCTGCCGCTGCTGCAGCTGCACAGTTCAAGAGCTCCCCAGCCCGGGCGCCTACTTGAAGGCCGGCGACGACGTCTTCATCAAGCTCCCATGGGAGTCGAGCTCCAGGGCGCCGGTCGAAGGAGAGACCTTCGACGGAGAGCTGTTCGCCTCCGCTGGGCTGACGCTGGTGGACACGCCAAGCAGCAGTGGCGAGTCTGAGGAGGAGCAGCTGCTAAAGAAGCTGCTGTCGCTCTACCGCGCCCGGCAAGCCAAGTTGGAGTCCCGGGAAGCACTTGTTGCGAGGGCGGGAGCAGACATGGAGAAACACGCAAAAGAGCTCCGGGGCGCCAACCAAGAAGCTCTCCGGTCCTTGGCGGAGGAGCGGGAGCAACTTGCTGAAGAGCGCACGGCCTTCATCCTTGAGAAGGCCGCAGCTGAGGAGGAGCAGCGGCTTGCCGGCGAGAAACTGTCTGCGCAGGAAGGCGAGCTGGCGCAGCGGAAGGTCAACTTGGACAGCCACGAGGAAGAGCTTGTCGCGCGCGAGGAGTCACTTGGCGGGGCTCTTAAGGAAGTGAAGGATGCTGCCGCAGCCGCCGAGGCCGCCAAGAAAGAGTTGGAGGCGAAGGTGACGCAACTGGAGGCCAGTCTCCAAAAGAGCGGGGAGGAGCTTGCCGCGCTCAAGCACGAGCGCGAGAAGGACGCCTACACTCTTGGCGAGCTGCAGGCTGCCTCACGACAGGAGCAAGGAGCTCGACGCCGCCAAGGATTCCAAGGCAGATCTTCAGCTGAAGCTGACCACTCTGACGCAGACGCTGGACGGCGCCAAGGAGCGGGAGGTGGGCCTGTTGGAGCAGATCAAGGCCAACGAGGAGCTGCTGGCGAACGTTGTTGACACCCAGAGCGCCTTGAGGGAGAGTGTGTAGCACTGGACCAAAGGTGTCGTGGATACTGCCGCCGCCATCCACAGCGAGCTGATGGAGCTGGGGATGGTGGATCTTGCACACTCCTCCGACGAGCACCTTCAACCCAGCGCCAAGCTTAGCTTGTTCTTCAAGGGCGTGGTGACGGGCCTCCAGCGACTCCGGGAAGAGGTCCCAAAGCAGCTGGCCGAGGAATCACGCAAGATCTGTGCAGGAGCTCTCCAGAAGGTGTTGATGAAGGTGGCCTTCCGAAATCCAGGCCTCAACCTCAACGGCGTCCTCAGATCCTTGCCGCCAGATGCCGACGTGGAGGCGCTCAAAGCCCTTGTCGCACCCATTGTGGACAAGGTGAACAAGATCAAGTTGGGTTGATGGCGACCGCAGAGACTAGGCCGCCAATTTTATCTTTCCCTTGTCGCCATCGATCATGATTAAAACAATTTATTAGATCTGCGACAAGCTTATTTTGTAATATAAATCTATCTTAGGCGATGATTGCAATGTTATTTCCTTTACTTGATTCCTTCCTTTGTACGTTTTTGCCCTACGCTTTTAGGGAACTTGTCGGTGCAGGCACCTTTGCCGCGAGCGCTGAGTGTGGAACGTCAGCAGCCTGCTGGCGGTGCCGCCTCCGACAAGAAACCTTGTCGCGACTAGCTACAGCTCACTTAAGTTGTTGAGCGGACTCGAAACAAAGTAAGGGCGCGACTAGCCGCGAGTTGGTTCCTCTGCGCATGTGTTTTCCATACAAAGTACTATCGCTCGAGGAAGATAACTTAAAAATTTAAGAACTGATTGCTCAGACTTGGGCAACTTAGCTTTTCTGTTGCTTGCTTCCCGATATATGAAACTTCCTCGAGCAACGCTTGGTCCATAGTATTATCTTCTCCTTCCCCCCTGGTTAACTTGTGCACGAGGGAGCCTTCCTTTCTTTGAGAAAAGAGAAAGAAGAGAAAATAAAGTTATGGAGCCCAGCGGCTCGATATTGCTTACCGAGTGTGGGTGCTGCACAAAGTGTTAGCAAAAACATGCAATAAAATGATGAAAGCATGAATTTTACAAGTTGCGCGCAACACATGAGCTTTATCGATGCATCGGGTCTGGCGCCCGGCTTTGTACAAAGGATTACATGCAACAGCGTAAGACTTGTACAAAGCTGGTTGCCGAACAGGTTCCAGAACCGCGCTTCTCACGGGTAAAACTTACGAAGATGCTCAATGTTCCGTGAGTTGCTCACCGGAATGCCATCTTCGGTCTCAAGGCATGACAGCGCCAGCCTAGTGACTCGCTTTCACCGATAAGGGCCTTCCCACTTGGCGTCAACTTGTTTGAATTCTTGGCGGACTGAACTCGCCAAGAACAAGGTCGCCTTTCCTCGAGGCTTCGGCACTAACTTTGCGGCTATGGTAGCGACGCAAAGCTTGCCGGGTAACGAGCAGCTGACATACCGCCTGAAGACGGTCCTCCTCAAGGAGCAGCGTCACATCTTATCGCAGCTGCTCTTGCTCAAGCTCATCATAAGCGAGTACTCGAGGTGACCCGTATACGATTTCCGTGGGGAGAACTGCCTCTGCTCCATAGACTAGAGCAAAAGGTGTCTGGCCAGTGGCTCGATTTGGCGTCGTCCTGAACGACCAAAGAACCACCGGCGACTCCTCAATCCAGTTTCTTCCGTGACTTGTGCAGCACTGTCGAAAGTTACGGTCTTGAGCCAGCGTAGCACTTCAGCATTTGCCCTCTCGCTTGACCGCTGCTTCTCGGATGAGCAACAGAAGCAAAGAAGACCTTGGCGCCAAGGTCTTGGACGTACTGCATGAAGGTGCGGCTTGTGAATTGTGTGCCGTTATGGGTGATGATCCTGTTAGGGATTAAAACGCAAACAATCGACCAAGAACTTGGATCGCTAACCGTGTTGTCACCTTCCTCATCGCTTCCACTTCCGCCACTTTGTGAACTTGTCGATTGCGACGCATAAGTACTCAAAGCCCCGACAGCTTGGGGGAAAGGTCCGAGGATGTCGAGCCCTGCATCAAAAATGGCCAGGATAAAGGGATCGTCTGGAGAGCTTGAGCTGGCCGGTGTATCTGTTTGGAATGGAACTGGCACGCTTCACACTTGGTTACTTGTGCAGTTGCATCCTGGAGAGCTGTCGGCCAAAAGAAACCTTGCCGGAACGCTTTGCCGGCAAGTGCTCTGGCGCCAATGTGGTGACCACATATGCCTCCATGTATCTCTGCCAACAGCTTTTGTCCATCTTCCCGGGAAATACACTTCGACTTCACACCGTTGAGTCTCCTTCTGTACAGTGTGTTGTCGACAAACTGGTACATACTTGACTGCCGGGCTACTCTTTCCGCTTCTTCTTGCTCTTCGGGAAGTTCCCCTGTCTGAAGGAAATGGACAATCTACGCCCATGCCGGAGCTTATGCGGCTCGACAACAAGGACTAAAGGCACACCTGCTGGCGGGAACATCAGCCTTCCACGGCAAGAACTCGCGGCTCAGCCGGAGCTTGACCTTCCCGCAAGGTTGCCGGAGCAAAACTTGTCGAGCGCCCGCTTCAATGAAACAAACCTCAGGGCTTGTCGGAGCAGCATCGCCCTCAGCTTTCATGGTGTCGATCTTGGGGACCTTCTTGGCGGCGGCTTCGGAAGCTCACTGCGGAAAATAGTCACCAGAGATCAACTTTCTCTTCTTGTTCTGTCCAGTTGATGGTGTTACGGTTGGTTGAGTTAGCTTGAGCACAAAAATCCCTGGTTCCACAGTGCAAGTTAAGTGCAGCGACTTTGACAAAGCCATCGGCAATATCATTACGAGCTCTTGGAACATGTTCCATTTGTAGGCCGTCAAAGTGCTCTTCTAGCTTCCTCACTTCATCAACGAGGCTTCCATCAATGGACTCGATAATCTTTGTTCACTTGGCGGACGACAAGCTGCGAGTCACCCACGACAATAAGCTTCTTGATCCCAAGGTCCACTGCGCGATCTCGAGACCGGCAAGCAAACCTTCATACTCTGCAGTATTATTTGTTGCTTGCTCCTTGGGAAAGTGCATCTGGACTACGTACTTGAGGTGCTCTCCGGTGGGTCCGACAAGCAGCACGCCGGCACCGGCGCCTTGCAGCGAGAAGGCGCCATCAAAGTACATCAGCCACTCTTTGCTTGCTTCCTTGAAGGGAATGCTCGTCTCTGGAATTTCTTCATCTGGTGTTGGCGTCCATTCTGCTATGAATTCTGCCAATGCTCTGCTTTGGATAGTTGAAGTGCTTTCGAACTTGAGGTCAAAGCTTGACAGCCCAAAGGCCCACTCGACAATCCTGCCTGCCGCTTCGGATTCTCGCAGTATCCTCTTCAGCCGGAAAGCGAGTGACAACTGTGATCTCATGTGCCCGAAAGTAATGGCGCAGCTTTCTCGAGGCCATGAGAAGGCCGAAGCAATTTCTGCACACCAGAGTACCTTGATCTAGCCCCGCAGAAGGGAACCGACAAAGTAAACCGGGCGCTGCACCATCCTTTTCTCAGATCTGCTCATGTGTCTGCGAAGATTCATCCTTGTCGCGACCAGAGCTTGTCGGGCGAAGCCCCCGCTTGTCGCCGGATGTGTCCGCCGTGGTTGCTAGCTCATCATCCGCCTCCCTCTCCGCTACTAACGCAGCACTAACCACTTGATTGGTTGCTGCTATATATATCAGCAACTTCTCTTGTGGCTTAGGTGCGACAAGTGTTGGAGTGGAGGACAGGTATCTCTTCAAGTCCTGCAGCGCAGCCTCCGCTTCGGGTGTCCATTTCATTGGACCTGCCTTTTTCAAAATCTTGAAAAATGGCAATGCACGTTCAGCAGACCTAGAGATAAACCTGCTGAGAGCGGCCACACAACCGGCAAGTCTTCGTACATCCTTGACGCGCTTTGGTGCTTCAATCTGCTCAATGGCCTTGATCTTGTCGGGATTGGCTTCAATCCCCGGGCCGAGATTTAAGAACCCGAGAAGCTTGCGGAAGGGACTCCAAACACGCACTTCTCGGGGTTGAGCTTGAGGTTGATCTTGGCGCAGATTTGCGTAAGTCTCATCCATATCTTGAACCAGAGTTGCTTTGTCCTTGCTCTTGACCACTATTTCATCCATGTATGCTTCTACATTTCTGTGCATTTGCGGCTCGAAAGCGTCATGGACTACTCTTGCAAACGTTGAACCAGCATTCTTCAAACCGAAAGGCATCCGTATGAAACAGTATGTGCCACATGGAGTAATGAATGCGGTCTTTTCCTCATCTTCTTCTGCCATGAAGATCTGATGATATCCTGAGTATGCATCAAGAAATGAAAGCAAATCACATCCAGCCGTGGAGTCAACAATCTGTCGATGCGCGGCAAGGGAAATGGATATTTGGGACAAGCTTTATTAACATCCGTGAAGTCAATACAAAGTCTCCATTTCCCATTTGCCTTGCGCACAACCACAGGATTGGCCAACCACGTAGGATGGAGCACTCCTCTGACAAGGCCTGCTGCTTCCAATTTCTTGATCTCTTCTGCGATGAACTCTTGATGTTCCACTGCTTGTTTTCTGACTTTCTGCTTGACGGGCCGCGCATGAGGACAAACGGCAAGACGGTGCTCAATTACTTTCCTGGCAACACCGGGGATGTCAGCCGGTTGCCACGCAAACACGTCGACGTTCGCCCACAGGAAAGCAATGAGCGCGCCTTCCTATTTAGGGTCGAGAGGCACCGTCTTTGAAGGTACCACAAAGGCCGCCCCTCCTTGGAGGACACCTTCTTGGTCTTTGGCGGAGCTGCCATCGTCTTCTTGCACTTGCCGGTGGGGCTCGATGGTGCGTCCTCGACGGCAGCGCAACACTCCGAAGAGGTGCGCTTGCCGGAGTGGGCATCAGAGCTCTTGCCGGACTTGGTCTTCTTCTTCCCTCCGGGAGCTTCAGCCGCAAGTGTTTTGCTTTCGCTTGCAGCCCCGCTTCCCGATAGATCTTGTCGGCACAGATAAGAGCATCCTTCTTGTCGCCATGGACAGAGATGATGCTTATCGGGCCCGCATCTTGAGTAAGTTGTATGCATAATGAGAGGCTGCCATGAACTTGGCGAGTGCCGGATTTGCCAAGTATCCCATTGTAAGGCAATGGGAAATCAGCAACGTCGAATGTGACCCTCTCAGTCCTAAAGTTTAGCTCGCTGCCAAATGTTACCGGCAACGAGATCTTCCCCTTCGGCTTGCTCCTTCCTGGATTGATTCCTTGGAAAGTGCCAGTCTCATCGAGCTCGCTGTCAGGGATCTGAAGCTTCTGGAGCACCGCGGAGGAGATCAGGTTCAAGCCGGGCCCGGGCCAACTAGCATCTTGGTGACTTTGAGGTTGCGAATAGTTGGTGAGACCAACATCGGCAAGCACCGACCGCAGTTATGCGATCGTGGTGGTCCTCAATATCAAAGATGATAGGCGTCTGGACCACTTGAGAGGCTTGCGTGACTTCACGGATGGTTCCGCTGCATTGACTTCCCGCATCCACTGCTTGAGTTGGCGGTGGGAAGTATGCAGGGAAGCACCTCCGTCAACGCAGAGGACCTCTGTAGCTTTCTGAAACTCATGCTCATCGGCGTCGTCATCATCCATGTCTTCATCGTTGTCTTCGTCTTCATCTTTGTCGCGGCCGCGGGGAGGCCTGTCTCCTTGCCGCTGCTTGGCCTTGCCGCGCGCCCCCGGCCGGACGTTTCTTCTTGGCTCCTCCGGCACCTTCTGAGCCTTCTCCTTGTCGCGCCGCCAGTACTCAGCCTTCTGCTGTTCAACAAGATGCTCGACCTTCTTGCAGCTCTGGAGGTCATGGCCCTTGGTGCGGTGGATCTTGCAGTACTGCTTGCCGGAGTCGTCCTGCTTGTCGGCGGCCGCCATAGGCTGGTGGTTGGTGCCAGCGGCAACCTCCTTGCCGGAGCTACCAGCCTTGGCGTTCTTGTCGCCACCTCCGTTGCCGGACTGCTCGACGACTAGCACGTCTCTGCCCTTCTTCTTCCTGTTGCCCCGCCGCCGGCTCTTCTTTGCCGGGTGGTCTCTCACCGCCGATCCTCGCTTCGCATTCTCTCCGGGAGTCTCCTCCTCCTCAAAGACGCGATGCACACTTGTCGGCCAGACGTATAGCTCATCGACGATTCTGATTTTGCACATCGCCATCTCCTCCGCATCCTGCGGTTCCGCATGTTCGATGGAACGCTACCGATCATCGCGTAGGGTGGACATCTGGGATGTTGTGCTGCACACGGCTGAATCTCTGAATATACTTGCGCAGGGGCTCTCCTTCCTTTTGGGCGAGCAGATGAAGGTCGCTTTCTTGGCCATGGGGCTTGTGGCCGCCTGTGAAGGCGCCAACAAACTGATGGCATAGATCTGCCCAAGAAGATATGGAGTTGTCCGGCAAGTGCATGAGCTAGGACCTGACGTTGGGCTTGAGTACTATCGGGAAGTAGTTGGCAAGGATCTTGTCGTCTCGCCCCCCGGCAGCCTGCACCGCAATGGTGTAGATGCCGAGGAACTCCGACGGATGCGTCTTTGCCGTCGTACTACTCCGCACGTCTGCTTGAAGTTTTTCTTGCTGGGCCATCGACTTGCCGCAGCTCACGAGTGAACGCAGGGCAACCTACCGCTGCACGGAAGTCGCCGTTCCTCGGCGTGCATGTCGACAGAGGGCCCAGCTGCTTGTCGGATTGACGCCGCACTTCTCTTCGGGCGCCGATGCGCAGTACGAAGCGTCCTCTTGTTGTCGATCGTGTAGCACTTGGCGCTGATCGCGATGAGCTCGTGGATCCGATGAAGGAGTGGAGTCGCTGTCGAGGTGGATCCGGCAAGTCGGCGACCTTGGCCTTCGGGGCGGAGAGTGCATGGTGGTTGCACCCCCACCGGTCTCGTCGCCACCGGCTCGTGTTTGGCGTTCTTGCCGCGGCAGCGACGCACTCGGTTGCCGCGGAGCATCGCCGTTGGCGAAGCCGATGATACTCTGTATGGTGGCCCTCCACTCGTCGACCTTGTTGACCGTTGGAGGGTAGTCGAGGAGCAGTTGAGCTCTCGCCAATGCTTCTGCTGGAGTGGTGGGTGGTAATGGTGAACGGTGCGAGGAGCGGGATATGCTCGGACTTCTAACTATGTTAGAAGGAGCAGCATCCCGTCCAGCGCATCAGATCTCGCCGTGCAAAGCATGTTGGCGCACGCTGGTCCTGAGGGTCTCGAGATCCTCCAGCTCGGTCTTGATCCAACGAGCGTATGGTATTGTGAATACCATGACGCTGTTGGTCCCGCTGCTCCTGAGATGGGCGCGGGACATGTACGGACGCCGAGGTTTGCGCGGCCTTGACCTTGGACTTGGCAGCATCACGAACTCCTTCGCCGGCGCCCGTTCTTCCGCCAGCGTCTGCTCCACCACTCGTTTGCTCCGGTGATGGTGGGCTCGACGCGGACTGCTCCACTGCCGCCGAAGCCTTCTTCTTCGGTGGCGTGTTGATGAGAATGTTTCTCGTGTGAACGTCGGATCAGGTTCACACAGCCTCGACGCCCCCTACCTGGCGCGCCAAAGATGTCGGGGAGGCTGATCGGACCCACGAACACCTATGGGGCCGGCGGACCAGGCCCTTCCGTTCGGAGGGGGGCGGAGATCGCACGAAGAGCGGATTGAGGCGAAGCACACGAGCAGTTTTACCCAGCTTCGGAGCTCTCCGGAGAGATAATACTCCTACTGCTGCTTGTCTGATTTGTATTGTGTTCTTGCTAGGGAGAACAGAGAGCTACAAAACCTAGCGCGAGTGTCTCTGGTCTTGAATGAGTCGAACGGACCGAACCCCTTCTACGTTGCGCATGGGCCTCCTTTTATATGCTTAAGGGTCTCCGGCGGTGGCAACATAGATGAGGGTACAAATGGAAAAACAGTAGTTGGTACACCTACTTGAACAAAGGTACAAAGGTAATATACCTAACCACGACGGCAAAGGGACAAAAGCATTAAATGCCCGTCCCTCGCCGCCCAAACAAAGGCAACAGAGACCGTCAAAAGCGCCACCGCTTGCCACGATGGTAGGCTTGTCAGCGCCGCTTATCGCTGCTCCCCGCTGGCTGCACAGCCTCTTGACACGCGCGCATGGAATGGTCCCATGGCGACACGTTGATGAATGAGCTGGAGCAGAGATGAAGAGAGGTTGCCTGCCGCGGCAAGTGCCTTGCCGTCCCGGAGGCTTGTCGGCCTGAGCCTTCCCGGCTAGGTCGTCTTGCCGTGGTCTTGTCATGTGCGTGGCGTGAGTGGCCTTCCCCGCAAGCTCCTCTTGCCGGGGCCTTGTCTTCTTGGTTAAATACTTTGTTCTTGAGTGGCTCCAAAGGAACCACGGAGGATCTTGGCGGTGACTGTGCAAGCCTTGCTGCTGGGTGCTGCAATCGCCCGGCGCTGAAGTTCGGGATACTAGGGTACCCCTACTCTAGTACACCGACAGTAACGCGTAATGAAAGTAAATAAGGTGCAGCAAGATGGCCCAACCCTTTTTGTAGCGAAGGACAAGCATGGACAAACTCTTATATGAAGGAAAACGCTCCCGACGACACATGGGAATTGTCGTCAAGCTAGTTGTCATCACGCTCATATGATTCACATTCGTTACTTTGATAATTTGATATGTGGGTGGACCGGTGCTTGGGTACCGCCCTTTCTTGGACAAGAATCCCATTTATGATTAACCCCTCTTGCAAGCATCCGCAACTACAAAAGAAGTATTAAGGTAAACCTAACCATAGCATGAAACATATGGATCCAAATCAGCCCCTTACGAAGCAACTCATAAACTAGGGTTTAAGCTTCTGTCACTCTAGCAACACATCATCTACTTATTACTTACCAATGCCTTCCTCCTGGCCCAAACAATGGTTAAGTGTCATGTCGTCGACATTCACATAACACCACTAGAGGAGAGACAACATACATCTCATCAAAATATTGAACGAATACCAAATTCACATGACTACTTATAGCAAGACTTCTCCCATGTCCTCAATAACAAACGTAACTACTCACAAATCATATTGATGTTCATAATCAGAGGGATATTAATATGCATAAACGATCTGAACATATGATCTTCCACCAATTAAACCAACTAGCATCAACTACAAGGAGTAATCAACACTACTAGCAACCCAGAAGTACCAATCTGAGATTTTGGGACAAAGATTGGATACAAGAGATGAACTAGGGTTTGAGAGGAGATGGTGCTGGTGAAGATGTTGATGGAGATTGACCCCCTCCCGATGAGAGGATCGTTGGTGATGACGATGGTGATGATTTCCTCCCGAGGGATGTTTCCTGGCAGAACAGCCCACGGAGCCCTAGATTGGTTCCGCCAAGGTTCCGCCTCGTGGCGGCGGTGTTTCGTCCCGAAAGCTTGCTTATGATTTTTTCCAGGGTAAAAGACTTCATGTAGCAGACGATGGGCACCGGAGGCCTACCAGGGGGCCCACGAGGCAGGGGCGCGCCCAGTGGGTAGGGCACGCCCCCCACCCTCATGGCCAAGGTGTGGGCCCCCTCTGGTTGATTTTTTCTCCTGTATTTTTTATATATTCCAAAACATGCCTCCGTGAAGTTTCAGGACTTTTCGAGTTGTGCAGAATAGGTCTCTAACATTTGCTCCTTTTCCATCCCGGAATTCCAGCTGCCGGCATTCTCCCTCTTCATGTAAACCTTGTAAAATAAGAGAGAAAGGTCATAAGTATTGTGACATAACGTGTAATAACAGCCCATAATGAAATAAATATCCACATAAAAGCATGATGCAAAATGGACGTATCAACTCCCCCAAGCTTAGACCTCGCTTGTCCTCAAGCGAAAGCCGATATTGAAAAATATGTCCACATGTTTAGAGATAGAGGTGTCGATAAAATAAAATATGGACATGAGGGCATCGTGATCATTCTTATAACAGCAACATATATATATTGTCATATGATTTCTTATGATAAAATAACAATCTGTTCACAACGTAAAGTATGAATCAGAAACTTCATTGAGAACCAACAAACTATAATCTCAGTCATTGGAGCAATTGCAATTTATCATAACATCGGAAAGAGTCAATATAAGAGCTTTTCAGCAAGTGCACATACTCAACTATCATTTAGTCTTTTATAATTGCTAACACTCAGCAATACTTATGGGTATGGAGTTTTAATCGGGCACAGAGAAAGACAGGGGTGTCGGTGTCAAAACCGGCGGATCTCGAGTAGGGGGTCCCGATATGTGCGTCTTAGGCTGATGGTAACAAGATGCAAGGGACACAATGTTTACCCAGGTTCGGGCCCTCTCGATGGAGGTAAAACCCTACTTCCTGCTTGATTAATATTGACGATATGAGTAGTACAAGAGTAGATCTACCACGAGATCATAGAGGCTAAACCCTAGGAGCTAGCCTATGATGGTTATGATTGTAGTTGTGATCGGCCTTCTAAGGACCACCCTCTCCGGTTTATATAGACACCGGAGAGGGCTAGGGTTTACATGGAGTCGGTTACAAGGAAGGAAACATAATATCCGGATCGCCAAGCTTGTTTTCCATGCAAAGGAGAGTCCCATCCGGACACGGGCCGGAGTCTTGTGTCTTTTATCTTCACGCTTCAATAGTCCGGACGATGTATATAGTCAGGATGTCCGGATACCCCCTAATCCAGGACTCCCTCAGTAGCCCCTGAACCAGGCTTCAATGACGATGAGTCCGGCGTGTAGTCTTGTCTTCGGCATTGCAAGGCGGTTTCCATCTCCGAATACTGCAAAGTAATTATCGAACACTTAGACCGTGTCCGGATCTGCGAGACGATCTTCACATACCATTGTAGGGAACATAGCATAAATCTGATATGCTGGCAATCTTCGTATGTCGTGCCCTTGCATCATGGCATGGTCCAACATGAACCGACATTTCTTGCCCCACCCCAACTCGCGTTGCGAGGCGGTTTTATTGGCACGTCCTGCCAATGCAGAGATCGTGTTCCTCTTATTACGGGATCTTTCATCAATAAGGGCGTGCGTGACCCCACGATGACCGTTGGTATGACTCCGTGTGTTTTTAGATAAGCCTCAAGCGGTCACGCTGAGGACTCTTGATGTTCACCCTCTTTATAAAGGGGCTGAGGCCTATGCCTCTTTTTCACCCCCCTCGCGCCTTCTCGCACCTCGAGTTCTAACACCGGAGACCTAAGCCCAAACACCTCCGATCCTCCAATATGTCCGGATCCAACCCTCAAGGCCAGTGGGTGGCCTCCTCGATCCAAGAGGAGGACATTGCGAGGCTTAGGGAGGTCGGATACCTGACCGCCGACATCCAGCACAGGCTTCCTGCTTCAGGGCAGGTCATCCCTACACCAGAGCCCAATCAGAGCGTCGTGTTTGTTGCTCACTTCCTCCGCGGCTTGGGCCTCACCCTCGATCCCTTTGTGAGGGAGCTCATGTTCTATCACGGGTTGGATTTTCATGATCTAGCTCCATACGCTATCCTCCATATCTCGTAATTCAGTATTGTATGCGAGGCCTTTCTCCACGTCACTCCACACTTCAGCTTATGGCTCAAGGCCTTTAATGTGAAGCCGAAGATAATAGAGGGGCTACATGTGGAGTGTGGAGGCGCCATAATAAGCAGGAACACCGATGCCCCATGGCCAGAGGGTTCTTTCCCAGAAGTATTCGATGTATGGCAGCGGAGGTGGTTTTATGCCACAGCTCCCAGAGGCACAAAGTGGGTAGCCGCCCCCGAGTTCCGCTCGGGCCCTCCGTCACAACTAACGTCCTGGACCGACGTAGGACGGAATTGGGGGCCCGCTGGCGATGTACGAGTACTCCAGAATCGCATCCGGGAGCTTCTTGAGAGGGACATTAATCTTGTCAGCATAATTCAAGTGATGTTAATCCGACGGATGTTGTCGTGCCAGTGCCGGCCTCTCCGGATGTGGGAGTTTAATCTAGAGGGTCCGCGGACTATTAAGCACTTCTTCGTTCTGAAGATCGAAGGGATGTGCAAATTATTCTTCGGACCACAAGTAGAGTGTCCGGACACCACCGAGGATGCGGGCCTAAGCTGCAATCGCCTAGATACCCAAGTAAGTATCCTTGATACCGGACACTATGTTTTATATTTGCCATAGTTGTTACTCTGAAGATCATCCGTGGCCAGGAATGGCTCAGCAAGGCGGAGAAAATCAGGTGTCCGGCGCCACTTCCCGAAGGCTCGCCTAGTCCAACCATTGCCAAGATGCTTGACCGGGTGCTCAGCAGAATGCCCTCAGGGAAGGACAAGGGGAAGAACAGGGAAGCCGAACTTCACACGCTGCGCATCCAAACCGCGGGAATTGTTACCTCCCCTGAGGAGGATAGTCGAGAAGGGGAGGCTAAAGCCTCCTTCTCGCGCGGGAAGAAGAGGGCCGCCTCCGAAGACTTGGAGACGGAGATGTCCAACCAAGGGAAAAAGGTATCACCAGGGGGCTCTGCCCCGACAGGCACCCTCACCGTGCCGTGCCCACCAACGGGCCAGCCCTCCACTGAGCTGTAAGTTAATCGTTAATTTGAAGGTACTGTGTTTCTCTGAGATCCATAACCAGGATTCGTCTTTTGCAGTCCGACTAGCAGCTCTTCTCAACAGAGTTCGTCTTCGGGGGATCTTCCTCCGGAGATGATGGAGAGCGAGACTCCACCCACCTCTCCGCCTCATGAAGCGGGCGACACCGAGGTGTCGTCACGGAGGAGTCCGGACCTGCCGAAGCCGGAGGCTAATACGTCAGCCGCCCTGAGCCCGGAGCGTTTGGCTCCCACGGGGGGCAATGAGAAGGGTTCAGCACAGTTTGATGTTCGGCCGGATATACTGACAGGCCTTCTGGAGCGAGCTGCGCTGTCGGAGGAGCACCGCTCATTAATGAGCGCGGTGCTTAAGAAGATTTCATCCGCTACAAGCGGTTTGAATGAGGCATTTACGAGCCTGCTCAGAGGCTTTGAGGTATGTAGTGAAAAATACACAATTTTTGGCAGTGAGGCACGCGCTAGGTGTGCTCCATATGGATAGTATCCCCTGAGACTCTGGTTGCCTGCCCTAGGCGGCAAACGGAGGATCATATTTTGTAATTACTGAATGCGCTGTGCATATGCGTAGGTATCTAAGGATCCGGCTGCCGAACAATCCATTGAAGTTGCCGAACTAAGGAGGCAAATTGGATCTATTGATGCCGATATCACGCTGGTGAACGAGCGGCTGAACAAGTCACAAGGTATGTGCTCTTCTTTCCTTATTTATATAGGAAAATATGAGTGTGGCATAATATTAATGCAATATGCTTGGACTGCAGATGGTGCTGCTGCCGTGGAAGACCTGAGGGCGGAACTTGCCCAGGCCAAGGAACAAGCTCGGGTTAGCAATGCGGCTGCCCTAAAGGTGGCCGAGGAATTGAGAGCCGAACAGGCTGCTCATCGCCGAAGCGAGGAAAAGATAGCCGAAATGGCTGTGGAGTTAAAAAATGCCGCTGACCGGTATGAGGTCCTTAAAAAGGAGCATAAGGATAGTTCGGCCGACCTAAACAAGGCAGTTAATGCCACCTAGGAGATGCGGACCGAGCTCAGGGGTGCATGGGAGGATCTTCAACAGGCTGGTAAAACCGCGGCTGGGGGCTCCTACTTACTACGGACGAAGTTTGTGAACCCAAAGTATGCTCCCCTGGATGGACGCTGGAGTCCGGCAGATGCGTATGCGGATTTGGCGAAGAGTACAGCTGATGCTGCCAAGTTCTTCGAGGATCAAGGTGATAAGGAAGTGGAGATGCTTTTCTGGTCGCAATTCAATGCTCCCACTCATCCGCTGCCGTTAAGTGAGAAGATGGCTGCTGGAGCGGAGCTTCACAGGCTGTCCGGGCTTGCAATGCGGTCTGTGGTAGACCATCTTTGGCCAAAGGGGCCTAAGCCGGACAGTTACTTTGGTTTGGTGCAACAATTCCTTGGGACCGTACCTCGGATTGCCGCCATGAGAAGGTCGGCGTGCATAGAGGGTGCACGAATGGCTCTTGCCCGTGTTAAAGCCTATTGGACAGATATGGAGGCCACCATTATAGCGACCCAGAATCCGGTGGGAGGCCACTATTCGGCCGAGCACTACTTGGAGCAGGTAACAGAAGGTGCCCGCTTAATAGAGGCGCAGTGCTCGAAGAGTATATTGTTCGAGTGAAACATCGAATCATTGTAAAAACAATGTTATTTTGATTATGAGGCTATATTTATACTTTTTGCCTGAAAATATTATTGTGTCCCCTGTGCGGCCGTTTATATATATATATATATATATATATATATATATATATATATATATATATATATATAAGTAATCCGAAAGTTAGCAGTCGTTGGCTTCAGCCCCCAGACATACAATGTGGGGGTGTTCGCGAAAAATATGCGGAATCAAACTTGATGCAACGTCTTGGTCCATTAAGGAGGTGATCACGCGTCGAACTAGGCAAGCAGACTATATAGCTGTAACACTTTCTCTTAGCCATGGGAGTCTAACGGTGGGGCTACTATGTAGCCCTTGGTACCTTCGCGTGCATCCGAATACGGGCGCGTATGTACATGGCCGGGAAACGGCCCTTCGTTAATGCGGAGGAATCCTAAAGATTCCGGTGAGTCTTCGAGTGGTTGAACAGTCTCTCGCTGTATAATGACAGTCAGTTTTCGGCTTTCTCTACTGAGGTGCTCATCCGGAATAACCCGGGCACAATCGCATAGTTCTCCTTTGGCCGCTTAGCCGATAAGGACAGAACGTAAGGCGGTAAACCCAGGAGCCGGGCAAACCCAACATTTGACCAAAGACATGATTCGGAGCTGATGCATATAAGGCCAAACTCGTGACGCCGAACACTCCCAAAGGTATTCGGTCTTTGTAACAGAAAATAGGCTGAAGAATGGCTTTTCATTATAAACCCTGTATTTCCAGGTACGTGCGTTAATCCGTCATGGAGAAATGCCAATAACGGCAGTATCCTTTGTGGGTATGGAACCCATGGGATGGTTAAACAACAAGAGGCAATAGAAAAGGTTTACATAGGGGCTTAATCTGAAAAGAAACCTGTTGAGTGGGCCCCTGCTACACGTCTGTGCCTTTGTCTCCATTGTGCCGTATCCTGGAAGGGTATCGCGCGAACATTGTCTGTAAAAGAGGAAAACTCGTAAGAGAGTACAATTAAGTATGCAATGGATAATAAAAGTGTAAAATGTTGGCCTGCCAATAAGGTTGAGCCAAGTGTGGGGCTGTATTAAATATTTATAGCCCCTAGTGTCCTCTATGGGATTACATACACGGTGCCCTGGTTCAGCTTTACCCAGGCTACCGGACTCGTCTAACCGTGTCTGTGGTCTTAATGACCAGTCAAGTTTTCTAATATTGGAGGCCGCTTATAGTCCGGCCGCTAGGGCCATAGCGTGTTCCTCTGCGCATGAAGAGCGCTCTGTGTTTCCGTTAATGGTTATGACGCCACGTGGACCGGGCTTCTTGAGAGTAAGGTAGGCATAGTGCGGTACTGTGTTGAAGCGGGCGAAGGCGGTTCTTCCAAGCAATGCATGATAACCGCTTTGGAAGGGTGCGATGGTGAAGGGTAGTTCTTCGCTTCTGTAGTTTCCTGGGGAGCCGAATGTTACCTCTAGTACAACGGAGCCCCTGCCGTAGGCTTCAACGCCTGGTATCACCCCTTCAAAGGTGGTGTTACTTTGGCTAATTCTGGATGGGTCTATCCCCATCCTGCGGACAGTGTCCTCGTATATTAAATTGAGACTGTTGCCGCCGTCCATGAGGACGTGGGTGAGATGCTATCCGTCAATTATTGGGTCAAGCACGAAGGCCTCTAATCCTCCGCGCTGAATACTAATTGGGCAGTCCATGTGATCGAAGGTGATCGGACAAGCCTACCAGTGGTTAGGTGTGGGTACGATGGGCTCTATATCGTACATGTCTCTGAGCGCGCGTTCGTGCCTTATTGTGGATGTGTGCGTTGCATGGATCATATTTACCGTTTTAACCTCTGGTGGGAATTTTTCTGTCCCCCAGTGTTCGGCTGGAGAGGGTCATCCTCGTCTTCACTTGGTGTTTCCTACCGTTGTGTTCGGCATTTAATTTGCCGGCCTGCTTGAAGACCCAGCATTCTCTATGCGTGTGGTTCGCAGGTTTCTCGGGGGTGCCATGAATTTGGCACAGTCATTCAGACCCTCGCTCAGACGGACGGTCCCTCTTTACTGCCTTTAGATGGCTTCTTTTGCTGATCAGGTCGAGAGCCCCTGAATCCGGCATTGACCGTTGTGTTGTCCGGGCTCTCTTCCTTATTTTGGCGTTTGTGTTTATTACGCCGTGGCTTCCCGTTGCAATCCCTTATTTCGGATGTGCTGGGATCGTTGGTGCCTTTATGGGCTAGCCAGCTATCTTCACCCGCGCAAAAGCGGGTCATAAGGCTTGTTAAGGCTGCCATTGTCCTTGGCTTTTCTTGGCCGAGGTGCCTGGCGAGCAACTCGTCGCGGATGCTGTGTTTGAATGCCGCTAAGGCCTCGGCATCCGGACAATCGACAATTTGATTCTTCTTAGTGAGGAATCTATTCCAAAGCTCAGGCGGACTCTCCGGGCTGTTGGATTATGTGACTTAGATCGTCTGCAGATCCGGAGGCGGACATAAGTCCCTTGAAAATTGCCCTAAAAGCGCCCTCGAGTTCCTCCCAACTCCCAATTGAATTTTCGGGAGGCTTTTCAACCGTTGTCGAGCTGGTCCCTTCAAATTTTGAGCGAAGGTCTTTGATGGCGTGGAGGTCATCCCCACGAGCCATGTGAATATGCAGGATAAAATCCTCGATCCAGACCCCTGGGTCTGTCGTTCCGTCGTATGCCTCTATATTCATAGGTTTAAAACCCTGTGGAAATTCATGGTCCAGTACTTCTTCGGTGAAGCACAGGGGGTGAGCAACCCCTTTGTATCTGGACGTGCTGTGGCGTGCCGTCGGCTGTTGTTGTGTCCGGTGCTTATTCCGAACTGGTATTTGGTTGGTATGATCATTTTGGTGACCATAGTCCCTCGCTGGGGTGTGTCCCTTAGATCCGTATATGGACCTGGCCGCGCCAACTTTCTTATCCAGGTGCTCTCGTAGATCGTGCACGTCGTCGGTAGCTGCTCTGTTGCGGTTATGAAGTGCTACGTCTGGCCTCCTGGCCGTGTTATTCTTTGGTGGAATGGCCTCGTCGTCGAATTCTGGCAGTAGCTTGCGTTTTGGATAGCTCTTTGTGTGGCGATCGTCGTTGTATCTTTCTTCAGTGTCTAGCACTTTATTCCATCTGCATTGAGCGTTTCCTATTCGGCTTTGAGCAGTTGCTTCTGCTTCTTTAGACTTCTCGCTGTGGCCATAAGCTTTCTGTTGAGGTTATCTCGTTCCATGCATTCTTCCGGAATGATGAATGCATCATTGTCCGAACTGTGTTCTTGTCCTGAGGCGGTTTGATGAACTCGTCCCTCGGGATCATTGTGATCGGGCGTCTGCTCCGAACTCGGTTTGGCGTGACCTGGCTCGTCCTGCTCCATCGCTGGGTCCATGTGGTCGTTATTGCCTTTGGAGTTTACTGGTGCGTCGATCCTTCTTGCGCTCTTGTCACTATTTTTACTATTGCTGAACTTTGAGCGGCGTCTGCGCCGTCGTTTTGGCTTTTGCCCGGGAGTTTTATCTTCCGGATTGCCGCCGTCGTCCTCCTTGGGCGTATCCACCATGTATATATCGTGTGACGAGGTAGTAGTCAGGCGCCCCAGAGATTCTGAATCTTCTCCTACATCGTCATCCATACCGTCAATGCCTTCAGAGTCGAAGTCTAGCACGTCGGTTAAATCATCAACCGTGGCAATGTCGCCAAAGGGCGAGTGCTGGAAGATATCCACAGCGGTAAACTCCATTACCGGAGCCCAACCTGGCTCGGCTGGCTCGAGAGTGCGCGGACTGGAACCAACAATCGGATACGAGTCCGGGGGTCTGGAATCACAGGCTTCCAGAGAGGTGAGACCTGTGTTCGGCTCCATCGCCGATGAGTGTGCGGCCTGCGGGGCGGGGTCCATCCCTCCATCCTTTGGCAACATAGCCTGCTCCAGATTTAGATCCGGGGCTACTGCAGGGGTGATATCATGAACATTGTCCGGCAGCAGGTCTAAGCCGTGCTCATCGTGATTGTTCGGTGCTCCTGGCACAGGCCCAAATTCGTTGAAGATCAAGTCTCCGCGAATGTTCACCGTGTAGTTCAAGTTTTCGAACCTGACCTGGTAGCGAGGGGCGTAGCTGTCGATCTGCTCCAGATGGTCAAGCGAATTGGCCCGCGGTGCGCAGCCGCCGAACACGAAGATTCGTCCGGGGAGAAAAGTCTACCCCTGGACCGTGTTGTTGATGATTGAAGGCACCATCAAGCCTTGCAGCGACGACATAGAGGAACTCTCAATAAAAGCACCAATGTCGGTGTCAAAACCAGCGGATCTCGGGTAGGGGGTCCCGATCTGTGCGTCTTAGGCTGATGGTAACAGGAAGCAAGGGACACAATGTTTACCCAGGTTCGGGCCCTCTCAATGGAGGTAAAACCCTACTTCCTGCTTGATTAATATTTTTTTTGACTATACACAGTAGGGCAAAACCCCATTGCAATTTTTAAATTATAACAGCAAAGAGATCCAGCAGTACAAAAAGGCTTGAGATAAGCCAAGAAGCAAGAAGACAGAAAGAAAGAAAGAAAGAAAGAGAAAAAGAATCCACCAGCTAATAGCTACTAAAAAACAAAAGATTACAGGACAAGGTTATCAAGCCAGAGACAGAAAGCTCTAGCATAGCTCTTCTTAATTCTGAATCTTAGCAAATTGAGTTCCTCCAAGAAGATGCCTTTCCATCCTTGAATGCTTGGTTGAATGTCTTGAAAAATGAGATTGTTCCTAGTGATCCAGATGGCCCAATGAAGCCAGGATGATGATTTCCATGAAGAAAGGCACATGAAGTTTTAGTTTTAGATCAGCAAAGGCCTCAAGAACTGAGGCATTGGCCTGCCTAGTGGGACAGATCATATCCCAACACTGCGCAGCAAAAGGACATGTCCAAAAGAGGTGTTGAAGTGTTTCCTCCTGATGGCAATTGAAAACAACACAATTGTAATTGTCCAAGTGAAAAGTTTTCCTTCGAAGGAGATTCCTGGTATCGAGTCTGTCATGTAGTAATCTCCAAAAGAACACCTTGTGCTTGGGTTGAAAAGAGCTATTCCAAATCCAGTTAAATTGTTGTGGCACTATTTTAACTTCCATCATCAGTTTATATGCCTTTGCAACTGAGAATTGATCACTTCCCCAAATATAGCTCCAGGTATCAGTACATTCCAGATATTCAGAACCCCTCAAAGCTATACAAATATCCTCCATTGCTTCAAATTCTTGGAATGCCTCCACTGTCAATGGTAAGTGAAAGAGATCCTCCAGAAATTCAGTGTGAATAATGGTATACACAGTGGAGTTCCTATTCTTCACAAAAGAAAAGAGATGAGGGAACATGTCTTGCATGCAAGCTGAGTGCCAAAGGTCAGACCAGAAAAAGGCACTTTTGCCATCTCCAATGTGGCATCTGGCCATGGATTTGAAATTGTCAATGAGCTTAAGATTAGCTTTCCACCAGAAAGAACCTATCCAATTGTTGCCAGGCAGTGAATCAGCACTGTAATGTGCTTCCCAGATCAAGTTAACCCATGGAATGTTGTGTCTGTTATAAAACTTGTGCAGATTCTTGAGCATCAGAGCTTTGTTTTGGACAAATATATCCATCACTCCCAATCCTCCTTGGTCCTTTGGCCTACAGACAGTACTCCAAGCCACCATGGCAGCCCTATGATCCTCCAAATCAGGGCCTCTCCAGAGGCAGTGCCTCAACAGTTTAATAGCTTGAGCTTTAATGGTGACAGGTACATTAAGACATCCCATAAGATAAATCTGCAAAGAGTTAAGCACATATTTTACCAACAAAATTCTTCCAGCCATGGTCAAAATAGATGATAGGCCCATAAGCTTCTTCTGTAGTCTTGTGACCATAGGTAAACATTGCTCAACAGTTGGTTTATAGATACCCAGAGGTGCACCCAAATATTGGATGGGAAAGAATTCCCTTTTACAAAGGAAAGTATTAGTCAGAATTTCGACTTTCTCTTCAGGTACATTCAGTGGGATGAGGCTAGATTTAGAGTAATTGACTTTCAATCCAGTAGCATCAGCAAAAGAATTGAGGAGGGCCTTGAGGCAGTGAAGTTGTTGGGCATCTTCTTGAAGGAGGACCAAAGTGTCATCAGCATATTGCACTATTGGGAAATCAGGGCAAGAGTTCACTTGCAGAGGTGAAGAAAGCAAACCCATTTGCATGGCCTTGTTGAGGATTGACTAAAGAAGATCTACAGCAAGCACAAAGAGAAGTGGTGACAGAGGGTCTCCTTGTCTCACACCTCTCAGGCAATAGAATTTTTTACCAGGCACACCATTAAGCAGTATGGCAAAAGAGGCAGAAGTGAACAACATTTTGATCCAGTTAATCCATCTATCTCCAAACCTTTAGCTTTTAAAACATCCAGAATTGCCTGATGTTCAATGGTGTAAAAAGCTTTTTCAAAGTCCAATTTCAACACAATAATCTCTTCCTTTGATTTATGGCATTGATGCAAATATTCATAAGCCCATCCTAAGCAGTCATGGATAGATCTCTCTTTGAGGAAGCCATATTGATTAATGTGGACCAGCTTTAAGATGACTTTCTGTAACCTGCTTGCCAACAGTTTAGTGACTAGCTTGATTAATATTGACGATATGAGTAGTACAAAAGTAGATCTACCACGAGATCTTAGAGGCTAAACCCTAGGAGCTAGCCTATGATGGTTATGATTGTAATTGTGATCGGCCTTCTCCGGTTTATATAGACACTAGAGAGGGCTAGGGTTTACATGGAGTCGGTTACAAGGAAGGAAACACAATATCCGGATCGCCAAGCTTGTTTTCCACGCAAAGTAGAGTCCCATCCAGACACGGTCCGGAGTCTTGAGTCTTGTATCTTCACGCTTCAATAGTACGGACGATGTATATAGTCCGGCTGTGCGGATACCCCCTAATCCAGGACTCCCTCAAGGGGCTTATACTATTGCCTCCCAACCTTTTACCTCAAGGGTGATGTCAATAATAATAGTTCATGCTAACTTACATCCAATTGGATATATATATATATATATATATATATATATATATATATATATATATATATATATATATATATATATATATTAGGATCTTTCCAGCACAAGGTGCTTGCCAAAGGATAAAAAGTAAAAAGGAAAGGTGAAGATCACCATGACTCTTGTATAAGGTATAAGAGAAAAGTAAAAGATAGGCCCTTCGCAGAGGGAAGCAGAGGTTGTCATGTGCTTTTATGGTTGGATGCACGAAATATTAATGCAAAAGAACGTCACTTTATATTGCCACTTGTGATATGGACCTTTATTATGCAGTCCATCGCTTTTATTTCTTCCACATCACAAGATCATATAATGCTTATTTTCTCCACACTAATAAATCATACATATTTATAGAGCAATTTTTATTGCATGCAACAATGACAACTTACTTGAAGGATCTTACTCAATCCATAGGTATTTATGGTGGACTCTCATGGCAAAACCGGGTTTAAGGATATTTGGAAGCACAAGTAGTATCTCTACTTGGTGCAAAGAATTTGCCTAGCATGAGAGGGAAAGGCAAGCTCAACATGTTGGATGATCCATGACAATATACTTTATTTCGGATATAAGAAAACATAACCCATTACATTGTCTTCCTTGTCCAACATCAACTCTTTAGCATGTCATATTTTAATGACTGCTCACAATCATAAAAGATGTCCAAGATAGTATATTTATATGTGAAAACCTCTCTTTCTTTATTACTTCCTATTAATTGCAACGATGACCAAAACTATGTTTGTCAACTCTCAACAACTTTTATTCATCATAGTCTTTATATGTGAAGTCATTACTCTCCATATTATCAATATGATCTCTTTACTTCTTTTAATTCTTTCTTCTATTCCCTCAAAATCATAGTAAGATAGTCAAGCCCTCGACTCAAAAATAATCTTTATTATATATAGCTCACGGACTCGATTACATAGAGGGATCATAAAGCAAAACTCAAAACTAAATCATACTAAAACTTTATTCTACTAGATCAAGATATTACTAAAAAAGATAGAGCTAAGAAAACGGTAAAGATATGAGTGTGATGGTGATACGATACTGGGGCACCTCCCCCAAGCTTGGCAGTTGCCAAGGGGAGTGCCCATATCCAATACTCAGTTCTCCTTTACTGGTGAAGAAGATGGTCGTGATGATGGATAGTCGCACATCGAGCGTAGGAGATCCTCCAATTTGCGGTTTATGCCCTTGAGTGCGGTGATATGCTCCTTCAACAAAATATTTTCACGTGTGAGATACTCATTTTGTATGCGAGCTAACTCAATGATCTTGAAAGCTTCAATCTCCGTTGGGGTAAGAAGATTGTAATGAGGTTGGAGGATGTCTTCGTCTTCTGCTGTCGGAGCTTGATCCTCCATGACCTTCTTGATCCCATCATCCTTCTTGATCTCCTTGCGTCTTCTCTCTTCAGCTCTATCTTCATTAGCCAAGCATCGTTGCCCTCATTGTTGGAGGAGGAGGACGACATGATGCCTCGCCTTGACAACTCTGGCAGAAAACAAGTCGAAACAAAAACATAGGATATTTGCGTGGTACGGTGGTCAAAACCTTCGGGAGATTATATAATGAATTTTTACCGACCGAAAGAAGTACCGTGCAAGAAAACGGAGTCCGGAGAGCACACGAGGTGCCCACGAGGCAGGGGGCATGCCCAGGGGAGTAGGGCGTGCCCTCCACCCTCATGGACGCCTCCTGTCCTTCCCGGACTACTTCTTATTTTCCTATTTTCTTAAATATTCCAAAACGGAGGAAAATTGCCATTAGAACTGTTTTGGAGTCGGTTTACTTACCGTACCACATACCTATTCGTTTTCGGAGTCTGAAGCGTTCTGGAGAGTGTCCCTTATATATTCCTCCGGGGTTACATAACATTGGGTTCAACATTTATTGGATTACCTGAGATATAATGTTTGGTTCTTTGACCACTCACCGCCTTCGGATTTGTGCCTTCGAAGTTGTTGATTTTTATGGCACCGAAACGATAGACCACCTCGATAATGTAAGGACCTTCCTGTCGGATTTCGGGTTCCGGCAGACCCTTAAGGTTCGAACTCTGGGGTGCGCACGGAGATCCAACCTCCACCGTCTCGTACCTCGCCGAATCGCAGGGACCTAAACTACTCGAAAGAACAGCACAAGAGACACGAGATTTATACTAGTTCGGGCCACCGTTGTGGTGTAATACCCTACTCTAGTTTGTGGTGTGGTGGATTGCCTCTTGGGCTGATGAAGAACAGTACATGGAAGAACAACCTCGCGGGGGTCTGTCCTTGGTGGGTGTGATGAACTGCTAGGTGGTGTCCCGTCGCTCTAGCTTGAGGATCGGGCCTCAATCTCTCTCTCTCTGGATTCCAAATGCCGGATCCCCTCTACTATGGTGGCTAGCTGTACTTATATAGACGAAGGCCCTGGGCCTCTTCCCAAATATTGAGAAGGAAGGGTGCCAACAATTGGCCATTTTGAAGGGGAACAGCGGGTACACTTATCCTGACTAAATTTGGTCCTCGCCTGCCAAAGGCTCTGGTGATGACGCCTGCTTGGGCTCCACGATGACTCCCTTCCAGCCGTTGGGGCTGGTCTTGGTCTTGTTGCAATCAAACGGATGCCTTTGCTTGATGCTCTCGCTGCGCTTGCTCCCTTTGCACCAAAGAGGAAAGGAGGGCCAGCTGGCACCGGCACCTTGGCGCCCTTGGTCGTCATGGCTTGCGTCATGGGCGCCTCGCGAGGTACCCTGCCTTGAACTCTCCGCCTCCTCATGAGCCAGCCTGACGAGGCCGTGCCTGAGGAAGCTCCTTGTCGTCTGCCCCGCGAGGCTTGGCCCCTCGCAAGGGTCTTGAGCTTGTGTTGATGAAGGTGGGCCGTCCTGGGCCTCCTTTGAGCCACGCCGCAGGCCGCAGGCAGGCAAGTCTGGGGACCCTGCCCTCGTAACGCCGACAAGAGCTCCCCGGCCCACGGGCGCGCCCGAACTTGGCCGAAAGAGAGGCGAAAGGGCAAGTGCGAAGCATCGTGGGCCCTAACAACTTCTTGACCTTAGGCGCCCAGCGTGGCGATTGATTGGGCCTTGGCGCCTTTGCAACTGCGTGGGTTGATAACAGAGCGGCATCTTCCTTGCCTCCCTTACTTTTGCCAGTCGCTGCTCAGATCCCCTTTCTTGCGCCTCTCCTCTCTGCTTCCGAGATCTTCAGATACACTCTGCCTGCGCGCCCTAGCCAGTCATGGCTCCTCGCCAAACCCGGCGGAGCTTGGTACTCTCCCGCCTTGGACCCGCCAAATGTGTCACGCAGGCGAGCCTACATACTGATCGCCCGGTTGGCGGGCGCATGGCATCAATGGAACAGTGGTGTTCAAGGCGGCTCCTCCGCCTCGAGGGTCGGGGAGTACCTTCTACCCGTTCTTCATGGCGCCATCATTGCTGGTCTGGTGCCTCCCTTCTCTGAGTTCTTCTTTTCCGTCCTCCGTCACTACAACATCCAAGCTCTGCACCTCCATCCCAACTCCGTGCTTCTTCTGGCAATCTTCGCTTACTACTGTGAGGCCCATGTTGGGGTGAAGCCCTCCGTGGCCTTGATGCGCCACTACTTCTTCCTCCGAGCCTCCCGCGGTTCCGCCTTCACGTCTGAAGCTTAAGATACGGGCGGAGCCATCGCCATTTCAAACCCTGGGAAGCGGATTGAGGGCTTCAGGAGCAAGTGGGTCTTGGTGGATGCTGGGCGGGTCCACCCTCGGCTGATCCTGCCCACGGAGCCTGCCGAGAGTTCCGACGACTGGTCCCGAGCGAAGCCTCGGGATCCCTGCGCGAAGTTGGTGCTGGAGAAGATGGATACAGATCTGAAGCTGACCGGGCGGGCGGCGAGGGCTGACTGCGTCGCCATCGAGGGAGTTCTGAGCACCAACTGGCCGCTTTGCAGATGCCTCGCTTCGATGTGGAGGCCTCTCCCGAGCCCCGTGGCCTGGCCGGGCGAGGATCTGGCGACAGTCCTCCAGTCCTTGGTTGGGTGCGATGTGGCGAGACCGAGGCGCCCAGCGCCCTGTTCCTTCGCGAGGATTGGGAGCAGGTTGTGGGGTCCATGCCCGCCTTCAATGGGTTCGGGCTCGTGCCCGCGAAGGCTCCGGAGGACCTGGTGGACGTGTCCTCTTCCGACTCCGATGAAGAGGTGGAGGAAGAAGAGCCAGGAGAGAGGGTTGATTCGGGGGCAGAGTCAAGGGCTCCCTCCCTGCGGCGCAGGCCCCGCGTTCTCCGCCTCCCCGAGAGTGACGACGACGAGGATGAGGATGAGCGGGGAGGCAGAAGCCTACCCCCGATCCCGAAGAAGGACCGTACGGGGCTGGTCCCCCGCGGTTCCGCCCCGGCCTCGGGGCGATCCGCTGACGCGCCTCCTGCTCTTGGTCCCCTTGAGGCTGATCCCTGCAGCCGGCTCTCGGGCTTCAAGTATGGCCGGAGGCTGCTCGAGTCCTCTAGCGACGACCTGTAAGTGCCTGCTTCCCGTCTTGATTAT
Organism: Aegilops bicornis; assembly: GCA_021605145.1. NCBI lineage: Eukaryota > Viridiplantae > Streptophyta > Magnoliopsida > Poales > Poaceae > Aegilops > Aegilops bicornis. Next base: position 299,166,846 of record CM038674.1, on the reverse strand, counting down.
TGCTCTGTCGACGAGATCTGATGTCCATGTTCTTCGGCCAGGCCAGCGCCCGTGGCGAAGAAGCTGAAGGGGGCTCCTGAGGCTCCATCCTTGACGGTGCCGCTGCCTGAAAAGGAAGATGGTCCTGACGCCCAGGCCTCTCCTTCCCGGGCGCCCTCGCGAGGCCTGGCTGAGCCCGCTGGGGTGAGCTCAGCCCCCTTGGCCCAGGCAACCTCCGAGGTGCCCTTGCTTGGCGCTGCCTCCACTGTTGTCGTGGCGCCGCTGGTTCCGCCTTAGGGCGCAGTGGCTACACCGCCGCCATCTCCTCCTACTCCGCCAACTGCTGTCTCTCCGACTCCTCCCGCTGTCCTGGATCGTGCTGCCGCTGAACTGGACCGGCTGCGGCAGGATCTTCTGGGCACCGACCCTCGCTTGGTGGCCGGGCGCTTGGAGCTGGCTCTGGCTGGATTCGCGCCGATGCTTCGATTCGGCCGGCGCTGGTGCAGGCCTCAACGGCTTGCGATGAGGAGAAGCAGGCTGTTCGTGAGGCGAAGGTAGCCCGCGATGCTGCCCTGGGGGAGGCAGCTAGCATCCAAGGTCGCTGTGAGACGCTGGAGGGAGAGCTGAAGAACTGCAGAACCAGCTCGCCGAGGAGGCCCGCCTCCGCCAGGAGCAGGAGGAAAGCATGAAGGCTCGCGAGGCGGCCGCCAAGGACCGGGAGGCCAAGCTGAAGAAGCGTCGTGACCGCCTTGACGCGCTGGAGCAGGAACTGGAGGCGAGGAAGGTCGAGCTGGACGCCAAGGCGCGGGTTCTAGCCGAAGATCGCGTGGCCTTCATGGATATGGAGGTGAAGGCTCGCGCCTTGCTGAGGGAGCTTTATGATAGCGGCCTCGAGAGACCACTTGCCGGCGCAGAGGACGGCCCCGCAAAGCTGCTTCCCTTCCTGATTCGTGCTCTTGAAGATGTCTCCCTTGGTCTTGGCCCCACGGCTGAGGCCGAGGCGCGTGTCTTGTCTTCTGCGGCACTGACGCGGATCCTCACCCACATCTACCTTCGCGATCCCAGCGTCGACCTGGACAGCCTGCTGGAGCCAGCAAGCGGCGAGCATGCAGCTGCCGCTGCCGAGGCTGTGAAGGGTCGCGCGGAGGCTCTGTTGGGAAGTTCCGGGCCTTCAGCACCAAGCCGAAGCGAGGCGCTGCCGGCCCTGCTGCTTCACGAGGCGAGCCCACTCCTGCACATGTATCATGCCTCGGGGAGGCGTTTAAACTTGCGTCTGGTATTGCGATAACAGTGTGGACTGTAATATTTGCTTTTGAATTCCTTGAAATTTGTGCTTCCTACTTGCTTATGTTCTACGCCGTGAGCCCGGCCCCGCAGATACCTCTGCCGCCGTTAGCCCCGACCGGAAACCAGGACGGGACCAAGGAGTGAGGGGCTACGTGACAAGTTGGGCTCCTGAGTCGCGATGCTCAGGAGTCCCCCTTGGCGCACGAACAGCAAGTAGGGAGGTGAGGCGCGGGCGGATCCACCGTTCTACGTCTGCAGAGCCCGGCCCCGCGCATACCTCAACCGCCGTTAGCCTTTCGGAACTAAGGGGTGAGGGGCTACGTGACCAGTTAGGCTGCTGAGTCCGATGCTCAGGAGTCCCCCTTGACGCTCAAACGGCATGCGTACCTTGGCTCCGCCGAGGAGTGACGTCACGACGAACCAGGCCCGAGGGCTGGCTGGAGTGGCGTCGTCTGGGCGTGACCAGGCGCGCAGCCCCGTGCCCAGCCCTCGCGGCGCTCCCGAGGGAGGCGTTGCGATGAGGCCAGACTCTTGAGCTCTGGGCTCCACGAGGTTGGTGCGACCCGGAGGCCACCCTCGATTGTTTATCACCAGCGCGAGCATAGCGCTTCCGCATGTCTGGGCATAGCCGCTCCTCGGCGGTGTCGTCGGCCAGCAAGGAGCATGGTGCTTCCAACTGGAGCGTGGGAGGGCTCCCCTCCGGGAGGAGCCTCGGCGATACAGCCCCACCCAGACACGTGGCCCGCACGGTAGGGCAAGACGAGGTGTATCTGGGCACCCGTGAGCCAGCCAGGACTCACGAGGCCCTACCTCAAGGCGGAGTTGCGCTGGCTCTGGGCCTTATCTTGAGTGTGTTCCTGCAAATTTGGCGGATGCGGTGCTCTACATCTTCGGTCCCGGCTCTGGGGCTGGTCTCGGCCGTCACCGGCAAGCTAGGTCGCGATGCCATGGACAAGACCGGAGGGTGAGGGCGGAGAGCGGTAGGAGCCACAGTCGTGATGCTCAGGCACCCCTTTAACGCTGCAAGCTAGGTTAGATGACGCAACTCTCGTCCTAAGGTCCCGGCTCTCGGGCTTGTCTCGGCCGTCGTGGCAAGCTGTGTCGTGATGCCATGGACAAGACCAGAGGGTGAGGGCGGAGAGCGGTAGGAGTCTGAGTAGCGATGCTCAGGCACCCCTTTAACGCGCAAGCTAGGTCGACGCAGCAACTCGTCCTCGGGTCCCGGCTCTCGGGCTGGTCTCGGCCGTCGGGCAAGCTGTGTCGCGATGCCATGGAGAAGACCAGAGGGTGAGGGCCGGAGAGCCGGTAGGAGCCCTGAGTCGCGATGCTCAGGCACCCCCCTTTAACGCGCAAGCTGGATTAGATGACGAAACTCTACGTCCTTGGGTCCCGGCTCTCGGGCTGGTCTCAGCCGTCACTGGCAAGCCAGGTCGCGATGCCATAGACAAGACCAGCGGGTGAGGGCCGGAGAGCCGGTAGGAGCCCTGAGTCGCGATGCTCAGGCACCCCCCCTTTAACGTGCAAGATTCCGCCACCCAGGAAAAGGCACCAAATAACAAGCATGGTGGAACGAGAGCATAATCCTAAGGAAAACACATGAAGGATACATGTCGCTGGGACTGGCCGGAGCGGCTTGGGGATGATGCAACCCGAGGGGCGCCCCCAACAGGATAAGCTAAAGACATGAAATAAAAGGGATACATGCCGCAGGGACGGACCCACGCGGCCTGGGAATAATGCGGCCCTGAAGGCGCTCCCAGCCGGAAATAAAACTTAAAGATGTCACCTGGTGATGTTGGGGATGAAGGGTTGTTGATGTAGCAGACTCGGTGGGCTCCGCGAGCCGATCCTCACGAGCCCCCAGGCCCGGGGGCCTCGGGAGGCTCCGGAGGCGATGGCTGCTCCTCATGGGCCATCTCCATCGCCGCCAGGGCTGCGGCGTGCCTGACCTCTTGAGCCTCCAGGATGGTCCTCATGAGACGCTGGTATGTGGCAGCCGCGTTTGGCAGGCCATAAGGCATGTCGACGTGGTAATGGGGGCGGACCCTGCATAGCGTCCCACTCGCGAGGGCCAAAGGCGCTCTTGAGATGCGGCTCGGTTGAGCCTCGGTATGTCGATGCAGACGCGCAGCCCACCATCCTCGCCTGGATGGGGGCCACAGTGAGGCGGCGGCTGCCCTCATGACCCTTGACTCCTGTAGCTCTGAATGGCCTTGCTGATGAACTCTTGAGGGTTCTGTCCTCCTGGTCTTGCTCCTCGCTATGCGGAAGCGTGCTCAAACACGCCTCACGTAGTGCCCAAGCGCCTCCCTCGAAACCTTGGCGAGGTCGGCGGCCCTCGAGGAGAGCCCCGAGCCCTGCACGAGGAGGCGCGGGCGCTTTCCTATGCGATGGAAGGAGGCTCCCTCGGCCCGATGTGGACCACGAGGGGCTGTCTCTTGAAGAGCCGGGCCGGTCGATATCTTCTTCTTCTTGGAGTGCGGCCTCGGGAGGCCTCCTGCTGTTGTGGTGCAGGTCTTCCAAATGATGCGGCCTGAAAAGCTCGCTCCAGGGAGCACACTGCGTCTCTCTCTTCACAGGGCACCGTGATGACCCCGCCGCTTCCTAGCATCTTGAGGACGTTGTAGCCATGGTGGGTTACGGCCATGAATTTGGCAAACGCCGGGTACCCGAGGATGGCGTTGTACGGCAGGCGAATGTGGGCGACGTCGAAGTCGATGAGCTCGGTGTGGTAGTTGTCGCGGGCCCCGAAGGTGACAGGAAGGGGGACCTGCCCGATCAGGACCGTGGAGCCGTCGGTGACCCTGGAGAAAGGCTTGGTTGGCTGAAGCTGGCTGTAAGGCACTTGAAGATTGTTGAATGTCTCCACGGACAGGACGTTGAGCCCTGCTCCGCCGTCGATGAGGGTCTTGGTGACCCGACGTTGTCGATGATTGGGGAGCAAAGCATCGGAGAACTCCGGCTGTGGCTACGCACTTGAGCTGATCCGCCGAGCTGAGCGTGATGGCGCACGCCGACCACTGACGAGCGCGTGGACTCGATCTTGGGAGGACCGCATTCACTTCAGGCGAACTGCTTGAAGATCTGTTGAGAGGCTGGGGCTTGAGCTCCGCCCAGGATGCAAAGCGATCGCGTGCTTCTGGAAGCCCCAGCCCCTAAATCTGATGACGGTCTTCGACTCTCCTTGGTGGCGGCGGCAGCTGAGGTAGGCCTGCGTTCCCTTGCGGACGATCCTCACGAGGCTGATCCCTCCAGCCCCCCTCGCGAGGTGGGTCTTGCCAGCGGTCCTCGCGAGGTTGGTCACGCCAGCCTTGGCGCGGGCCGCAGTCTTCCCCGCGTCCTGCATTCCTTCCTCCTCCTCGGCCGTAGCCCCGGTCGCTGCGCTCGGGGCGCCTGCCGAACCTTCCTTCGTGCACGGCCCGGAGCTCTTGACATTCACTGGTGTTGTGGGTATGGAGGTCGTGGTACATGCAGTACCGGCTGCCCTTGGAGGACTCGGGCTGATCTCTGCCTTGCTTGGTGTCTGGTTCGGCTGCGAGCACGGCAGCCCCCTTGCGCTTCACATCCTTGGCCTTGGACTTCTTCTCTTCGGGATCTGCGGCAGGCAGCTCGAGGAGGGAGAGGCGCCCCTCCTCAGCCCTGGCGCACTTGGTCGCCAAGTTGAACAGCTCCAGGGAGGTGCACAGATCTTCGTGCATCGCCAGCTCCTCCTTCATCTTGACGTCGCGCACGCCGTTGGAGAAGGCATAGATGATGGCCTCCTCCGTTACCCTGGGGATCTTGAGGCACGCGTTGTTGAAGCGCTGGAAGTACTTTTGCAGGGTTTCCCCTGGCTGCTGCTTGATTCGGCGCATGTTGCTCACGGCGGGTGGCCGGTCGCGAGTACCTTGGAAGTTGGCGATGAAGCGGGTGCGCGTCTCGGCCCAGGAAGAGATCGTGCCTGGGGCAAGATTCAGGAGCAATGTGCGGGCCCCGTCCTTGAGCGCCATGGGAAACCAGTTCGCCATGACCTTTTCATCCCCGTTGGCAGCCTCGATGCCCAGCTCATAGAGCTGGAGGAACTCCGTAGGGTCAGCCGTGCCGTCATAGCGTGGAGGCGGTGCAGCTTGAAATTGGCGGGCCACGCGACGCTGCGCAGCTCGGAGGTGAAGGCGCGGCAGCCCACCGTGGTCGCGGGGGGCATCGGACGGCAGAGAGCTTGCTCTTGCAGGCCTCCCAGCGCCGCGGCTGGGGGCAGCGCAGGGTCTTGACGTGCTGGAGCGGGGAGCGCTGGAGCAGCTTCTTACGGGCGAGGAACTTCTTGGCAGCTCTGCTCTTGCTGCGCCGGCGCCTGGCGGAACGGGTTCCGCCCAGGGGCCGCGCGCCTTTGGGGCCGGGCGCCGTCTTGAGGAGGAGGCGGCTGAGGCGCCCGGAGCTTCATCGCCAGCTGGGGCGGGTGCGGTCTGGCGAGGCAGACGGCGGGGTCGCCTCCTGCAGCGCGGACGAGCTCGGCCACTCGGTCGAGCCATTCTTCGTAGACGTCGTTGACGGGGTGGTAGCGCAGGAGCTCGTTGGCCGCGATGGGCGCAGCTCGGGCCTCCATGGCTGCGCGGGGCACGCGTGACGAAGAACCAGCGGGGGTGAGCGAAGGCGTGGCGGTGCGGTCGTTCCGCCTCATGGACGGGTGCTGGGACGACGCTTGCTGCTCGTTCCCCGCCGGGCCGGTGGCGGTGTTGACGGCAGGTGACGGGGAACGACGAGGACGCCCGCCGACGGGAGCCGTCTGGGCGACATGGGAGGCGAAGCGGCTCGGCGCTTCAGCAGGCCCAGACGTCGAACATGGTTGCGGTGGTCGGGGAAGAACGAGGCGACGAAAGCAGATTCCGGCGCACCCCTACCTGGCGCGCCAAATGTCGGATTTCGGGTTCCGGCAGACCCTTAAGGTTCGAACTCTGGGGTGCGCGCGGAGATCCAACCCTCCACCGTCTCGTACCTCGCTGAATCGCAGGGACCTAAACTACTCGAAAGAACAGCACAAGAGACACGAGGTTTATACTAGTTCGGGCCACAGTTGTGGTGTAATACCCTACTCTAGTTTTTGGTGTGGTGGATTGCCTCTTGGGCTGATGAAGAACAGTACAGGGAAGAACAGCCTCGCGGGGGTCTGTCCTTGGTGGGTGTGATGAACTGCTAGGTGGTGTCACGTCGCTCTAGCTTGAGGATCGGGCCTCTATCTCTCTCTCTGGATTCCAAATGCGGATCCCTCTACTATGGTGGCTAGCTCTACTTATATAGGCGAAGGCCTGGGCCTCTTCCCAAATATTGAGCGGGAAGGCGCCAACAATTGGCCATTTTGAAGGGGAACAACGGGTACACTTATCCTAACTAAAGTTGGTCCTCGCCGCCAAAGGCTCTGGTGATGACGCCTTTGCTTGGGCTCCACGTTGACTCCCTTCCACCGTTGGGGCTGGTCTTGGTCTTGTTTCACGAAGCGGATGCCTTTGCTTGATGCTCTCGCTGCGCTTGCTCCCTTTGCACCAAAGAGGAAAGGAGGGCGCTGCGTGGGCTGGCGCCCCGGGCGCCCTTGGTAAATCATGGCTTGCTTCATGGGCACCTCGCGAGGTACCCTGCCTTGAACTCTCCGCCTCCTCATGAGCCAGCCTGACGAGGCCGTGCCTGAGGAAGCTCCTTGTCGTCTGCCCTGCGAGGCTTGGCCCCTCGCGACGGTCTTGAGCTTGTGTTGATGAAGATGGGCTGTCCTGGGCCTCCTTTGAGCCACGCCGCAGGCCGCAGGCAGGCAAGTCTGGGGACCCCCATTCCCAGAACGCCAACACTTCCCATTTAGAGAGAAGTTTTCCTGCAAAAAATATTAAACGAGAGTTTAAAAGCATCACATAGTCACCTACGTTAAACTCACGCTTTTGTATTCTTTTGTCATGCCATCTTTTAACCTTTTCTTTAAACAGTTTGGCATTCTCATAGGCCTGGGTTCTCCATTCATCAGGTGAGCTGATGTCGAATAGCCTCTTCTCACCGGCAAGTTTGAAATCATAATTGAGCTCTTTCATGGCCCAATATGCCTTATGTTCCAGTTCGATAGGTAAGTGACATGCTTTTCCATAAACCATTTTATACGGAGACATACCCATAGGATTTTTATATGCAGTTCTATAGGCCCACAATGCATCATCAAGTTTTTTGGACCAATTCTTTCTTGATCTATTAACAGTATTTTGCAAAATTAATTTGAGCTCTATATTACTCAATTCTACTTGACCACTAGACTGCAGGTGATACAGAGATGCAATTCTATGATTAACATCATACTTAGCAAGCATTTTACGAAAGGAACCATGAATAAAATGTGAACCACCATCAGTCATTAAGTATCTAGGGACTCCAAACCTCGGAAAAATAACTTCTTTAAGCATTTTAATAGAGGTTTTATGATCAGCACTACTAGTTGGAATAACTTCTATCCACTTAGTAATGTAATCAACAGCAACTAAAATATGTGTATACCCATTAGAGGAAGGAAACGGTCCCATATAATCAAAGCCCCAAACATCAAATGGTTCAATAACAAGTGAATAATTCATAGGCATTTCTTGACGTCTACTAATATTACCAATTCTTTGACATTCATCACAAGAGAAGACAAACTTACGGGCATCTTTGAAGAGAGTAGGCCAATAAAAACGGATTGCAATACCTTATGTGCAGTTCTATCTCCAGCGTGGTGTCCTCCAAAGGCCTCGGAGTGACACTTGCGTAGGATCTGTTCCTGTGCATGCTCAGTTATACAACGTCTAATAACACAATCTACTCCTTATTTATAAAGGTGTGGGTCATCCCAGAAGTAATGTCTTAAATCATAGAAAAACTTTTTCTTTTGCTGGTATGTGAAACTAGGTGGTATAAATTTAGCAACAATGTAATTATCATAATCAACATACCTTGGAGCAGTACGAGAAGCATTTATGACAACTAATTGTTCATCGGGAAAGCTATCATCAATAGGTAGTGGGTCATCAAGAACATTTTCTAACCTAGACAAGTTGTCTGCAACGGGGTTCTCAGCTCCCTTTCTATCTATAATATGCAAATCAAATTCTTGTAGCAGGAGAACCCATCTAATAAGTCTTGGTTTAGCATCTTTCTTTTCCATAATATATTTAATAGCAGCATGATTAGTGTGAACAGTTACTTTTGAATCAACAATATAAGGTCTGAACTTATCACAAGCAAATACAACTGCTAAAAATTCTCTTTCAGTAGTAGCATAATTTCTCTAGCACTGTCTAGAGTTTTACTAGCATATTGGATAACATTTAATTTCTTATCAACTCTTTGTCCTAGAACAACACCTACATCATAATTACTAGCATCACACATAATTTCAAAGGGTAAATTCCAATCACGTGGCTGAACAATAGGTGCAAAAATCAAGGCTTTCTTAAGTATTTCAAATGCTTCTACACAATCATCATCAAAGACAGAAGGAACATATTTTTGTAAGAGGTTAGTCAGAGGCCTAGAAATTTTTTAGAAGTCCTTGATGAACCTCCTATAAAAACCAGCATGACCAAGGAAACTTATTATACCTTTGATGTCCTTGGGACATGACATCTTTTCAATAGCATCAACTTTAGCTTTGTCAACTTCAATACCTCTTTCACAAATTTTATGCCCCAAGACAATACCTTGATTAACCATAAAGTGGAACTTCTCCCAATTCAAGACAAGATTAGGTTCTTCACATCTCCGCAAAATTCAATCAAGGTTGCTTAAGCAATCATCAAAATAAGTTCCATATACTGAGAAATCATCAATGAAAACCTCAACAATATTTTCACAAAAAATAGAGAATATAGCCATCATGCATCTTTAAAGGTAGCAGGTCCATTGCATAAACCAAAAGGCATACGTCTATAAGCAAAGGTACTGAAAGGGCAAGTAAAAATAGTCTTTTCTTGATCCTCTTTTCACACAGGTATTTGAGAGAAACCAGAAGAACCATCTAGAAAGCAAAATTGTGTATGTTTGGATAATCTTTCTAGCATTTGATCAATAAAAGGTAAAGGGTAATGATCCTTTTTAGTAGCTTTATTTAATTTGTGGAAATCAATTACCATTCAATAACCTGTAATAATTCTTTGTGGGACTAATTCATCTTTATCATTAGGAACAACAGTAATACCTCCCTTCTTAGGGACACAATGGACAGGGCTTACCTACTGACTATCAGCAACAGGATAAATTATAACTGCCTCCAGAAGCTTTAGTATTTCTTTTCTTACCACTTCTTTCATCTTAGGATTTAACGTTCATTGGTGATCAACAACCGGTTTAGCATCTTTCTCCAATTTTATTTTGTGCTTGCATAGAGTGGGACTAATGCCCTTAAGATCATCGAGAGTATATCAAATAGCTGCACGGTGCTTCTTCAGAGTTTTCAATAATTTCTTTTCCTTATGCTCTGAAAGGTTAGCACTAATAATAACCGGATATATCTTTTTCTCATCAAGATAAGCATACATAAGAGTATCAGGTAATGATTTAAGCTCAAACACGGGATCACCCTTGGGTGGAGGAGGATCCCCTAGCATTTCCACATGCAAGTTGTGTTTCAAGATAGGTCCTTGTTTAAAGAATACTTCTTCTATTTCCCTTCTTTCATTCATAAACATATCATTTTCATGGTCGAGCAAATATTGTTCTAACGGATCATTAGGAGGCACTGCAATAGAAGCAAGACCAATAATTTCATCTTTACTAGGCAATTATTTATCATGGGGTTGTCTACGAAATTTAGCAAAATTAAACTCATGAGACATATCCCCCAAACCAATAGTAACAACATCCTTTTTGCAATCTATCCTAGCATTAACAGTATTCAAGAAGGGTCTACCAAATATGATGGGACAAAAGCTATCTTGTGGGGAACCAAGAACAAGAAAATCAGCAGGATATTTAACTTTCCCACACAAGACTTCAACATCTCTAACAATCCCAACTGGTGAAATAGTGTCTCTATCGGCAAGCTAAATTGTAACATCAATTTCCTCTATCTTAGCGGGTGCAATATCATGCATAATTTCTTTGTATAAGGAATGAGGTATTGCACTTGCACTAGCACCCATATCACATAAGCCATGATAACAATGATCTCGTATTTAACAGAAATAACATGCATGCCTACAACAGGTATATGTTTATTTTTAGTATCAGGTCTAGCAATTCTAGCAGCTTCATCACAGAAGTAAATAACATGCCCATCAATATTATCGGTAAGGAGATCTTTAACCATAGCAATACTAGGTTCAACTTTAATTTGCTTAGGGGTGTAGGTGTTCTAGTGTTACTCTTACGAACCACAGATGAAGATTTAGCATGATCCTTTATTCAAATAGGGAAAGGTGGTTTCTCAATATAAGCAGTAGGAACAACAGGATCAACATTATAAGTGATAGTATTTTCTTCAACTTTAATAGGTGCAACTACTTTTACTTCAGTGGGAGGATTATATTTAAATCACTTCTCCTTAGGGAGATCAACATGAGTAGCAAAGGTTTCACAGAAAGAAGCTACTATCTCAGAGTCAAGTCCATATTTATTGCTAAATTCATGGAACACATTGGTATCCATAAAAGATTCAACACAATCGAATTTAGGTGTTATACCTGACTCCTTACCTTGGTCGAGGTCCCAATCTTCAGAGTTGCGTTTAATTGTTTCCAATAAATCCCATTTGAATTCAATAGTCTTCATCATAAAAGAACCAGTACAAGAAGTATCGAGCATGGAGCGGCTATTGAGAGAAAGTCGAGCATAAATTTTTTGAATAATAATTTCTCTTGAGAGCTCATGATTGGGGCATGAATATAACATTGACATAATCCTCCCACAAGCTTGAGTGATGCTTTCTCCTTCGCGAGGCCAAAAATTATATATATAATTACGATAACAATGAACAAGATGCATAGGATAAAACTTCTGATGAAATTCCAATTTCAATCGGTTGTAGTTCCATGATCCCATATAATCACATAGCCTAAACCATGGCAATGCCTTTCCCTTCAAAGATAAAGGGAAGACCTTTTTCTTGATAACATCCTCGAGCATACCTGCAAGCTTAAATAATCCACAAACTTCATCCACATAGATTAGGTGCAAATCAGGATGTAATGTTCCATTACCTATGAAAGGATTAGCTAGTAGTTTCTCTATCATACCCGAAGGAATTTCAAAGTAAAATTTTTCGTAGGTTCAGAAGGTTGAGGAGCAACTCTTTGCTCTACTGGTCGGGGTGAAGATACCCCGAACAAGCCCCTCAAAAGATTATGTTCCATAGTAACAAGTGACAGTACATTTCAGCACACTATATAAATCTTTCCTTACCATATTCCACCTGCCAAAGGCGCTTCACTCGCCGGCAATGGCGCCAGAAAAGAGTCTTGATGACCCACAAGTATAGGGGGTCTATCGTAGTCGTTTCCATAAGTAAGGGTGTCGAAACCAACGAGGAGCAGAAGGAAATGACAAGCGGTTTTCAGTAAGGTATTCTGCAAGCACTGAAATTATCGGTAACAGGTAGTTTTGTGATAAGGTAATTTGTAACGGGTAACGAGTAATGAAAGTAAATAAGGTGCAGAAAGATGGCCCAATCCTTTTTGTAGCAAAGGACAAGCCTGGACAAACTCTTATATGAAGGAAAACGCTCCCGAGGACACATGCGAATTATCGTCAAGCTAGTTTTCATCACGCTCATATGATTCGCGTTCGTTACTTTGATAATTTGATATGTAGGTGGACCGGTGCTTGGGTACTGCCCTTTCTTGGACAAGCATCCCACTTATGATTAAACCCTCTTGCAAGCATCCGCAACTACAAAAGAAGTATTAATGTAAATCTAACCATAGCATGAAACATATGGATTCAAATCAGCCCCTTACGAAGCAACTCATAAACTAGGGTTTAAGCTTCTGTCACTCTAGCATCCCATCATCTACTTATTACTTCCTAATGCCTTCCTCTATGCCCAAACAATGGTGAAGTGTCATGTAGTCGACATTCACATAACACCACTAGAGGAGAGACAACATACATCTCATCAAAATATCGAACGAATACCAAATTCACATGACTACTTATAGCAAGACTTCTCCAATGTCCTTAGGAACAAACGTAACTACTCACAAATCATATTCATGTTCATAATCCGAGGGAAATTAATATGCATAAAGGATCTGAACATATGATCTTCCACCAATTAAACCAACTAGCGTCAACTACAAGGAGTAATCAACACTACTAGCAACCCACATGTACCAATCTGAGGTTTTGGGACAAAGATTGGATACAAGAGATGAACTAGGGTTTGAGAAGAGATGGTGCTAGTGAAGATGTTGATGGAGATTTACACCCTCCCGATGAGAGGATGTTTCCCCGGCAGAACAGCTCCGCCGGAGCACTAGATTGGTTCCGCCAAGGTTTCGCCTCGTGGCGGCGGTGTTTCATCCCGGAAGCTTGCTTATGATTTTTTTTCCATGGTAAAAGACTTCATATAGCAGAAGATGGGCACCGGAGGCCTGCCAGGGGGCCCACGAGGCAGGGGGTGCGCCAGGGTGTAGGGCGCGCCCCCCACCCTCGTGGCCAGGGTGTGGCCCCCCTTTGGTTGATTCTTTCTCTAGTATTTTTTATATATTCCAAAATGTGCCTCCGTGAAGTTTCAGGACTTTTGGAGTTGTGCAGAATAGGTCTCTAATATTTGCTCCATTTCCAGCCTAGAATTCCAGCTGCCGGCATTCTCCCTCTTCATGTAAACCTTGTAAAATAAGAGAGAAAGGGCATAAGTATTGTGACATAACGTGTAATAACAGCCCATAATGCAATGAATATCGATATGAAAGCATGATGCAAAATGGACGTATCAATAAGTCAAATTGCAAAAGCATATTCAGAATTCCTGGTGGGTTACACTTACAGATAAGCCGGCTAAAGACTGGCGGGTTATGAAGTTATTATTTAAGCCGTCTGAATATCATTGGCAGTGCTATTACATATAGAGCTGAGATTGATGAAATTTTGCTAAGTATGAGACAAATAGGTTTCAAAATTTATGCTTATAATTTTGGATCTGTTGTACTTGTGAAAATGAAGAATAATTGCTAAAACCTAGGACACAGCGGCGAACAAGTAGTCGATGGTGCATGGATTCTTAAGAGGGAGAGATCGGTGCTGGATACAAAATAAGAATTAAGGCAAGCACCACTTCAGTTTTCCCAGTTTGGGGATGGAACTACGTTTTCTATGTAAAGTTGGATGAACTTGGCAAAAACATCGACGAACTCGATGAACTAGGGCATGATAATGTGGATCTGAGCTGAGGAAGGAGCATTACCTGAGGATTCGACTGAAGAAAGGAAGGGTGCCGCAATCTCAGGTGACAATCATGTCGATGCAGTGGCCTGGATGGAGCTACCAGCGAATGTCGACTGGGGCGGCGGAGCTCTGGTGGTGATGGTCGACGCGAGGAGGAAGAAGAATATAGAGAAGGGCGGGGCAAAAGTGAAAAGAAGGAGCCCCCATCTCTATTTATAAGGAAGACGATAAAATGGCATGTGCGGAAATTGAGGAGGCAACATGATTATCTCAACAGTGTAGGCGCCTCGATTCTCGGACGACTAGTTAATGCAAAAGATTAATTGTGATGCCATGCTTTTTTTATGAATTTACTTCGCATGACGTCATGGCGTGTTATAGTGTTTTATTCAAGATTAAGTTTTGGAAAGTTGACTCGCCAGCTGAAGCAGTGAAGATTGATATGAACAGGTTCAAATCAATTTGGGGCCTAATGTTGGGGATATAACCCCGAGGTATGACCCACCCAAGAGGGGCCGGGTTACACCATTGGCGACCAATATGAAGAAGGCCCAAGAAGGTCAAAGAATATGAAGCATGAAGACAGGTGGCGGTTTAAGAGGCGGACCTGGTGATGTCCCAAGACCCGGAGGTGTGAGCCACCCGATGGTGACTTGCCTGGTAAGGCAAGGCAACTTAGAAACCGAGTTGGTCACGTCGTGTGATCCGGCTCAGACTCTTGTAAGCCCTGGAGCCTCAACCTGTGTATATAAAGGTGAGACCAGACATCGGGTTATACGTCTCCAACGTATCTATAATTTTGGATTGTTCCATGCTATTATATTATCAATCTTGGATGTTTTATATGCATTTATATGCCATTTTATATGATTTTTGGGACTAACCTATTAACCTAGAGCCCAGTGCCAGTTTATGTTTTTCCTTATTTTTGAGTTTTACAAAAAAGGAATATCAAATGGAGTACAATTGACGTGCCAATTTTTGATGATTTTTGATGGACCAAAATAAGCCCCCGGGGTAAAAGATTTGGGCCAGAAGAGTCTCGGGCCGTCCATGAGGGTGGGGCGCGCCCTACCCCCTGGGCACGTCCCCCTATCTCATGGATGACTCGGAGACCCCCCTGACGTGAGACCTACGCCAAAAATTCCTATAAATACCGAAACCTCCAGAAAATAACCTAGATCGGGAGTTCCGCCATTGCAAGCCTCTGTAGCCACCAAAAACCAATCGGGACCCTGTTTCGGCACCCTACCGGAGGGGGGATCCCTCACCGGTGGCCATCTTCATCATCCCGGTGATCTCCATGACGAGGAGGGAGTAGTTCACCCTCGGGGCTGAGGGTATGTACCAGTAGCTATGTGCTTGATCTCTCTCTCTCTCTCTCTCTCTCTCTCTCTTGTTCTTGATATGGCACGATCTTGATGTACCGCGAGCTTTGCTATTATAGTTGGATCTTATGATGTTTCTCCCCCTCTATCTCCTTGTGATGAATTGAGTTTTCCCCTTGAAGTTATCTTATCAGATTTTTTCTTTAAAGATTTGAGAACACTTGATGTATGTCTTGCATGTGCTTATCTATGGTGAGAATGGGATATTCACGTGATCTACTTGATGTATGTTTTGGTGATGAACTTGCGGGTTCAGTGACCTTGTGAACTTATGCATAGGGGTTGGCACACGTTTTCATCTTGACTCTCCGGTAGAAACTTTGGGGCACTCTTTGAAGTTCTTTGTGTTGGTTGAATAGATGAATCTGAGATTGTGTGATGCATATCGTATAATCATACCCACGGATACTTGAGGTGAGATTGGAGTATCTAGGTGACATTAGGGTTTGGGTTGATGTGTATCTTAAGGTTTTATTCTAGTACGAACTCTAGGATAGATCGAACGGAAAGAATAGCTTCGTGTTATTTTACTATGGACTCTTGAATAGATCGATCACAAAGGATAACTTTGAGGTGGTTTCGTACCCTACAATAATCTCTTCGTTTGTTTTCCGCTATTAGTGACTTTGGAGTGACTCTTTGTTGCTTGTTGAGGGATAGTTATACGATCCAATTATGTTATTATGTTGAGAGAACTTGCACTAGTGAAAGTATGAACCCTAGGCATTGTTTCAAAGCATTGCAATACCGTTTACGCTCACTTTTATCATTAGTTACCTTGCTGTTTTTATATTTTCAGATTACAAAAACCTATATCTACCATCCATATTGCACTTGTATCACCATCTCTTCGCCAAACTAGTGCACCTATACAATTTACCATTGTATTGGGTATGTTGGGGACACAAGAGACTATTTGTTATTTGGTTGCAGGGTTGCTTGAGAGAGACTATCTTCATCCTACGCCTCCCACAGATTGATAAACCTTAGGTCATCCACTTGAGGGAAATTTTCTACTGTCCTATAAACCTCTGCACTTGGAGGCCCAACAACGTCTACAAGAAGAAGGTTGTGTAGTAGACATCATCGGGTTAACTCAAAAAGAAACAACTGATTGATAGCTAGGTCAAGTGATTCCACTCCCTTGTAATCGATATTCAAGCAATACAACAAGAAGCAGGAAATAGGATTTTACCTTGTTGTGAGGGGCCGAACCTGGGTAAACCTGGTGTCCATTGTCCCTTCAAAACCTTCAAGCTAACCTACGTTGCGATGGCTCCACACCTAAGTCCTTTTGCAAGGACATCTGCCGTGACAAAACCACGACATGCCTGGAGGGTTTTCTGTTTGATAACACAAGTTTATTATGTTTCGACCATGTGTGATGTTTGTTTTTCCCGCTCCCGCCTACATCCCTCGAAAATATCTACCCAGCTAGAGGGTTTTTCTGTTTGATAACCCATTTGTTTTTTAGGACCGTGTGCGATGCATAATCCAAATTTTCAATAGCCCTGGCATTTTACTCCCGCGTAGTAAAATTTTCAGTACCCGCGTCATTTCCTCAAACTCCACCTTGCCCCCCTCCACACCCCCCAAAAACTCTACACGTGCGTGTGCACGCACATACACACATATACACACCACCACAACCCCTCCCTCTCTCGAAACCCTAGCAAGGTCGCCGCCGCCGCAAGGCCTCCATTGTCAACATCTGTTGGTTTGTCTGTGCGGCTTACCCACCGATCTCCATACCCTAGCCGCCCAGAGTTTCTTAGATGACGCCTACCAAATGCCCCCTTTCCCACAGATCCCCATCCCCATCCCCCACTCCAGAGCGTCACATCCTAAGCCCGGCTACGCTTCTTGTGGAGCTCGAGGAGCGACTAGCCCAAAAGAGGTGTATCGTGACCTCTTCGCCTGACGTCGCCGAGGTGGCCGCCGAGGAAGCTGACCACCATTACTGGCCGCAGGCTCTCAATCAGCGGGCTAGAGTATGTTGGTATGTCGCAAACGCCGGCTATGACATCGAGGTCGCCGATAGCGACGGCCTGATGCGGGCTATATGTCACAGGCTAAGTGGCCCTCCCCCAACCCCTCGGGTTCAACCTCCGTCGATCTCATCCATGGCCCAGCCGCTGATCTCCTCTGGCTCCCTATAAAGAATTTGGCATCCTACATCGCCACTGAAACCCTTTTGTCATTTATGAAGGACACGTACTATGATGCTGGCTTGAGATCCACAGCTACCAAGTCAGACCTCATTGACGGCGACCACGAGGAGGGCACCCTCCCCGGATCTTCCAAGGGGAAAGAGCCCATCTGCGACATCTGAGAGGGCACTCTACAACCATGCTCTTCCAAGGGGAAGGAGCCCATCTCTGACAAGATGGAGCATACCCAGAGTCCATGCTCTTCCCGTGGGAACGAGCCCATCTGTCACAAGTGGGGAAACCCATGATTTGTTTTTCCATGCCTATTCACAGGGGGACCCATTATTTGTTTTGTTGAGTCCCTTTTGTAGTCTAGTGAGAATATGTCGAATTTTAATTGCTATATTTGGTTGTTTGCAGTATGCCTTGTTTATTTTAGTTGTTCACAATGTGATTCTCTATTTGTGCAACTATTTATTGTGGTGTACATTTTCATCAATACTAGTTTCAACAATACTAATAGGAATGAATATATTTGCTTGTTCTTAAGCCTGTTATAGCTAGCATATACCTCTTTTAATGGTTTTTTGTTGTTCGGTTGTTTGTAGTTAGCATATGTCTAGTTTCAATTGCTATCTTTGGTTGTTCGTAGTATGCCTTGTTTATTTCAGTTATTCACAAAGTGATGTTCTATATGTGCAACTATTTTACTATGCAGTAAAATTTCATCGATACCAGTTTCATATTACCAATAGGAATGACTATATTTGGTACCTGTTAAGCCGGTTGTAGCGAGCATATGCCTCTATTAACATTTTTAGGTTGTTCGGTTGTTTGTAGTTAGCATATGTCCAATTTCAATATCTATCTTTAGTTATTTGTAGTATGCCTTGTTTATTTCAGTTATTCACAAAGTGATGTTCTATATGTGCAAGTATGGAGTGTGCCGTTCAATTTCATCAATACCGGTTTCAACAATACCAATATGAATGACTATATCTGGTTGTTGTTAAGCCTTTTGTAGCGAGCACATGCCTCTTTTATGCTGGAACATGCGGTACGCTACGCTAGCGCCAAATAAAATTTTCTAATGCGCACCCAAGATCATGCTGCTGGAAATAGATTACGAGATCGGGTTTACTACTAGATGCGCACTCACCGCAGTGGTAGTAGAGTTGGTGATGCGTGTAGCCGATCTCCCGTGCCGTCTCCTCCTCGCAGTGCCAATCTCCCGCGAACGGCAAAGACCCGTGAACGGTGATCTCCCGCGAATGGCACCTAGTGGTTCCCTCGAACGGTTCATCCAAGCACCGCATATGCGATGCCTCCATGGTATCCCCACGTGCGGGGAGCAGCATCGAGCGGCAGACTGCTAGGTCCGGTCGCGCGGCATGGGCATGGGGAGTGGCGGTGGCTAGCCCTGGTCAGATGAGATTGACACTAAGTGGTGCACCCACTCCCCTTTATATAGACCTCTGAGGTGGGCTCAACACTTGAGCCCACTAGGAGTCCATCTTCCACTCGGACCCAATTCGAATGGGCTGCAGTCCCTTAAGTGTGCGACCCTATAGGTTCACGTACGCATGGACATGACCAAGTCGATAGTTGGTAGCGGCTCCTAGCAGAACATGCCAACTCCCATGTGTGCGTAAAGTCGTTTGACAAACCTCGACAATGTGTCATATGCAACATTCCTTTTGCCTCATGATATTTGTTGTCGAGCTCAAGGCGAGTACTTGTCACCCTTGTGATAGCTCGACCTCTCTTCTCCGAACCGTGATACAGATTCCCGAACTGGGTTAACACTTAACCCAAGTCGCATGGCCATGCTTTCCGAATCTGATCACTCGAGAGGGCCCAGAGAATATCTCTGCAAATAGGAGGGGCAAATCCCATCTTGGTCAACCATCTCTCGTGGCCTGTCTAACGACTCACCCAAAAGCTACCTTCATAACTACCCAGTTACAAAGCAGCGTTTGATAGACCCTAAGTGATTTGGTCCTCATCCTGAGAACATGTGAGGACCTCAGTTCTAGGACATGGCATAGACATGTACTTGAGACTAACAGATGACTATATCTCACTGCGTCTCAAAGTGGGTCTGTCCGACTCGGTGATCTCCGTCCCCGAGTCCATAATCTCCATGCACATGACTTGTGAAACATGGTCATCAACCGAGTCGTATACTAGTCAAGGATATGTGTCGACATAACCTTATTAACTAGGGACCATTAGAACAATCATCATAGAATACATAGTTCCACAAACATGTCACATACTTATTGATACATATCATTGATGATGTTCAGGGACAATACAAAGGACTCATGATTACATATGGAAATATCATCATCACATGACTGCCTCTAGGGCATATCTCCAACATTTTAATGGTTTTTGGTTGTTCAGTTCTTTGTAGTTAGCATATGTCCAGTCTCAATTGCTATCTTTGGTTGTTCGTAGTATGCCTTGTTTATTCCAGCTATTCACAACGTGATCTTCTATATGTGCAAGTATGAACTTGTAACATCCCAAATTTTCAATTTGTAATGTTATACATAGAGCATCGTTGCATATCATATTTTTCATTGCATTTTCTTTGCATTTTGCTCGATCCTAGAAAATTGTACACAACTCAAGGACCCACGGAGAGAGTTGGGGATTTTCGTTATTTTCATATTTGAGTTTTCTCAAATTTTTAAATAGGATCGTTGATTTTAATTATTTTATCTTCAATTATTTCTATTACAAAAATATGCGAGAGGGAATAAAATGACTTTCCCAAAATAAAGAAATAATGAAGATTTAATAATAAAATCAAATAAGATTTTATTTTGGAGTTTTTCGCCTTTTTATTTGAATTTAAGAAAAATGTGCGTTTTTTAAAATTGCATCTAGGCCCCAAATAAATGTTCGTTAAATCCGGCTTGATTTTAGAAACCGGGGAAAATTATTTCGGGATTTTTGGAGTCCGTTTGATACTTCTTTTGATTTTTTTTTCTACGCGTAATGTTTTATTAAAAAAACAAACCGCCTTACCGGGTCGTACCCGAGCGGGACTCCGCTCGGGGGCGCCTTTAAATAGCGGCCACCCCCGAGCCGCAAATAAAAAAAACCGATCGGTTTTCTTCGGTTTTTTTTGATTTTTTTTCCGTTCGAATCTGTTCGTCGTATTTTTCTTTTTCTCGGATTTAATCTGCGATTTTTCTGATCGCGATTCCATATCCGATTTTCGTTTTAGTATAACTTTTCGCTCGTTTATCGGAATCAGGCGATTCAAGCGCCTGGAGTTTCGTCTCGAAACCCTCTTTCCGAATAATCTACTTAAACAAGTTTTTGCATCTGTAAAATTTGACCTAGATCCAGATTAGTAAAACGAAGCTGTTTTCTTCCGCCATTTGACTTTCGTTGCTTCGTTTGATTTGATTCTTTTTGCAAACCAGAGTTCTTAATTTGAACTATCTGGTTAGATCTATTTGAGTTTTACCTATGCATTAGATGAGTACTTATGGTATGCTTGTTTGTTTGTCTGCGATAGAATACCCGGAGTGCGCCGCTTGTTACTTCGAATCTCTAGGTTACGCGGATCATCAGCAAGGCAAGTAACACTTTGATCATACTTTTCTCATACCCAGTTTTTATGCATTAGATCTATTCCTCAAACACTTGCATGATTAGGATCTAATTAAATTGTGGGTTATGGGAAGTAGATGAGGTAGTACCTATTACTGTTTTATTATCAAACCTTTGGGAGTTACTTCTACGTTTGCTTATTATGCCATGCTACGCTAGTAGGCGTGGATTGGGTGAGTGTATCCATGACAGATGTGAGATTGTTATTTAATGGTTTATTTAAGGTGGCAACTTAAACACACATCTGGGTGGATTGAGGCACCTGGTTTCTATCAGGACTTGCTGTATTTCTTGGACCGCCACCCAGGCTCAAAGGGATCATGATATTATTCAAACTAGAAACTTCCGTGTGCAGCCACAAGACATTATGGGCTCTGGCGTAGTTGACTAAGTTGTGCGAACTCTTACGGGTAGACTAGCTGATGTAGGGGATGTAGGTTGGTACGGTCTACCCACATGTAAGGTGCTAGCGCTTCTGAAAGACTATGTCTCGGTCATCCGTTTCTCAAACACCATGTAGTGCGAGAAACCAAATGGAGGCGATCGAGTCTTGTGGGGAAAAGTCGCAAACCTCTGCAGAGTGTATAAACTAATCATGGTTAGCCGTGTCCCGGTTATGGACAATTTTGAGTATCTAGTACCTGGATATCATGTGAATCTCATCATGTTACTTCTAATTAATATTGTTGGGTTTGTTAATGAGTACTTTCAATTGGGATTGAGAATGCTGTCAACCATTCTCAATGTTTCACAACCACCATGATAGTTAAATAAATATATTCCTTTGCAGTAGGGAAAAATTGGCTTTATGCAAAAACTGTAACCGTAGAGCTTTCCACCAGC
The DNA here is from genome assembly GCA_021605145.1 of Aegilops bicornis. Taxonomy (NCBI): domain Eukaryota; kingdom Viridiplantae; phylum Streptophyta; class Magnoliopsida; order Poales; family Poaceae; genus Aegilops; species Aegilops bicornis. Next base: position 299,145,203 of record CM038674.1, on the reverse strand, counting down.
CATATATGCATGTAGTATAGGCTTATCATTCCATTATTCTATATGTGTTACATTGCCAGCATATTCCATGTCTTTGACCCGTTTTGGGCTGCAACGTTTCATGTTGCGAGACTTTTAGAACGACGAGTAAGGTGCTTAGGTCGTGGTTCTATACTCAGTGATGCCGTTGGAGTTGATGGACTCGCTTATTCTTCCAAGCTTTCCGCTGTTATCGTTATTAGATGGCCTTAAGCCATATTTATTTTATTAAGTTCTCTCTTGAGACATTCGATTTTAATAAGTGTGTGATTGCTACTCTGTTATAAATCCTTCGAAGTACTGTGTGGTGTCAGCATTACTGATCCAGGGATGACACTGAGCACAGAGGCTTGATCCATTCGGGTCGGGTCGCTACAGAACTGTGTAGTTCAATTTCATCAATACCAATATGAATGACTACATTTGGTTGTTGTTAAGCATGTTGTAGTTAACACGCCTTTCCATGTTTATTTAACAATAACTAGTGCACTTAGACTTGAATGACTATATTTTCTTGTTCTTAAATGTTAGGTCTATTGTAGTTAACACACCTTTCCACTTCTTGTTTTGCTTAATTAGCGTGCTTAAACCCGCACACTGAAGCTATCCTTTGTAGATTATGTTGTCTACCATGGATATATTCGGTTGACGTTTAGCCTGTTGTGCTTAACATGCCTTTCGATGTACTTACACAGGACAATTTGGGAATGACTATTGTTTTCCATGAGGTTAATGTCATCCCACAGCTTACATATACTCACTATTCAGGATATCGGTAGCTGGTACCATATAGGCTGGGGGCTGATAAGGGATAAATTGGTGAATCTGAGTGTTAACTGAATATATATGTAACCATTTATCGGTAGGTTAACTAGGGCCATATCTAATATATCTGAAGCTACATAGCAACATGCATAAAAGCAGCAACAATTGACTGCATGTAATCGGCGGATATTTGTAAAAATGTAATAAACTCCCTCCGCCCCATAGTATAAGATGTTAATTCATCCAATATGTGAGTATATTGGTTGTTATAAGATATTATATAATGGGACAGAGGGAATGTTGTACTACATCATTGCACAATTGTTGTTTAGCTTCTAATATTAACTTGGTGCTTCTAGGTACATATGTCATTGGTAAAGATCCGTGCTTCGACCCTTTCTGCATAAGGGGCAATGAGATATGTATAAACCAACATCAAGTGAGGAAGCTGATAAAGATTGTTGGTAAAATGCGTCAAAAGATGGAAATTAAACAAGTTGTTTGCACTTAATCCAAGACAACAGTGAATTGCATGATGGTAAGTTAGAACTGTGCAACCTTCTTTTTACTGCCCATAATGAGTTGTGTTAGACGACAATGTCTGAATCTTTTTCCTTTGTAGTGGTTCCCAAAGCAGTTTACTCAAGATTACCTCTCAAAATACATGATTGGTGGGCATGCAAAGGTTAAAGTATTTCTACAGGAACACAATTACTATCTAGATGTCCTTAGGAAGACAGTGAAGAATGGGTGGTTGGCCATCACAAGGGGTTGGACTAGAGTTGTGTGTGCCTTCTGCATTGAGGAGGGCAAAATATGGGCATTCCGCTTCACCTTGTTTAGCAACCAGAATGTCTTTTGACTATTTCTTTACCGTCTTTAATAGTACAAGTATACAACTGTGGTTCATCATTCTTTATTTGGTGCTTATGTAATTCCTGAACATATGTACCTGTGAATCGAATAATGCATTAGTTGTTTGTACCTGATGGATATGAATAAAGTTGTAGCCTACTTTGAAATTCAAATTCGGTACAAATTTAAACAACAACAATTAAATTAGGGTGAAATTACACTCTACAGGTCGTTACGGCGCACATGGTCAGTAAAGCACAAACATGTGTGATGTACATCATAATCCGAAACGGTGCACAAAGAGGAAACATGTGTGGCCATGCACACAGTTGCCGTTTCCAAAGGATGTGTGATGTCACACAATATCATAAACGGTGCAAGCAAACAAAATGGTTGTGATAGTAGCCTTATCATACATGCTTTATAATCATGAACTGTTTCTGACGTAGTACGCAAGATAAACGTTGCACCACAGAATAGCGTGTGCGATAATTATCCTGTACCACACTATTATGACGGTCCGACATTTCGTAATCCTATCGACACTCACGATGATTAGCTAATCTTCTTAATTATTTACTGCATACGGTTCGGGAGAAGTGAATGTGTGGGACTGTATGCTTATCATACACGTTGTATAATCGTGAACTATTTGTGATGGGTCCCGCACCATAAACGTAGAACCATAGAATACGGACTGTGATGGTAATGCGAGCACAAACAAGTAGCAAGGATGGAGCGTTTGGGATATTCGAGATATCATAAACAGTTGTCTGAAGACTTGTGTCTGGGATAGATGACAACATCGCATACGTTTAGTTATGCAGAAGGTATGCATTGCTACTCACTATCCCCGACGGTTTTTGGGTCGTGTGGGAAGGACCCCCCCTATCACACACAGGCAAGGCGACGGTTCAAAATGTCATCGTGGAAAGGGGTTAAAACCCGTTTGTCTAACAACTCGTTGTAGTACTGTCTATTACTTGTACAACAAGCCCCCCTACTTCCATGTATAGTGGAGGACGTAGCCACCCATTGTACCTATATATGTACCGGGATACACAAACAAGGGTGTTTATTTCCCCTGACTTGTGCACAGACTGAAAGCTTCTGTCCTGATGCCCTGGGCCTGCCGGGGGAATAGTTCCCTCAATGCAGTCGAGCCCGTCAAGCACATTCAGAGCTAGAACAAAGCTAAGTCATAGGAGCCACTCTTCGTGAGATCAAGGAGCATATCAAGAAGACCAAGCCAACATACAAGTCATGGTTCCGAGAGGATTGTCCCTAGCCGGCCAGGCGAGGTCAGCAAGGTCGATACAACATGCAGGAGAAAATCCAAACCAGACCGGCAACACCTCCGAGGCGACCGGAGACCGGGCGCGCACCCCTCCAGGAAGGCCCGGCAAGCCCTCTCCCCGGCAGGCACATGCCAGATTGCCATCGCTCTACCTCATCACGGTGCTGGTCGTTTATCAATGCGGCGTCAAGCTCCCAAGCAGCTAAGTGGCTCTCACTAAGCATGTGGCATTTTACTAGAAGACATATCATGCCCATTTGACACCCATCTAAGGGCGTGTCAAGATGATAAGAAAAGCTAGCTAAGAGGTGATATAAGCGCTTGCCGGGGATGCACCCCCGCACGCCACCTAAGGTAGGATTTATGGCATTTTGTCCTAAGTGATAGAGTTAGGTATGATAGCACTATTAGCTATCTAATCACAAGATAATGATTTTTTTGCCACTTTGGTTACCCCTTAAGCTATAATAGGAGGCCAAAGGAAACCTAGAGGGGGATTCAGACTACCTCACACTTGTACGCGCATAGAAGCTCTCCTCGAGGCCACCTTGCCGGGCTTGAGCGTTGCGTGTTATTGTGTTTCTTCCATCCAATCCACAAAAGCAGGAGTAGGGTTTTAAGCTTTCAAGTGGCCCGAACCTGGGTAAAAAACTACCAAAGCCCCATCGTCATGATGCCTCATGGATTCCGCTCCTTGTGCAATATGATCTCCCCCTTGCCGAACCACAAGGGGCTCATGGCCCCATAGGTGATCGTGTCCATCCACGACATCTTTGGCGCGCCGGGTAGGGGTGCGTATCGCTTGTGCGAACCGGAAGTAGTGAACAGCGCGTCGATCTTCATCGTCACCATCTTCGTCCATGGATTCGAAGAAAAGGATCAATGCTGCTCCCTAGCCTCGTCCTTTCCAAACTCTGTAGCTCATCTCCGCCGCAGCGACGGAGACGGCGAGCGTGAGGGACGACCAACAAGGCAGGACTTTGGGGTTGTCTCATTGTCTTCAAGATAGTTTTTCTTAGTTGTTTTATCAGTTTGTTGGAGACCAACAAGGATGTCTCCCTATCCTGAACCTTATCCTCATTACTTCCTTTACCATTGCTTAATAAGGCACTCTTCCCCAATATTTCGTCAGCATTCTAAAAGAAGAAACAAGCAGACACATAACAGGTTTAGCATGTAGTATATGAAACTCATTTTAGTAAACCAGTTCATTAGTAAGGTGGACAGGATTAAACTACCAAGTCTTCTATTGCCAAGTAGTACATAATGAAAGCATCAAACAAACATATACCTATGTCCTATGGTCACTACATTGTCTTGCCAAATCAAAATAGAGACACGGTTCAAATCATATCAGTTCAAGACAAAGCAGCATTGAAAGAATACGAAGCGTGGGAAACTACATGGCACAACAAGTTTCAGATGAGTACCATGGGTCTACATGTACAACAACACTATTGGCTCTGGTGTGATGCTAGTAATGTGCATGATATGAGAAGTCAACTATATACACAATTGAAATTGAAACCAAAAGAGCTATTTATAAGAGCAAACCTATTAAAGAAACATGCTTAAACATACCTGTTGTGCCATCGGAGTTTCGATTGGATCCTTCAATTTTAAAATAATTTTGTATGAGTAAATACAGTGATACAAGAGCAAAGCAGTATGCATGTAGTAATGGAATCTTAAATGACAACAGTTGTTCTTCAGGTTTAAGCACTTGTTCTACACGAACAGAGTACAGTAAGATGCGGGCATATAGTATTTAAAAATAAAAAGTGAGCTCATAGACCTGACCACATTCTTGGTTCGGGACCAATACACAACAAAGCGTTCCCAGTGATCGTCCTGTAAATGTGTGTCAGGGGAACGTAAGGGAATTTGATGAGTTTCTTTGCCAGCGAAGTATATTTTATTCAGGTAATTTCGATATTGTCACCAAGCATTCTTGAAGATAGCAAAGAGATTAGCACAGGTTACCTCATCCAGAGTTTCCAAATTGGTCCTTCTCTATAGAGAAAAATGGGAAATTTTGTTTTATTATAACCATCATGGAGGTAGAATGTATGGGACAAAGCGAAGTAATTGCCATGAATAATATAACCTACACATAACTCCTGGACGAACACATGCAACTAGCATTTTCCTTCTTCTTCAGTATAATATTTCCGTGATGGGAAGATACACACATAGGATTTAAAAACATCAAATGCAATAGATGCTAAACTACGAATGGCTGGTTGTGCTTCCTCCACAAGAATAGGTGTACTAACTGGTGGAGTCGGGGTTCACCGTGGTTGTAGTGGCGCTTTGGGCACTAGAGCTGCCTTACTAACTGCTCGTTTTGGGAGCTCTGTGGTGGAGATGGTGATGTGTCAACATGAACTGGGTTACTATCTGCTGGGGTTGGGGTTATATTGGGTGAAGCTGGTTCTCTGTCCATCACAGTAGGTGTACAATATGCGAGAGTCTGGGTTATGTGTGGTAGGGCTGGTTCTCGTGCATGTACAACCGGGGTGCTATCTCCACCAAGAGGTAGCACTGTTTTATTTGAACACCGTGTTTTTACTCCACTAGATACTGCCATCACCCGCTCCAATTCAAATGGTTGATAAACAGAAAATATAATTGAATGTACAGACCTTGTATGGGAGGCAGATGCAATAGATAATCTAGAAAAAATAGGGCATGAAATAGTTGACATGTATATTGTTTAACTAAAAAGGATAGCATGACATAATTTCACATATATGATGTCTATCTAAACTGGATAGCATAGCATGACATAATTCAAAGATATGATGACTAACTAAACAGGATGGCATGAGATAATTATATGATGTCTTTAGTAAACAGGTTCGCATGACATAATTCACATACATGTTATCTAAGTAATCTGGATCGCATGATTTAATTCACATATGTGATTTATATACTAAGCAGAGGGCATTCACATATATGATGTCTGAACTAAGAACATGGTGTTGAATATTTTGTACATGATGTCTAAACTATGCAATGCAAGACACCATATGCATGATATGAGCAGTATATCCGTGCCAACTTAGAGCATACACCTTGGTGAGGGATTAGGATAGGTCATATGTCTCTGAATCCATCTCTGAGGATCTATTGGGACCCAGTAAGAGATCTGCTTCGACAGGTAGCACTGTTTGCTCTGAAGACCTTGTTTTCATCCCATATTTTTCCATCACCACCTCAAATGGCTGATTCACAGGAAGAGTAGTTTAATGTACGAACATTTTCACAAATGGAAATGTAATGAAGAAAAGGATTGGCAAGATATCATTCAAATACATGATTCCTAGTTAAATAGGTTGGCATTGCATATTTCACACATATTATGGCTGGATAAAAGAGATGAGACTGCATAATTCTCACATATGATATATAAACTAAACAGGTGGCATTACAGAACATGTCTAAACTAAGCAGATCACATATATGATATCGAAAGTAGGCACTGCATGGCAACATATGCATGATATGACCAACATCATCATGCCAAGTTAGAGCGAACACCTTGGGGGTAAAGAGGAGTGGTCAGCTACGTCTGAATCCGCCTCAGAACAGATATCTTCCTCTGGATTACAATCTGGAGAGGGGGGTGCAATTGAACCCACCATGGAGCGATGTCTGCATGACATTGTATTGCCACGCAAAACTCTACTCTTTTTCTCTACATGTTCAGCATGACTGTGTACAATATCTGACATGCATACAAAAAAAATATTGAGATTATGTAAGGAGAGCATGCAGAAATCTAGAGTGATGGTAACAACCAGTGGATGGATCCAAAAATAATGATAGCAGGCTGATGATAGCTTTAATTTAATAAAAAGACAGATGATGATTACTTTACTATTTGTTTCCCATCCAAGATGAACAACGTAGGCATAGCCTAGGTGAACTACATAATAAATAGAGATACTATTCATTGTTGCATGATTTGTGCCCCACAAGTAATTTTAAAACACAAGTTTGAACATTAATTTGGACCTGACTTGGAGTCTAAGAGGTGAACAGGACGATAAAGTAGCAGGTAATATTAAGAAATGCATAACATAGGAAGAAACAAAAGAGTGTGACCTCTCATGTGGACCCGTGTACTCCTCAGGTTCATCTGCTGAGTCAATGATGGTGATGCAGTTGCGGTGGGTGCCGGCGGCAGGGAAGGAGATCTGATGCGGCGAAAGATGATCAGGAGTCGTGATGTCTAGTTTGGTGGATGCTTTTGTCGATGGATCAGCTCAGGTGAGGTGGACAACGTCGCGGCAGGAGCAGGACAAACCACACAAAGTTTTCTTTGACACCTATCTGTAATTGAAGTAATTCTGTAATGGCTCCTTTGGCTTGTAGGATTCTAAAAACGCAGGGATAGGGAAAACACCAGAATAGGATAGGAATGCACGTCAGAAATAAAGCATTTGTAAACACATGATTCTGTCAACTTGGGTGTTTGGTTCACAGGAAATGGAAGAGCAGAGGAATGCAAAGAAACATGGCCAAATTAAAGTGAAACCATGTGAAAGTGTGTACAGTTAGAATGTTATTCTGCCATTAATGCACTTAGTCTTGTTTTCATGCATAGGATTTGAGAAGTAGGTCCAGGTGGATGTTTTGCTCCATTCCTTTCAACTAAATGCATGAATAATTGAATAGTAGAGTGCCATAGGAAAATTTTCTCTTGCTATGTTTTTCCTTCAGTTTTTTCTTTGAACCAAAATAGCCCTAATGGACCGACATGAATGTAGAGTAATAAGTGATGCGACAAGTGTACAACCTATTTGCCATAGCCGTGTCGACCTCAGCATCATTGGGTTGGTCGTTGAAGAAGTTGTGGCAGAGGTGGCCGTGGGAGGTGTGGAGGAAGATATGAGGCGTCTGTAGACGGCGTCCAGGGCACTCCTGTCGATGCAACGCACCACAGGTGTGTTGCCCAGACTATACACAGGCTTAAGATCAAGGTTGCTACATCCAAGACCAGACCAAGCAGAAGGGATCAGTGAGGGAGTCCTGGACTAAGGGGTCCTCGGGCGTCCGGTCTGTTAGCCATGGGTCGGACTGATGGGTTGTGATACAAAGACTGAAGACTCTACCCGTGTCCGGATGGGACTCTCCTTGGCATGGAAGGCAAGCTTGGCGACCAAATATGAAGATTCCTTTCTCTATAACCGACTTTATGTAACCCTAGTTCCCTCCGTTGTCTACATAAACTAGAGGGTTAGGTCTGTAGAGGCGAATAATCATAATCATAGTCATACAGGCTAGACTTCTAGGGTTTTAGCCATTACGATCTCGTGGTAGATAAACTCTTGTAATACTCATATTCATCAAGATCAATCAAGCAGAAAGTAGGGTTTTACATCCATAGAGAGGGCCCGAACCTGGGTAAACATTGTGTCCCACGTCTCCTGTTACCATCGACCTTAGACGCACAGTTCGGGACCTCCTACCCAAGATCCACCGGTTTTGACACCGACATTGGTGCTTTCATTGAGAGTTCCGTTGTGATGTCGAAAGATAGGATCGATGGCTCGCCTTGTTCTCAAGGACAATGTCACCTCCGGAGGAGCGCTGGCCCCATGCCAAACCCTCCGGCTCGGCGGCTTTACCATGACCGCCCGTTCGGCCTTAAGCCGACGATGACTTCTCGGGTCATCGAAAATCCCCTCCATGTTGACTCCAAATACTCCAAGTAGATGGATCCGGAGGCATTGTCATCTTTAAACGAGCTCCTAGATTGCATTGCCGCCCTGGGGGTCGCCACAGACTACGATCGGATTGGGCTTAAACCCGACCAGAGAGAAATTAAAACTCCACCGATCACCCATCAGATAGCGGTAGTAGAGGAGTAGGACAAGAACTCTTACTCTATACTGGACGAACTATGTTCGGATCTCTGAGCTTGAAGAGTCGGACACCGGCCTGCAGAAAGACACGCCTTGTCCTCTGAACATACAATCGGACGACAAGCCTAAAAAATCAGTTGATACCCCGGAGCCTGAACTATTAAGTTCGGAAGTCCTTCAGACTCCGGATCCAAAATTGGGTCAGGATTCGGATTTAAATCCGCCCACCCACCCTGATATTAGCGCTCTCATGGGCATGCAACAACAGTCTCAAGAAACGGTCCATCACTTCTGGGCCAGATTCCTCCTTGTCAAAGACAAGATTAAAGATTGCCGCGATAGAGACGTGATCTCAGCATTCCGCAACAATTGCACGGATGAAGGAATCCTCAACGCCATCAACCGCCATCGCGTATCACACTTCGCAGACTTGGCAACCATAGTACACAAGTACTGCACAATGTAAAGCGCCTGGAAAACTCAGGCAGCCCGCTGGGAACCACCAGTTTCCACCCAACCCCTCATTCAGGCGGAAAGGACGCACCCCCGTGGCACGCCCAGCCCAATAGTAAAAAAATATAAGCCCATTACGGGGCACGAAACCGTTCTGGAGGGATGGCTCAATGTCCATGCAATATACACACAACACCGGATACCATATCAACCCACAGCCTTAGAGCATGTTGGATACTCCCGCAGGTGGCCAAGAGCAGCGAGGATATCCGAATTAAAAACACCCCAGAGCAACATCCCCCAGAAGACGACGACCTCGCAGTATTGACGGTCTTCGAGACCTTCGCTTCAAACAATAAGGGCAAAAGGGCACTCTGCGACCTCGCCAAAGTCTGCCAAATCGTAGCAATAAACCCATGGAACGACACGGCCATAACTTTTAATGCCGGTGACGAACCAAAATTCAGGACAGTCCGGGCACCAGCCGCCTTGGTCCTCAGTCCGATCGTGGACGGCTTTAGGCTCACAAAGGTTCTCATGGATGGCGGTAGCGGACTAAACCTCATTTACGAGGATACACTCAGCAAAATAGCACGACCTTCCGAGGAATTATTCCCAGTCGGGAGGCGCGATGCGCGGGAAAAATCACGATCGACGTGGTATTCGGCACACTGAAGAACTATCGGTCCGAAGAAATAACCTTCCAAGTGGCCCCTTTCAACAGTGGATATCATGCCCTATTGGGGCGAGATGCATTTACACGCTTCCAAGCTATACCTCTCTACGGGTATATGAATCTCAAGATGCCCGGGCCCAACGGCATAATCACTCTCGCAAGTGATCCGGGCATAGCACTCCACGCCGAAAATAGAATAGCATCCTGGCCCTTGAGGCATTCTCTAAAGCCCTCGCGACCGAAGAATTAACCGCATTGCACTCCACGGTGGATAGGGGCGATGTAATCTTGGACAAACAACCCAAATCCTCCTCCTTCAAACCAGCAGAACAAATAGTCAAATTCCAAGTCCATCCAACGGACCCCAAGAAGACAACATCTATCGGGGCACAACTAGGCCTAACGGTCGACGTCGCGCTACGAGAGTTCCTGCTCGAGAACTGGGATATATTCGCCTGGCACCCTTATGATATGCCAGGAATCCCACGCAAGTTGGCTGAACACAGCCTCAATATATTGAAGGGATATAAACCGGTCAAGCAAACACTACGGCGCTTTTCCAAACCTAAACATAGCGCAATGGGGGAGGAGCTAGCCAAGCTAATCGAGGCCGGATTCATTAGAGAAATAAAACACCCGGACTGGCTAGCAAACTTGGTGATGGTGCCAAAGAAGGATAAATCCTGGCGCCTGTGCGTCGATTTCAAAGACCTCAATAAGGCCTGCCCTAAGGATCCCTTCCCCCTCCCCCGCATCGACCAGATCATTGATGCTACCGCAGGACACGACTCATTGTGCTTCCTCAACACATATTCCGGATACCATCAAATCAAAATGAAGGAGTCCGGTCAGGCCACAACGGCATTCATTACCCCATATGGGCCATTCTGCTTCAACACCATGCCATTCGGGCTCAAAAACGTCGGGGCCACCTACCAACGCATGATTCAAACATGCCTGGAGAAACAGATCGGCAAGACAGTTGAAGCCTACCTGGACGACATCGTCATCAAAACTAGGCACGTCGAGTCACTAATAGACGATTTACGTCTCACATTCAAAAACCTCCGTGCATATGACATCAAGCTCAATCCGGAAAAGTGTGTTTTCGGCGTCCCCGCTGGAAAACTGCTAGGCTTCATCGTTTCCAATAGAGGAATTGAAGCAAATCCAGCCGAAATCTGAGCTTTGTCACAATTGGCTACGCCAACGGACCTTAAACAGGTCCAAAAACTTGCTGAATGTGTGGCAGATTTAAGCCACTTTATATCTAGATTGGGAGAAAATGCATTGCCACTCTATCGCCTTCTCCGGCGCACCGATCACTTCGAGTGGACGGATGCGGCAACGGCCAGACTGGAAGAAATAAAAGCCCTCCTAGCGAGCAACCCAATCCTGGCCGCACCGAACGTCGGCGAACCCATGTTATTATACATATCGACAACACACTAGGTGGTGAGCGTCGTGCTCGTCGTTGAGTGAGAGCAGGATGGACACAAATTCCCGCTTCAGAAGTCAGTATACTATGTATCCACTGTCCTCACACCATGCAAATCCTGGTACCCTCATTATCAAAGATAGCATACGCGGTCTTCATGGCATCCCGGAAGCTACGACACTACTTCCAAGAGTGTTCGATCACGGTGGCTTCCGAAGTACCACTCAATGACATAATAAACAACCACGATGCTATGGGCCGGATTGCCAAATGGGCCATTGAGCTCCTTCCATTCGACATAACATACAAACCACGTCGAGCCATTAAATCCCAAGTATTGGCGGACTTCGTCGCCGAATGGACAGAGGCCGAACTTCCTAAAGAGTACGACACATATTCCAACTAGGTTATGTATTTCGATGGTTCCAAAATGCTAGCAGGATTAGGATCGGGCGTCGTTTTAACGTCCCCCACTGGAGACATAGTCCAGTATGTACTCCAAATATTATACAAAGACTCCAATAATGCAGCCGAATATGAGGCCTTATTGCATGGTCTTCAGATGGCTGTCTCCATGGGCATACAATACCTGGAAGTGCGCGGGGACTCAAATAAATGGAGATTTCGATGCCAAAGATCCGAAGATGGTGGCTTATCGTAACACCGTCCTGAAAATGCCGGCTCGGTTCGAGGGGCTCGAGTTTCATCACGTGGCTCAAGAATGTAATCAAGCGGCGAACGTCCTTGCTCACATCGGTGCTAAGCGCGACCCCGTCCCACCTAACATCTTTCTAGAAAGGCTTTTTAAGCTGTCCGGTGGTGTGGCAAGGGGAGAGCGGCAACACCAATTCGGATCCGAACACAACCCCAGATTCCGAACACACCGATATCATCGGGGGCTCTGCCACCGAAATAACACTGTCGGCCCATCTCATCATGGGAGTCATTGCCCCATGGACCGAACCCTTCTTGGCCTACCTTAATAGGAGAGAACTCCCTGAGGATTAGAATGAGGCTCGCCACATTGTCCGGCGTTCGAAGGCCTACAAGGTTCACGATGGAGAGCTCTACAAGAAAAGCGCTACCGGAGTCCTTCAAAGATGTATATCTGAGGAAGAGGGGCGGCAACTCCTGGCTAAAATTCATGCCGGTCTCGGCGGTCACCACGCCGCAGCTCGGGCCCTTGTTAGCAAGGCCTTCCGTACAGGTTTTTATTGGCCGACGCCCGAGCAGATGCACAGGACCTTGTCCAACATTGCATCAGATGCTAGCTCTTTGCCAACCAAAGCCATATGCCAACCAAAGCCATATGCCCCCCACCGCTCTACAAACAATCCCCATCACTTGGCCTTTCTGGTCTGGGGGCTTGATATGGTCGGACCCCTTAAAGGAGGAAGCCAAAAGAAAAAGTATCTGCTAGTCATGGTGGATAAATTCACTAAGTGGATAGAGGCCAAACTAGTTACAATGGCCGAGGCCAGGCCAGTGATAGAATTCATATCTGGTGTTGTGCACCGTTATGGTGTTCCACATAGCATTATCACTGATAACAGCTCCAATTTCGCAGCCGATGAGGTGAAAACCTGGTGTGCTAGTATGGGCATTAAGCTCGATTACGCCTCCGTCTATCACCCGCAAACAAGCAGTCAAGTCGAACGGGCCAATGGTCATATTATGAGCAGCATTAAACCCAGACTAGTGCGGTCTTTGAAAGAATCAGACAAGCACTGGGTTGAGGAGCTCGACTCCATACTCTGGGGGCTGCGGACCACGCCAAACCGCACTACTGGATATACACCTTTCTTCATGGTGTATGGCGCGGAGGCTGTATTGCCCTGTTATATTATTCACGACTCACCTCGAGTGCGCATTTACGAAGAGGGAGAGAGGCCGAGCTTGATCGGCAGGATAGCCTAGATGCCCTGGAGGAGGAGCGCGATTTTGCAAAAGCTAGTTCTGCATTTTATCAACAACAGGCCCACAAATATTAAAGCAGAGAAGTACGGGCCAAGACTTATAATGTTGGCGAACTCGTTCTACGCTTGCTGGAGAAGAGAAAGGACAAACTCAAGCCCAAATGGGAGGTTCCCTTCATCATTGATGAAGTTCTCGCTGGAGGAGCCTACCGCCTGCGTGATGCATCAGACAATCGCCTAGAGCTGAACCCCTAGAACGCGGCTAGACTCCGAAGATTCTATGCCTAGCGTCGAACTATTTGTTCGTCTCCTTCTCCCTATTGTTTCCATTATTTTTTTCCTCTCTTTTCGTTCTTCCTTTTTTTCCTAGCCTTAAAGATTTCGCGCGGCTAAACCGTGCACCTGTGACGTACACATCCTCGAACATGTATGTCCATTATACCTGGGGGCTTCCCGGACAGAAGCTTATTATTATTATTTTCCGAGCATCAAGCTCATCACATATGCGTTTTTTCCCATATGTACCTTTTCTTCACCATTATATGGATCGATATGACTTAAGTTTTGGCCAAGCTGGGTTGCCTGGCTCCTGTTCTTATGCCCTACGTTCCCATTAGTTCGACTAGGGCATAAAGGGAGCACCTCTCCGATTGTTACTGCCGGGTCATCCGGATGTGTACCTTAGACTGGGTGAAGCCGAAAGCTAGCATTCTTAAGGGAATATTCGGTCGGTGGATTAAAGATGTTTTTGCATTCACCCCATTGTGAACCCCTAGATGTTATGTATACTGCGATTTTTCCAATCACAGTTCGCACATGAATTTTAACACATGCACACCCAGGGAAAGGAACCCTTAACGGAACTATTCTCTCTCGAAGATGTTTCTTACAATCATAATGTAATATAACATAACTAGACGGATACAACTTGTCTGTTCAAGCAACTATGACCCCTACGCCTAGTTTCCATGCATACCCCTGTCTATTTTACCGCTCAGGTATTCGTAAACACTCCGCACCTTCGGGTCCGGAGGTCGAAGCGAAAAGGCCTGTCATGACAATCGTTTTACAATTCATCTAGAGTTACATATGTCAAGGAAAGTACATAGTCACTTGGACTCAAAAATTTCTTCCTCTATACCGTCTAGCAGGCTGTCTAACTTACAATCCTGCTGGGAATACTTGGCGGCTAATTCTACTTGGTCATATACCAAATTAACAGGAACTTCCTTTCCATCTGAACCTAGAGGTCCAACCCGAGCCATATGATTCGGATCAAGCTTGGTATACCGTGTTTTCACCATGGCCCAGGCTTCTCGTGCACCTTCCCGGCAGGCCGATATCTTCCACAATCGAAAGTGCCGTCACGCTCCCTTGAATAGATGTATAAGCTCCTCCATCTTTCCTGGAAGGGAGGCCGATGGCCACATGGCCTTGGCAACACTTCGCATTGCCTGCAGAGCTTGCTTGTGCATTTGCGATAGCTCTTGTAGTAGATCGCCCGAGAATCCGGACACCTCCTCTTCGGGACGACCAGTCAGCATACCTGCAGACATAACTCTGTCAGTCCCCTTTATCTCTGAATTACTCGAAGGAAAGTTTGACCACATACTGAATATGCTGCCTCGCAGGCTTTTATTCTCCTTCACGGAGTCAGTCAGCTAGGCCCGCACATCTTTCAGTTCTTCGCCTAGCTGGGTATTGGAATCCTGGAGTTTGTTTTTCTCCTCCCTGACTTGCGTCAACACACGTTCGCCCGCGGCGAGTAGTCTTTTGGACTCTTTCTCACCCGCTTGAGCGGCCTTCAATTGCTCCTCCAGTTGATCTGACGATCATGTCATGAGATAAGCAACAATGTTAACATAGCTGGCGTATAATTATGTTTTCTCGATGGAGGGGAATATTACCAGTTGACGCCTTCTTGGATTTCTCAAGTTCGGTGGTAACAGCAGTTAGTTGTTTCTGACACTTTTCTAGCTCTTGAGACAACAGGTTGTTCTTCTCCGTAAGCACCTCGTTGTACAATGATCGTTAAATCAGTTGTATTAACTGTTTCAAGTCTCGGGGGCTACTGGTATATAATTATCATATTTGGACAATGTAAATTTACCCACATATCTTTTAAATGCTGATATGTGGCTCCGTTAAGCCCGTCTCGAGCAGCTCGGATGTATGCGTCAGCCGAGCTAAAGCATTGAATGCCTCTTTGGTAAAGCTGGGGTCCTGTAGCACGGCCCTCCGGTGCCGATGATTCATGGAGCTCTCCACTTCCGAATTTGTGACGGATACATCATCCGAATCCTCTGCCGAAGGACAATCCGGCCTCACCCCCGTATCAGCCCCTTTCTTTGCAGCAGGATCTGGATCCCGGCTGTTGGGATTATGACCGGCTGGACCCCCGGATATAGTCCGGCGAACTCTTTTCCTGATACAGGACAAACGAAAAAGTCACAGTTGGATGCGACTGCCAAGGGACATATTTACAAATCAATACCTCTTCAACGAAGGCTTGGCCATGTCTTTGTTTGCCTTCCCCTTCGAAGGCTTGCCCGACGTAGGGGCCGCTCTCTTTGGAGTTGCCTCTTGGGTAGCATGGCGCGCCAAACGCCTCCCCTTTTGAGCACGAGATAGTGCGGTGGATGAGGCAGAACAAGGGAACGCTTTCGGAGGAGATGTCTCCTGATTACTTATGTGTGAAGCAGGGAGAAGACCGGGATAATCGGCGGTGATGGCCACTTCCATGCCATCATAGCTCGCCTGGTAAAACACCCCGTCCTCGAGCACCACGAATATATCCGGATCCTCTTCGAATGTGGCCCTCTAGCTGTGGGGCAGGGCTGTGAAGCCCCTCGGAGATCTTTCACCATTGCTGTTATAAATGGACGGATTAATATTTATTAAAAGTGTCTCAGGGGGTGGAGTGAGTAGGGCAAAGGGGTTGTGACTTACCCAACTAGGAGGATTGTACATGAAAAATCTATCTCTGCGCTTGATACGAAATTCCTCTTCCTCCCCTTTGAACAGTTCGGCCAATATTTTGGCCAGAGCGGCGGGGGTGTCCGGACGCTTCCGGCCATAGCGGGAGGCATCATCCTCCCCATTGTAGTGCCACATGGGAACCTCTTTGTATTTGAGTGCCTGAACCCCCCCCCCCCCCGTACTATGGAAGTCGCCATTACCTCGACTATTGATAATCTGGACTGGGCGAGTGTTTTTATCTTACTCATGAGTTGACAAACTTCCGCACTATCTTCCTCCTCGAAGCTCCGAGGGCGCCAGCTGTGGCGTTTCTTCAATGGAACGCTTGTGAACTTGGGAAGACCCCTCCGAACTGGGTCAGGAAGTGCGACGTCCTTGATATAGAACCATTCGGAAGGCCATTCTTCTGATGCTTTCTTTGGTGTGCCGGACAGATATCGGGTCTCAGCAATGCACCATACCTCGGCTCCGCTCACTTCAAATATGGATCCCTCGTGGTTACGAGGGACGAGACAAAGTAGCTTTCTCCACAATCCAAAATGGGACTGGCAACCCAGGAACAACTCACAAAGAGCAACATAACCTGCGATGTGCAGGATGGAGGCGGGAGTGAAGTTGAGCAGTTGGAGGCCATAATACTCCAGAAGCCCTCGGAGGAACCGATGAATTGGAAATCTGACACCTCTTAGCAGATAAGGGACGAAGCACACTCGTTCCCCCCAGATGGATTTGGGAAATTCTCTGCATGGGCCCCGTCATTGAAGGAGGTCAGCCCTGCCCGAACAGGGACCAGATCCGCAGGGGGAAGAAATCCCTGTGTTTGCAGCTTCACTAGCTGACCGTGGGATACAGAACATTTCTCCCAATCGCCTTTTTTAGGTACGCAGGGACGGGAGGAGGAGCTGGGAGCACTAGCCATGTTGTAGTGGTCTTTCCTAGCAAGCTCTGAGGATTTTTTCCGCGTGGTATTGAATGGATCTGAGATCCAATCTCTTTAAATAGACACTCCTCCTTACATGGCCGGGGTGTTATGTGTAAAAACATCCTAACCTCTCGCATTCGCTCGACACGTGGAAGCTGAATTTGTTGATACACAGAAGCCGAGGGGTATGACATTAAATGGAAAGCCGAATACATCACTTTGAAGTCATTGGGGGAGGAACCGGCCTTGCAATGCCGAAGAAAATCTGCGTGCCGGACACCTCGTCATTGAAGGCTGGTTCGGGGGCCACTGAGGGAGTCCTGGACTAAGGGATCCTTGGGCGTCCGGCCTGTTAGCCATGGGCCGGACTGATGGGCTGTGATACAAAGACTGAAGACTCTACCCGTGTCCAGATGGGACTCTCCTTGGCGTGGAAGGCAAGATCGGCGACAAAATATGAAGATGCCTTTCTCTGTAACCGACTTTATGTAACCCTAGTTCCCTCCGGTGTCTATATAAACCGGAGGGTTAGGTCTGTAGAGGTAAACAATCATAATCATAGTCATACAGGCTAGACTTCTGGGGTTTTAGCCATTATGATCTCATGGTAGATCAACTCTTGTAATACTCATACTCATCAAGATCAATCAAGCAGGAAGTAGGGTATTACCTTCATAGAGAGGGCCGAACCTGGGTAAACATTGTGTCCCCCGTCTCCTGTTACCATCGACCTTAGACGCATAGTTTGGGACCCCCTACCCGGGATCCGCCGGTTTTGACACCGACAATCAGCTCTTTGAGAAATCAAAGGGCGTATGAAGAAGACCAAGACCAACCAAAGGAGCAAGATATCACTAAGGAACCCCCCCCCCCCACCTTGTCGGGCAGGAGAGCCTGGCGAGGTCGAGGTTGCCCTAAAGGCGAGTCTCAAGACTGTCCCGGCAAGCTTGCTGGCTATGATGACGGCGGATTACCCCGCCAAGGCTCCACTACTCTACCTCACAGCAGTGCAAGTCACCGATCGGTGCGGTGTCGAGCCCCCAAGTGACTAAGTGGCTATTATTTGGCACGTGGCAGCCACTTACGAAGGAAATCACCTCCAAATGAGAACCGTCCAGGGATGTGTCATGCAGGCAGGTGAGAACGTGGCCGAATGGCAAGTCAAGGCTTTCCGGGCTACGCTATGATGTGACACTAAGCGGTGCCTTTAATGCGCCTTGTCATGTCTGCAGAGTTAGGTATGATAGCATTGTTTGCTATCTAATCAGTGCACAATGACTGATTTGCCATTATGGTGACCCCTTGATCTATAAAAGGTGGGCACTGGAAACCTTAGAAAGGATTCGAACCCTTATACACTCATACACACGTAGCTGCTCTCGCCCCGAGGCAACCCTGCCAGGCTAAAGCGCTGCGTCTCCACCATGGTCCTCTCATCAATCCACCAAAGTACAAGTAGGGTTTTATGCCTCGCTGTAGCCCGAACCTGGGTAAAAATTGCCCGTGTGATCACTATCGTGCTGCTCTGTGCCCTCCGCTCTTTGTGCAATGCGCTCTTCCCCCCTGCCGAACCATAAGGTGCTGATGGCCCCATAGGTGGCCATGTATTCCCACGACATGTTTTGCATGCCATGTAGGGGGAAGCGCTTGCGCGAACCCAAGAGTGTAAGCAGCACATCATGTTCATCATCATTTTCTTCATCAGCGGCTTCAACATCCATGGCGCCCAAGAAGAAGTTTGGTGCTGCAGCTCACCCGTTCTCCTCAAAGGCCCCTTTGTACATGGTCGCCGATGCCGTGGGGGCTGCATGGATGCACAGGGACGTGGACGTTGTGGGGGACGTGGCCGGCATAGGCGGCGTCGTCCCCACTGCCCCTGCGACCGAAACGGGAGCAGGAGGCACCAGAGAAGGACAGCGCAAACAGCATCCCAGCGGCCACGCTCCACAAGGTGTGGGGGGAGATTATTTCGTCTCCGCCTCGCCACCCCACCGAAGGACACAGCCACAGCAATGGCGCCCGCTCTGGGGTGAACCGCGACCCTCTGGCCTCCCCCGATGTGGGTTCTGCTATAGGGCACGCGCCACCCCTGGGATGAGCTAGCCGAGCCGATGGGCCGAACGGGGCCACTGATCCCCAAGCGCATCCTCCTCGCCACCATGCCACCCTGGTGACTGGCTCACGGCAACGAAACCACGGCGCTGCCACTACCGGCACCGTCAGAAGCTAGGCGACGTTATGATCTATGTCATTGTCCATTCCAAGCTCTGCTTCGGAGGCCTTGGCGTGGGCGCAACTCTTGTAGAGATTCCCACTGGCAGCCGATCAGATGGATGAGTGGAGAACCACCATTCAGAGCTTGATTGGTTTCTTCGAGGCGGGAGGATCACAGCAAGCGGGCCCATCATGGCCTCCACAGGAGGTGATAACGTCCCGAGCCACTGGGCATATCCAAGTGTCCACCCCCACGGTGCAATCCCCTCCGAGGCAGCAAGTGTAGGGGGCGCAACTAGAGCCACGAGACTAAGAACCCGATGATGTATCGATGGCTTCATCCGATCCTCGAGCACGTCAAGACCAGTGACGAGTCTTGGAAGAAAGGCAGAGGGAAGACGCACGTCACCATCGAGCGATGCTGCGAAACCCGCCACCGGTGTAATAGGCGCAACGGCCTCGATGTCGATGAGCCCATGCCCGGTGAAGGCGGGTACTTTCCTTTCGAGGTTGGGTGCCCCGCCTTCACTCGCGAGCTGCGGCAAGTCTATTGGCCATCTGCTCGCACGTTCAAGCCAGAGATACTAGAAAAGTATGATGGAAGATTGAACCCGGCAAAGTTCTTGAGCATCTGCACCATCGTTGTTCAAGATCCCGGGGGAAGAGACGAGAAGCTATTCGCCAACTACTTCTCATTGGCAGTCAAGCCATCTCGACCTGGGCTGACCTGTGTCATGAGTTTGTTGGCGCCTTCACGGAAGGCCATCAAGAACCAGGGCGACCCAGTGACCTGCAGCACCTTCCGTAGAAGGAAGGAGTAAGTTTGCGCAAGTACATGTAGAGGTTCAGCCGGGTGCATAGGAACATTCCAGACATCCACCAGGCAGCTGCGATTGCTGCATTCCAGTCCAGCGTGCGCCACTGCAGGATACATTCTAAAATGAACGTTCGGTTGCCCAAGACTGTGAATGAGCTGTACACTCTGGTAGATAAGTCTGCCCGAGTAGAAGAGGGGAGGCGACTCCCCGATGAACAAGATGGTGTCGACGTTGACTCATAGGACAAAGACGACGATGCCAACAAAAAGAAGAAGAACAAGAAACGCAACAAGAAGCGCAAGGATAAAGCAGTGATGACCGCTGAAGGATCGAGTACACCTAGTACCAGCAAGAAGGCCAAGACCGAGGCTCCCGGCAAGGAAGTTGCGCGTGCACTGATTGCCGGGAAGCTGTAACATCCCAAAATTATAAATTTTGGACTGTTATATTAATTAGATAGTTTTGATTGTTTATTTGATTGTGGTGTGGCTTCTTGTGTGAAATTGAGTGAAATTCGAAACTTTTGAAAGTTAAATGAGAGGGAATAAAAGGACTTTCCCAAACTTTCATTTTTCATTTACAATCTCTATGTATTCAAATTCTCTTTTCATCATGAAACCCTAGAGAGAGATCACATGACTTCTTCCATTTTTAAATAAATGAAAAGAGATTTGAAAAGATTTGAATTTCATTTGAAAATATTTTAAATTCAAAAACTTTAAGCAACTCAATGATTTTCATCAGAGAAGATAAAATGACTTCTTCGAAACATATGATGAGTTGGAAGTTTAAAATAAATCCACTTTAAAGTCCCTTTGGAAATTATTTTCAATTTGGAGTTATTTGGTTTTATTCAAATTATTTTTCTCCAAAAATAAAATATATGGAAATTAGGGTAAAATGATTCCCTACATTACAAAATTGGAGAGAAATAAATATTTTAAAAATGATTTTTATGAGGATTTATTGCAACAGTAGCACTCTTTGTTGTATTTAAATCTTTGTGGATTATATTTGATGCTAGAAAAATGTTCATGTTGTAGAAAATCTTTTTCTGAAAATTTTGATTTATATATGCTATATAACATTTTAAGTTTTTATTATTATTTCTATTTTTGTTTATATGTTAAAAATACGTTTGACCGCCTAGAATGGGCCCACGCGGCTCGCCCGCACCGAGCGGGACTCCTCCCGCTGCACGCGCCGCCGCCGTGTCGGCCTCGGCGTCCGAGCCGTGCCGCCGCCGGACTCCCGCCGCCGCCCTTTCTTGCCCCTCGCCCAAGCATCGCCGCCGCCTTCCCCCACCTATATAAGCAGCGCCCAGCACCCTCTTTCTCCTGGAGTCGCGCCGTCGCCACCGCTCCGCATCTTGCCGCCACCGTCGCTGAGCCGCCGTAGCAGCCTCCCTCGCCATCGCCTCGAGCGCCGCCCTCTCCGTTCACTCCGCTGAGCCGGAGGGCCACCAGAGCCGCCGCCCCGGCCAAGATCGAAGCCGCATTCGTCGTCCTCCCCGATTCTGGCGATCGCCACGGTAACCGCCGCCTCCCGTCCGTTGGATCTGGATCCAACGATCCCGATTTCGTTTTGTTTTTTCATAAAAGTTTTCTTCTTTTCTGTGAACATTCGTTAGTTAGGGTTTGCAGCGAACATTTTCGTTCGTTAGGGTCTGATAGTGAGCGTTCGCTCGATAGTTTTTTCTTTTTCATTTATTTTCGGCCAGGGACCCATCTGTGAATATTTTATTTACAGATTAGCCCCTGATCTTCAAACCTCTACTACTTTTCGCTCGTTTATCCAAATCCAACGAAACCGACGTCCACTTCTTCGTTATGGTCTGCTCTATCCAGATAACCAACTTAAACATATTTTTGATAGTTTAAAATATGGTTTCATACAGATTTTAATTTTAATCTTCTTTTGATCGTAACTTGAGTTTTATAACTCCGATTTAATCTATTCTTCTTGCTAATTGAAGTTCTTGACCTAAATTTTCTGATAAGACCAAAGACACCTAATTTTGGTACTGTTAGAAATTTTTTTCTGTTGCAAGAGTTTTTTGCTTGTTTTTGAAGTTCTCCGAGATCTTTTCTTCGATTCTTTTGCATGATTGCTTATGTGTGGTTACTATTGCTTGCTTACGATTGATTGACCGGAGTGTGACGAGTAGAACTATCAGGAGTTATGAGTGAGAATCATGTTAATCAACAGTACAAGGCAAGTTCACACTTTGATCATATCCCTTTATTACCCAGTTTTTATGCATTAGTTTCAACCCCTCAAACATTGCATTAATAGGATTGATAACATGTGGGTATTGGGAAGTAGTTGATGAGGTAGAACCTATTGTCTTATATTCAAACCTTGGGAGTTACTACATTATGCTTACTGCTATGCTATGCTCGTAGACGTGGTTTGGTTTTGAGAGAATTCATTAAAGATGTGAGAGTTATTGTTAACTAAGGTTTAACTTAAGGTGGATACTTTAATACACATCTGGGTAGATTGGCTGGGGCACCCTGGAGCACCCAGTGGTTTGCCAGGGCACCTGGAGAACCCAGTGCTTGCCCAAGGGGATCCCTGAGTACCCATGTGATCACCTATGGAATGCCACCCAGGTTCAAAGGGATCATAAGATTATTCACGCTAGAAACTTTCGTGTGCAACCACAAGCCATTATGGGCTCTGGCATAGTTGAGTAAGTTGTGGGAAACCTTTCCATGATGGGCTAGCAGATGTAGGGGATTGTAGGTGTACCGGCCTATCTATCGGTTAAGGGGACCTCTTCGGTAAGACTGTGTATCGGTCATCCATTTCTCAAACATCATGCAGCGCGAGAAAGACAACGGAGGATATCGAGTCTTGTGGGGAAAAGTGTGCAAACCTCTGCAAAGTGTACAAACTAATCATGATTAGCCGTGTCCCCGGTTATGGACATCTTGAGTCTCTGGTATTTGGATTATCATGTAGATCTCATCACTTTAATTAAAAAAATTGTTGGGTTATTCATATTTAATTGGGATTGAGTTGGAGGAACCTTCTCAATGTTTTCAAACAGCTGTGTAGATAAATAAAATATATTCCTTTGTTTTAGGGAAAAATTGGCGTTTTGCAAAAATAAACTTAGAGCTTTCCTCCAGCCAAATATGCATGTAGTGATAGATATTATTCATCATTATCCTATGGTGTGAATTTGCCAGTACGTTCAATGTACTGACCCTTTCTGGCTGCAACGTCTCATGTTGCAGGAATCTTATGACGAGTAAGTGATACGTTAGGGTTACGATTTCTACACTCAACTTTGTCGGTGGTGTTGATGGGAATCCACCACCTTGTTGTTACTTCCGCTATTTTGGATTGAGGTAATAGTATTTACGTTATTTTATACATGTGATTTACCTCTGTTATAAATCCTCGAGTACTGTGCGTGTCAGCATACCGGTCCAGGGATGACACTTAAGCAGAGAGACTTGACCGTCTAAGGTCGGGTAGCCAGAAGATGGTATCAGAGCACATGTTGATTGTAGGACGTGACCCTAGAAAATGGCAAGCCCATAGAAAAGATTTTCTCTAAAAACTTTTTTTAAAGATCTTTTACCTCTCTTCTTTTCTGAGCTTTATCAAATATTCCCTTTTAGATAGACTATACCCCCCTTTCCCCATTGACCACATGAAGATTCGACTGATGAGACCACTCCAAGAAGTACAAGATATCGGACAACTAAGACCACTTCAGAATGAAGAGGATTTTACCGTGCATTATAGTAATGGAAACTACAATGGTTGAAGACTTCGAAGCCTAGGAGAATTTGAAGGCTCTGAAGAATTTCTTGATTGGTATGACAAGGAAGGTTACCCTTATGGAATTTGTCGGACTATTGAAGCTGTCAATACCCGAGATCAAGGTGTGTTGGAGAAGACCGAAACATGGAGAGTTAAAAACTCATAGTTTTTGTCAAGAAAACCCTAAGGCAAGAGATGTCAACTATGGAATGATAGCTCATGGCAATAACATGGGCATACACACGGCTATCCGTGATGTCATCGCCCGCTTATTCTATTGTCACCGTGCTGAGTTAAACATGCATTTCATCAAAAGGATTGGATGACAAAAGGGCTAATGGAGCACCTATCAGCAAAAGACGAAGTTTTAACCTTAGCTAGTGTATCGCCAGGATCTTGAGTATTACATCAAGAAGTTTAGGGTGGATCTTCAGGAAGCCGTATTTGACAAGGAAGTATTCCGTGAAAGAACTCAGGACCCAGAAGCTGAAAGTAGCCAAGCTGGAGGAGCAAAACCTCGAGATACCGAAGAATTCGTCGGGAACTGAAGTACAGTAGGACCAGGGTTCATGTCAAGGATGTTGAAACCCAGAAGTTTGGAACGCAACACCAGAATATTAAAGGACGTCACGAGAGACTTCGCGTCAAACAGCGATGACCTGGCAGAAGAACTTGAGAAGATCAGCAAGCAAGATCAGAAGAAGCCATCGGAGACATGAACAAGACATGAAGAGTTTGGCGACTTTGAAGATTTATTGACCTTTAGAAGACCAATTGTTAGATGCGACGATTGTGAGCTGCCATTTGTTTGATGTTTTTTTAGACAACCACAAATAAATATGTATTTTCAAAACTATTGGTTGTATTGTGTGTATCCTTCTCGACCGCTCCTATCTCACCCCGAAACCCTTGGAGCCAATAGAGGAGGAATGAAGATGAACCCATATTTTCTGGAGCGATGACTCAATTGGAGACGGACCGATGGATTCATAACATGGAGGATCATGTGGAGAAATACACCATAGCTGGAAAGGATATGGCCCAGCATGCACTTCAGTGCTTTGAAAGAGGTGCTGCTACTTGGTGGAGGATGTACCAAACCATCAATGGATGGAAAGGAGTAACCACTTGGAAAGAATTTAAGTTGACTTTGCCAAAGTCTCGGTTTGTGTCCTAGAAATTGAAGCCTTATGGAAAGGATATGAAGAAACCTTGTGCATGCAAGCTCTGTGGATAAATAGGACACACATATTTGGAACACAAGGAGGAACGGCCTAATTGTGAAGCAAGTCACCCAACTGAAGAATGCCCAACTAGGCAGATTACTTGTTTCTTGTGTGAAGGAACTACCCACTGCCCTGCTCAGTGTCACATTTACCGCATGGTACAAAGAACCACCCAACAGAAGAAAGAATGAAAGGAGCCCTCATGGAAATTTTAGAAGAACCTGTGATGAAGGAAGAGGTGGAGGTCACACCCAAAAAAGACCAATCTAAACTCTGCACCAAGTCATGCTATTCATGTGGAGAAGAAGGAGACATCTCCCAGAATTGTATGAATGGGGATCTAGTAGAATTCCCGACAAAGGAAGTAGAGTATGACCCACAGGAAATAGAAGCCCTGCTTGGCACGGAAAAGTCCATGAAGAGAAATAGATTGGATCCTAGGAACGGCCCAATTTCTACAAAGAAGGACCTGAGTCATATCACATGTTTCAGGTGCAAGATTCAGGGCACTACTTTTGCGGTTGCTGAAAAAGGAAGCTGAGGACCCAAGGAGGCTATGTAATAACAAGGGAACCTCGAGACTTGTCAGAAGTAATATGTCTTCGTTGTAACGAAGCATGTCACTTTGCCAGAGATTGTCCCAAAGAGAAGGAGGCTTGTGCTAAATAGTTGAGTTGGAAAGAAAGAAATGCAGTAGTAGTAGTAGTAGTAGCAACATTTCTTTTATATTGAGGTGTTGAGTTGAGGCATGTAATGGAAATGCAGGAGATTGTAATAATTTGAGAATCAATAAAGTTAGCATCGTTGGTACTGATTTGGATCTTATGAGTTGTTACTCTATGAAGAAAGATTTTGACCATTTTGGAGGATATGAGAAATATGGTCTATGGAAGAAGAGGTGCATTTTAAGGGTGGTAGTACACCGTGAGGAACCTTGATCCCTGGAGAAGATAATGATATTCCATGGAGTGGACTTCGGACAGAGTAAGTACGAGTTTTATCTTGATATGTGTGATACCCAAAGAATGTGAAGGGATGAAATATTATTGGATATAAAGGAGGTAGAATGTTGGTAATATGGAGCAATTGTAACTCCATTATGAGTTTGAGTAATCACGTCTTAGTTTGGTACCAATAGAAGGACGGGAGACAGTACAATTGGATTGATTTAAGAATGCTAGGAAGCTGGATGTTGGAATAATGATCAGTTGCCCTCGATGATGAGTTCAAGATTTACAAGTGAAGAGATGGGCCGTAACCCACAGGCCCCTAGGACATGCGAAGAAGCAAGCACACTCTTGCTGAAGGAAAAACCCTGGAAGAAGTTATGCCTTTATCGACAGACGATCTTATAGGAGTAACGTAAAACATGAGAGTTGTGAATAAATGATAGATTGTTTGTCTGGCTTGCAGAATCAATGGATTATCCGAACTTGGTTCATTGACAAGAGAAATTATGCAATGCTTGTGAGGATGACCGACTCTTAGAATGCGAGATTCGCTAAACCATATACAAGGTAGTGATTTGGGTGCAGGATGGATTGATCACCATACCAACTTATTCTTATTATTCGCCTTGCTATATGGGATGGTAAATCTGAGTGATTAACCCATAGTAGAGAGAAGACGATCAAAACCTTGTTTGAGCCTTAGAATGGTATGAAAATTCTCCATTGTACAAGGCAGTTGTTGCCAATCGTAGGTCATACAGTGAGAATGAAGCCCAGACCCATTTCCTATAGGAGAAACCATAAATTGTTTACCACCATGAGATATCGATAGTTGTTTAGTATTGGCGCCAAACCCGTCAGCTAAGAAGGCCCAGTCACAGAAGAACCGTACGAAGATAAAAGGACACCGGAATTGAAGAAAAGGTTATGCCACTACCGGAACAGCCAGAGTAGAAATTTTCTCGAGAATCTGAGAAGACCGACATTGTCAAGAATAAGGATGGAGTATATGAGTATTGATGGAACCGTAACCATGCTTCTAAGGGTGGTAGCACCCCAGACCCCCTGTGATGATCGATGGATTTGAGGAGACACCCGAACCTAACCTATTTCTTTCTAAACTCTCTGAATCTCGAGGACGAGATTCATTTTTAGGGTGGTAGGTTTGTAACATACCAAAATTCTAAATTTTGGAATGTTATATTAATTAGATAGTTTTGATTGTTTGTTTGATTGTGGTGTGGTTGCTTGTGTGAAATTGAGTGAAATTCAAAACTTTTGAAAGTTAAATGAGAGGGAATAAAAGGAATTTCCCAAACTTTCATTTTTCATTTATGATCTCTATGAATTCAAATTATTTTCATAAAAAAACCTGGAGAGAAGATAACATGACTTCTTCCATTTTTAAATAAATGAAAAGTGATTTGAAAAGATTTGAATTTCATTTGGAAATATTTTAAATTCAGAAACTTTAAGCAACTCAATGATTTTCATGAGAGAAGATAAAATTACTTCTTCAAAACATATGAAATATGAGTTGGAAGTTTAAAATAAATCCACTTTAAAGTCCATTTGAAAATTATTTTCAATTTGGAGTTATTTGGTTTTATTCAAATTATATTTCTCCAAAAATAAAATATAAGGAAATTAGGGTAAAATGATTCCCTACATTAGAAAAGTGGAGAGAAATGAATTTGAATTTATTTTGGTAATTTAAAAATGATTTTTATGAGGTTTTATTGCAACAGTAGAACTCTTTGTTGTATTTAAATCTTTGTGGATTTTATTTGATGCTAGAAAAATGTTCATGTTGAAGAAAATCTTTTTCCAAAAATTTTGATATACAATATGCTATATAACACTTTAAGTTTTTGTTATTATTTCTATTTTTTGTTTATATGTTAAAAAACAACTTTTGACTGACCGGACAGGGACGGCCCAGCTAGCCAGCCAGGCCGCGGCCTAGCCGGCCCACGCCGCTCGCCCGCACCGAGCGAGACTCCTCTCGATGCACGCGCCGCCGCCGTGTCGGCCTCGGCGTCCGAGCCGTACCGCCGCCGGAATCCTGTTGCCGCCCTTGCTCGCCCCTCGCCCAAGCATCGCTGCCGCCTTCCCCAGCGTGCCCCTCGCCCAAGCATCGCCGCCGCCTTCCCCTGCCTATATAAGTCGCGCCCCGCACCCTCTCTCTCTCCTGGAGATCACGCCGCCGCCGCCGCTCCACATCTCGCCACCATCGTCGCTGAGCCGCTACAGCAGTCTCCCTCGCCTTCGCCTCGACGCGCCACCCTCTCCGTTCACTCCGCCGAGCGGGAGGGCCACCGGTGCCGCCGCCCTGGCCGAGACCGAAGCCGACGTCGTTGTCCTCGTCGACTCCGGCGATCGCCGCGGTAACTGCCGCCTCCCGTCCGTTGGATCTCGATCTAACGATCCAGATTTCGTTTTGTTTTTTTCTTTTTATTTCGGCTAGGGGCCCATCTGTGAATATTTTCTTTATGTATTAGTCCCTGATCTTCAAACCTTCGCTACTTTTCGCTCATTTATACAAATCCGACGAAACCTATGCCCACTTCTTCTTTATGATCTCCTCTATCCAGATAACCAACTTAAACATATTTTTGAAAGTTCAAAATATGGTTTCATACACATTTGAATTTTAATATTCTTTTGGTCGTAACTTAATTTTTATAACTCCGATTTAATCGATTCTCTTTGCTAATTGAAGCTCTTGACCTAAACTTTCTGATAAGACTAAATCCACCTAATTTTGGTACTGTTAGAAATTGTTTTATGTTGCAAGAGTTATTTGCTTGTTTTTGAAGTTTTTCGAGATCTTTTCTTCGATTCTTTTGCATGTTTGCTAATGTGTGGTTACTATTGCTTGCTTACGATTGATTGAACGGAGTGTGACGAGTAGAACTATCAGGAGTCATGAATGGGAATCATTTTCATCAACAGTACAAGGAAAGTTCACACTTTGATCATATCCATTTATTACCCAGTTTTTATGTATTAGTTTCAACCCCTCAAACATTGCATGAGTAGGATTGATAACATGTGGGTATTGGGAAGTAGTTGATGAGGTAGAACCTATTGTCTTATATTCAAACCTTGGGAGTTACTACGTCATGCTTACTGCTATGCTATGCTCATAGACGTGGTTTGGTTTTGAGAGAATTCATGAAAGATGTGAGAGTAATTATTAACTATGGTTTAACTTAAGATGGCTACTTTAATACACATCTGGGTGGATTGGCTGGGGCACCCTGGAGCATCCAGTGGTTTGCCCGGGCACCAGGAGAACCTAGTGCTTGCCCAAGGGGATCCCGGAGTACCTGTGTGATCACCCTATGGAATGCCACCCAGGCTCAAAGGGATCATAAGATTATTCATGCTAGAAACTTCCGTGTGCGACCACAAGCCATTATGGTCTCTGGCATAGTTGAGTAAGTTTTGGGAAACCTTTCCATGATGGGCTAGCTGTAGCGACCCGACCCGAATGGATCAAGTCTCTGTGCTTTCGTGTCATCCCTGGATCGGTATGCTGACACACACAGTACTCGAAGGATTTATAACAGAGGTAAATCACATGTATAAAGTAACGTAAATACTATTACCTCGATCCAAATATAGCGGAAGCAACAAGGTTGTGGATTCCCATCAACACCAACGGCAAAGTTGAGTATAGGAAATCGTAAGCCTAACGTATCACTTACTCGTCGTCTGAAAAATCTGCAACATGAAACGTTGCAGCCCGAAAACGGGTCAGCACATGGAATATGCTGGCAATGTAACACATAGAGAGTAATGAAGGAATAGGCTATACTACATGCATATATGGCTGGTGGAAAGCTCTATGGTTACAGTTTTGCGAAAAGCCAATTTTTCCCTACTTCAAAGGAATAAGTTTATTTAGCTATCATGGTAGTTGTTGAACATTGAGAATGGTTGACAGCATCCTCAATCCCAATTAAAAGTACTCATTAAACCCAAACAAATTATATTAAGTAACGTGATGAGATCAACAGGATATCCGGTACTAGATACTCAAAATTGTCCATAACCGGGGACACGGCTAATCATGATTAGTTTATACACTCTGCAGAGGTTTGCGCACTTTTCCCCACAAAACTCGATCGCCTCCGCTTGGTTCTCGCACTACATGGTGTTTGAGAAACGGATGACCGAGACATAGTCTTTCAGAAGCGCTAGCACCTAACATGTGGGTAGACCGTACCAACCTAAATCCCCTACATCAGCTAGCCTACCCGTAAGAGTTCGCACAACTTAGTCAACTATGCGAGCCCATAATGGCTTGTGGCTGCACGGAAGTTTCTAGTTTGAATAATCTCATGATCCCTTTGGGCCTGGGTGGCGGTCAGAAGAAATACAGGCAAATCCTGTCTACCTGTGTGCCTTGACAGGCAAGTCCTGGAATAGCCAGGTGCCTCAATCCACCCAGATGTGTGTTTAAGTTGCCACCTTAGATAAACCATTAATTATCAATCTCACATCTGTCATGGACATTCACTCAAACCCAATCCACGTCTACGAGTATAGCATGGCGTAATAAGCAAACGTAGAAGTAACTCCCAAGGGTTCATAAGTAAAACAGGTAATAGGTACTACCTCAATCTACTTCCCATCCCACAATTTAATTAGATCCTAACCATGCAAGTGTTTGAGGATTGATCTAATGCATAAAAACTGGGTAGTAGAAAAGATATGATCAAGTGTTACTTGTCTGCAAAGTTGATGAAGATGATTCGCACTCAAAACTCTTGATAGATCTACTCGTCACACTCCGGTCAATCTCTCGTAATCAAGCAATAGTAACCACACATAAGCAATCACTCAAAAGATCGGAAGGATCGAAGAAACACTTCGGAAAACGTCAAAACCAAATCTAATAACTCTTGCAGCATAAAACAATTTCTAACAGTACCAAAACTATGTGTATTTGGCCTTATCAGAAAGTTTAGGTCAAGAGCTTCGATTTGCAAAAAGAATCAACTAAATCGGAGTTACGAAACTCAAGTTATGATCAAACGAAGTTCAAATACAAATCTGTTTGAATTCAAATTTTAAAACTTTCAAAAACATGTTTGAGTTGGATTATTGGATAGAGGAGATCATAACGAAGAAGTGGGCGTTGGTTTCGTTGGATTCCGACTTACGAGTAAAAAGTTATGAACGTTTGAAGATTAGGGACTACGGATAGGTCCATGACGGAAATTAAAATAAAAAGAAAAATCTATCGAGCTTAACGCCGCTAAACAAAACCGGAAAGAAAAACCGGCGAGAAAACCGATCTAGGGTTTGGAAAGGAAACCAAACGAAAAACCGATCTAGAAAGCGGGCGGAAACCGATCTAGAAAAGCGAGCGGAAACCGATCTAGAAAGCGTGGCTTGACGAGGCTAGTACCTCAAGAGGCGAGGGGCTCCGTGGCGGCACTTGCGACAATGGCGGTGTGGGGCAGTGGCGGCTGGTGGCGGCGTGAGGCGGCGTGGCGGCTATGTAGAAATGGCCTTGCGGTGACTGCTTCTTCTTCTTCTTCTTCTTTGTGGAGGAGAGAGGAGAGGAGAGGAGAGGAGAGTTGATTTGATGTGTTGGAGGGGGAGGGGTGCTTGGGTATTTATATTGGGGAGGGGAGGGGTTTTTCTTGGGGTAGGGGACAAGAAATAGATTAGGATTAGGAATCCTAGGAATAAAAACGGAATAACAAAACGGGGTCAAATTCTACTAAGAATTGTAAAAGTATAGGAAACTTGGGGCTCCTGGCTCCCCTAGGTGCGTGGTGCGTGGTGCGTTGGCCTTGTGGCCTTCGGCCGGTGGCTCCTAGGCGGCTTGGGCCTTTGGCCCAAGGCGCTGCAGTTTTTTATTTTCTTTTTAAAAAAAAATTTTTTTTTTCCAGACGAAAGAAAAATGATAAAATCAAATAAATAAATATATTATATAGGCATATAATATATCAAAATTTTCAGAAAAAGATTTCCTATATGATGAACTTTATTCTAGCTTCAAATAAAATACACAAAAATTCAAATAAAACAAACAATGCTACTACCCTAATAAAATCCACTTTGAAAATCATTTTAAAAATACCAAAATGATTTCAAATTAATTTCTCTCCAATTTTACGATGTAGGGAATCATGTTACCCTATTTTCCATATATTTTATTTTTGGAGAAAAATAATTTGAATAAAACTCAAATAACTCCAATTGAAAAATAATTCAAAGGAACTTTGAATTTAATTCTTTGAAACTCCCAACTCATATTTCATATGTTTTGAAGAAGTCATTTTATCTTCGCTCGTGAAAATCATTGAGTTGCACAAAGTTTCAGAATTGGAAATATTCTCAAATGAAATTCAAATATTTTCAACACCCCTTGTCATTTAAATAAATGGAAGAAGTCATTTCATATTCTCTCAAGGGTTTTTTGATGAAAAGAATTTGAATTCGAAGTTCATAAAAGCAAAATGAAAGTTTGGGAAAGTCCTTTTATTCCCTCTCATTTAACTTTCAAAAGTTTCGAATTCACTCACTTTCAGTCAATCAATCAAACAATCAATCAAATCTATATATTTGTTTATAACATTCCAAAATTTAGAATTTTGGGATGTTACAAACTACCACCCTTAAAATGAATCTCGTCCTTGAGATTCGGAGAGGCTAGAAAGAAATAGGTTAGGGTTTGGGGGTCTTCTCAAAATCCATCGATCGTCTCCGGGGTCTCGGGTGCTACCACCCTTAGAAGCTTGTTTACGGTTCCATCAAAACTCATATACTCCATCCTTATTATCGACAAAGGTCGGTCTTCTCGAGATATTAAGGATAATTCCTTCTCTGAGCTCTTCCGTAGTGGCATAACCTTTTCCTCAATTCCTTTGTCCTTTCCTCTTGGTAAGGTTATCCCGAATTGGGTCTTCTTAGGCAGCCAGATGCAGGCGCCAATTCTAAACAAATATCGGTATCTCATGGTGGTCAACGATTTATGGTTTGTCCTGCATGAAACGGGTCTGGGTAGAACCTCACCGTATAACCTACGGTTGGCAAAAGCTGCCTTGTACAAGGGAAATACTTATACCATTCTAAGGTTCAAACAAGGTTTTGATCGTCGTCTCTCTACTATAGGTAAGTCACGCAGATTTACCATTCCATATAGCAAAGCGAATAATAAGAGTAAGTCGGTATGGTGATCAATCCATCCCGCACCCAAATCATTACCTTGTACATGGTTTAGTGAATCTCGCATTCTAACACTCGGTCATCCTCACAAGCATTGCAGAATTTCTCTTGTCGACGAACCAAGTTCGGAAAATCCATTGATTCTGCAGGCCAAACAAACATCTATCGTTCCTTAACAACTCTCAGGGTTTTGCGTAAACTCCTATAGAATCGTCGGTTGATAAAATCATAACTCTTCCAGGGTTTCTCCTTCAGCAAGAGTGTGCTTGCTTCTTGGCAGGTCCTGGGGCCTGTGGGTTATGGCCCATCTCATCACTTGCAAATCTTGAACTCATCATCTGGGCAACTGATCATTATCCCAACATCCAACTTCCTGGCATACTTAAAATCCATCCAAATGTACTGTCTCTATTCCTTATATTTGCACCAAACTAAGATGTGATTACTCAGACTCATCATGGAATTTCCATTGATCCATATTTCCAACATCATACCTCCTTTATATCCAATAACACTTCATCTCTTCATCCTCGTGGGATGTCCCACATACCGTGATAAACTTATACTTATGAAATCCATACTCCACTTCGTGGAACCTCATTATCCTTTCCAGGTCAAGCGTCCTTACAAGGAAATATTGGCCATCTCTGCATGGCACTTCTTCAACTGGGAAACGTGAAACACATCCTGAACTCCTAACAGTCCTTCGGGTGACTCCAACTTGTTGGTAACTTCTCCCATACGTTCCAACTCGGTATGGTCCTACAAATCTCGGGTCTAACTTTCCCTTAACTCCAAATCGATTAACTCCTCACGGAGGGGCACACAAAGATATTCTCTGTTTCGGTTTTATCGACTACCTTCTTGCGTTATTGAGTATGCATAACTATTACATGCAGGACTGAGCTACCTTGATCTATCTCGAATCAACTTAACATTCTCTTACAAATCCTTGATCACATTTGGTCCAAACAACTGACGGTCTCCAACTTCATCCCACATCAACGGTGTCTGGCTCCTTCTCCCATACAAAGCTTCAAAAGGGGCCATCTTCAAACTGACTTGGTAGCTGTTGTTGTATGAGAACTCCAGCGTAATGTAAATTATCATCCCTACTAGATCCATAATCTAGCGCATACGCTCTCAACATGTCCTCCGTAATCTGATTTACTCTCTCGGTCTATCCATCTGTATGCGGATGAAAGGCTGTACTGAACTCTAGCCTAGTACCTAAAGTCTGGTGCGGCTGATTCCAAAACTTTGAGGTAAACTGTGTTCCTCTATGATGGTCCTCGGAACTCCATGCAGACATACGATCCTTGTCCAATATATCTTGGCCATCTTCTTTTCGTATTTCACTGGGATAAAGTGAGCCACTTTGGTCAAGCGAGTCAACTACTACCCAGATAGAATCATATCCCAATCGGGTTCTGGGAAATCCGGATATGAAATCCATGCCAAACTTATCCTGCTTCCATTCAGGTATTAGCATAGGCTGTAGTACTCTGACTAGCTTATGATGCTCTGCCTTCACTCTCTGACATACGTCACCTACGACTACATACTCTGCAATATCCTTCTTCATACCACCCACCGTAAACACTCCTTCAAATCCGAATACATCTTGGTGTTTCCAGGGCAAATCAAGTATGGTGAGTCATGAGCCTCCTGAAGCATTAACTTCCTGATCTCTGCATTATTGGGTATATGTACGCTGTCCTCAAACCATAAGGTGTCGTGCTCATCCTTTACAAAAACCATTGGCCTTTCCTTTACTCATCCTCTCTTTTACCTCAGAAATCTCTTTGTCATCCTCCTGAGCTTCACAGATCTTTCCCAACAATGTAGACTGAACTTCCATTGATGCAACAAAACCTTTGGGAACAATCTCCAACGAAGTTCCACGAGGTACTCGGCTAACTCCTTTGACAATCCTCCGATTATGAGGGTATTCGTCCTTGTTTTCTTTATGTTTGTGTCCTATTTCTCCACAAAGCTTGCATGCACTTTCTCCATATCATTTCCATAAGGCTTCAACTTCTGGGACACAAACCGAGACTTTAGCAAAGTCAACTTAAATTCTTCCCAAGTGGTTACTCTGGCCACATTGATGGTTTGGTACATCCTCCACTAGATAGCAGCACCTCTTTCAAAGCAATTGTAGAGCATCTTTGGGTCATATCTTTTCCGACTATCGGGTTATTCTTCATGTGATCCTCCATGTTACGAATCCATCGTGCATCTCCAATTGACTCATTGGTCCGGAAATTACAAGCTCATCTCCATCCATCCTCTAATGGGTCCTCGGGTTTGGGGTGGGATAAGAGAGATCGAGAGGGATGCACACAATACAAACAATGGTTTTGAAAAGACAGATTTTATTGTGGCTGTCGGAAAACATCAAACAAATGACAGCTCACAATCGTCGCATCTAACGTAGGTATGTAACAGGGGTTTGGTCTTCTAACGGTCAATGTCGTCAAAACTCTTCAAGTCTTGGTCATGTCTCTGATGGCTTCTTCTGATCACGCTTGTCCTTCTCAAGTTCCTTTGCAAGATCATCTCTATTGACGCAGAGTCTCTCGTGACGTCCTTTAATATTCCTGGAGTTGCATTCCAAACTTCTGGTTTCAACTTCCTTGACATGAACCATGGTCCTACTGTCCTTCAGTTCCTGACAAAACTTTGATGTCTCAAGGTTTTGCTCCTCAGCTTGTCTACTTTCAACTTCTGGATCCACAGGTTCTTCATGAAATACTTCCTTGTCAAAATTTAGCTTCTTGTGGATCCATCTTAACTTTACGATGTAACACTCGGATCCAATACACCTTGATCTTGGGTATTGATAACTTCCATGGTCCGTCAAATTCCATAAGCGTAACCTTCCTAGGTCATAAGATCTGGGAATTCTTGAGCCTTCAAATTCTCCAAGTCTTGAGTCTTCATCAGTTGTAGTTTCCATTTACATGGAAAAATCCTCTTCATTCCAAATGGTCTTAGTTGTCCGATATCTTGTCTCCTTGGAGTGGTCTCATCACCAAATCTTCGTGGTCAAAGGGAAAAGGGTATGGTCTCACTAAAAGGGAATATTTGAATAAGCTCGAGAAGAGAAGAGAGGTAAAAGATCTTTTGAAAAAGAAAGTTGTAGAGAAAAAACTTTCCTATGGGCTTGTCGGTTTCTAGGGTCACGTCCTACGGTCAACATGTGCTCGATACCATCTTGTAGCGACCCGACCGAATGGATCAAGTCTCTGTGCTTCGTGTCATCCTGGATCGGTATCTTTGACACACGATTACTCGAAGGATTTATAACAGGTAAATCACATGTATAAAGTAACGTAAATACTATTACCTCGATCCAAATATAGCGGAAGCAACAAGGTTGTGGATTCCCATCAACACCAACGGCAAAGTTGAGTATAGGAAATCGTAAGCCTAACGTATCACTTACTCGTAAATGCGAAAAATCTGCAACATGAAACGTTGCAGCCGAAAACGGGTTGACACATGGAATATGCTGGCAATGTAACACATAGAGAGTAATGAAGGAATAGGCTATACTACATGCATAGATGGCTGGTGGAAAGCTCTATGGTTACAGTTTTTGCGAAAAGCCAATTTTTCCCTACTTTAAAGGAATAAGTTTATTTAGCTATCATGGTGGTTGTTGAACATTGAGAATGGTTGACAGCATCCTCAATCCCAATTAAAAGTACTCATTAAACCCAAACAAATTATATTAAGTAACGTGATGAGATCAACAGGATATCCAGGTACTAGATACTCAAAATTGTCCATAACCGGGACACGGCTAATCATGAGTAGTTTATACACTCTGCAGAGGTTTGCGCACATTTCCCCACAAGACTCGATCGCCTCCGCTTGGTTCTCGCACTACATGGTGTTTGAGAAGCGGATGACCGAGACATAGTCTTTGAAGCGCTTAGCACCTAACATGTGGGTAGACCGTACCAACCTAAATCCCCTACATCAGCTAGCCTACCCGTAAGAGTTCGCACAACTTAGTCAACTATGCGAGCCCATAATTGGCTTGTGGCTGCACACGGAAGTTTCCAGTTTGAATAATCTTATGATCCCTTTGGGCCTGGGTGGCGGTCCAAGAAATACAGGCAAATCCTGTCTACCCAGGTGCCTTGACAGGCAAGTCCTGGAATAGCCAGGTGCCTCAATCCACCCAGATGTGTGTTTAAGTTGCCACCTTAGATAAACCATTAATTATCAATCTCACATCTGTCATGGACATTCACTCAAACCCAATCCACGTCTACGAGCATAGCATGGCGTAATAAGCAAACGTAGAAGTAACTCCCAAGGGTTCATAAGTAAAACAGGTAATAGGTACTACCTCAATCTACTTCCCATCCCACAATTTAATTAGATCCTAACCATGCAAGTGTTTGAGGATTGATCTAATGCATAAAAACTGGGTAGTAGAAAAGGTATGATCAAGTGTTACTTGTCTGCAAAGTTGATGAAGATGATTCGCACTCAAAACTCTTGATAGATCTACTCGTCACACTCCGGTCAATCTCTCGTAATCAAGCAATAGTAACCACACATAAGCAATCACTCAAAAGATCGGAAGGATCGAAGAAACACTTGGAAGCGTCAAAACCAAATCTAATAACTCTTGCAGCATAAAACAATTTCTAACAGTACCAAAACTATGTGTATTTGGCCTTATCAGAAAGTTTAGGTCAAGAGCTTCGATTTGCAAAAAGAATCAACTAAATCGGAGTTCTGAAACTCAAGTTATGATCAAACAAAGTTCAAATACAAATCTGTTTGAATTCAAATTTTAAAACTTTCAAAAACATGTTTGAGTTGGATTACGGATAGAGGAGATCATAACGAAGAAGTGGGCGTTGGTTTCGTTGGATTCCGACTTACGAGTAAAAAGTTATGAACGTTTGAAGATTAGGGACTACGGATAGGTCCATGACGGAAATTAAAAATAAAAGAAAAATCTATCGAGTTTAACGCCGCTAAACAAAACCGGAAACAAAAACCGGCGAAAAACCGATCTAGGGTTTGGAAAGGAAACCAAACGAAAAACCGATCTAGAAAACGGGCGGAAACCGATCTAGAAAACGGAACGAAACCGATCTAGAAAACGTGACACGGCAGGGCTAGTACCTCAAGAGGCGAGGGCTCGGGCGGCTGGCGGCACTTGGCGACGGCGGCGGTGGGGGCGGCTGGGTGAGGCGGCGGTGTAGGCGGCGCGGCGGCGGCTATGTGGGGCGGCGGGCGGTGGCACTTCTTCTTGCTGTCTTGTGGAGGAGAGAGGAGAGGAGGAGAGGAGAGTTGATTTGATGTGTTGGAGGGAGGGTGCTTGGGTATTTATATTGGGGAGGGAAGGGGTTTTTCTTGGGGTAGGGGACAAGAAATAGATTAGGATTAGGAATCCTAGGAATAAAAGCGGAATAACAAAACGAGGGTCAAATTCTACTAAGAATTGTAAAAGTATAGGAAACTTGGGGCTCTGGCTCCCCTAGGTGCGTGGTGCGTGGTGCGTTGGCCTTGTGGCCTTGACGGTGGCTCCTAGGCGGCTTGGGCCTTTGGCCCAAGCGTTCTGATTTTATTTTCTTTTTAAAAAAAATTTTTTTTTTCCGCATTTAAAGAAAAATGATAAAATCAAATAAATAAATATATTATATAGGCATATAATATATCAAAATTTTCAGAAAAATATTTCCTATATGATGAACTTTATTCTAGCTTCAAATAAAATACACAAAAATTCAAATAAAACAAACAATGCTACTACCCTAATAAAATCCACTGAAAATCATTTTAAAAATACCAAAATGATTTCAAATTAATTTCTCTCCAATTTTCCATATATTTTATTTTTGGAGAAAAATAATTTGAATAAAACTCAAATAACTCCAATTGAAAAATAATTCAAAGGAACTTTGAATTTAATTCTTTGAAACTCCCAACTCATATTTCATATGTTTTGAAGAAGTCATTTTATCTTCGCTCGTGAAAATCATTGAGTTGCACAAAGTTTCAGAATTGGAAATATTCTCAAATGAAATTCAAATATTTTCAACACCTTGTCATTTAAATAAATGGAAGAAGTCATGTCATCTTCTCTCCGTGGTTTTGTGATGAAAAGAATTTGAATTCGAAGTTCATAAAAGCAAAATGAAAGTTTGGGAAAGTCCTTTTATTCCCTCTCATTTAACTTTCAAAAGTTTCGAATTCACTCACTTTCAGTCAATCAATCAAACAATCAATCAAATCTATCTATTTGTTTATAACATTCCAAAATTTAGAATTTTGGGATGTTACACTAGCAGATGTAAGGGATTGTAGGTGCACCGACCTATCTATCAGCTAAGGGGACCTCTTCGGAAAGACTGTTCTCTGTCATCTGTTTGTCAAACATCATGAAGTGCGAGAAATACAACGAAGGAGATGGAGTCTTGTGGGGAAAAGTGCGCAAACCTCTGTAGAGTGTAAAAACTAATCATGATTAGTCGTGTCCCCGGTTATGGACATCTTGAGTCTCTGGTATTTGGATTATCATGTAGATCTCATCACTTTAATTAAAAAAATTGTTGGGTTATTCATATTTAATTGGGATTGAGTTGGAGGAACCTTCTCAATATTTTCAAACAACTGTGTAGATAAATAAAATATATTCCTTTGTTGTAGGAAAAAAATTGGGTTTTGCAAAAATAAACTTAGAGCTTTCCACCAGCCAAATATGCATTTAGTGATAGCTATTATTCATCATTATCCTATGGTGTGAATTTGCCAGTACATTCAATGTACTGACCCTTTATGGCTGCAACATCTCATGTTGCAGGAATCTTACGACGAGTAAGTGATACGTTAGGGTTACGATTTCTACACTCAACTTTGTCGTTGGTGTTGATGGGAATCCACAACCTTGTTTTTACTTACGCTATTTTGGATTGAGGTAATAGTATCTACGTTATTTTATACATGTGATTTACCTCTGTTATAAATCCTCGAGTACTGTGTGTGTCAGCTTAGCGATCCAAGGATGACACTTAAGCACAGAGACTTCACCGTCTGAGGTCGGGTCGCTATAGAAGCCACGGCTGCCGAGAAGGCTGGGAAGGGTGACGGGCCGTACTGCAAGATCCGTCGGACCAAGGGCCATGATCTTCAGGCGTGCCATCAGGTTGAGAAACTCATCAAGAAGCGGAGGGCTGAGTACAAGTAGCGCGGCAAGGAGAAAGATCAAGATGGCGTTTGTAGGGCCGAGGCGGCAGAGCAAGTCGCCCTTGTCGGTGTCAAAACCGGCGGATCTCGGGTAGGGGGTCCCGAACTGTGCGTCTAGGATTGAAGTTACAGGAGACAGGGGACATGATGTTTACCAGGGTTCGGGCCCTCTCTATGGAGGTAATACGCTACTTCCTGCTTGATTGATCTTGATGAATATGAGTATTACAAGAGTTGATCTACCACGAGATCGTAATGGCTAAACCCTAGAAGTCTAGCCTGTATGACTATGGTAATGAATATCCTTTCCGGACTACACCCTCTGGTTTATATAGACACCGGAGGGATCTAGGGTTACATAGAGTCGGTTACATAAGAAGGAATCTTCATAGCTAGTCGCCAAGCTTGCCTTCCATGCCAAGGAGAGTCCAATCCGGACACGGGTACAGTCTTCGGCCTTCATGTCTTCACAGCCCATCAGTCCGGCCCAAGGATAACAGCCGACGCTCGAGGACCTTTAGTCCAGGACTCCTCAAGGTAGCCTGAACCTGGCTTCAATGATGAGGAGTCCTGCGCGCAGATTGTCTTCGGCATTGCAAGGCGGGTTCCATTCTTTCC
The DNA here is from genome assembly GCA_021605145.1 of Aegilops bicornis. NCBI lineage: Eukaryota > Viridiplantae > Streptophyta > Magnoliopsida > Poales > Poaceae > Aegilops > Aegilops bicornis. The sequence goes on along the minus strand of CM038674.1, from coordinate 299,103,990 downwards.
GAACTCTAGGATAGTCTTCGGACGCAGTGATAGTATCCGGACCTGTCACACACACACCATACACAACCACAGAGAAAATATTGTTTTACTAGAATTTAATCCGCTGAAAAAAAATTGTAGCACGACATTACGTCTGACCGGTCATAATTCCAAACCGTTTTCATCGGCACGTCTTGTCAAAGCATAGATTGTGTCCCCTTATCGCGGGATTCTCATCAATGCGGTCATGGGTAACCCAACTGTGTCATTTATACAGCCCTTGGGAATAGGCGAGTTTTTAGGGCGAGTGGGGAGGCTCTTGATATTCACGGCCTTTATAAGGGGATAAGGATTCCATTTCTTCACCCACACCCTTTCTCTCCTTCAGTCCTTCCGCCCTTGAGCTCCAGCGCCCAAGCTTTATCTTTTCCTCATTCGAGAAAGCACTCCAAACATGTCTAGATCCGAAGCTGGAGGCAAATGGATGGCCTCCTCCGTTAAGAAGAAGGACATCACGGAGCTCCGGGAGGCCGGATATTTGGCCAAGGAGATTGCTCATCGACTCCCGGCAAAAGGGCAAATTGTCCCCACTCCCGAGCCCCATGAGAGGGTTGTGTTTCTCACACATTTTGCCTGCGGGCTGGGATTCCCTCTCCACCCGTTCGTCCGCGGACTAATGTTTTACTACGGGCTAGACTTCCATGACCTAGCCCCTAACTTTATTCTCAACATCACGGCATTCATTGTCATGTGCGAGGCCTTTCTCCGCATCCCACCTCATTTCGGCCTATGGCTGAAGACCTTCAATGTGAAGCCGAAGGTGGTGAGTGGTCAACAAGCAGAGTGCGGAGGCGCCATGGTGGGCAAGATGCCCAATGTTACCTGGCCCGAAGGCTCCTTTGCGGAGACGGTGAAGGGGTGGCAATTGGGGTGGTTCTACATCACCGAGCTGCGCGACGCTGACTGGGCGGTGGCCCCCGAATTCCGATCTAGAACCCCGATGTGGCTCACCTCCTGGCAAGAGAAGGGCCTAACCTAGGGTCCCTCGGAAGAGCTGACTGGGCTCCAGACATGCGTCCAGAACATGATAGACAGAAAAATCAAGCTTGTCAACGTGATCCAGGTCATGCTCATTCGTCGGGTTCTTCCGTGCCAACGCCAGACTTGCTATCTGTGGGAGTATGATCCGGCCAAGCACCAGACGCTACTAGAGCTCTTCGGGACGACGTACGAAGACATCTGGAAAGTGCTCTTCAAGGCCGGCGAGACACCACCGCCCACGACCAAGGATCGCGGGCTCATCTTAAAACGTCAGGCTAATTCGCTAAGTTGTTTCATGTTTTCAAGGCATACCCTTTACTAGCATATTTTGAGGAAAAAGCCTAAGACCCAGAATTTCAGGCCTAGATCGAGGTAGCAGGGGGGATTAACTATCCAGCTCCGCTGCCCGAAGACCGACAATTTCCATTACTGACGAAAATGTTGTTTCCAGCACCTTATGAGGTGCCGGAGAAGACGGCCAAGAAAGCGGCCAAAGGGGCCCGGAGGGGCCCTCGCAGAAAAGGCGCCCCAGACGTGATGTCCGAAGGCGAAACTCCCTCTTCGTCCACCGAGGACGATGACGAGGAGGAGGAAGACGATTCCCCACCCGAGGTTGAGGAAAAAGAGAACGACCTCCACACATCTAGAGGCGAAGGCACCCAAGAGGGGGAAAGGCTTCCCCGCAGATAACTCTGTGTGGGATGTTGATAGCAGTCCGGAACGGCCTTCCCGGGCCAAGCCTCGGCCCGCATCATAAGTATCAAAAATCTTTATTCACGCCCGAACGTCCGTCCTTTCCGCCTTACAATATTGATATGTTAGAATCATGTTATTATAGACCGGCTCGGGACAGTTTCCCGCGATCTTCATCAGAAAGTTCGCTGGACCCCAAGGAGCGGGCCAGCATGTCACCACTGCCCGCTTACTCCCCTTCGACCAAGGGTGATGACGAGGAAGCGTCCCAAAGGGCCTCCTCGGACCGGGGGAGGGCTCCGGAGATCGTCAGGGTGGCGCCCCAGGATGACTCCCGGGCCGCCGGATATATGGGGGCAAAAGCCCCTGCGGAGACAGACGGTGTGGGTCGAGTTCTACTCGATCCTCAGCCGGATTCTATTCTGGAGACCTATACGGTTCTGGAATTCGGCAAACGGCTTTTCCCAAAAAGAGTGGGTGTGCAACCGGTAACCTCTGTCCAACCGGAGGCGCCGGACCGTCTACTGGAAGCGCTACAAGGCGCCTCCATTGTGGATGAGCACCGTGCCCATATGGGTACGGTGATTGAAAGGGTGCAGTGATACGTCTCCAACGTATCTATAATTTATGAAGTATTCATGCTATTATATTATCCATCTTAGATGTTTTATATGCATTCATATGCTATTTTATATGATTTTAGGGACTAACCTATTAACCAAGAGCCCAGTGCCAGTTTATGTTTTCTCCTTGTTTTTGAGTTTTGCAGAAAAGGAATACCAAACGGAGTCCAATTGACGTGCCAATTTTTGATGATTTTTTATGGACCAAAAGAAGACCACGGAGCATCGGAGTTGGGCCAGAAGAGTCCCGAGCTGCCCACGAGGGTGGGGGGCGTGCCCACCCCCTGGGCGCATGGGCCTGCCTCGTGGACAGCTCGGGCACCTCCTTGACGTGAGACCGACGCCAAAAATTCCTATAAATACAGAAACCTCAGAAAATTAACCTAGATCGGGAGTTCCGCCGCCGCAAGCCTCTGTAGCCACGAGAAATCAATCTAGGCCCTCTCTGGCACCCTGCCGGAGGGGGCCATCATCACCATGAAGGCCAAGGACTAGAGGGGAGAGGCCATGGAGGAGTAAGCACAAGGGGGAGAACCTCTCCTCCTCTCTCTTGGTGGCACCGGAGTGCCATCGAGAGGGGAATCATCGCCGTGGTGATCGTATTCATCAACATCACCATCATCATCACCATCCTCATCTCTTTTACGCGTTCCACTCTCCCGCACCCCGCTGTAATCCCTACTTGAACATGGTGCTTTATGCCACATATTATAAGCCAATGATGTCTTGCCATCCTATAATGTCTTGAGTAGCTATATTTTGTCTTTGGGTTGATTGATGATCTAGATTGGTATGAATTGTATGTTTTACTTTGATGTTGTCCTATGGTGCCCTCCGTGTTGCAATACATTTATCGTTCGCTTATATTGGGTTGGTGAGTGACTGAAACACAAACCCGAGTAAGGGGGTTGTTGCATATGGGAATAAAGAGGACTTGATGCTTTAATGCTATGGTTGGGTTTTACCTTAATGATCTTTAGTAGTTTTGGGTGCTTGTTAGAGTTCCAATTATAAGTGCATATGATCCAAGTAGAGAAAGTATGTTAGCTTATGCCTCTCCCTCATATGAAACTGCAATAGTGATCACCGGTCTTGTCAACGGTTGCCTAGGACAATTCCGCACACCGATCCACCATTATTCCACACTTGCTATTTATAATATTTAGTAATATATTCTAACTTTATGATAACAGCACCTACTTTTATATTTTAGCTCTCCGATATCATACAAAGTTATCCACTTCATACCCACAACGTAGTTTTATTTCTCGTTGCTAGTTGGAAGCAAATGCTCGGTGTACGTAGAGTCGTATCAGTGGCAGATAGGGCTTGAGAGAATATTGATCTTACCTTTAGCTCCTTGTGGGTTCGACACTCCATACTTATCACTTTCACCTTTGGAAATTGCTATGATGATTCCTTGCACTTGGGGATTATCAAGCTCTTTTCTGGTGCCGTTGCCCCGGTTGGCATCCCATCTTTCTTCTTCAACAAATATCGGTATACCTCGGTTTTTGCTTTGTTCACATGATTTGTGTCTTTTGTTTTTTAGTTTTTCCTTTAAGAACCATGCTAGCATGATATAGCCCTTCATTGATTTATAGAATACTTCATGTGCTTCACTTAAATCTTTTAAGTATGATCTTATAGAATTGCTCTTTGTGCTTCACTTAAATCTTTTGAGTATGGTTTCATAGAATGCTTCATGTGCTTCACTTATACATTTTGAGCTTGGATATTGGTTGGTCTATATTAATTGTAGAATGCTCCATCAAATTCACTTATATCTTTTGTAGTATGAATAATACTATAATTTAAAAGTGGGTTTGGAAGAGTGTCAACTTTAGGAATTAGTGATCCCACTATTTTGGAGCGTGTTAAATCTTAGTGTGATATTTATGAAAGTGGATTTGGAAGAGTGTCATCTTTAGCTAGTAATGATTCCACTATTTCGGCAGAGGTTACAATTAAGTATGATAACAAAGTTGCCATCCATGATGCTACTGAAAATTATTATGAGGGATGAATACATGCTTGTAGGAGTTGCAATAATATCAAGTTTCCTCTCTATGTGCTTAAAGTTTTGAAGTTATACTTGTTTTTCCTTCCTATGCTAGTTGATTCTTGTTCCTGTAAGTTGTGTGCTCACAAAATCCCTAGGCATAGGAAGTGGGTTAGATTTGAATGTGCTAGTCATATTTTTCAAGATGCTCTCTTTGTGTTTCGATTCTTATCTATTATGTGAGCATCATTGAAATCATCATGCCTAGCTAAAAGGCATTAAAGAAAAAGCGCTTGTTGGGAGACAACCCAATATTTACCCTTACTGTTTTTGTGTGTTTACATGATTAAGCTACTGTATTAATCATGTTTTATAGATTTTCTTTCAATAAAGTGCCAAGTAAGACCTTTGGGAAGACTTGGGAGAAAGTCAATGTGATCTTGCTGTAAAAAACAGAAACTTTGCGCTCACGAGATTAGCTGTCATTTTTTACAGAAGAGTGATTTTCAGTTTATTCTTTTTGAAGAAGATTCATATACAAATTCCTCACGTCCACCAATTTATTTCATAATTTTTGGAGTAGCAGAAGTATGGTTTATGTTCAGATCATTACAAACTGTTCTGTTTCTGACAGATTCTTTTTCATTGCATAGTTTGCTTGTTTTCTAGTTTCTATGACTTATATTTCTCAATATGTCGGATGTGGGGTTTTGGCAAACCTTTAAGGTTCAGACACTGGGGTGCGCGCGAAGTCTTTCCCTCCTACCGATCTATGCTCAAGCTCGCTAAGATCTTGCGGACGAACTCGCCGAACTCACAACACAGAAAGAGACACGAGGTTTATACTGGTTCGGGCCACCGTTGTGGTGTAATACCCTACTCCAGTGTGGTGGTGGATGGATTGCCTCTTGGGCTGATGATGAACAGTACAAGGGAAGAACAGCCTCCTGAGGTTGAGGTGTTCTTGTGGCTAGGCTCTCGATCGGATTGGATCAAGCTAAGATGAGATGCCCCTACTGTGGTGGCTAGCACTACTTATATAGGCCCTGGTCCTCTTCCCAAATGTTGAGCGGGAAGGGGCCAACAACGGCGGGCAAATTTAAAGGGGGACTGCTAGTACAAGCTATCCTGACAAAAGCGGTCTTCGCCTGCAAAAAGCACTGGGATGACGCCGTCTTGGGCTCCATGATGACCTCCGCCTTGTCGTCCTCCTGGTCTTGGTCTTGTTGCACCAATAATGCCTCGGTACTCTTCGTCTGCGCTTGCCTCCTTAGCACCAAAGAGGAAATGGGAAGCTGCGCGTACTAGCGCCCGCCTGACACCCGCCTGGTGCCGTTCGTGATGGCTGACGTCACGAGTGCCTCGTGAGGTTTGCCCCGCCTTGATATCTCCGCTCCTCGTGAGCCTGCCTATCTAGGCCACTCCAGAGGAAGTCTTGCGTCGTCCACCTGGCAAGGCTTGGACCCTCGCGAAGGTCTTGGATGCCTTGTTGATGAAGATGGGCCCTACGGCCCGCTGCCTAGCCACGCTGCGGGCCGCAGGCAGGCAAGTCTGGGGACCCCCCTTCCTAGAACGCCGACAGTAGCCCCCGGGCCTAAGGCGCGCTCGGGCTTGGCTTCGCGGCGAAGCCAAGGGTCAAGTTCGGAGCGTCGCGGGCCCCAAGAGGCATGGGCGTCTCTGCTTCCCCACATTGCCTCGGCAACTACATGATTTGATGAGTCCCTGCGACATGCAAGGAAAACCATCATTACCTGCGATCGTGGGAGACGCCGGTTGGCCTTCTCTCGCTATAAATGGGGAGGGGGGCGGAGCCCCCGTTGCCCATCTTCTCCTCGCTCGCTCGCTTCATCCTCCTCGCTCCACTACTGACAATGCCATCGATGGCGCCACGAAAGAAGTTCTCTGCCGCCGAGAAAGGGAAGGCCCCTCGCGAAGGCCCTGGCTCCCAGGCGCACAAGCGCGGCTGTGGCTGTCCGCGCAAGCACGCCGCGACCCCTGCCGTGACCCACCGTCAAGGTGGCGCTGGGGCACGCGGCGGGGACCGTCCCATCGATGGTGGTCCAGCCGACGAGGAGAGGCACGCGATGGTGGTGCGGCCTCCCTGCCCGCGCTTCCATTCTACTGAGGTGATGCTGGAGTTTGCTGTCTGGTCAGAGAGCCCGGCCGGCAACTGGCTCCAACTTCCGCGCTTCTTCGCCAGCGAACTGCCGGCCTCTGGTCTGGGCGGGCTCTGGCTGCAGGCGGACGGCTGCTGCAGCACGGCATCTTGGGTCACGGTCGAGACTTCCGCCGCGGGCAACATAGCCCTGGCCCGTGGCTGGCAGACGTTCGCCCGCGCGCGCGGCCTGGGCAGGCGATGCACCCTTCATTTCAGGTATGACGGTGAGTCGACCCTCTATGTGAGGTTGTTTGGGGAGGATGGTCACCGCGCCAGGTGCTTCCCCGATGCGGACGATGGCGAGGAGGTGCTCGGCCTTGGTGACGGTCGCGATGAGGAAGAGGGCAAGCCTGCCTTCGGCGTCGGCCACGTCTCCTCCAGCTACGGCGGCTCTTTCTCCAGTGACAGCTCCAGCAGCGGTGGCTACGATCAGCCGCCACGTCGCGGCGCCCGCTTCGAAGGAGGCAGCGGGTCATCTCACTGTCGCGCCTCCGTGAAGCGTGAGGTGGGGTCCGGCTAGGCTTGGGGCGTCGTCAAGGGCCTGCCTCCGTGAACTGCTGCAACGTTACTTTTGCTTAGCTTTTTCTTTATTTCCTGCATCAGAAAACGAAATCCAATATCGGCCCAGAGGGTCGTGTATTGAACTGTGGTTCTTTGGTTAATGCATTGTGCAAGTTGTTCCCACGCCGTGCTGCTTATATTGTGCAGATATAACTTAGCCTGGTGCGTTTTAGGAAATCCTTTCCCTCGCGTAGTGTCTGCGTTGCTCAGAAACTACAAAAACATCGTTAGGGGGTGTACCAAAGACTTGCCATCCACACGAGCCTTGACTGGGTGCTTCGTATCGCGGTACCCGTGGGGCGCGGATTTTAGGAGAGGTGTGCCAGCTTCCAGGCTCGAACGAGGGTGGCTCGCGAAAAGGCAACAAGAAGAGAAATGCTCGCGAGGGCACCTGCCTAGCCCCCTCGCGAGACGTGCGAGAGAGAGGATAAGAGCAAACCGGAGCCGAAAATAAAAACAGAGGTGGAAGGCCGGGAACCAAATCATGAACGAATGCCAAGAGCAACTCTAATCAAGGAAAAGCGAGCCAACTTCGGAAAGCAAATGAAAAGCCGCGTCCGGCACCTAATCTAGTCTTCAAGTCTTCGCACCAGCACGGAGCTAAGTGCTGCCCACTAGGCGTGGGAGGGAGCCCCAAGGCCTGAGGCTGGCGCTCCTGAGACTCCGGGGCGTGTACAGCCCCAACTCATTATTACGTGAGAGTGTCACGGGCGACGATCCTTCACAGGCACCGGGCCTTCTTCACAGGCTCTGGGCCTTTGTTCTCAGGCTCTGGGCCTTGCTTCTCAAGCTCTGGGCCTGGCTTCTCAGGCTCTGGGCCTTGCTTCTCAGGCTCTGGGCCTTGCTTCTCAAGCTCTGGGCCTTGCTTCATGGATAAAACTTCCGGAGGTGTTGGATGTTCCAGGCATTCTGGACGGGTGTGCTATCCTGCATCTCCAGGCACGCTGCACCCGGCCTGGAGACATGAACGACCCTGAACGGTCCCTCCCACATGGGTGAAAGCTTGTGCAGCCCTTCCCTGGAGAGGACCCGCCTCAGGACGAGGTCGGCTACCTCGAGCGTTCTGGAGCGGATGTTGCGGCAATGGTACCGCCGCAGAGCTTGTTGGTACCTTGCCGCCCTCAAAGCGGCTTCGTGACGATGCTCCTCCCCCAGCAAGAGATCCATCCCCCGCGTGGCGTCCTGCTACGCTTCGTCGAACGCCAGGACCCGTGTGGAGTGATGCCTGACCTCGTGAGGGAGGACTGCTTCAGCTCCATAGACAAGGAAGAATGGAGTCTCGCCCGTTGGCTTGGTGGCCGTGGTACGAATGGACCACAGCACGGACTGGAGTTCGTCATGCCAGCCCCTGCCGCAGGCCTCCAGCTTCTTCTTGAAGGTCCTGGTCTTGAGGCCCCTCAGGACCTCATCGTTGGCGCGTTCGGCTTGGCCATTGCTCCTGGGGTGAGCCACCGAAGCGTAGCAAATCAGCGTTCCAAGGTTAGCACAGTAGGTTTTGAAGAGGTTACTAGTAAACTGCGAGCCGTTATCTGTGATGATGTGGTTGGGAACCCCGAAGCGGCTCACGAGGCCCTTGATGAACTTGCCAGCAGAGCCGGCCGGAATTGTATGGATGGCTTCCACTTCCGCCCACTTGGTGAACTTGTCGATGGTGACGTAGAGGTAGCAGTAGCCCCCTGGCACTCGTGGGAACGGGCCCAAGATGTCCAGCCCCCAGACCGCGAATGGCCACGTGAATGGAAAGGTTTGGAGGCCCTGAGCAGGCTAATGGATTTGCTTGGCATGGAATTGGCAAGCTTCACAAGACTTCACCAGCTCGGCTGCATCATTGAGCGCTGTGGGCCAATGAAATCCGCTGCAGAACACCTTGCCGACGAGGGTCCGTGACGATGAGTGATGTCCGCAGTCCCCGCCGTGTATGTCAATCAGCAGCTCCTTTCCTTGATCGCTAGAGATGTAGCGCATCGTGACGTCGTTCGGCCGTTTCCTGTACAACTCGCCATCTTGAATGCAGTATTCCGTGGCCTGTCGGGCCACGCGCTCCGCGTCTTCTTCCTTCTCCGGCAGTGTCCCGTGCATCAGGTACTCCTTGAATTCCTTGGTCCAGCACTCCTCCTGGGGCTCGAGCGCTAGGAGTAGCCGAGCTCCTGAGGTTAGGCCACAAGCTGGGGCTCCCATGGCCGGGGGCTGTGGGAGCTCCTCCCGAGGCTGAGTTGTGCTTGAAAGTGGAGGTGTAGCTGACGGCTTGAAGAACCGCTCTTCGAAGACGCCGAGTTCCTGCGGCTGCCGCTTGGAGGCTCTCTTGGCGATGTCGTCAGCTTCCTTGTTGGTGCCCCGGGGCACATGCTGCAGCTCCAGGTCCGAGAACTACTTTTCCATCTTGCGCACCTCCGCAAGGTAGGCCTCCATGTGCTCATCCTTCGGCTCGTATACTTTGTTGGAGAAGTTGACGAGGAGCTGCAAGTCGCCCTTGACGGTAAGGCGTCTCACCCCCAAAGCTGTCGCGGCCTTCAGGCCAGCTATGAGGCCCTCGTATTCTGTGAGATTGTTGGAGACCTTCTCGCCGTGCTGGAAGCAGAGTTGCACGGCGTAGTAAAGCTTGTCCTGAGTGGGCGAGATGAGCACTACTCCAGCCCCTGCGCCCTGGTGCCCGAAGGCGCCATCGAAATACATGACCCAGCCGTCCGGCGCCTCACTCACTGGGGAGGTGGACTGGTCTTCTCCTTCCTCGAGAGCCGGGGCATCAGTCCATTCTGCCACAAAATCGGCGAGCGTGGCTCCCTTGATGACCCTGGTGGTGCTGAACTCCAGTTGGAATGCTTGCAGCTCGATGTTCCATTCAGCGACCCTTCCGGCCGAGTTCGGGCTCCTGAGCACCCTCTCCAATGGGTAAGATGATACGACCTTGATGGGATGGCCCTGGAAGTAGTGTCGCAGCTTGCGCGAGGCCACCAAGAGTGCGAGCAGGAGCTTTTGCGGCATGGAGTAGCGTGCCCTTGCGTCCCCGCAAAGACGGTCTTGTGAAGTACACCGGGTGCTCGATGAGGGTTGGTGCACTGTTGAGGCTCGGGTCTCGCGGAAATTGTGGCGTATCCTGGGGCGGAGAACTTCCTGAGACTCGGCCGTCCTCAGGAGCTTTCGTAATGCTGCCCTGCCAAGCTTGGTCTTCTGCCGCTGATGGCTCTGGTGCGGCTTCTTGGTCCTGTTGCATCAACTTCGGGCTTGGCGCAGGACTCCCTTATCTTCGCGCTCCTCCGGACCGCCCACGAGCACCTTGTTTGGCGAATGCTGAGGTGGCGGCCAGTGAAACACCGAGGGGCTCGAGAGGCCGTGGCGCCACCATCACCAGGGGGCTGGTGAGGTATCTCTTGAGTTCTTGGAAGGCCTGGTCGGCCTCCGGGTCCACTCGAAGGGGCCCTTCTTCTTCATGAGCTTAAAGAGGGGTAAGGCGCGCTCGCCTAGCGTGGAGATGAAACGCCCTAACGCGGTCACCCGCCCTGCTAGCTTTTGCATCTCCTTGAGGGTCTGTGGTGGGCTCATGTATTTAATGGCCTTAATCTTTTCCGGGTTCGCTTCGATCCCTCTGTGGGATACGAGGAATCCAAGTAGCTTGCCGGAGGGGACATCGAACACGCACTTCTCTGGGTTAAGCCTCAGGTTCACCCGACGCAAGCTTTAAAAGGTCTCCTCCAGGTCTTGAATCAATGTCCTTGCCTCACGAGATTTGAGTACTATGTCATCGACGTAGGCCTCTGTGTTCCTCCCGAGCTGCCGCCCCAAGGCGATGTGCATCAGTCGCTGAAAGGTTGCGCCCGTGTTGCGGAGGCCGAAAGGCATGCAGGTGTAGCAATACACCCCACATGGTGTCAAGAAGGCTGTCTTCGCCACATCCTCCACCGCCATCTTGATCTGATGGTATCCAGAGAACGCATCCAGGAAACATAGCGAATCGCACTCGGCGGTGGAGTCGACGATTTGATCGATGCGCGGAAGAGGGAACGGATCTTGGGTGCAGGCTTTGTTGAGGTTGGTGAAGTCGACGCACATTCGTTCCTTCCCACCTTTCTTCGGCACCACGACGGGGTTCGCTAGCCAATCAGGGTATCGAACTTCTCGAATGGTGCCAGCCACCTCTAACTTGCGCGTCTCTTGGACGATGAAGGCCTGCTTCTCGGCCGACTGCCGTCTCGCCCACTGCTTCACGGGGCGCATGTTGGGGCACACCCTTAGATGATGCTGTATCACCTCCCTTGGGACCCCTACCAGCTGATTGGGCTCCCATGCAAATATCTCCTTGTTCGCGCGCAAAAACCTCACCAGGGCTTCTTCTTGTTCCGGGTCAAGACTGGCCCCTATGGTAAAGGAGGCTCCCGAAGACCCATCCTCGTCAACTGGCACCTGCTTGGTCTCCGCCTTGTCTTGGGTGAACAACTGCTTCTTCTTGGCGGGAGCGGTCTCCTTGGCCTCGGGCGTGCTGGCGCCGGCCGGCTGCATCGCTGTTGCGGCCTTGAAGGCGAGCCTGCGCGCCGTCACTGCCTCCTTAGTGTCCCCCTTGATGGTGAGGACGCCCTTGCTCCCTGACATCTTCATGAGGTTGTAGGCCGGGTGAGTTGCCTCCATGAACTGAGCAAGAGCCGGGTACCCGAGTATGGCATTGTACGGGAGACAAATGCGAGCGATGTCGAAGTCCACCAGCTCAGTGCGGTAGTTGTCGCACGTGCCGAAGGTGACGGGGAGGCGGATTTTCCCCAGAGAATGGGCAGCTCCACCGCCTACTCCCAAAAAGGCTTGCTGAGGTTGAGCCTCTCGGGCGGCACGTGGAGGAGACTAAAGGCTTCCACAGAGAGCAAGTTGAGGTCGACACCACCATCGATGAGGGTTTTGGTGACGGCCACGTTGCAAATGGTAGGTGTACAGAGCAATGGGAGTATGCCGGAGCCGGTGGTGGAGCCAGGGTGGTCTTCCGAGCCAAAGGTAAGGTCGGCCTCCGGCGAGGCCCAACCCGGCGGAGCCCCCGTGCACTTGGAGGCTGCTCCAATCTGACGGAGAAAAGGCTTGACATGGCGATCTGAAGGCGGCGCTTGGGAGCCACCTAGCAGCGCGGTGATAGCATGGTGCGCTGGCGCTGCATAGCGCGTGGCGAAGAGGTTGCGGAGTTCTTCCCAGGACGCCACCGTGGACCCTGGGAGGTTGAGTAGCCAGATGCGTGGCTCGCCGGCGAGGGCCATGGGGAACCAGTTGGCCATGATCTTGTCGTCGCCTCCAGCTTCAAGGACAGCCTCCTTGTAAGCCAACAGGAACGACGCCGGATCCGCCGCGCCGTCATAACTCGGCAGCATCTCTGGCTTGAACTTGGTCGGCCACTGCACACGCCGTGGGGCGGGAGCCAGGGCTCGGTACCCTGACTCCCTGCGGTTGGTGCCGCCCGCAGAAGGGGATGGAGGCGCACCTGCCATGAGAGTGAGGTACGGCGGAGCGTGGCGCATATTGGCAGAGAGAAGCTCTGGCGCACCCCTACCTGGTCCGCCAAATGTCGTATGTGGGGTTCCGGCAAACCCTTATGGTTCGAACACTGGGGTGCGCGTGAAGTCTTTCCCTCCTTCCGATCTACGCTCAAGCTCGCTAAGATCTTGCGGACGAACTCGCCGAACTCACAACACAGAAAGAGACACGAGGTTTATACTGGTTCGGGCGACCATTGTGGTGTAATAGCCTACTCCAGTGTGGTGGTGGATGGATTGCCTCTTGGGCTGATGATGAACAGTACAAGGGAAGAGCAGCCTCCTGAGGTTGAGGTGTTCTTGTGGCTAGGCTCTCGATCGGATTGGATCAAGCTAAGATGAGATGCCCCTACTGTGGTGGCTAGCACTACTTACATAGGCCCTGGTCCTCTTCCCAAATGTTGAGCGGAAGGGGCCAACAACGGCGGCAAATTTAAAGGGGACTGCTAGTACAAGCTATCTGACAAAGCGGTCTTCGCTGCAAAAAGCAGGATGACGCCATCTTGGGCTCCACGATGACCTCCGCCTTGCCGTCCTCCTGGTCTTGGTCTTGTTGCACCAATATGGCAACCTTTGCACGATGCCTCGGTACTCTTAAATGCGCACTTGCCTCCTTAGCACCAAAGAGGAAATGGGACGCTGACGCACTGGCGCCTCACTTTGGCACCCGCTGGCGCCGTTAAATCATGTCTTACGTCACGAGTGCCTCGTGAGGTTTGCCCCGCCTTGATATCTCTGCTCCTCGTGAGCATTCCTAGCTAGGCCACTCCAGAGGAAGTCTTGTGTCGTCCGCCTCGCGAGGCTTGGACCCTCGCGAAGGTCTTGGATGCCTTGTTGATGAAGATGGGCCATACGGCCCGCTACCTAGCCATGCTGCGGGCCGCAGGCAGGCAAGTCTGGGGACCCCCGTTCCGAGAACGCCGACACAATATAAATTGTAGAAATGATATGGTACAGTAGGAATTGTGTGAGAACAATTATGAAACTTGTCCTTAATAGTACCAAAGTAAATGGTTTACTCTTTATCATACTAACCTATCTCACGAAGTTTGGTTAAGTTTTGTGTGATTGAAGTTTTCAAGCTTTGGGTGAGATATTGATATGAAGAGAATAAGGAGTGGAAAGACCCTAAACTTGGGGATGCCCAAGGCACCCCAAGGTAATATTCAAGGAAGACTCAAGTACCTAAGCTTGGGGATGCCCCGGAAGGCATCCCCTCTTTCGTCTTCAAAACTATTGGTATACCTTACTCGGAGCTATATTTTTATTTGTCACATGATATGTGTTTTGCTTGGAGCATATTTTCAGTTTTACTTGTTGTTTGAATAAAATCATTGGATCTGAAATATTGAATGAAAAAGAATCCTCCCATGGCTAGTTAATTATTTGACTAGTCAGTGTTCTTCACTCATATCTTTTGGACTAGTTTGTCATTTACTCATGTGCTTCACGTATATCCTATGAGTAAACGGTTGGATAAATTGAATGTCATAAATCTGAATTTATATATGTTTCATATGCTTATAACATGGGGAGTAATGACTTAACACATAATAAGTATAGGTAGTAAACTTATTGAAAGTTAGCAAACGTAGAATTGGTCACTTGAACAATTCATGAAAGAATATTGAAGGAAGAGGGATTTCACATATAAATATAGTATCTTGGACATCTTTTGTAATTGTGAGCACTCATTAAAATATGCCATGCTAAAAGGTTGATGTTGGACAAGGAAGACAACATAATGGGTTATGTTTTCTTGTATCTGAAATAAAGTATATTGTCATGGATCGCCCAACATGTTGAGCTTGCCTTTCCCCATCATGCTAGCCAATTTCTTTGCACTAAATAGAGATACTACTTGTGCTTCCAAATACCCTTAAACCCGGTTTTGCCATAAGAGTCCACCATACCTACCTATGGATTGAGTAAGATCCTTCAAGTAAGTTGTCATCGGTGCAAGCAATAAAAATTGCTCTCTAAATATGTATGATTGATTAGTGTGGAGGAAATAAGCTTTATACGATCTTGTGACGTGGAAGAAATAAAAGTGACGGACTGCATAATAAAGGTCCATATCACAAGTGGCAATATAAAGTGACGTTCTTCGCATTAAGATTTTGTGCATCCAACCACGAAAGTGCATGGGAACCTCTGCTTCCCTCTGCGAAGGGCCTATCTTTTACTTTTATCTCTTACCCTTATGCAAGAGTCATGGTGATTTTCACCTTTCCTTTTTACATTTTATCCTTTGGCAAGCACATTGTGTTTGAAAGATTCTGATATATATATCCAATTGGATGTAAGGCATCATGAACTATTATTGTTGACATTACCCTTGAGGTAAAAGGTTGGGAGGCGAATCTATAAGCTCCTATCTTTCTACGTAATACGATTAAAACTTTGAACCCATAAATATCGCGTGAGTGTTAGCAATTGTGAAAGACTAAATGATAGTTGAGTATGTGGAGTTTGCTAAATCAAAGCTCTGACATAGACTCTTCCTGAATATAAGATGAATTGTAATTGTTTGATGACTGATAACACGGTTTGTTAGCTTTCAAGAAAGTTTATGATCTTGTTACTTTATCATGAGAAGTTTTATGAGATGAGCTACTGTTATGACATATAATGATGATAGAAAATGTGTCTGAAATTATCATTGATCAAACATGTGCACCTGCTAGCATTCACACTTCATAAATTATTTCTTTATCATTTACCTACTCGAGGACAAGC
The DNA here is from genome assembly GCA_021605145.1 of Aegilops bicornis. Lineage (NCBI taxonomy): Eukaryota > Viridiplantae > Streptophyta > Magnoliopsida > Poales > Poaceae > Aegilops > Aegilops bicornis. The sequence goes on along the minus strand of CM038674.1, from coordinate 299,088,693 downwards.
AGGAATTAAGCTAGGGGATGCTGATACGTCTCCAACGTATCTATAATTTATGAAGTATTCATGCTATTATATTATCCATCTTAGATGTTTTATATGCATTTATATGCTACTTTATATGATTTTTGGGACTAACCTATTAACCAAGAGCCGGTGCGGTTTACATTTTCTCCTTGTTTTTGAGTTTTGCAGAAAAGGAATACCAAACGGAGTCCAATTGACGTGCCAATTTTTGATGATTTTTTATGGACCAAAAGAAGACCATGGAGCATCGTAGTTGGGACAGAAGAGTCCCGAGCTGCACACGAGGGTGGGGGGCGCACCCACCCCCTGGGCGCGTGGGCCTGCCTCGTGGACAGCTCGGGCACCTCCTTGACGTGAGACCGACGCCAAAAATTCCTATAATACGAAACCTCAGAAAATTAACCTAGATCGGGAGTTCCACCGCCGCAAGCCTCTGTAGCCATGACAAATCAATCTAGGCCCTCTCTGGCACCCTGCCGGAGGGGGCCATCATCATCGGAGGGCATGAAGGAGGATCCCGGAGGGGCCATCATCACCATGAAGGCGAAGGACCAGAGGGGAGAGGCCATGGAGGAGGAAGCACAAGGTGGAGAACCTCTCCTCCTCTCTCTTGGTGGCACCGGAGTGCCATCGAGAGGGGAATCATCGCCGCGGTGATCATCTTCATCACCTTCACCATCACCATCACCATCCTCATCTCTTTTATGCGGTCCACTCTCCCGCACCCTGCTGTAATCCCTACTTGAACATGGTGCTTTATGCTAGATATTATAAGCCAATGATGTGTTGCCATCCTATGATGTTTTGAGTAGATATCTTTTGTCTTTGGGTTGATTGATGATCTAGATTGGTATGAATTGTATGTTTTACTTTGATGTTGTCCTATGGTGCCCTCCGTGTCGCGCAAGCGTGAGGGGTTCCCGTTGTAGGGTGTTGCAATACGTTCATGATTTGCTTATAGTGGGTTGGTGAGTGACTGAAACACAAACCCGAGTAAGGGGTTGTTGCATATGGTAATAAAGAGGACTTGATGCTTTAATGCTATGGTTGGGTTTTACCTTAATGATCTTTAGTAGTTGCGAACGCTTGCTAGAGTTCCAATCATAAGTGCATATGATCCAAGTAGAGAAAGTATGTTAGCTTATGCCTCTCCCTCATATGAAACTGCAATAGTGATCACCGGTCTTGTCAACGGTTACCTAGGACAATTCGGCACACCGATCCACCATTATTCCACACTCGCTATTTATAATATTTAGTAATATATTCTAACTTTATGATAACATCACCCACTTTTATATTCTAGCTCTCCGATATCATACAAAGTTATCCACTTCATACCCACAACGTAGTTTTATTTCTTGTTGCTAGTTGGAAGCAAACGCTCGGTGTACGTAGAGTCATATCAGTGGCAGATAGGGCTTGAGAGAATATTGATCTTACCTTTAGCTCCTTGTGGGTTCGACACTCCATACTTATCCCTTCCACCTTTGGAAATTTCTACGATGATTCCTTGCATTTGGGGATTATCATGCAGTCCGCCAAAAAACGGACTGACCGAAGCCTGCGGTAGCCTTCTTGCAGGCTTTGAGGTGAGTAATGTAATTGTAAGGAGTATATCACAGCGTAGACAGTAGCCCCTGATGCTCTGTTCTGTGTCCGGAAAGGAAAAGCTGAACAGAGGATCAAAAATAATTTTCGCATGAGTCTAACATAAGGTGTCTATGTGTATAAGCAGGCCTCGTTGCGGGCTGCTACCGCTCAAACCGCGGAGGTCTCCGGACTGAAGCAGAAACTGGAGCGGGCTGACGAAGAGTGCGGCCTCGGGAAGAAGCAGCCGGAGGATAGCCAAGGTATGCAGTAAACTGCGATTGTATTGAAGAATAAATGGTTCAAGCTGACTAAAGTGTCATGAGCTTTACTAGGGGCCACGACCGAGGTGGCGGCCCTCAAAAAGGCGTTGGCCGAGGCCGAGGAAAGAGCGGCCAAGGAACATGCCGCACGCGAGAAGCTCGAGGCCAAGGCTAGCAAGATTCAACAAGAGCTCCAGGATACCGTCAAAAAGTACGTGTCCTTGGAGCGTGCCTCTAAGCCACAAGAATCTGAACTTGCTAAGGCCCGCAAGAGCGCGCAAGATGCCCGAGTCGAAGCCCAGAGCACCCTCCAGGAAATCCAGGCGGCCAAGAAGATTGCGGCGGGTAAGGCTGTCACTATGCAAGGCAAGGATGCAAAGGAAGTGGTCCTTGAACTTACCCAAACTTGTGTTTTCCAGGGGCATTTACAGATTTTCCGCGCACCGTATCGGATGTCGCCGAGTTCTACCGGGCCGAAGAAGGGATGTCTACGGAGAAGCTGTTCTGGTCCCAATATCTTGGGCCAGAACATCCGGTGCCCTTTAGCGACCAGTTGAAACAGCTGCTTGAGCTGCACAAGTTGGCCGAGTTAGCCATGAAGGACCCGATAGTCCGGCTGTGGCCTGCCGAGCCCGTGCCCGGTGATACGTCTCCAACATATCTATAATTTTTGATTGCTCCATGCTATATTATCTACTGTTTTGGACCATATTGGGCTTTATTATCCACTTTTATATTAATTTTGGGACTAACCTATTAACCGGAGGCCCAGCCCAGAATTGTTGTTCTTTGCCTATTTCAGAGTTTCGAAGAAACGGAATATCAAACAGAGTCCAAACGGAATGAAACCTTCTGGAATGTGATTTTCTCACCGAACATGATCCAGGAGACTTGGACCCTACGTCAAGCAACCAACAGGGAAGGCACGAGGTAGGGGGCGCGCCCTCCCCACCCCAGCGCGCCCTCCACCCTAATGGGCCCCTGTTGCTCCACCGACGATTTCTTCCTCCTATATATACCTCATGCCCCCGAGCGATCAGATACGGAGCCAAAAACCTAATTCCACCGCCGCAACTTTTTGTATCCACGAGATCCCATCTTGGGGCCTGTTCTAGAGCTTCGCCGGAAGGGGAATCCACCATGCAGGGCTTCTACATCATCATAGCCTCTCCGATGAAGTGTGAGTAGTTTACCTCAGACCTTCGGGTCCATAGTTAGTAGCTAGATGGCTTCTTCTCTCTTTTTGGATCTCAACCCCCTCTCTCTCGTGGAGATCTATTCGATGTAATCTTCTTTTTGCGGTGTGTTTGTTGAGATCGATGAATTGTGGGTTTATGATCAAGATTATCTATGAGCAATATTTGAATCTTTTCTGAATTCTTTATGTATGATTTGTTATCTTTGCATGTCTCTTCGAATTATCCGTTTGGTTTGGCCAACTAGATTGGTAGTCCTTGCAATGGGAGAAGTGCTTAGCTTTGGGTTCAATCTTGCGGTGTCCTTTCCCGGTGACAGAAGGGGCAGCAAGGCACGTATTGTATTGTTGCCATCGAGGATAACAAGATGGTTTTTTTTATCATATTACATGAATTTATCCCTCTACATCATATCATCTTGCTTAAGGCGTTACACTGTTTTCATTAACTTAATACTCTAGATGCATGCTGGATAGCGGTCGATGAGTGGAGTAATAGTAGTAGATGCAGGCAGGAGTCAGTCTACTTGTCTCGGACGTGATGCCTATATACATGATCATACCTAGATACCCTCATAACTATGCTCAATTACATCAATTGCTCAACGATGAATTCGTTCACCCACCGTAAAATACTAATGCTCTTGAGAGAAGTCACTAGTGAAATCTATGGCCCCCAGGTCCATTCTCTATCATATCAATCTTCCATCACTTTATTATTGCTTTGCTTTTTACTTTGCTTTTTATTTTACTTTGCATCTTTATACCAAAAATACCAAAAATATTATCTATCATCTCTATCAGATCTCGCTATCGTAAGTGACCGTGAAGGGATTGACAACCCCTAATCGTGTTGGTTGCGTTGAGCTATTTGTTTTGTGTAGGTACGAGGGACTTGCGCGTGGCCTCCTACTGGATTGATACCTTGGTTCTCAAAACCCGAGGGAAATATTTATGCTACTCTGCTGCATTATCCTCTCCTCTTCGGGGAAATCCAACGCAAGCTCAAGAGGTAGCAAGAACAATTTCTGGCGCCCGTTCTTGCGGGAGTCTACATAAAGTCAACATACCAAGTACCCATCACAATCCCTTGTCTCTCGCATTACATTATTTGCCATTTGCCTCTCGTTTTCCTCTCCCCCACTTCACCCTTGCCGTTTTATTCGCCCTCTCTTTTTCACTCGTCCTTCTATTTGCTCGTGTTACCGTGTGCCTTATATTTGGTTGCATCTTTGCTTGCTAAAAATCTATTGATATGGATCCACTTAAAGTGTTCTACTTGGACCATCTTCGATCCTCATGCGCTCGTGCTGAAACCCCAACTAGCCTAGTTGATGGGAAATATTTAGATGAGCATGCTCATTTTGTGCGTCATTGTTTGTCTGAAAAGGGGAAGCTCTTATGGTATCATACAAATAGTTTGTTATTCTATGCTTGGAATCTTTGTGAAATTTGTGATTTTACTTGTTGCTCTAAGAACCCTAAAAACACCTTCCTTACCTATGTGAGTTCAATGATAATGAAATCTTATCTTCTTATGCAAAGGGTGTTTATAGTTACTATGATATCGAACAAATTGAAGAATTTTTCATTTTTAAGGGTGCTCACGATGTTGCTTCTTTGATTGAAAAGTATGATTTTACTCTCAACAAATCTGAAAATTCCGTCATACTTAAATATTGCAATGAAAACCTTGCTCACAATGTCTATGTCGAAGAATTTGTTGAAAGAATGACCGTTGCTTTGGAAGAAAATAATGATATGCATGAATCTATAGATAATGATGATTCCGATGATTTGGTTGAAATATCCCTTGATGAACATGATGCTTGCTATTCTTGTGGCCATGATGCCAATATTTATGAAGACGAATTTTCTATAGTTCCTTATGTTAAAAATGAGATCGTTGCTATTGCACCCATGCTTGATAATTCCTTTGATGAAAAACATGATTGCAATTATTTTACTATAAATTCTCTTTATGTCAATTGTGCTAATAATATGCAAAACCCTAAGCTTGGGGATGCTAGTTTTGCTATGTCCACTATTTGTTGCAATGATCATGATTGGGGTGATTTTTCTTATCATCTTGAAAATTTATTTAATCCCCATGATGAATATGAGATTGATAATATTGTTTGCAATAATATTGGAAGTGGGTTTGTAAGATTGTCAACTTTAGATCCCACATATTTGGAGAATATTCAATCTTATGAAATTTTTGATAAAAGTGGGTTTGGAGAGGTCATGACTTTAGTTAATGTTAATCCCACTATTTTGGAAGAGTGTCAACTTTGCATGCATGTGGATCGTGTTAAGAATATGTCTTGTGACAGCTATATTGTTGAATTTTCTTATAATCCTACATGTAATTATTATGAGAGAGGAAAATATGGTTGGAGAAATTTTCATGTTACTAAATTACCTCTCGTTATGTTGAGATTGCTATTGTTACTTTCTGCTTCCTTGCATATGTTAGTTTTTGCTTGCCTTGATAATTTGTTTGCCTATAAGATGCCTATGCATAGGAAGTATTTTAGACTTAGATGTGTTTGTCACGTGTTTTATGATGCTCTCTTTGTGCTTCAATTCTTGTGAGCATCATTGAAATCTCAATGCCTAGCTAAAAAGGCTTTAAAGAAAAGCGCTTGTTGGGAGATAACCCAATATTTTTCCTTTCTGTTATTCAATAAATAATCCATCTACCTTCTGTTTAGATGTGGTTTTATGTTTTAATTAGTGTTTGTGCCAAGTTAAACCTATAGGATCTTCTTGGATGATAGTTATTTGATCTTGCTGTAATTTCCAGAAACTTTCGGTTCACGAAAAAATTTGTTAAAAATCACCAGAACGTGATAAAATAGTGATTCCAATTGCTTATGATCAATAAACAAATTTCCTAGGTCTTCCTATTTTGGCTGAAATTTTGGAGTTCCAGAAGTTTGCGTTTGTTACAGATTACTACAAACTGTTCTGTTTTTGACAGATTCTGTTTTTCATGTGTTGTTTGCTTATTTTGATGAATCTATGGCTAGTAAAATAGTTTATAATCCATAGAGAAGTTGGAATACAGTAGGTTTAACACCAATATAAATAAAGAATGAGTTCATTACAGTACCTTGAAGTGGTCTTTTGCTTTCTTTCGCTAACGGAGCTCACGAGATTCCTGTTGAGTTTTCTGTTGTGAAGTTTTCAAGTTTTGGGTGATTTTTTTTATGGATTATGGAACAAGGAGTGGCAAGAGCCTAAGCTTGGGGATGCCCATGGAACCCACAAGATAATCTAAGGACACCAAAAATTCGAAGCTTGGGGATTTCCCCGGAAGGCATCCCCTCTTTCGTCCACTTCCATCGGTAACTTTACTTGGAGCTATATTTTTATTCACCACATAATATGTGTTTTGCTTGGAGCGTCTTGTATTATTTGCGTCTTTGCTTTTTAGTTTACCACAATCATCCTTGCTGTACACACCTTTTGAGAGAGCCATACATGAATTGGAATTTGTTAGAATACTCTATGTGCTTCACTTATATCTTTTGAGCTATATAGTTTTGCTCTAGTGCTTCACTTATATCTTTTAGAGCACGGTGGTGGATTTATTTTATAGAAACCATTGATCTCTCATGTTTCACTTAGATCATTTTGAGAGTCTTAAATAGCATGGTAATTTGCTTAATAATAATAATATTCTTGGTATTCATGATTTGTAAAACTTTCTTTTGAGTGCGTTGAATACTAAGAAAAGTTTGATGCTTGATAATTGTTTTGAGATATGGAGGTAGTAATATTAGATTCATGCTAGTTGAGTAGTTGTGAATTTGAGAAATACTTGTGTTAAAGTCTGTGATTCTCGTAGCATGCACGTATGGTGAACCGTTATGTGATGAAGTCGGAGCATGATTTGTTTATTGATTGTCTTCCTTATGACTGGCGGTCGGAGAAGAGCGATGGTCTTTTCCTACCAATCTATCCCTCTAGGAGCATGCGCGTAATACTTTGCTTTGATAACTTGTAGATTTTTGCAATAAGTATATGAGTTCTTTATGACTAATGTTGATTCCATGGATTATACACACTTTTCTCACCCTTCCACCATTGCTAGCCTTTCTAATCTGCACTTTTACGCGGTATCATACACCCACCATATACCTTCCTCAAAACAGCCACCATACCTAACTATTATGGCATTTCCATAGCCATTCCGAGACATATTGCCATGCAACTTTCCACTGTTCCGTTTATTATGACACGCTCCATCATTGTCATATTGCCTAGCATGATCATGTAGTTGACATCGTATTTGTGGCAAAGCCACCATTCATAATTCTTTCATACATGTCACTCATGAATCATTGCATATTCCGGTACACCGCCGGAGGCATACACATAGAGTCATATTTTATTCTAAGTATCGAGTTGTAATTGTTGAGTTGTAAGTAAATAAAAGTGTGATGATCATCATTTTTAGAGCATTGTCCCAAGTGAGGAAAGGATGATGGAGACTATGATTCCCCCATAAGTCGGGATGAGACTCCGGACGAAAAATAAATAAAAAAAAGGGGAAGAAAAGAGGAAAAAGAAGAAGATAAAAGGCCCAAATAAAAAAATAGAGAAAAAGAGAGAAGGGACAATGTTACTATCCTTTTACCACACTTGTGCTTCAAAGTAGCACCATGATCTTCATGATAGAGAGTCTCTCATTTTGTCACCTTCATATACTAGTGGGAATTTTTAATTATAGAACTTGGCTTGTATATTTCAATGATGGGCTTCCTCAAATTGCCCTAGGTCTTCGTGAGCAAGCGAGTTGGATGCACACCCACTTAGTTTCTTTTGTTGAGCTTTCATATACTTATAGCTCTAGTGCATCCGTTGCATGACAATCTCTACTCACTCACATTGATATCTATTGATGGGCATCTCCATAGCCAGTTGATATGCCTAGTTGATGTGAGACTATCTTCTCCCTTTTTTTTCTTCTCCACAACCACCATTCTATTCCACATATAGTGCTATATCCATGGCTCACGCTCATGTATTGCGTGAAGATTGAAAAGTTTTGAGAATGTCAAAAGTGTGAAACAATTGCTTGGCTTGTCATCGGGGTTGTGCATGATTTAAATACTTTGTGTGTTGAAGACAGAGCATAGCCAGACTATATGATTTTGTAGGGATAACTTTCTTTCGCCATGTTATTTTGAGAAGACATGATTGCTTTGTTAGTATGCTTGAAGTATTATTATTTTTATGTCAATATTAAACTTTTGTCTTGAATCTTCGAATCTGAATATTCATACCACAATTAAGAAGAATTACATTGAAATTATGCCAAGTAGCACTCCGCATCAAAAATAATCTTTTTATCATTTACCTACTCGAGGACGAGCAGGAATTAAGCTTGGGGATGCCTGATACGTCTCCAACGTATCTATATTTTGTGATTGCTCCATGCTATATTATCTACTATTTGGACCATATTGGGCTTTATTATCCACTTTTATATTATTTTTGGGACTAACCTATTAACCGGAGGCCCAGCCCAGAATTGTTGTTTTTTGCCAATTTCAGAGTTTCGAAGAAACGGAATATCAAAAGGAGTCCAAACGGAATGAAACCTTCGGGAACGTGATTTTCTCACCGAACATGATCCAGGAGACTTGGACCCTACGTCAAGCAACCAACAGGGAAGGCACGAGGTAGGGGGGCGCGCCCTCCACCCCAGGCGCGCCCTCCACCCTCGTGGGCCCCCTGTTGCTCCACCGACGTGCTTCTTCCTCCTATATATACATACGTACTCCCGAACGATCAGATACGGAGCCAAAAACCTAATTCCACTGCCGCAACTTTCTGTATTCACGAGATCCCATCTTGGGGCCTGTTCCGGAGCTCCACCGGAAGGGGAATCCACCACGGAGGGCTTCTACATCATCATAGCCTCTCCGATGAAGTGTGAGTAGTTTACCTCAGACCTTCAGGTCCATAGTTAGTAGCTAGATGGCTTCTTCTCGCTTTTTGGATCTCAATACAATATTCTCCCACTCTCTGTGGAGATCTATTCGATGTAATCTTATTTTTGTGGTGTGTTTGTTGAGATTGATGAATTGTGGGTTTATGATCAAGATTATCTATGAGCAATAATTGAATCTTTTCTGAATTCTTTTATGTACGATTGGTTAACTTTGCAAGTCTCTTCGAATTATCCGTTTGGTTTGGCAAACTAGATTGGTAGTTATTGCAATGAGAGAAGTGCTTAGCTTTAGGTTCCTTTCAGTTTTTATAATATTGCATGAATTTATCATCTTGCGGTGTCATTTCCAAGTGACAGAAGGGGCAGCAAGGCACATATTGTATTGTTGCCATCGAGGATAACAAGATGGAGTTTTTATCATATTGCATGAATTTATCCCTTTACATCATGTCATCTTGCTTAAGGCGTTACTCTGTTTTCATTACTTTAATACTCTAGATGCATGCTGGATAGCGGTCGATGAGTGGAGTAATAGTAGTAGATGCAGGTAGGAGTCGGTCTACTTGACTTGGACGTGATGCCTATATACAAGATCATACCTAGATACTCTCATAACTATACTCAATTCTGTCAATTGCTCAACAGTAATTCGTTCACCCATCGTAAAATACTTAAGCTCTTGAGAGAAGTCACTAGTGAAATCTATGGCCCCCGGGTTTATTCTCTATCATATCAATCTTCCATCACTTTATTATTGCTTTGATTTTTTACTTTGCTTTTTATTTTACTTTGCATCTTTATACCAAAAATACCAAAAATATTATCTATCATCTCTATCAGATCTCACTCTCGTAAGTGACCGTGAAGGGATTGACAACCCCTAATCGCATTGGTTGCGTTGAGCTATTTGTTTTGTGTAGGTACGAGGGACTTGCGCTTGGCCTCCTACTGGATTGATACCTTGGTTCTCAAAAACTGAGGGAAATACTTACGCTACTCTGCTGCATTATCCTCTCCTCTTCGGGGAAATCCAACGCAAGCTCAAGAGGTAGCACCCGGCAGCTACTTCGGACTTGTAAATCGGCTTGTGAGTGCTTGTCCACGGCTTGAAGTCGTGAAGCGGTCGGTCTGCATTGAGGGTGCGCGGATGGCATTCTCGCGTGTCAAGACGCACTGGGCGAAGGTTGATGACCAAAGGGCCACCTGAGGGCAAGGAGCATCGGCGACCCGAGCTGTATTTCGACGGTGTCCTGGAGGGATCCTGCCTTGTGGCAGAGCAATGTGCGAAGGACGTGATATTCCCGTGAAAACATTTGGGTTGTCTTGTAATATGAAACAAGATTGGTATGTAATATGATGCTTGTGATTAAATTTTTACCTCCTGTGCGGCCGTTTATTAACATCTAAGGGTTGACCAGTCGTCGGCTTCTGCCCCCACGTAGATAGTATGGGGGTGTTCGGTATAAATCTAAACGCTCTTTACTCCACATTATGGTCCTTAAAGGAGGTGTTTAGCGCAACGAACAAGGCAATCAGACTATACGGCCTTTATTACCCTCACTTAGCCATAGGAGTTTGACCATGAAAATTTCAGCGAAGCCCCTGTTGTTCGGAAGGCCGAACTAGGGGCGATATAAACGCCTAATCGAAAAAAACCGATTCCTAGCATGAAGTGAAAAAATCTCTAGGTATTTGCGACCTCTCGAACAGCTGACCAGCTCTCGCCTCATCATGAGAGTCAGCTTTCGGCTTTCTCTACTGAGGTGCTCATCCGTACGAACCGGGACACAATCGCAGTAGTTCTCCCTTTACTACCCTAGCCGATATAGCAGAACGTAAGGTAGCAAACACAGGAGCCGGGCAACCCAACTATTGACCAAAGACATGAGTCGGAGCCAGTGCATATAATGCTATAAGTTCGGGGTGCCAAACTGTACTGTTAAAGTCTTCGGACTTTTGTTGCCGTAATGCGGGGCGCGATGAAGCCCCTGGCGTAGTAATACGTACCAGAATGTACGCGTGCAATGAGTAATAAATACAGAGGAAGAAAGGGGAAGATTAAGTAAAAACTGACGCTACCCTTTATTTTTACAATGTGATTAATACGTCGAGACGTATTTGTACGTGCAGTATGATGAGCAAAAAAGGCTATTTAACATGCCAAGACCAAGTGCGAGCTGCGTGCGGGTATGTAAAACAGGTATAGCAATCGTTAACGGAAGCTTCCTGGGGCTTCCTTGTGCGCCAAAGCTCCTTGCCTCATTGGTGTGTCTGACAGACGGGTTGTCAGAAGAAATCTCGAAAAGAGAGAATTGACCTGAAATGGAAAAGAAAAGGTATGCGAATCCTGGGGTCGGTCGAGCCGCACTGTGGATCGCGAGCTAGCTATGCCTCCGTCCATATTTTTTTGGGCGCGTAATTATGCACGTGTGGGACGGAGGCCGAATTGCTAATCAAGCTCTTTACGAGCCGAGCTATCCTGTTGTAGTGTATTCCGGACCTTCTTAATGATGTCCGGGCGCTCGGCAACCGGATTATAATTCTGCTTGAGAAGGTCATTCTATACCTCTGCTGCTGGGGCGGCTGTGTGCTCCTCAGTATAGAGGGAGCGTTCGGTGTTTCCATTAACTGTTATGATGCCGCGTGGACCGGGCATCTTGAGCTTGAGATAAGCGTAGTGTGGCACTGCGTTGAATCTAGCAAACGCGGTTCGTCCGAACAGTGCGTGGTAGCCGCTGCGGAAGGGGACGATATCGAAGATTAACTCCTCGCTTCGGAAGTTGTCCGGAGAACCGAAGACCACCTCCAGCGTGACTGAGCCCGTACAACGGGCCTCTACGCCTGGTATGACTCCTTTAAAGGTAGTCCTTGTGGGTTTGATTCGTGAGGGATTAATGCCCATCTTCCGCCTTGTATCCTGATATAGCAGGTTGAGGCTGCTACCACCGTCCATTAGGGCTCGTATTAGGTGAAATCAGTCGATGATTGGGTCAAGGACCAGTGCGGCCGATCCACCATGACGGATACTAGTTGGGTGGTCTCGTTGATCAAAGGTGATCGGAAATGACGACCACAGATTGAATTTTCGGGCGACTGGCTCTGCCGCGTAGACGTCCCTGAGTGCGCCCTTGTGCTCCCTTTTGGTTATGTGTGTAGCATATATCATGTTCACCATTTTGACTTGAGGGGGAAATTTCTTCTGCCGCCCGGTGTTCGGCTGCAAGGGCTCTTCGTCGTCGTCGTCGCTTTGTGATCTCGTTTCCTTGTTCTCGGTATTTGACTTGCTGGCTTACTTGAAAACCCAGCAATCTTTGTTGGTATGATTGACTTGTTTGCCTGGGATGCCATGTATCTGGCACGGACGATTGAGTATGCGGTCCAAGCTGTTTGGTCCCTCGTTGTTCCTTTTATAGGGTTTCTTTCGCTGGCCAGGCTTGGAGCCACTAAATCCAGCGTGAACTACAGTGTCATCGGTGTTATCTCCATTACTTCGGCGTTTGTGTCTATTGCGCCGGGTCTTGCCGGTGCTGTTCTTGGCCTCAGAGGGGCCTACCTCGCTGGCTGTGTTTTTGCTACGAGCCAACCAACTGTCCTCACCCGCGCAAAAGCGGGTCATGAGTGCTGTGAGGGCTGCCATGGATTTCGGCTTTTCTTGGCCGAGGTGGCGGGCGAGACATTTGTCATGGATGCTGTGTTTGAAGGCTTCTAGGGCTTCGGCATCCGGATAGTCAACGATCTGGTTCTTTTTGGTTAGGAACCTAGTCCAGAATTTTCTGGCTGATTCTCCGGGTTGTTGGACTATATGACTTAAGTCATCGGCATCTGGTGGCCGGACATAGGTACCTTGGAAGTAGTCAAGAAAAGCTTCTTCCAAGTCCTCCCAGTTGCCGATAGAATTTTCAGGCATGCTATTTAGCCAGTGTCTAGCTGGCCCTTTTAATTTTAGTGGGAGGTATTTGATGGCATGGAGGTCATCTCCTCGGGCCATATGGATGTGGAGAATAAAATCTTCGATCCACACTGCGGGATCGGTTGTTCCGTCGTATGATTCAATATTGACGGGCTTGAACCCCTCGAGTAATTCGTGATATAGTACTTTGTCTGTGAAGCAGAGAGGGTGTGCGGCGCCTCTATATCGGGCCGCGTCACGGCGCCCCTCCGATGAAGTCCGTCTGCGATTATCGGCCCAGGCGTGACTAGGTTTGTCACGTCCGAATAGGTAGCCGCCATCCCGAGTCGGGAAGCATCCTCGCGATCCGTAGATTGATCTGGTGTGTCCTGCTCTACTGTCCAGATCCTGCCGAAGGTCGTATGTATGGTCCCGAGCTGTTTTGTCCCTGTTTTTACGAGGCGGTGGGGCGGGCTGTTGTTCGGCCTGAATTGCCATTTTATCCCGACCACGGGGTGGTCGGTCCGCGGCACTATCCCGACCACGTGGTGGTCGTTCTGCATAACGCGAGGGAGGTATGGGATCTGGTGCCTCCTCATCGAACTGAGGTAGCAGTCTGCGCTTTGGGTAACTCTTGGCTGGGCGCTTGGGGCCGTATTCTTCAGCTGCCAGGACATCGGTCCATCTGTCAATTAGTAGGTCTTGATCGACTTGGAGCTGGTGCTGCTTTTTCTTGAGGCTTCTTGCAGTAGCTATTAGCTGGCGCTTTAAGCGCTCCTGCTCAAGGGTTGCCTCAGGCACGATGAAATCCTCAATGTCGAGTCCATGTCAACTGGATCTCAGATGGTTTATTCGCAACTGGATCTTCTTTGTCATCGTCGCTAGCATTTTTAGGTGTGTCAACCATGTACACATCGTACAAAGAGGTGGCCGTCCAACGTCCAGTGAATGGCGGGTCTTGGCCTTGCTCCTTGTCGGCATCGTCGTCCATACCGTCAATGTCTTCAGAGCCATAATCAAGTACATATGTTAAGTCATCGACAGCGGCTATGAAGTGGGTGGCTGGTGGGAGGCAAAATTCCCCATCATTAGCCTCTAGCTCGAACCGAACATAGCTCGGCTGTGAGTCCTTCTCCAAGGACAAATTCTTTAAAGAGTTTAGCACATCACTCAAAGGTGAGTGTTGGAAGATGTTTGCGGCGCTGAATTCAAAAATTGATAACCGATCCAGCTCGGTGTTCGCAGGCGTACATGGTCTGGAACTTATAGCCGGAGACGAGTCCGGAGTTCCGTTGACGCAAATATTGCAGGGTGTCGAGTCCGTGTGCGGGTCCACCGCCGCGGACTCTGGCCTCAGATGGCACGATCTGCTCCGGTTCTAAGGTCGTTGTAGCAACATGAACCATCTCTTGGATGTGATCCGATGAACGATCGTCGCGAGGGGGAGCGATCGTCGCGGTCTCGCATCCGTCAAAGATTAGGTCTCCGCGGACGTCCGCGACATAGTTCAAGCTTCCGAATCTGACTTGATGGCCAGGGGCGTAGCTATTGATCTGCTCCAGATTGCCAAGCGAGTTGGCCCGCAGTATGAAGCCGCCGAACACGAAGATCTGTCCGGGGAGGAAGTTTTCTCCTTGGACGGCGTCACTATCGATGATTGAACGGGCCGTCGAACCTTTCGTCGACGGCACAGTGGAACTCTCAATGAAAGCACCAATGTCGGTGTCAAAACCGGCGGATCTCGGGTTGGGGGTCCCGAACTGTGCGTCTAGGATCGATGGTTACAGGAGACAGGGGACATGATGTTTACACAGGTTCGGGCCCTCTCTATGGAGGTAATAGCCTACTTCCTGCTTGATTGATCTTGATGAATATGAGTATTACAAGAGTTGATCTACCACGAGATCGTAATGGCTAAACCCTAGAAGTCTAGTCTGTATGACTATGGTAATGAATATCCTTTCCGGACTACACCCTCCGGTTTATATAGACACTGGAGGGATCTAGGGTTACATAGAGTCGGTTACATAAGAAGGAATCTTCATAGCTAGTCACCAAGCTTGCCTTCCACGCCAATGAGAGTCCAATCTAGACACGGGTATAGTCTTCGGCCTTCATGTCTTCACAGCCCATCAGTCCGGCCCATAGATAACAGGCCGGACGCTCGAGGACCCCTTAGTCAAGGACTCCCTCAACCCTGGCCAGGCTGCTCAGTATCAAGGGAAACCCGCCAGAGGCCGTTAGAAGAAGGATTGCAATGACGAGACTGATGAAGGAGATGATGAGGAAACCAGCGAGCATGAGTTCCAGAAAGCCACTGACGCCCTATGCATTGACAGGGGTGCATCCTTGCACTCCTCTCACCGCCAACTTAAATAGTACACGCGTGAGGTCAATGTCGTGGAGCCAGCGGCAGATTCTTGGAAGCCGCTCAAGTGGTCCCTCACGCCCATCATCTTTGATGAGGAGGATCACCCTGATTGCACCACCGCGGTAGGGTGTTTGCCGTTGTTAGTCTCACCAATGATCCACAACCTCAAGGTTACAAAGATGTTGGTTGATGGCGGGGCCGGGTTGAATATGATTTCTCCCAAGGTCATCAGCAAACTCCAGATAATAGATGAAGACCTCAAGGTTACAGGTACATTGAAGGGATCAACCACGGCAGGAGTCATCCTAAGGGGAAGATCACACTATCGGTAACATTCAGGGAGAGAGATAAACTATTGGACTGAGAAGATCATGTTTGATGTGGTTGACCTCCCCCTGCCGTACAATGGGATCATCGGTTGTTGACGTTTTCGGAATGGGGGTCCCCAGACTTGCCTGCCTGCGGCCCATGGCGTGGCTCCACTCGCAGCCTAGTGTGGCCCATCTTCACCAACAAACACTCAAGACCCTCACGAGGGGCCAAGCCTCGCGAGGCGGACGACACAAGACCTCCTCGCGGGTAGTTTCACCAGGCTGACTCACGAGGGCCGGAGAGATCAAGGCAAGGAGAACCTCACGAGGTTCCAATGACGTAAGCCATGACGACCGAGACTAGGCGGGCGCCAGCGCGCACAGTGTCGTCCTCGTTTCCTCTTTGGTGCTAAGGAGGCAAGCGCAAGCGAGGAGTACCGAGGCATCAGGCAAAGGTTTCCATATCGGTGCAACAAGACCAAGACCAGCAGGACGGCAGTTAGCTGTGTCTGACACTTTTCTAGCTCTTGAGACAACAGGTTGTTCTTCTGCGTGAGCACCTGGTTATACTATGATCCTTAAATCAGTTGTATTAACTTCTTCAAGCCTTGGGGGCTACTGGTATATAATTATCATATTTGGACATTGTAAATTTACCCGCATATCTTTTAAATGCTGATTTGTGGCTCTGTTAAGCCCATCTAGAGCAGCTCGGATGTATGCGTCAGCCAAACTGAAGGCATTGAATGCCTCTTTGGTAAAGCTGGGGTCCCGTAGCACGGCCCTCCGGTGCCGATGGTTCATGGCGCTCTCCACTTAAGAGTTTGTGATGGATACATCACAGATCAGCCCCTGTCTTTGCAGCAGGATCTGGATCCCGGCTGTTGGGAGTATGACCGGCCGGACCCCCGGACATAGTCCGGCGAACTCTTTTCCTGATACAGGACAAACGAAAAAGTCACAGTTGGATGCGACTGCCAAGGGGCATATTTACAAATCAATACCTCTTCGATGAAGGCTCGGCCATGTCTTTATTTGCCTTCCCCTTCGAAGGCTTGCCCGGCGTAGGGGCTGCTCTCTTTGGAGTTGCCTCTTGGGTAGCATGGCGCGCCAAACGCCTCCCCTTTTAAGCACGCGACAGTGCGGTGGGTGAGGCAGAACAAGGGAACTCTTTCGAAGGAGATGTCTCCTGATTACTAATGTGTGAAGCAGGGAGAAGACCGGGATAATCGGCGGTGATAGCCACTTCCGTACCGTCATAGCTCGCCTGGTAAAACACCCCATCCTCGAGCACCACGAATATATCCGGATCCTCTTCGAATTCGGGGTCAAGGTCCCGATTGTGGCCCTTTGGCTGTGGGGCAGGGCTGTGAAGCCCCTCGGAGATATTTCGCCATTCCTGTTATAATTGGACGGATTAATATTTATTGAAAGTGGCTCAGGGGGTGGAGTGAGTAGAGCAGAGGGGTTGGGACATACCCAGCTAGGAGGATTGTACATGGAAAATCCATCTCCGTGCTTGATACAAAATTCCTCTTCCTCCCCTTTGAACAGTTCGACCAATATTTTTGCCAGAGCGGAGGGGGTGTCCAGACCCTTCCGGCCATAGCGGGAGGCGTTATCCTCCCCATTGTAGTTCCACATGGGAAGCCCTCTGTATTGGAGTGGCTGAACCCCCGTACTATGGAAGTCGCCATTACCTCGACTATTGATAATCCGGACTGGGCGAGTGTCTTTATCTTGCTGATGAGTTGACGAACTTCCGCACTATCTTCATCCTCGAGACTCCGGGGGCACCAGCTATGGCGTTTCTTCAATGGAACGTTTGTGAACTCGGGAATACCCCTCCGAACTGGGTCAGGAAGTGTGACGTCCTCGATATAGAACCGTTCGGAAGGCCATTCTTCGAATGCTTTCTTTGGTGTGCCGGACAGATATCCGGCCTCGGCAGTGCGCCATACCTCGGCTCTACCCAATTCAAATATAGATCCCTCGCGGTTACACAGGACGAGACCGAATAGCTTTCTCCACAATTCAAAATGGGCCTCACAAACCAGGAACAGCTCACAAAGAACAACGTAACCCGCGCTTGTTCAGAGCAGAAATATAGCGCATATTCTTCATCAGACCAAGGATATCCATGTTCGCAGTGATGGAAGAGGTGAAATCCAATCATTGAATCCTGTCCTGCACCTCCAATGTAGGTCCACCCTGTCAATACATTCACATGCAAACCACTAGTATTACTATCTAATGACAGTACAAAAAGAGTAGCAAGATAGCAGCAAACCATGTACCTTCTTAATGAACAGCTCATAGTTCCACCAATTGGATATAAATATTTGGAAGAAAACATGCTCCTAATGTTGAACTGGTTGGACTTTTTGTGCAGTTCCACCAAAATCGAGCATCCCTGTTTGCATAGATATTGAAAGTGTGATTACTATAAAAGTGGCACTAGTTGAAGCATAGACTCACAAATATAAGCATTCCAATTTCTTAATGGGAAAAGGTAGCAAGACTGTTTCTAACCAATTGTTTGAAGGAATAAATAAGGCAATGGCTTTGATGTCAGAAAGGCATATATAGTTCTTTCTGAAAGAATGATCCATTCCTGACCTTTCCTCTTCTTCTAAGCATATTTTGTGCAGTTCAACTAAAATAAAATGCCATCACCGCCTTGACAATTCAGTGACACTATAGAAAAGGAAATGACTTAACATTACATCATGATGTCAGGTATGTAGTCGACACGCATTAGGGACAAACTTACAGACCTCCTCCGATAAGATAATGAACATTAATTTTAACAAAGGTGTGACTAGCTTTACCGGGATAATTTGAGTGAACTATACACCCTCTATTCCTTAATATAAGACATTGTCGCGGTTCAGTTTAAAGTACCCAAATGTCTAGTATTTAAAAAACAGGTGGTAGTTTTCTTGAGCACATATCTGGTAAAGCTTGCCACACTTTATTTATGTCCGTACACTAATGCAACACCATATAGAGTAGTTATTTTATATACACTCTACAAATATACACTCCAGTGGCTAGTGCAACAGTAGAGTAGTTATTTTATTACAGGGTACAGTACAATGGTTTTACTGAATAGATTTCAATAAACTCTAGCACTGGAAGATTTCTATAAGAATTAACAATACAAAATGTAAATATAACACGTTTCAGCATTGGTATACTAGTTGTGCATGATCATTAAACCAAATACAAAAGTCTGAAGGTAAGTAGCATTATTAACTAATGACAGTATCAAAAAATTGCAAACCATGTACCTCCAAGGTAAATATCATTTCGAACTCGAGGGGCCTTAAAAATTGCTATCCCAATCTTGATAATCGATCAAACATAAAAACTTGATCGAACGAATCAAGAGAACAGCCGGAGGAGGAGGTGCCCACTCTTGACCTTTGCTCTTGTCTTCATAATTTTTTGTGCAGTTTAACCAAAATAAAATTACATCAGTGCCTTGGCATTTTGGTGACACTGTAAAAAAATTTAACTTATCTCATGAAAGTGAGGTATGTAATCTATAAGCATTTACAGTGCAAAAATATGAAGGTAGTAACAAGTTTCATCGTTGGTATACTGGCTGTGCAACAGCATGACAATGCCTTAGCTGAAAAAATCTTTAATACATCCACAATCAACAGCTAACCCTGAAATAATCCAGTGACATTAAATGGCATTGCTTAAATTTATCGGTGGCATTAGACTGAGTGCGGAATTAGTTAAATCTGGCATCACTTTAGCAGTAGCATTGCTTGACTTGACTGCTGGCTTTATACTAACAGCAAAAAAGTGACAATAAGAGCATGGGATGCCCATTATGACAGTGGGCGCACTAGTACGATGTACCTCCACGGATGCATAGAGTGGTGAGGGAGGTATGGTTGCCTAGAGCAACAAATATCCAGGCAGCATGTGTGGATTACGTCCCATTTTTGTTATGTTTAGCCACCTTTTTCCGATGTGAGGACAACAAACCGATCGACCTGGTCATTCTCTATTGCGTTGTCATGCCTTTCTACCCTTCTTCAACCAAGAGACATGAGACTCGTTCCTTAGCTACTGATTTTCCCCTTTTCAACCTAGATGCGGGTTCGATGCCTACTCTCTTGGACAGTACAGTCTCCTTTCCTTTCCTTATTCAACCCAGACATGGATTAGTCTGCATGAAGTAGGGTTTCCTTTAATAGTGCAAATTAAGGTTTTCGTCTGCGTGACCAGCAGAGCAGAGGATAGAAAATTGGGAAGATGGTGGAGTGGAAAAAGATCCACATGCAGCGACGTGGCAGATGAGGCAATAGAACAAGGGTATGGTTTGAAAAGAGGTAGCATACCTGAGGGTCAGCGGGAAGTGGCTTCGCTTGTGGTCGTCGTCCTCCACATGCACTACGGCAGCGAGCTTGGGGACGGAGGTCATCCCGCACGGGCGCTAGGTCTGAGAGGACGGCCTTGTTGTCAGTGCGTGACCTCGCTCGCCGACGACGAGTGCATCAATGCTGCATCTCGTTTTCTTCCCCGGTGGATCTGTGACCACCAGTGAGGATGGAGAGAGAGGCCGTCTTTTTTAGATCTGGAGATTGGGTGATAGCGTGAGAAGCAAGTGGGCAGCCCTTAGCAAGAAAGCTCTGCGGCTCCAGCCTATATATCTTTTTTATACTGCTAGTACTAGAGGTGGAGTAGTGGTAGAGTAGTTTATATTTTCTCTGCAAATAGTACCAGTTAGTCGTGCTTCAAAACTGAACGGCACACCATTAAAAAAAATAAAGTCTAGAAATAATACGGCACTTCGGGCCAACGCGGCCAGATCGCATTTTGCACGAGAAATTACACACCATGTTTCGTTGACATGTCGTCCCGTTCCAACATGTCAGTGAGACGACGGCGAGTCCTTTTGTACAATTTTTGAAAGGACGTGTAGGTCGGGGTGCCTCTTCGTATACCGTTGCAAACTGGCAACCGTCCACCGACTCTTCACCCTTCCCTCTCGATTTGGAACTGTTGTCGCATGCTCTTCCTCCCTCCTCCATTTGCCTTCACCCTTCCTTCTGCCATTGTTCGATCGTCTTCTCCATGGAGGGTACAAGATGGAAACGACCCTGTTATTCTTTGCCCGATCTGAAAGATGACGTGGTGGGGGAACTCATTGATCGGTGCAACGTCATCACCTCGGCTAGCATGGCAGGTTCGGTCAAGAACATTCTCAGCTCAACTAATAACATCATTACAAGGAACCCAAGGGTCCAGGAGCGGTTTGATAGCCCTTATCTTGTTTGCTATAAGCATGTTCGCATGGGCTGGACGACGGAGGCCTCGCCTTGTGCAAGTTGATGCCGCTTGATAATGATACGTGTGATGTCAAGATGCCATCACTTAAGGGTATGGCCTGGGCTGGCGCAAATGGAGATTGGGTTGTTCATATTTGGTATAATTGCGAGTGGGAACTTGTGAATGTGTACACTCGTCAGCGGATTCCACTTCCAAAAATCTCAGAGTGCCCTGAGGTTGAGCACACAGATGATCTACGTACGTTCAAATACAATCATGGTGGTTGTCGTCTATGGAAGATAGCAATTTGTCGAGTTCCCAACCGCTCTTGGAATTATGAGAACTATGAAGTTGTTGCTATATTCGACAAGCTTGTTTCCGTCGTAACTGATTCCATGGTTCGTCCATGGATATTGCTCAAAAATTAGTTTCTGTACACGGATAATGAGTACTATGATGCAATTAAATACGAGGATCTTGTGTTTGCTTCCACCACTCGTGGCATTGTTTTTGCATGGGATCCTCGTATTTCGGTACGTTTGTCTTCCACCGTAATTATAATTGTTTCATCCACATGCATGCGGGTTAGCAAGTTTCCCTTTACTAATTAACCTTCTTCTTGTGTTTCCAAGGTCCTGTGAACATTCCACCACCTATACTTGAAAAAATTTATAACCAAGGGGGAGATGACGATGGTGATGATCACGATCATGAGGACGAGTAGGACTTACATACTCAGTTGCGGCTGGCAACTAATTCCGACGGATCACCTCTTCTTGTCTGTATACAGTGCACTGAGATTGTTACTACTGAGGGAGCACGTGTTGTCTCCCATGGTCGCCCTCTCTGGACCTATTCCAACACCCGTTGCAGGGTATTCAGGATGCATACTGGTGTGCTAGCACCAACACCTTCTCCCTGGTACAATATTGATAGTCTTGGAGCAAACTCGCTCTTCCTTGGACCAAACTATCCAATGATGGTTAAAGGCGATCCAGCTGCATTTGACACAACGTTACTACCATTTATGAGAAGCAACTGTATCTTTAGCCGGACATTGCGGTGGTTCCCTACCCTGCTCCTGATATATGACGCTTCAACCTTGATGACCAGTCCTGTGTTGCTCTCGATATTGACAATAGCTAGCCCATCCTAGAGCACCTATGGTTCAAAGCAAGCATTTCCAACGCCAAGGATTTGTTGAGTTGAAATTCATTTCATTGCTTGTTATTTGTTGTGTGATGAAAACTTCAGTATTTACTAGAATGTTTTGTCGGAAATAATCTATAATCCAACATGAATCATCGTTGACGTTGTGTGTTGATGACTTGTTGTATGTAATGAATGGTACATTTGCAAATGCGTGTATAGACTCAATTTATGAATGGTTTTCGAGTCACTTCTTGGAGTGTGAGTACCGTAGTAGTATAGCCAGCATCCGGTTAGTTTATGAAGTTGCCACATCACATAGATCCAACCTAATATTGGAGTACCAGATCTGGGATGCCACGTGTACCAGATGAATGACTCCTAGTTCAACCACCGTGATGCTAGGTGCGAGCCGAGGAACACTGTTGGAGAGACCCCCCTCATAATTTTCCTACATTGGTCGTTTGATTCATAGGATAGAATGCTATAGGATTTTTTTCCGATGTAATCATGTTTTAATTGGCAATCTAGCATCCACTCCAACTTTTGTTTCACTTCCTTTGATCCTATGAAGAGAGTACTTGCTCTAAATGATGTACCGCTGCAAGAGCCTCCTATATTAATTAACCATGCTCTAAAAAGGTGGACCAACTTTGGCTATAGTAGTACTGTACTAGGTTAGTAGGTGACCTTGCGCTTGGCTCTTCTCCTCTTCCGGAAGTCCATCAAAAATGATGGTACTACTTCTGGCAATCTGACACCAAATGAACTGCTGCACGTCCACCGCTTGTAAGAAAAAGTTTCTCCTCGTGCTGCGAGCCACCACGCACGCGTTGGCGAGGGAGAAGGCGTAGTAAGCAAGCTTCTCGTCGTTCTACAAGTTGACGGGACACATCAAAGTTACGTATTTATTAGTACTCTCTTCAAAAAGGACCGACCATGTCCATGGCTACCATCCCGTTCTCTGTCATTGAGTACGTGCACTATTCACGTGCCATCGAGGAGAAAAATATATTGCATAGTACTAGGTGCCATCAAAGTACACGACTCACTTACGCACTGCATATCTCCATTTTCTTGCATGACACGCCACCTTGATGCTAGATGTCCCGCATGTGATGGAGGCACATAGTATGATTATGTAAAATGGAGGCATATAGATGTCCCGCGTGCTGGCAACAGGATGAACAAAGATCATGTCTTAAACTAAAGAGTGGAAGAACATAGATTCCTGACGACCGAGAAGGAGCTACAAACCTCGGGGTGGAGCGTCTGCACTCATAATATTTTATATTATTCAGCGATATAAAATCAACCAAATCTCTCCACGTTCCTATACCATTCTATAGTATGAGAATAACTTTGAACGTAAGCCATTGATTCACTATATCCAATGATCATAGTTGGAAAATCCAAACAAAACCAAGCATTGGATAAACTCTTTTTTCGAGATCAACTCTTTTAGCACTTTGATTGTTGCCGCCTGCCCACCTAGCCCACATATATATATCCGCTCATGTGTGATGACCACAGGAGCTATCTACTAAGATTGTATGTTTAAAAAATAAAGGTCGATAACTAATGCGGCACCTCGGGTCAACGCGGCCAGATTGCATTTTGCACGAGAAATTACACACCATGTTTTGTTGACATGTGGTCCCGTTCCAACATGTCAGTGAGACGACGGCGAGTCCTTTTGTACAATTTCTGAAAAGACATGTAGGCCGGGGCGCCTCTTCCTGCTTTGCTTACTTTTGGCCAGCATTCGTCTTCGGCTTACAGTAGCGTTTGCAGAGCTTCCTAGATTTTGAGAAGCTGAGGCATTGCCGGCTACTCCTCTACTGAATAAGGATCGTGATTCACATTTCCTCGTTCTCTTTCCAGCGCCGCCGCCCGACTAAACATACCAATAGTCACCAAATTCATATGGGCTACTGCTAGTGTACTGTGGCAAACTGGCAACCGTCCACCGGCTCTTCGCCTTTCCCTCTTGATTTGGAACTGTTATCGCACGCTCTTCCTCCCTCCTCCGTTTTCCTTCACCCTTCCTTCTGCCATTGTTCGATCGTCTTCTCCATGGAGGGAACAAGCTGGAAACGACCCCGTTATTCTTGCCCCGATCTGAAAGATGATGTGGTGGGGGAACTCATTGATCGGTGCGACATCATCACCTTGGCTAGCATGGCAGGTTCGTTCAAGAACATTCTCGACTCAACTAATAACATCATTACAAGGAACCCAAGTTTCCAGGAGTGGTTTGATCTCCCCTATCTTCTTTGCCGTGACCCTGCTGACTGGCGCGTGGATGTGGGAAGCCTGGCCTTGTGCAAGTTGATGCCGCTTGATAATGATACATATGATGTTAAGATGCCATCGCTTATGGGAAACGCTTGGGAAAGCGCAAATGGAGATTGGGTTGTTTATATTGGGTACTATTGCGAGTGGGAACTTGTGAATGTGTACACTCGTCAGCGGATTCCACTTCCAAAAATCTCCGAGTGCCCTGAGGTTGAGCACACAGATGATCTACGTACGTTCAAATATGATCATGGTGACTGTCGTCTACGGAAGATAGCAATTTCTCGAGTTCCCAACCGCTCTTGGAATTACAAGAACTATCAAGTTGTTGCTATCTTCGACAAGTTTGTTGCCGTCCTTCGTGGTTCGACTGGATGGATATTGCTCAAAAATCAGTTTCTATACATGGATGTGTACTGTGATGCATTTGAATACGAGGATCTTGTGTTTGCTGCCACTACTCATGGCACTGTTTTTGCATGGGATCCTCGTAGTTTTGGTACGTTTGTCTTCCACTGTAATTATAATTGTTTCATCCACATGCATGCGAGTTAGCTAGTTTCCCTTCTCTACTAATTAACCTTCTTCTTGTGTTTCCAAGGTCCTGTGAACATTCCACCACCTATACTTGAAAAAATTTATAACCAAGGGGGAGATGACGATGGTGATGATCACGAGCATGAGGACGAGCAGGGCCCATATGCTCACTGGCGGCTGGCAACTAATGCCAATGGATCACCATTTCTTGTCTGTATACAGCCCACTACTGATGTTACTACTGAGGGAGCAGGTGTTGTCTCCCATGGTCGCACTCTCTGGACCTATTCCCACACCCATTGCATGGTGTTCGGGATGGATACTAGTGTGCTAGCGCCAACACCTTCTCCCTGGTACAGTATTGATAGTCTTGGAGCAAACTCGCTCTTCCTTGGACAGAACTATCCAATGATGGGGAAAGGCGATCCAACTGCTGTTGACACAACGTTAGTACCATTTATGAGAAGCAATTGTATCTATATGTCGGACATTGTAGTGGTTCCCTACCCTGGTCGTGATATAGTAGGCCGCTTCAGCCTGGATGATCAGTCCTACGTTGGTCTCGATATTGACAGTTGCTGGCCCTTCCTAGAGAATCACTTATGGTTCAAAGCAAGCGTTTCCAACACCGAGGATTGGTTGATTTGAAGGTCATTTCATTGCTTGTTATTTGTTGTGTGATGAAAACTTTAGTATTTATAATGTATCCTTGTTGTCGTTGTGGGTTGATGACCTGTTGTAGGTAATAAAATGATATGCCTATGATAAACTTACTAAATTTATGAATGGCTTTCGAGTCGCTTCTCTGAGTGGGTGCTGCGACGAGGCAAAAATATATTTTCCGAATACATAATTGTACGTGCATTGCAACAGGTTATCAGATGAGGCCAATCAACAATAGTACACTATTTGTACTAGCTTCACATGCTGCACTATCTCTACGTCTACGTACGTAATACAACAAGTTTTAAACTTGAGACCAGCCACCCATCCTCACAAAGAACACTTTTTAACCTAGCACAGACTCCAGGAAATTTGTCCACATTGTGAGGTGGGCCATATGTTAATGTGTTCGTTGTACATAACCAGCACCTCGAATCCTCGGTACTACTACTATAAATAGTAGGAGTAGTAGGGTGGCATGGGCCAGAACAAGCATTCACGTCCAGGAGTACGGCACACGCCACCAGCATGACTTCCATCTGACACCATATTTGTTGGAGTCCATGCTATGGCAATCTCTTCAACCTCGTCGTTTCTCTAACTCAGCCATCGCGCGGCGGGCGAGTTGGGGGTTTGCCGATTGTCAGTTTCCTCAACTGCGGTCCCACTTGTAAGGCTAACTCCAACGCACGACCCCAAACGGACCTCCGTTTTGCCCGAATTCTGTCCTTTTGGGTAGGGCAATGGGGTCGTGTCCGGGCCATTTCTCGGATGCGGTGGCCGTGCACCAAATGTACGGACGCAACCCGGCCGCGTACATTTTTCTTTGCAAAAACATATCTTTTTTCATCATTGATTTTTTGGTACGTGGAAATACATCACCAAAATTTTGACTAGAAAAACAAGAACCACAAGAATACATTTTAGAAGATATCCATCATCCATAACTTCTCCTGTAAGTTGGATTAGTGCCTTCTTGATACATTCATTGTTGATCTATGGAGGCTCGATCCTGCGTGCTTCTTTGTTCTTCGAGTGTAAAGAAGTAGACGTGTCTAGCCTCTATTCTATCAACAAGTGCACTAGTCTCATCTCTAGCCTCTATGCTAGCTAAAAGTGCTAGAACATCTACTAATTGTGCTCTATCAATATATCGTTGTAATCTTCTTCCCAATACCAAAACTTTCATCCATTCTACACAATAAAATTTGAAGTTAGCACAACTAGTCTAATCCGAGAGCACAACCAAAGATTTGGTCGAGTACTTCCTCCTTTTGCCGACACGTGGGACATCCAGCATACAGGTCATGTCATGCAAGAAAATAGAGTGGTAGTTGAAGCCACGTGATGTGCATCTTGGGTTAAACTGTAAATAGAATCTTACTACTCTTGAGTAACTCCAAAAGCGTCCACCAAAGATCTTTATTGGATTTGTTTTTCATCACCAAAGACGTCGAGGTGAAAGATGTGCAGGTTCAGTGGGTCCTCTTGTGTTTTCAACGACATGTGGGACCGCATATGAGCATCTGACGATGGGCTCCATGCGTCTGGCTGGTCAAGCAGAGAAGAGAGAGAGAGGAGGGCTGAGCACGGACTCCAGGAAATTTGTTCTACGTAACCAACACCTCGATATAGTGGGGTGGCATGGGCCATAACTAGCATTCATGTCTAGCAGTACGGCACACGCCACCCACATGAGTCTCATCCGACACCAATTTTCTTGGAGTCCGTGCTACAGCCATCTCTTCTCCCTCCTTTTTTCTAAGCCATCGCGCGGTGGGCAGGGTGGGGTTTTGCCGATAGTCGGTTTGCTCAACTGTGGTCCCACTTGTAAGTGAAAATGCAACACAACACGCATCCCCCCTTGAGCGGCGTGCCGGAACAACCGTGTGAGGGTGCGATGTGAACATGACAGGCTTTTCCTTTTGAACTCGTAACTTGTAAAATTTGGTTTTGCTCCATGGCGCGATCGATAGATAGAAATAACGATTTTCCCTAGAGTAATGAGAAGTTTGGTTCTGGCGCGGTTCATGCATGGAGTACGTAGGAAAATTATGAAGTTGATGCGAAAGGTTAGATAATTACTAGTAGTAATATATACTACTACAAGGATTTGACGAAAAGATAAAGATACATACAGATCCATCAACGACATCCTCACGCCCTAGTGCACCGGGTCACCAACCGACTTGTGAGGAGCAGCAGCGTTGGCGGCAAGCTCAACGTGCTTCTGAACAATGCCGTCCAAGGTTACCCTCCGGTCCAAGAAGGCCAGCATCCTATCTTCCTCCTCTTGCATGTAGTAGTCCTTGTGGACGATTTGCGCGTAGACGTGGGTGATTATGTCAATGGTGTCTTGCTGCGCCAGGCGCTGCGCGGCGAGCGCGACCTCGAGGTGGACATTCTCTGGCGCGACGGTGGGAAGTCACAGGGCCACCACTGTGTCGAAGAGGTTGTCACCATAGAGGTCGTTGACGGTGGCAGGCATCACGGAGCCTGGGGGCGTGGGCTGGAGGCGTACGTCAAGGTTGTCCGCGAGCTTCTTGACGACCGTGAACTTGTTGAGGAAGCCGACGAGGACCTCGTCGAACAAGGAGATGAAGCTGTCGTCCAAGCGGGCCCTCGCCCTGGCGGCCTCAAGCACTACCTGGAGACGTTCCTTGGTGTCGGGCCGCAGGCCGGCATCGTGGACCATCTGGCACAGCCAGCTGATGCTCGCGCTCATCACCTCCATGGGTCTAACTTCTAGTCAACTGATCTTGTGATTGGAGTGATCACTCTTGCCCTTGGGTGCGTAGGTGCGTAGGATTTCGTAGATTGGACTGGCAGGAGCCTTTATATGAGAAGTGCAGACTGTGTTGAATTCACGTGCGTGTTGGCCATCTACTCCTTGCCCCTCTACTGCACCTGCCTTTGGCTGTATGACAGGTTGGCCAACCACCTGTTCGGCCCACGTGTCATACACCAAAAGGCAGGTGCAGTAAGTCAATGAAGCTGCGTCCCCCTCCATGCCCGTGCATGCTTTCAATGACTTGAGAGTACCAAACATCACATGAAGTGGTTAGTTCATTGCATGTAATCCTATTAAGTAGCAAAAGACATTAAGTTATCTCGCCGATAGGAATAAAATAATACACCATGTATATATTTATAGAGGGAGTAGTACATTTTTTGTAACATGCATTACTAGATATTGCTAGTCAAATACTAAATCCAGATGGACGTGGTAGTACTACTAAATCCAGACGGTGGTGCTAGTACTAGTAGTAGTACTACTACCAATGTAGTAGCACTGTACTACCCGTTGGTCAAATTATTACGTGCTACTCCTCACAGTGTAGTGACAAGACCCTACGCCGGAGATGACACCTGAGTATAGGCGCCATGTTCGGCATACCATAGTCAGCCTCACTATCTGCAGTCACTATCATCATGGCTGGAGACCTAGCCTGCTTACACTAGCCGTGTTCGACATAATTTCCTGTGCATAGATGCCCGTGCATTGCACGGAATGCCAAGATTGGGTGGTGGGCGGCGCCGGCAGCGGCCATCGCGCTAAATTTGTCCATGGACTTCTAGATTTGGTGGGGAGGAGTTAAGGCTGATTGTGAGAGACAAGTAGTTGTTTGTAAATCGGGAACAAGTGCGGGCATCTTTTTGCAAAACTGGAGAAGTTTGGTTTGTATCCGTCAGATCTAGATCCGACGGCTAGCGGTGAAAGATGGCAGTCACAATATCATCACCAACTCAGGACCTGTTTGATTTCCAGGATTTTGAAAACGCAGGAATAGGACACGACAATATTACAAGTTCCAAACTGATATTACAAATGTTAGGAGTAATGCTGCACCTACGAATAGGAAATTACTAGGAAGTTTACGTAAGAACTTTCGTTACATTAGGTGGATGCAGCATTATCGTACAAACTAAAATCCACCGCCCTGACAAGTCACTAATGGGCAAATAAGTTTTCAAGTCTCTGGCCACTTGATGTTTCAAAAACAAATTCAGCTTTTGCGGAGACTTTGTCATTTAGGCTTAGACGCTTATGCGGTGATCAAAGACGCCATTCATTGTTGCGCCAGAGAACGTCAAACCTCATTACCTTGAGCACACTTGCCTCCAGAACAAAGAACCTGGCCAATTTAATCTCAAATGTGCTGCCTCGATAGTCGATCAAATCAATTTATGTAAGATGGAGATCAAGGCATTCGATGAGATTGTTATAGTGCAACACATTTTTCACTTTCAGGTCTTTTTTTATCTACAAAAGAATAGAACATATTAGAGCAGCTGGATGTATAAGATTGCCGTGTCATCAAGAGGAACCAATATCATTCGCTCATACGATAGGGTTGGCTGGCTAGTGATATTTTCTCTCTCTCTCTCTCTCTCTCTCTCTCTCTCTCTCTCTCTCCTCTCGTCTACCTAGGAGTACATGAAGAGTTTGGGCATTTGTTGCCTTCCACTATGTGGCTGATGCTATATTTCGCAAAAGTATGCCACATAATACACATCGATGTCAAATCAAAAGATTTTGGCACCGCTCTCGCGATGTGAGAGAGTTGGCACCACTGTGCACACAGACCCACATGTATAGACAAATCAATCAAACCAACTACACCAGCCTCTCACTCTCCTAAACAAGTGTTTTTTATTGCCTCAGTCCTCTCTCTCTCTCCCACGCAAGTGTTTTTTCATTGCGTGAGTTAATTTGGCACCGGAGCAAAGAAAGTGATCCAGATTGGGGCACCAGGTGAGCAATGGAGGGGCATCGATGCCAAATGCATCACAAGTGAATTTGGCACGTGTTTTGGCCTACACAGTGGAGGGCCGTTATAGCCCACTTTTGTACTACCTCCTATTTAGTATAAAATTTTGACCATATATTTATGTAAGAAAATGCCAATGCATGTCACTAAAAATTACACCATTTGGAATTATGTTCAAATATGAATCCAACGATATAGTTCTTAGTGACATGCATTAACATTTTGTCAGTTAAATCTATGGTCAAATTTTGATACTACAAAATAGGAAGAGTAAACCAGGACGGAGGTAGTACTTGCTCTTAGGGTAACCATAGAGTTACTTGAGTAATCTAAGTTACTTTCCACTATGACAAGCCTAGGCTACTATAGTAGTACAACAAAAAAACGAAGCAGGTGATCATGTGAGAAAAAATACTAAAAACATTTCTTTCGGTGCAGTGCGTAGATGCAGTTTTGAACACTACACTTGTCATCGTAATTTGGGAAAATTACAAAAAATTTGAGCTACGTTGTGATTACCATTTACTAATAGGAAAGAAGTTTCACCTCGATGAGTAGCTTCTCCGTGCACGAAAAGCATGTAAGGAATCCAACAACTTGATCCAGATTGGGGCCGATAGATTTTATTGCCAAGATCTTCACTGTGCGCATAGACTGGGTCAAGCTTGTGGGAATATTTTTCTGGAAGACAGTCGTAAATATGTCAAGAAGAAATTTAAAAATGTGAATTTCAAGAAGACGGAGAAGAAGATGAGTGTTGTACCTGAATCCAATAAAGAGTTTGAAGAATTTGGCGGGGCGAGTGTACCAACACTGTCAATTTCTGCGCGTCAATGACCCTGATTTTTGTTGGACCTTCTAGATCCGATACAAGCAATCTCTCAAGGAAAGGCGCATTCTCAATGACCATAACATGGAACAGCTATAGTGATCTCTTCCCAATTGATGTCTTGTTGCGGAGCCAGCAAGACACATAAATCCATCAGAGATTCGTCGAGGCGATGTGGAGGCTAATGAACCCGTGGATCTTCTCAAGACGAAGGTACTCGAGCGCAGTACAGCTGGAGAGCGTGTGCTCCATAGCCTTCTTCG
Organism: Aegilops bicornis; assembly: GCA_021605145.1. Taxonomy (NCBI): domain Eukaryota; kingdom Viridiplantae; phylum Streptophyta; class Magnoliopsida; order Poales; family Poaceae; genus Aegilops; species Aegilops bicornis. The sequence goes on along the minus strand of CM038674.1, from coordinate 299,057,282 downwards.
AGATGACAAAGTCGAAGAGGTCGAGCTGCTTGAGTTGAGGAAGAAGAAGGGCGGGCGCGGCTTTAATCTGGGGAAGATAGCGGCTGAAGCCGGCGCTGGCGCTGCTGGCGCGAGGCGGAGCGCGGACGGCGGCAGAGAGCGACATCATCCAGCTTCAAAGCTGAGCTCCTCGAGCTGATGCAGGGCGGGGGATAAGAACCACTCGTTGAACTTTGGTTCGACCTTGTAGTTGGTACTGAACATGCGGATGTCAAGGTGTCTGGCTGGCCCAGGGTGCGATGAAAGGATCTTGGAGACTGCGGCCATGCGTTTGCAATCCCCGTCGCAGAGGCAGCTGCCGATGGTGAGGTTGAGGGGGACGCGGCGCCACAGGGGGCGCCACCACCGGGAGAGCAGGATGGTCCGCACGGCAGATTTGGTGGGGAGGAGGCCGATGATGACGAGCAGCATGTCGTTGGGGAGGCTGCTGATGAAGTCCAGGCTCGCCGGATGCGGTTTTGGCTCGAGCTGCCTCCTCTTGTTGGCTGCCTCGCCGTCCATCTCAACCAGCGGCCACGCCGGTGTACACGCAGTCTTGGTGTGTGTTGTGTCTGGGTGTGCGCGAAAAGGCCCTTCATGCATGCCGACACAGTGGTGAATTGCGCGCGAAAAGTCGTCCTCCACGCGGAAGAAGTATGTCCTCAATCGCGCCTCAATTTACTAGCGTGCGGGTGCTACCAGTGGTTTCAACTTTGTTTACTTCACCGCGTGTCGATGGGCCTCTGGTTTACTTATTTTCACCCACCGCCACATGGGCCAGCACATGAAGATATGAGTAACACGAAATGACAAGGCAGCATGTGGACTGGTTGACCGGTCAACTAAACAATATACGGAGCTATACGCTGACACAGTGAGCGTATAATCCGTCGGTATAGAGTGTTCGTGTGAGAGGGGAGGCCCGTGAGAGATAGCAGAGAGAGAGAGAGAGAGAGAGAGAGAAAGAGCTACTCCCTCCGTTTGATAATGTAGTTCCAACACTTTTTTAAAAGTCAAACTTTTGAAACTTTGACCAAGTTTATAAAGAAATTACTTATATCTACAATAGCAAATATAAATGATAGTATGAAGTAAGTACATGTTGTGATGAATCTAATGATCTTTCCATATGTAAATGTTTTTCTCCACATATACCTGGTCAAACTTTTCTGAGGTTTGACTTTTCAAAACATCCATATGCTTATGGACGTGAGAGAGTCCCTAACTAGAGAGAGAGAGTGAAATAGAAAGAGTGAGTGAAAAAAGTGTGTGTGCGTGGGTGAAAGAGACATGGACAACACTCGATAAAATTCAAGAAAAAATGTGTGTGTCTTATGCAAACATATCACACATGCATCTTCGACAACGGAAGCAAGGTGAGGAGATAGTGTGTGGTTGTTTGCAACGGAGAGAGCAAGTCCCCTAGCACGTGGCCAAGAGGGGTCTGACAAACAAGGGAGAGAGGTCGAGAGAGACGTACGGAGACAATGCAGACGTTGGGAGGAGAGAGTGTCTGTTTGTCATAGAGATCCCCGGAGATCGTGATGGGACTACTTGGGTGGGAGATCGAGTGACAAGGTGTGTGCGCGATAGGAGATACCCCGAGAGATATCGAGATAGATGTATGGATGGAAGGAGACAATATGTGTGTTCCTGATGGCTAGTGAGAGATAATCATACTTAGGGGGGGGGGAGTGCTTGCGCCTATGATGGAGTGAGGGATTATGGTACTTATTAGGGGGGTGCGTGTCACATAGAGAGAGAACAAAGGCGGAGAGTGTTGGATGGGTCTATATGCATAGCGCGAGCGAGACATGTATACATGTGAACCAGGGAGATATAAAGTTCGAGAGAGATTGAGGAGCCCCAATAAAGCTGAGTGCTGCGTCAGATAGCTGAGAGGGGGAAAGAGATATTCCATCCGCTCGATAATGCAATGCATGTAAATTTTTTAGAAGTCAAACTTTGGAAACTTTGATCAGGTTTACACAAATGTTATTTATATATTCAATACCAAAGATACATCATACGAAACTACATCTCATGGTGAATCTAATGGTATATGTTTGCCGTTCCAGATGTAATTTTTTTTCCGCATACATGGTCAAACTTTGTGATGTTTGAATTTTCAACAAATCAATATGCTATGGACCGAGGAGAGTGCCTAAGTCAAGAGGGATCAAGTGCGAGTGAAGGAGAATGAGTAAGTGTGCAAAAAGAGTATGTGTGTGAAAGAGAAAGTGATAACAAACGATAAATTAGAGAGAGAGTGTGTGTTTTTTCGTTTCTTAGGCGAACATATCACACATGCATCTCCGAGATAGAAAAGCGAGGCGAGGAGATACACGAAGATAGCTAGTGTGTGATTGTTCGCGAAGGAGAGAGACACCCCTATAACACATGTCCAATAGAGGTCTGGCCAACAAGGAACAAAGGTCGAGAGGGACACATGGAGAACATGGACGCATGGGGAGGGCGAGAGGGTGTGTTTGTGATACAGAGACCCCTCGAGATCGTGAGGGGACTATATGGGTGGGAGATCGAGGGAGGTGCGTCTTGTGATAGAAAGATGCCCCAAGAGAAATCGAGATAGACCATGAACATGTTTTTGTTGGAGACTAAGATTAGCTAGTCATATACATATAGGGGGACTGTGTGTGCCTACTATTGAGTGAGAGACCATCATACTTGGCTAGCTAGGCATGAGATTGTGTGTGTGTGCGTGTGAGATGGAGAGAATGAGGGAGAGAGATAGAGTTTTCGATGGGCCTATCGAGTGCGAGTGAGATATGCATGTGTATGTGTGACCCAGGTAGATGGAGAGTTTGAGAGAGAGGGGGAAGAGCTCTGAGACGACAGAGTGGTGCGTCAGAGAGTTACGGGCAACGAGACAAGGAATTTGTGTGCATACGATGAGTGCACCCAAGATATCTAGCTTGGACTAGAGAATCATATATAGTGTGCGAGAGAGACCTATAGATGGAGTATATATGCATGCGAACTAGAAAGACCCCCCCCCCCACACACAAAGAGAGAGAGAGAGATGGAGAGAAAGAGAGAGGACCAACAAGGTTTGTGTGTTGGATGCATGCGACATAATTGAAGATTGTCGGCGAGAGAGAGAGAGCAGGAGTCCGGGAGAGGGGGAGGTCGCGTTTTATGCAACAAAGACTGATATAAACCATGTTTCGATATAAACTTGCATTCAAATATTTAAATTGGAGAACATGTTGTCCACAATCCACACATGAACGGATATATGCGTATATCAAACAAGTTCATTAATTTGACTTTCAACATGTTCATGGAGTACTATAATCTTGCATACAACATGCTATTCGTTTGTGGTGTTCAATTTTGGATTTAGTTCATTATTTTGACCTGGTGAACGAGCTATTTCATTGAATCGAGATATTTCATTTTGGGTTTGATTCCTGTTTTTGAGTGGGTCAACTATTTGTCATATAGTAAATCGCTAGCAACGAGCATGTAAAAACACATTACTCCCGAGCATCATCTCTCCATCTAAAAAAGAAGTGGCAAGCTAATATTTCTAAATTTAATTCGAATCGACTTGGTAAGGTAGACATGGATGCTCGTTCTCCCAAATTTTGAACATACCGTTAAACATCCTCTGCTCGGTGGAATTCGCCCGAGCAAATAAATGGGAGACGCAAAATTACCGCCCTTTGTGGGAGACACATTAATTGGCCCATTGTGCATCGAGGGTAGGTTCGTAACTTCATCCAAGCGCGCCTTCTCCTCTACTGAAATGACATGTGCCGAATAACTCATAAACCATGGTCAGCAAAACACGCTCTCCTCGCCCGAAATAGCTCACACCCACTATTTCAAAACACGCTCTCCTCGCCCGAAATCCCTCGCGCCCACTATATTTAAAAACACGCCGTCCTTGCCCGAAATCGCTCCCGCCCACTATTTGGGGAGAAGCAAAGTTACTCTACTATCCCCGACCCTCAGTACACAGACCCAAGCCGAGAAGCCTAAAGGCAGGGGTAGAATTTTAACTCCCCTCACATTTCGCATAAATGCGTCCGTAAAACATGGTTCCACTCCCTCCCAATTCCCCCATTCATACCTCGTGCGCGCCAAATCACCTTCTCCCCGGAAGCTCCCTTCTCCCGAGCAGCGAAACCTCAGCCCCTCCTCCATAGTGCCCCCCACCGCACCAATTTCACAGCCGCCCTCCTCCCTAATGCCGGAGACGCTGTCCATTTGCCGTCATGCACTGGGCCGTGTGCCTCTTACTCCGTGCAGCTGGAGCTGCCTCGACGACGGCCGCGTGAACCGCACCGGAGCCGATTCACCCTCGCCGTTGTTCACGGCGCTGGAGCGGACCCAACTTCGGATCCGTCAAGAGTCCCGGCGCTGCTTCCCCGTAGCCGTCGACCATCGCGACATCGCTGTTTCCCTGCCGCCGGTGGCCACCGCAACCGCGCCGGCCTCATCGACTCAGTAGCTGGACCTGGCTACTTCACCATGCCGCCAGATATGTCGCACCCTCATCTCAAATCATTTTATTTAGGCGTCAGTTGTCTGAATTTTTATTCTGGGCCAATCGATTCCCAATGGGAAGTAGCACCCCTCGAGGCAGCGGAGCTCCTAGGCTGCCGGTTGGCTGGTGTCTAACGTAAGGGTGCGGGGCCGCAAGTTCGCCGCGGAAGCAGCGCTTAGATGGCTATCTTAGAGTTGTGTGGGGAGTGTTTGTGGATTGGCCCGAGGGCGGCGCAAACACGGCAGTGCGGTGGGGCGGGGAGCGGGGTTTTGGCCGGGGCCACGGACGGCGGAGGCAAGCTGCTCTGCCATTGGTCGCTGGCTCTTCGGGGAAGATTCCTAAAGTGTCAGCCGGGAGGCACAAGACGGTGATCAAGCCATCCGGTGTAGATCGGACAGTACCAAAATAAAATAAAATCGTGTGACCCAATTTAGTCTCAGTCAACAAACGTGTGACCAATCTCGTACCTTGTTGTTGATCTCTTAGTGTATTTCTTCAGATCAAAGAGATGTGTCATTCTTAACATTATGCGTTATCTCCATCTTCAGCCACACCGTCTTCCAACTCACCGCAGCTACTTCAACAAGGGAAGCTTACACCAGAAGGGAGCTATAGTCCCCACTCAACAGTTCCATGCATCGAATGCGCGTTCCCGACATGGACAGCCACAACAACTGCAGAGCCATTTTCAAGTCAGCACATGATGCTCACTCCTATGGATGGCGGCCAGATAGGTTGTACCCTCATCTTACTTGTGTACAACATTTATGGCTTTGTTATTCATCTAAGCATGGAAAATAGATTATCACATTTCACTGTATATTCATGTTGATCTCTTATGGGTCTTGTTCAGGAGTTAACGTTGTTCCATAGTTCAGCTAAGATACTTGTTCTTTAGGTAACGTTGTTCCATTGTTATCATCCATCATCCAATGCTATCCCATAGGCTGGTGATTATAGTATTATACCACTTCTAGTATTACCTATGTTGTTCTTTAATACTTTGGTGTGCCATCTAGTTAATCTCGAGTACAAATGATACATATTCTGTAGCTTTCATCTGTGTTCTCCCTTTGGTTTTTGAGATCTGTTGCTGCTAGTTAACCCCAGTCCTACTATTTATGTTGTCTCCTACAGGCACTCATTACATAAATCTAACTACTAATTGTCTTCCATGCATGTCAGATATAATTGCACACACTGATATATCCACAAGAACCTCACGGAGCAATGTAAAGGCCAATAAACTTGATGTCAATGATACGCAATATGATGGAAATGTAAAGGAAGTTCTTTAGAAGTCTTGCAGAAAGATGTTGAATCCTCTTCACCCCACAAGGTCCTTGCTCTAACTTGGCCCGTGATATGGGTACAACATGCATATAATGTCCTGGAGTGTATCTACTCTGTTGCAATGCCATGTGCTTAGCATGCTGATCATGCATCTAAATATGTCATGCCTTCCTGTTTTTCAGTACCTATTCCATTCATGATAACATGTTTTCAAATTCAAGTACTGTCATTCTACTCTATCGCAATGCCATCTGCTTAATTTGGACATCATGCTTCTGAATATCTTATGCATTCTTATTCATCAGTATGTACTTCATCTGTCTACCATACCATGTTTTTTTACATTGAACTGATGTTCTAGTGCTATGTTGCAATGCCATCTTAGTTTCCCAATCATACACGTGTATGTTGCCTTAGTTTTTTCTGTACGTATTCCGCTAGCATACAATTTTACATTCAACGAGTGTTTTTTTACTGTGTTGTCCTGTCGTATCCCTAGCTCTAACACCAAACTCCCTCCATCCGGATTACATGTTGCCGAAATGGATAAAAAAGGATGTATCTAGAACTGAAATACGCCTAGACCCATCCATTTTTTCCGGATGGAGGGAATACATGTCAATATGTCATGCCTTTCTATTCTTCAGTACCTATTCCATCTCTGTTGTAGCATGTTTTATAATTGAAGCCCCATTCTTCTATATAAGGCATGCAAGGGGAAGAAAGCTAGGTTAGAATCTGAAGGGTTACAAACCAGGTCTTTGCAAAAGATCCAAACGCCAGGAGATAATAAACCAACTCCATTTTTCATAGATACTGCTCCAACACAGAGAAACCCAACTCCCACTTATAATAAGAAGATTCCAGTGGACAAAGAACTAGTCCGCTCCATTCCGGCAAAAGAATGTCAACTCCATTCTAAGAAGCGTGTGCGTATCCTCGCATCATGAAATTTTATAGCATTCTGATCATATTTTCTACATGTTTCTTACCCATCTCTCTTTTAGAAAATAAGGTTAAATGATAGAAGATTTCCTTCATTGGCATTGTATTCGAGGAAAATATCTTGCGGGAATTCTCTGTGCTCCAATGCTGATGTAAGTACCTGTTGTATATCACTATATTTTTACATCAGCATGTATTTTGTTAATCGGCGTGAATCCAACCTTTGTCTGATCTAAAATTAGTTGTAGCAAAATGTTAAAGGCACCAATGTTGATTTTTGTAAACAAAACTACCTGGTAGTTTTGCATACTGAGCTGCATGAGTGTATTATCTCATATCATGCACATTACTGAATTGTAGTGCTGCTCTGGTTGCCCATTCATTCATTGTGTCAATGTTGCTTTCGTATTACCTTACCTGGCTGATGATAGTGTGCCATATTGTGTTAATTTGGTGTTGGCTAGTTTCCCAAACGTTCGTTGTGCCAATTTTGCTTTCCTACTATCTGACTTGGCCAATGATAGCTAAAGATAAGAAGACAAACTCTGAAAACAGCAAGGCAACCCAATTGTTTCTTTCCAATAAATCTAGGCTAGGTAATATGCCAATAACTCATGATTAATGTGTTTGGTTCCCCTCCTAATTTATGTTATGATGCAGTGGTCGAGACACTCTCCACTATCAATAATACAAGCCTGCCAAAATCGCCATCTGAATTTGCTCAGTATCCTCTGTCTCGAATGCAATGGAAAAAATGTATGTTTGTGAACCAACTAATGGCTGAAGGAATGATGGAAATGGTGGAGGAATCAGAGGTGCAGAGTCGTGCGACACAACAACTGATCAATGTTTTCATAGACAGTGTAGCAAAGCAGCAAGAACTTGCCCACATGCTTATGGGCGTCATCCGTGCTAAGGTTGCAGATTGTGATGTTGTAGATCATTAGGTTCTGTTCATTTATTTGCACTGGCATCAATCTTTGATTGCCCAGTGGATGTAATTTCCTGTAATATATGCTGGATGTGCAACGTTTTTCCCTGTATGCCGTACCTTTGCTTGATCAGTTTTGGTCCTCTGCATAATTGCTCGTCGTAATGGGCTCAAATTATCTAATTTGGCCTAAAGACATGTACGAACTTTAGTGGACCCATTAAGTTAATGGGCCGTTACCAGGCTGAAAGTTAATCGTCGGCCCTGTTAACTCTCGGGTCGTTAACAAGCTGACATCAAAGCGGGCAACAGGTGGGCCCAATTGATTTCACGGGTCGTTAACATGCCGTTACTAAGTTCGGGCTACATATGGTCCAACTATACTGTGGGCCTTTAGCAGGCCGAAAGAGACAGCGGGCTTGTACTGGACCATGAAGAGCATGGGCCGCTAAGAGGCCGAAAGTCAGGTCGTATTGTAAATGTCCCAACTGTGTTGTGGGCCTTTAGCAGGCCGAAGAAAAACCGGGCTGGTATTGGACCATGAAGGGCATGGGCCGTTAAAAGGCCAAAACTCAGGTCCGACTACAAATGGCCCAACTCATTTATGGTCTGTTTAACAGGCTGAAAGGCACACAGGGCCGGGAATTCTCCCAACACTTAAATGGGCCGCTAAAAGGCCAAAACTCAGGTCCGACTACAAATGTCCCAACTGATTTATGGGTCGTCAACAAGCTGAAAGACACACCGGGCCGGAAATTAGCACAATATTTAAATGGGTCGCTAAAAGGCCGAAAGATGTACCTCGTGAAAATTGGCACATCCACTAAATGGGCCGTTAACAGGCCGAAATCTCATCGGGCCGATATTGAGCCCAAATATATAGCGGGCTGTTAACGGGCTCAAACTGACGATGGGATGCAATGGTGTCAAATCTTTAACGGGCCGTTGACGGGCCAAATTGGCACATCTCGTATGGGCCGTGGGCTTAAACGGACCTGACACAAGTAGGCCTTATATGGGCCAGCCTGCTATTTTTTACCGGGCCGACCTTTTTCACCGGAATGGGCCACTGTTGGGCCGTGCCACGTGTCGACCTATCATAGGCGCCTCCTGTCCAATGAGTGGATGACATCTGTCCCAACGGTGAGGCAACACGTGTTTCCTTCGGCCAATGATGATTTTACACGTGGAAAGTACCCATTGGTCCGGGCTATTAACGGGTTATCGGATCCAAAATCGGACCCGATAGCTTAACGACATTCTGTTATGATGGATGCCACGTGTCGGTCACCCTTGACGAAAGCACTTCTGTGACGCGCGATTTATCGTCATGGAAGTGGACACTTCCGTGATGATAATTTTGGTAATTTCATAGAACACTTCTACGACAACACAGGTATGACTATGTTGATTCTGTCATAAATTTGTCATGGATGTACATGCATGACAGAAAACGTGACTTACTGGGACAAACACGTATCATCACGGAAGTGTATTTTTTTGTAGTGCATATCCCTTTTTGAATTTATGTTGATTCTATTATGAATTTCCTGAGATGTTTATCCCTTTTTGATTGCACCCTTTTGATTACGCAGTAGTCGTTTTTATTAGGGTGATCTCGCACAGAAAATATCATGTTGTTAGTGCTCTTCCCAGTGTAGCAACCGTCTAGAACATGTCGCCGTTCGAAGTACGTCATCTCCACAAGAGTAGAAACGGGTTGTGAGGTGTAAGGCGGGTGAATTTTGGACCTCACGGTGGAAACACTGGGTTGTCTTGAAGTTCTAGCAGAATTGTTCTGAGCTCAAGGCATGAAACATTGAAAGATGAACAAGAGTCATATGGAGATATGATAGGCAAGTTTGCCTACTGATTGAAGTTCATGTCATCAGTGATGTCGACATGAAGGACACTGAATTAGATGTGGGTCTTGAATCATGTAAAATCAATTATGAGTGATATTGGTTTGACTGGGAGGACAATTATGAATTAATTAAGTTTAACTACTAGCACAATTAATTATGAACAATGTCTATGTGTAGTTCGCATTATAGTTAAAGGCTCACAGTTCCACCTTTTTTGTTGAAAATGATTCGATGTTACTATTATTTGGTTGAATTTGTATGAGAGGATCTTTCTCTAGAGTGTGGAGAAGGATTTTGTCCTATTGCATGCTTACAATACACCCCCGCAGATGCCGTGGATGATGAGACTCACGTCCTTTGATCCAAAAGGCTAGAATCCTATTACGGTTTGCTTCCTTCCAAGAAACCCAAACTTTAAAGTGTCTGGGATAGTCATATGATATTCTTGGGACTGAAATTATTTTTTAGAAACAAACAAAAGGCTAAAAGGTATGTGATATCTAAAGTGCAAGTTCTAGAGAAGCGTTCAACTATGTTTAAGACTGAAATACATAGGATCTGGAAGAACACCAGTCATGTGTTGATGATGAGAACTTAAACAGAAAGAACAAATATGAAGGATGTAGGGAGACTTACATGCCCACGGAAGTTTGCGGCTCATTCCACTCTCAAAGTTGGATGCTTCTTCTATGGGTAGGAAAATATTGGGAGTAAAACTATAAGAAGTAAAAAGGCGGAAAGAAAAGAAAACTGGAATGTCCACCTCAGGTATGAATATCATGCAAGTTATAAGATGTATAGAAAGTTGGTCAAGTAAGAGTAATTCTTAGGAATTCTGATTAAATTGTTAAACACTATTTCTTCATGATTGTGGTTAAAAGCTGATCACAAGGATACCGACCTGATTGGATGTTGTGAATCGATATAAGAACTACTATGGCCTGAATGATCAACAAAATAAGGTTAAAATATGTGATGGGGACTTTATAAAATTAATGATACTTTTTATCAACATATTGCCTCTCTATTTATTGTCATAATTCATTTTAGAGTTCTGTGCACTCTATCCCTTCGAATAGAAGTTGCAAGGATGTTGTTCATGAGAGAACAATAGTTGTTCAATGTTATGAACATAAGGTCATACTCCTATTGTGAGTAGGACGTATGTGATGAATATTGATGATAAAACAGAACATCCAGAACACTGACGTAAATGTCACTAGACTAAAAGAATACCACATAAGTGTGGCACCACATTTAGTCACATTGGAGAAACACCCATGGAGAAATCCCATAGTGATGGATTTTAACTCAGATGACTGGGCATGTTTGGTTGCCCGCGTAAGGCCCAACCATGCCCACGCGGGATGAAAACAACCTATTTGGTTAACTAGGCTGCATCTAAATCTCGGGCTGCACCGAACTTAAAGTAGTCACGAGCCAGGCCCACGAGCTACTGCTGAATCGACAGTTTCTCGGCAGCCAGGCTCAGCACGACCATGTGCGGCTCTTGGCTAGACGCCACGGGGAGCACGGGAGATGGTCATGACATCTCAATAACCCCCCTCTCTCTCATGTCATTGCACACGCTCCATTCACACCACTCTCCCCTACTCTCTTCACTTCCCGTTGCTCCCCTATGCACCGATGGCTCACCCACCGCCGCGTCATCCCCTCACCCCCATTGACGCCATGAAAGTGCAACTATCCCTGGGTGGTTTTGGTAATTATTAACAACATATAGCTCATTGAGCTAATGCTATTTCAAGATAAGTATTTCAGGAAAGCTCAATGATAGGCATGGCATGGATTAGAAATGTGGACCCCTCAAAATGCTAAGGACAAAATATGGGCTCAAGCTCTAAGGCTCAAGACTCTACATTTTACTTTTAGTGATCCAAGATCACATTGGGTCCATAGGAAAAGCCAATACTATTAAAAGGGGATGAGGTTTTGCTTAATGGGTTGCTTGCTCAAAATGCTTAGTGATATGCTCCAAAACCCTCAACCACTTTCTCAGATCCACATATGTCCCAAACCAAAAGTCAAACTCGGCCCCATCGAAACTTTCTATCCGGTGCCACCGAGTTCAGTTGACATAGCCACTGACATAAAACCCTAGTCACTTCGCTCTTATCGATAGGGATCTCGGTCTCACCGAGATGGGATTGCAAACTCTCTGTTTCCCTTCGTAATGTTTCAGTCCAACGAAGATGAGCGATCGGTCCCACCGAGTTCGCAATGCAAACTCTCTGTTTCCCTTTCGTAACGTTTCGGTCTCACCAAGATGAGCGAATCGGTCCCACCGAGTTTGCTCGACCAACTCTCTGTTAGCTTGTTACCAAAATCGGTCAAGCCGAGTTTGTGTAATCGGTCTCACCAAGATTACGTTATGCCCTAACCCTAATGAAATCGGTCCCACCGATTTGATATGTCGGTCCCACCGAAAAGCATAACTTTCACATTATGAACTAAATCAGTCTGACTGAGTTGCATTATTCGGTCCCACCGAGTTTGATGATCTGTGTGTAACGGTTAGATTTTTTGTGGAGGCTATATATACCCTCCACTCACTCTTCATTTGGAGATAAATCTATCAGAACATGCCTACACTTCCATCGTACATTTTCTGAGAGAGAATCACCTACTCATGTGTTGACGTCAAGATATTCCATTCCAACCATATGAATCTTGATCTCTAGCCTTCACCACTTGCTTTCCACTCAAATCATATTTCCACCAAATCCAAATCTGTGAGAGAGAGAAAGAGTTGAGTGTTGGGGAGACTATCATTTGAAGCACAAGAGCAAGGAGTACATCATCAACACACCATCTATTACCTTTTGGAGAGTGGTGTCTCGTAGATTGGTTAGGTGTCACTTGGGAACCTCCCTCCAGATTGTGGAGTTGAACCAAGGAGTTTGTATGGGTAAGAAGATCGCCTACTTCGTGAAGATCTACCCTAGTGAGGCAAGTCCTTCGTGGGCGATGGCCATGGTGGGATAGACAAGGTTGCTTCTTCGTGGACCCTTCGTGGGTGGAGCCCTCCGTGGACTCGTGCAACCGTTACCCTTCGTGGGTTGAAGTCTCCATCAACGTGGATGTACGATAGCACCACCTATCGGAACCACGGCAAAAATTTCCGTGTCTACATTGAGTTTGCTCCTTCCAAACTCCTCCCTTTACCTTCATGTGCAATGTTTTACATTCCGCTGTATTTCCTCTTTGGTGCTAAGGAGGCAGGCGCAGGCGCGGAGTACCGAGGCGTCAAGCAAAGGTTTCTATATCAGTGCAACAAGACCAAGACCATGAGGCCAGCAAGACGGAGGTCACCATGGAGCCCAAGACGGCGTCACCACCAGAGTCTTTCGCAGGCGAAGACTGCTTTTGTCAGGATAAGCTGTACTAGTTGTCCCCTTTCAAATTGGACGCCGTTGTTGGCTCCCTTCCCGCTCAATATTTGGGAAGAGGACCAGGGCCTATATAAGTAGAACTAGCCACCACAGTAGGGGAAGCTCATCAGATCTAGAACCAATCCCTAGCCACACACCAAACACAAGAACACCTCAAGCTCAAGAGGCAGTTCTTCCCCTTGTACTGTTCATCATCAGCCCAAGAGGCAATCCACCACCACCACACTGGAGTAGGGTATTACACCACAACAGTGGCCCGAACCAGTATAAATCTCGTGTCTTTCTGTGGTGCGAGTTCGTCGAGTTGTCCGCGAGATCTAGAGAGCTAGGGCGTGGATCGGTACGAGGGAAAGAACTTCGCGCGCACCCCAGAGTTCGAACCTTAAGGTTTTGCCGGAACCCTTGATCCGACATTTGGCGTGCCAGGTAGGGGTGCGCTGGAGCTTCTCCTCCGCCAATCGACCTGCCGACGCTCTGCAGCTACGATGTCCAGCGACCCAAGGGCTGACCCCGACCGCTGGGCAGCCTGGCCGGCCCGGGCGGCGCCACCTGCCCATGAAGACCTCAGCCCCGCGCCCCAAGGGGCCCGAGCGCCGCCCAATGCAGCGGGGTGCAGCTGGCGTGGCGGGACGCCGTCCGCCCTCACCCCACGACAAGCACGGGCCGCTGCAAGGGCCGCAAACCACGCCGCAGCAACGGCGCTGCACACATGGCGGGAGCAGGCGAACATGCGAGCAGCGCTCACGGTGGCACGAGAGCTGCTGAGGTGCTAGCTCATGGAGAGCGGCCGGGATGCACTACTGGAACGTGTCGCCGAGCTGCTGGATGTGGCGGCATCAGGAGCACCGCCCTTCTGCTATCAGCTTCCTTCTCAGGCCACTACGGGATCTCACGGCGGGCCTCGCGGCAACCACACGCCCTCAGGTGTGCCTTGGGGCTTCGTCAACACCAGCACGGTCGGCGGTGCCGGGGGCCCCGTCGCCCTCGGGCCGCATGCGGCAAGCATGGGCGCAAGCGTCGCCCCCCATGGTCTAGGTGAGATGTCGCGCCACCATCCTCAGGACGCCGTGCTGGGCTGGGCAACATGGAGTGTGGGGCACTATGGGGAGGTGTTCGGGGTAACAGCCCTGGAAGCCTACGTGCCCCGCATGATAGATCAGGAGTACGCGCCGGAGGACGACTCTGGCTCGTTCCTTGGAGAAGATTGGGAAGAAGGGGCGCTAGAAGTTGAAGCCTTTCAGGAACCGCCGGTGAACCGCAACAACCGCGCCTGCAACAACAGCTACAGGGCACCGCTAATCTCTCAGGAGCAAGCTTACGCTAACCATGGGCTGCCAGTGAACCAGGTTGCAGCCTCAGCAGACGACCCCGGCGCAGCACCACCCCTTCCGCCAGGGGAAGCACGCTAGGGGATGCACGAAGAGAGCCAGGAGCAGGGCCCCTCCCCACGTCGCGCGAAGCTAGGCGACACCCGGAGGTAGGCCCTCTTCCGGGGAGGCGTCGGCGAGCCTTCCCTCGGCAGAGGACCCGTGGTCGCCGAGGGTGCCGCTGGCGTCCCCTTTCCCCCCTTTGCGCCGTCCTGGCTACCTGTCGGCTCCAAGGTGGGCGAGGGTGGCGCAAGGTGGGGCCCTCGTCTGGCGATATGAAGCAAGGCCGGTACCTGTGAAGAAGGCCCAGTGCCTGTGAAGATCGCCGCCCGTGACACTCTCACGTAATAATGAGTCGGGCTGTACACGCCCTGGAGTCTCAGGGGTGCCCGCCTCAGGCCCTGGGGCTCCCTCCCACGCATAGTGGCAGCACTTAGCCCCGCGCTGGTGAAAAGACTCGAAGACCCGAAGACTAGAATAGGTGCCGGACGCGGCCATTTGCTTTGAATCTCTTTTCTGTAGCATTCCCACTTGGATTTGGATTTAAGTTGAAGTCGAGCTTTTGTCGATGCATGCGGGGGGTGTATTTTCTCGTTCAAGCGATTTCTTGCCATCTGGTTCTTGCCTAGTTCTGGAGCTCACGCTCGCCGCCTCCCCCTCGCGGGCCCCTCGTGAGCGGGGCTAGGCACAGCACGCGTGCCACGCGCGCCGATCGGCGCAGGAACCTCGCGAGGCCCTCTCGGGTTGATCAGCAGACCCTTCAGGAGCCCCGTGGTGACTCTCGACCTTACAACCCGATTCAGGGACCGCCCCAGCTAAGGTAAGCCCTAGCGGCAAAACTTGCCGTCACAATCATGACCGACCAAAAGGCACCTTCGGTTTGGCATAAAGGATTAGAAATCATGATTTGTTACATGAGGGTCTCCCCCTCTCAAAATGCTTTCACAATCTTTAGGGGCCACGCTCAAGTTTTTGCATACAGGGTGAAGCAGTAAAGGGACGAGAAATTAGCCGAATATGTCGCTCGCCGCGTCCTCCGCATCGTCTTCTGATGAGCCGCTCGCGTCGCTGTCGCCATCGTTGGCGCCGCCGCCACCGTCACCAGCGCCGGCATCCCCATCATCGACCACGTCGCCTCCGTCTGCGGCGACCACTACCGCGTCGTCCTCTGAAGTGAAGGCCCTGACTAACGCATCCACGTTGTCCTCTACCCATCGCGCCAGGCCGTCCTGAACGACCGTAGGTACGTGGGCAATAGCGGCGTCGAAATTGAAGTCGGGGTTGGCATTCAGGAGATGGCTGAAGACACGGGAGAAAGCGCGCTCGAGCAGGCCGCGACTCCACTCTTCCACGAGCCTGTGAGCTTCGTCAGATCAGGCCTCCAGGCGTGTCACCACGTCGGCGAAGAAGCGGAGGTGGGTGGCATAGTCATTCACCTGAGTATGGGGGGCGTTCGCGTCACAGACATGGCCCAGGGTAGTGTTGGCCCTGTTCTGAAGGTCCTGAAGCATGGGAGCGTGAATGCGCTCCAGCTTTCGCCTCTCCAGCACTTCCTCCCTGTTTTGCCGCGCAACGGCCTCTGCGTCATCAACCCATTTCTGAAGCAAAAACAGCTCGGCGCGGGCGGAGGCCAAGTCCGCCTGCGCCGTGACCAAGGCGGCAGCCGTGGCCTCCCCACGTCACTCCGCCTCGTCTAACCTGGACTTGAGAGCGACGGTCCTACCCGCCGCGTCAGTTCCTGCAAGCTTCAGCTTCAGGTCGTACCGACCTTCAAGATCTGCGCGAACCTGGGCCACCTGGCGGTCGACTTCCTCCTGGACCTTGGCCTCGCAAGCCCCGATGGCATCTTCCGCCTGAGCAACTTGACGCTCCCTCGTCTCCAGTTGCTCGAGCTCAAGGTTGTGCTCCACGGCTTCCAGATCCAGCGCCTCCTCGCGCCTCCGGACCTCCTCTTCCTCTGCGGGTGTCCCCCTCAGCGACGCAAGGGCGGCTCTGCGCCTCCACCTGGCGCTCGAGGGACGCGCTCCAAGCTCGGAGCTCCCAGGCGCGCTTCTCCGCAGCCTCGCAACGACGGTCAGCCTCGTGAGCCTCCTCCAAGGCCCGGGAGCAAGCTTCACGAGAAATCTTGAGGGACGCCTCGGCATTCGCATTGTCAAGATCATGCTGGTAGCGGCAAAGGTTGATGGCCACCCTCAGCTTACGTCGTTCCTCCACCAGCCGAAGACCTTCAGTCTCAAGGCGCGAGTCGACACCTGTGAGTTCTTCGCCGAGTCGGCTCATCGCGTCCATCGCCTTCTGGAAGAGCTCATGATGAATGACTCTCTGCCCGCGTTCCAACTCCAACGCACGCCCCAACTCGTCCTCTGCCACGGGGGCCGCGGGCGGGGCGTTAAGCGACGCACCCCCTCTCAGCAGGGGGCTGGGGGCTGGTGCCGCTCTAGGTGCTGGCCCGACCTCACGAGGGGCCCTGGCTGGATGGGGCCCGCTGCTTGAGGAGGAGCTGAAGGCCGGAGCCAACAAGCTATTCTCCATAAGCAGAGGAGGAGTCCGGGGAACGCCCGCCAGGCTCCAAGCCAGACCGTGAAGGAAGGGCAACAAAGCCACAGATTCGAGGCGCCATGAAGGCGAGTGCACCCCCTCGGCCGGCCCGGCTCCAGGCGCGGCATGCAGGCTCGGGATGCACAAGGCCAGCGGGAGTGCCGAGGAAGGTGAGGATTGCTTCTCGGAGGGCTCAACGGCCCTAGCAGAAGGTCTCCTGAAGAGCCAGCATCGGGAAGGAAAGCAACGATCAAGAAACCACAAGGTGCAGTACTTACTCGTCGACGGCGATGTACTTTCAACGCTTCAATGGCCCGAAGATACCGCTGCCGCCCGGAGATCCTTTCCTCTTGTGGAGTTCCTCGAAGTCCATCAAAGCCGGCCGAAGCGCTGAACGTGGTGGCCAGTACGAGGTGCAGCCGGAGAAGCGCTCGAGAGAACAACTTCAGGAGTGCTTGGCTGCGGAGAACAGCTGAGCGCCGTCTCATCACGACCTCCCGAGGCCTCTGAAGTTTCAGCCTCGTGAGCCGCGTGCTGCGTCGCCTTGGTGACCAACATCCCAGAATCGCGGGTTCTAGAGGACGATACCCCAGGAGCCCCAGGCGGTGTCCGCACATCAGCACTCGAGCCGCCAGCATCTTGCTGCACTCGCCCTGCACCCACGTTTGGCGCGGGCTCGGCGCCGGCAGCGAGAAAGGGAACCACACAGATAGGGTTCTCGCGGGATCCCACCGGGCCGTCCGGACGCAGCCCCCACTCGTCAAAGGGAGGCATGCTCCCTCCAAATTCAGACTTGTTCTTGCAGTGATACAACAGACAGTTCTTCCCAGGCAAGTCATCTGGCAAAGGGACACCCGTCAGGACCTTGAGCACTGTTTGCCGTGTCCCGAGGGGAGCGTGGACTCTTGAAACCTCATATGGTCCTGACTGCTGAGCAAGGTCCACATCGGGTGAGAGTGGCGCTGAAGCGGAGCGATCCGGCGCTTGACGAATTCCTTCAACACCATAGGCGCGGTCACGCCGCGGTCCTTCAGCCTCCTCAATCTGAACCAGAAGGGAGCAAGACAGAGGCTCACGAGCCTCTCGTGGCTCCAACCGGAGTGGCACACGGCAGGCGCTGATGGGGCATCGAGCAGGGGGCTGAGCACACCAGCGTCAACAAACACCCACCGTGTCCGAAGCTCACTCGTGGATGGAGGAAGCTCGAATTCGATCCCCGCGCCCGCAGTCGCGGCCACGGACAGGAAGCTCACGCACCCCGAGCTTTGCCGGGGGGCAATCAGATGCAATGAGACGAAATGGCGGAGGAGGGCCACCGAAGGAGCAATGCCCACCATGGCTTCACACACAATGGCAAAGACGGCAAGGAGAGTCACTGATTGAGGGTCGAGATGCAGCATGTGGATCTGATAATGCTCAAGCACCAGGTTGAAGAAGGAGGAGAAGGGAGGAATCAGGCCAGCCCAGAGGGCATCAATAAAGATTGGGACCTCGGTGGCTGCCCGGGCAGTGTGAGCGCGAGATGCAGGCCAAGCCACCGTCTTCCCCCACTCGTTAAAGCTGGAAGCGAGCATTGGACGGACCTTGTCCATGGCCTCGTCGTTGAGCACCAAGGATCGACCGACCGCAGGCTCGACGGCCGGAGGCGCACTCGGCGAGGACAAGGGCTTCTTCCCCTTGTCTGTTTGTTTCGGCGCCATGGCGATGAAGCGGGCAGGAGGCAGGTCAGATTGGAGAGGAGCAGCAGAGTCTCGAGGAAGCAGAGAGATTGGGGGAGCAAGGCACGGGCGATGGAGGAATAACTGTGTAGGTTGCGGCGGCCGCGTAGCCAGGAGGATTCTAAGGCAGCGTGGGGAAGCGGAGACGCCCACGTCCACTCAAGCGCCATGCATCGACCAAGGCCGCAGGCTTTTGGGGCCCGCGGCGCTCCGTGCTTGACGTTTGGCTTCGCCTCGAAGCCAAGCCCGAGCGCGCCTTGGGCTCGGGGGCTACTGTCGGTGTTCTGGGAACGGGGGTCCCCAGACTTGCCTGCCTGCGGCCCGCGGTATGGCTATGCGAGCAGGCCTGTACGACCCATCTTCATCGACAAGGCATTCAGGAACCTCACGAGGGGCCAAGCCTCGCGGGGCGGATGATGCAAGACCTCCTCAGGAGTGGCCACGCTCGGCACGCCCACGAGGGGTGGAGAGATCAAGGCAAGGCAAACCTCGCGAGGACTTCGTGATGTGAGCCATGACGATCGACACCGGTAGGCGCCAGTAGCAGGCGTCTTATTTCCTCTTTGGTGCTAAGCAGGCAGGCGCAGGCGTGGAGTACCGAGGCGTCAAGCAAAGGTTTCCATATCAGTGCAACGAGACCAAGACCATTAGCCCAGCAAGACAGAGGTCATCGTGGAGCCCAAGACGGCATCACCACCTGAGTCTTTCGCATGCGAAGACTGCTTTTGTCAGGATAAGCTGTACTAGCTGTCCCCTTCCAAATTGGTCGCCGTTGTTGGCTCCCTTCCCGTTTAATATTTGGGAAGAGGACCAGGGCCTATATAAGTAGAACTAGCCACCACAGTAGGGGCAGCTCATCAGATCTAGAGCCAATCCCTAGCCACACACCAAACACAAGAACACCTCAACCTCAGGAGGCAGTTCTTCCCCTTGTACTGTTCATCATCAGCCCTAGAGGCAATCCACCACCACCACACTGGAGTAGGGTATTACACCACAACGGTGGCCCAAACCAGTATAAATCTCGTGTCTTTCTGTGTTGCGAGTTCGTCGAGTTGTCCGCGAGATCTAGAGAGCTAGGGCGTGGATCGGTAGGAGGGAAAGAACTTCGCGCGCACCCCGGAGTTCGAACCTTAAGGGTTTTGCCGGAACCCATGATCCGACAGATATCACCTCTAGGGGGAGCTTTACTCTAATCAATTGAGCTAAAGCAACTATAATGATGTGAACACAACAATGCTTTATGTAAAAGTGGTGACCCCACTTGTGCTTAAACGATGAGTATGACCTATGATCGAATGTTCTCATTTGACTCCTAAGTCAATATACTCATATATAGATGACCTAGTCATCGCCAAATTGCTTGATAGATGCTAGAGTGTTTGTGCATGCTTTGTCACATATTTCATTTTGCCATTTTATTATGTGAGCATGTTGATTGCATATTAAAATCATTCGAAGACATCCATTTGTTGTTTTGTATGTTTGGCTTTTTCTCTTTTGCCAAATGGATGGACAAGAATGCCTAAGAGCTTCCTCTAGCTATCTATGCTTTTCTCGTCTCAAACTCTAATGCTACATCACAAAGTTTGATCAAGTCAGATTCGAACCACTCTGTGTGAGGAGCACTGGGAGTCCCCGATTCTTCATAGACTTAAACTTCCAAAACCTCTTTGTGCATTTCGGTATGACCGAGTCATCCACTTTGGTCATGCCAAGTCCACTAAGTTGATCTAGGTTTTCAATCTCGGTGCAACCGATTTGAACCTTTCAGTCACACCGAGTTGCAGTAACCGCTTGCGATTCTGCATCTCGGTGCAACCGAGTTGTTCCACTCGGCCACACCGACAGGGTCGGGATATATAAACCCACACGTGAGATTTTGAAAATTTCTTCAAACTCCTCAGCCCGCGCGTGTGTCCTGCTCTGCCTCCTCGGGTCTCCGGATCGTCTCCTTGCCGCCAGCAACCTCCCGCCACTGGTTTCCATCATCGTCAACAAAAATCTGCTCCGCTGTTGCCGCCATAGCGAGCCTCCGCCGAACCAGAGTATGGGTTCGACTCTATGTGCTAATTCCTTAACTCCGATTCATAGCACATTGCTTTGACATGATCTTTACCACGTATGCAAATGCTCTATCCATAGAAAACATCCTTTAGGTTAGATTTGATTTGGAAATTTAGGGTTAGGTCTCCCCCGAACTCATGTCGGACCGACCAAGTTGTAGAAATCGGTCTCACCGATTTGGTTCAGGCCATAGCACTTGCATTTTTGGTCTGACCGAAAAACTGCACATCGGTGTGACCGAGTTCGATTCTCTGTGAAACCCTAGCAGTCTCGGTGCCACCAAACTGTGACTCGGTCTGACCGAGTTCACTAGTTTAGGCTCCAAAATTGCTTCGGTATCACCGAGTTTAACAAATCGGTAGCTCCGAAATGCTTTCTGTGGAGAACTAACACTAAATTTTTGAGTCATCTGTTTTGCAAAAACTCTGCACTTTGTGATGGTCATCCACTCTACCTCATCTACATCTATTCACAGGGTCTGCTATCAGTGAGTTTGCCAAGATATCTGGCCATAGTGACAGTCAGAACAAATCTGAGGAACAAGTGCAATTGAGTGAGGGTTCAGATCCCTGAAGCAGCTATGATGAGGGCAGCAGAAGCACACCTAGTAACTTGCCCAAGGCAGCCACTAGAGCAAGGAAGAAGAGAACCTCAGACTCTGAGGATGAGGACTATGTGGCTGTTGAGGATGAGGCTGCATCAAAGAAGAAGGTGCTGAAGAAGGAGTATGGCACAACTGCTGCAACAAAGCTAGGCTTGAACAAGAAGGCACCTGCCAGAAGAATCCCAATGTCAAAGCCAAGGAAGGTTGCAACAGGAGATACAATGAAATTCACCATAGGATCTGATGATGGTGAGGCAGCAGGAGATGACAAGAAAGAGAAGAGGGCAAGAAACACAACTGCAAAAGTTCTTGGAAAATCAACTATGGTTAGAGATTTAGAAGAGGAAGAATAAGAGGAGGCTGCACCAGCACTCAAAGCCCAGCAGCTTATGGGAGATGCTAGCAAGTCAGGGGCTGCCCCATCAAAGCCAAAGACTGCTCCCAAAGCTCAAGCTCAGAAGCCCCCAAAGCCCAAGAGGAACACCAGAAGTATTCCTGCAGAAAAGAAGAACAAGGCCCCAGTGCCTCAAGCTGAAGAAGAGGATGATGAGTCTCTTGTTTTGAGAAAGCTGAAACCCAAGATTCCGGACCACAATGATGCTCATCCAGTGGCTGAGGACATGCACATCAGAAAGGATGCTGAACTGAGATTGTGGAGACAATCTGATCCCTATGCTGCGAGGAGGAGGACTGCAGTTGATTACATATTTCATACAAAAGAACAACAAGACTTCTATGAAACAATTTTTCTTGACAAGAAGCCAATTGTCTGTGACATGAGATGGGTTGATTGGGAGTACATCAAGGAGAAGGAAGATCACTTCCCAGGAGTATATGACAGCTTAAAAGCATGTGGAGTTGACAAATTTGTTGGGCAGAAGCTCACAATTGGAATGATGAGCTGATCATGCAGTTTTACTCCACTGCTCACTTTTATCCAGATGGGAAGATCATATGGATGTCTGAAGGTACTAGATACCAATCCACTGTTGAAGAATGGGCTAAATTGATCAATACACCAGAGGAACATGAAGATGACTTAGATGTGTATGCCAAGAAGAAGACAGACCACAACACTATGACAAACATGTACAAAGAGATCCCAGATGAAGCTTTGGAGACTCACAAGCTTGGATCTGTACACTATATGTTGTCTGGTCTGCCTACCATCAACACAATCCTAAGGCACACTCTGCTACTCAAATTAGGAGATCACAAGATAATCAGAGGACATTCCATCAACTTATTGCAAACTTTGATGTCGCTCAAAATCACCAAGAGGACAGCTGCTGATCAAAAGAGAAGTTGTGGGTATGCTCCACATATTCAGGAGCTCATCAATGCTAAGATGGGCATAGGAACTTACTTGTTGGACAAGGAGCATCTCCCTCTCTATCCTGAATTTGAAGACAACAAAGTTGTGATGGATGAGAATGAACCTTCATCAGCTCAAGCACAAGAGAAGAGAGCAAAAGCAAAGGCAGAGAAAGCTGCCAAGATGCCAAGCATTGAGGAAGCATCTCAAGTATTCCTGAAGAGCAGGCAATATCAACTGGCTTATCTGATCCAATCTACTTGGAGGATTGAGAAGGGCTTGGCCACCCTGACTCAGAATCAGGAGAGTTTTGAGAGGATCATGGAGACAAAATTTTATGATCTTTATCTGAAGGTTAATGAGATAGAAACATCAGTTGAGCAGCTCCAGGAGGAAGCAGAAGAGAGGAAAGGAAAGGCAACTACAGATGCTTTTCAGCGAGGTCCTAGAGGTCAGAGGTCTGCTGCAGTGCCAGTACCAGATACTAGAGCTACAGTGTCAGCACCAGCAGCTACAGCTTCAGTGCCACCTCTAGCAGCCACTCCACCAACTCCAACTACATCAACATATGCCTTAGTCCATGGAGTTCTCTCTACACCACCTCCCGAAGACCAAGCCTGAGATACGCATAGCACTATGCATTTTCGAACTTTTTGGTAACTTGTTGCCAAAGGGGGAGAAATATATATAGATCATAGGCTTCGAGAGAGAGTGTTTTTCCTTTTATCTCTCTTGCTTTTGGTTGAACCTTTTGTGTGCTTGGTTGATACTCTATGTTTGTGTGAGATACTTGTTTGATCATGTGTTTGATCATATGCTTCTTTAATGCTTCCTTGGATGACATTATCCCTCATATCTCTTATATGATCACTCACTTTGATTGGTGATGAGTGCATGCTTTTAATTTTCTATCATTTTGAGCGCTCCACCAAGATGTATGTGAAATGGAAGAGTGACCCATGATCCTAATCGACTGTGCATTTGCATTCGAAAGAAAATTTTAAATAATGCACAAATTTAGGGGGAGCTCTTGCTTATCACATACTTCTCAAAGCGACGATGTATTTCAATCTTATTATCATTTGTCGAAGCTTTGATCTATATGTTGTCATCAATTACGATAAAGGGGGAGATTGAAAGTGCAACTATCCCTGGGTGGTTTTGGTAATTATTAACAACATATAGCTCATTGAGATAATGCTATTTCAAGATAAATATTTGAGGAAAGCTCAATGATTGGCATGTCATGGATTAGAAATGTGGACCCCACAAAATGCTAAGGACAAAAGATTGGCTCAAGCTCTAAAGCTCAAGACTCTACATTTTATTTTTAGTGATCTAAGATCACATTGAGTCCATAGGAAAAGCCAATACTATTAAAAGGGGATGAGGTGTTGCTTAATGGGTTGCTTGCTCAAAATGCTTAGTGATATGCTCCAAAACCCTCAACCACTTTCTCATATCCACATATGTCCCAAACCAAAAGTCAAACTCGGCCCCACCGAAACTTTCTATCCGGCGCCCCCGAGTTTAGTTGACATAGCCATTGCCACAAAACCCTAGTCACTTCGGTCTTACCGATAGGGATCTCGGTCTCACCGAGATGGGATTCCAAACTCCCTGTTTCCCTTCGTAACGTTTCGGTCCAACCGAGATGAGTGATCGGCCCCGCCGAGTTCGCAATGCAAACTCTATGTTTCCCTTTCATATCGTTTCGGTCTCACCAAGATGAGTGAATCGGTCCCACGGAGTTTGCCTGACCAACTCTCTGTTAGCTTGTTACCAAAATCAGTCTCGCCGAGTTTGTGTAATCAGTCTCACCGAGATTACGTTATGGCCTAAACCTAATGAAATCGGTCCCACTGAGTTGACATGTCGGTCCCACCAAAAAGCCTAACGTTCACATTTTGAACTAAATTGGTCTGACCGAGTTTCATTATTCGGTCCCACCGAGTTTGGTGATTTGTGAGTAATGGTTAGATTTTGTGTGGAGGCTACATATACCCCTCCACTCACTCTTCATTTGGAGAGAAAGCTATCAGAACATGCCTACACTTCCATCATACATTTTCTGAGAGAGAACCACCTACTCATGTGTTGAGGTCAAGATATTCCATTCCAACCATATGAATCTTGATCTCTTGTGACAGCCTGGTTTTTTCCCTCCTTTATTTGCATGATTTTTTCATTTGAATTGATTTTGAAATTTGGAGTTTTTGAATATTTTCATATGGACTTAAACACTTGGGTACTCTTGGTTTTCACCCAAGTGCATCATTTCCCTCCCCAACCATCATTCCCTCTCTGATTCTACCCCAAAATAATATTTGGAATATTTTTCTTTAATGAAAAATATTCATTTTCCTCTCCAAAACCCTAGGTAGTTCAATGTGCTCCAAAGCAACCCCAATTTTTCTTCACCTAAAAAATCTGGCAAAATTCACAAATATTCTTTGAACCCTAGGGCACCTTCGTGACAAAAATATTGCACCACTTTTTGAAATATTTTTGCTACATAAATTATTTTCTGTTCTAGACAGAAATGGTGGTTTCTACAGCAACTACCATTTTACTTGCTCCATTGTGCTTGATTTTTCTTGTGCATCGTCACCTTAGTAGATGATTGCTAGCCTCCAAATCACAACCTCCAACTCCCAGCCATTTGACCTCAGTAAACTCTCAAAGTTACTGATCAGAAACTTACCAAGCGTGTGAAATCTTTTCTACTGCACCTGGAACCAAACCAAAGCGTGGTAACCTCTCAATCTACCACGAACAACAAGACAGACATGATCATTGGACGTTGGTCGGCCTGATGTCATAGTCCACGCGGTGACTGCGTTCGTCCGAAGTCTTGGCATGCGTGTCGACGCCTGAAAGTGCCGCCGAAGCGCCTGCTTAGCGTGCTCGCTTCCCTGACTGCCATAGCGCGCCAAACTTTGCCACCATCTTCGTCTCAACTCCATTAACTCCCCTGGCACTCGCCGACGCTGGAGCTCACCGCAGCGAGCACGGGCGCGGTCCAGCCAACGTAACAGTGCGGTGCGCACTGTGCTCGTCACCTTCCTCTCAATCATGTGCTCATCTCCATTCGCCCACAGTCCCCGCGTGAGTTGCGTCACCTTCTCCCCCTCTCACTGACGCTGCTCGTCGCTGGGTGCCGTGTCTAGGTGTCAACGGCGGATCCCCGAACCCCCTCTCGGCTCGCCTATAAATGGAGCCACCCCCAGCCTCCTCGAGCACCATCCACCACTCCCACACACTCCACAAACTCGTAGATAGCAGTAGCCCGGCCAGGCAGGCCGCGGGCCGCCGTCCCCGAGCTCGAGTTCGCCGGCGATCCCCTCGGGTCGTCGCGGTAGCCCCAGCCCCTCCCAGGACTGGGCGACCCTTCCGGAGCCTCCACCACTCTTCGGTGAAGCTGTTCCAACCTCTTGAAGCCCCTGGAGTTGCCTCTGTTCGCCGTCGTCCTCGTCTCCGGCGACCACCGCTCTCTGCCTCCGCTTGCAAGGTCGATTCCGACGCCGTCCGACCACCCCTAGCCACGCTACGGGTACGGGCAGGTGCGGCTCCATCCCCTCTCTCGATCCCTCCCTCTCGTTTTGGCTAAGGAGCCCTTGTCGCCGGCAAGAGCTCCGGCGAAGCCACGACCCCCTCTGTTTCCTCCTCCCTCTCCCCCTCACCTGACTAGTGGGGCCCGCTAGTCAGCCACTCTGTACGCGTGCGAAGCGGTACGAGTGGTGGCGCCCCGAGGCTTTACACCTTCGATGTCACCCCCCCTCGGTTTGTTTTATTTAAATTCAAATTTATTTAATTTCCAGAGAGCTTCAAACAGCTATAACTCTTCAACCATAAGTCCAAATGAATTGATTCTTTTTGCATTGTGTTCTTTGCAAAGAAATCTAGCAGCTCGCCAAAAAAAATGAGATTTTTCTCTGCTGTCTAGATTTTCTGGTGATTTTTAGAAGGGTTCTTGATATTTTCTTCTTGTGTTTAAAATTATTTTCAGAAGGTGAGGCTTGTTTTGAGGAACACCAGAAGGCTTGTGAACTGTCGGTGTCAAAACCAGCGGATCTCCGGTAGGGGGTCCCGAACTGTGTGTCTAAGGCAGATGGTAACAGGAGGTGGGGGACACGATGTTTACCCAGGTTTGGGCCCTCTCGATGGAGGTAATACCCGACTTCCTGCTTGAGTGATCTTGATGAATATGAGTATTACAAGAGTTGATCTACCATGAGATCGTAATGGCTAATCCCTAGAAGCCTAACCTGTATGGAGGTAATACCCTACTTCCTGCTTGATTGATCTTGATGATATGAGTATTACAAGAGTTGATCTACCACGAGATCGTAGAGGCTAAACCCTAGAAGCTAGCCTATGGTATGATTGTTGTTGTCCTATGGACTAAACCCTCCAGTTTATATAGTCACCGGAGGGGGCTAGGGTTACACAGAGTCGGTTACAAGGGAGGAGATCTACATATCCGTATTGCCAAGCTTGCCTTCCACGCCAAGGAGAGTCCCATTCGGACACGGGACGGGGTCTTCAATCTTGTATCTTCATAGTCCAACAGGCCGGCTAAAGGATATAGTCCGGCAGTCCGAGGACCCCCTAATCCAGGACTCCCTCAGTAGCCTCTGAACCAGTCTTCAATGACTATGAGTCCGGCGCGCAGATTGTCTTCGGCATTGCAATGCGGGTTCTTCTCCAAATTCTGAGTACCTGCTAAGTAGTGTCCGGCTTCCATAAATGTTGCACTCCTTGGCTTCTGCGCTTAATAATGGCTATCTTCCACGTGTCAAGCGAATGCGAGAAGCCAGGGCATTTTTACATTTGCCACCCTAGCCTTGTGAGTAAACCGTCTATTAAAGAGATAGGGATTCATAGATCCAGATCACATCATCCTCCCACAGCGAGTATCCATCAGAGCACGATTAAAAAAAATCCATTCGAACATGGCCGGCCATCCCAGCTCCTCCTCTCGCTCCCGTAGCCCTAAGCCCGGCGATTGGAAGAAGTGTTCCGTCCCTCATAGCCAATTAGTAGAGTTACAGACCCGAGGATTTCTCCCTCTAGTGTATATGGTCCCCATTCGAGCCGGGCTCGCTACCTACAATAGCGGGGAGCAAGCGGAGAGCATCCCTAACCCATCCATGGGGGAGCAGGTATGCCTTGTCCCTTACTTACTAAGGGGGCTTGGATTTCCAATCCATCCATTCCTCCGCGGGCTCCTGGAGTTCTACGGCCTCCAGTTGCATAACTTTACCCCCGCTTCCATATTACACATCGCTGGCTACGTCGCCCTTTGCGAGCTGTTTCTGGGCTGCAAGCTCATTTCGAGCTATGGCAGAGGCTATTCTGCCTCATGCCCCGTACACAGAAGGGGT
This sequence comes from Aegilops bicornis, assembly GCA_021605145.1. Lineage (NCBI taxonomy): Eukaryota > Viridiplantae > Streptophyta > Magnoliopsida > Poales > Poaceae > Aegilops > Aegilops bicornis. The sequence continues at coordinate 299,029,305 of CM038674.1, read as the reverse complement.
CAATATATCAAGTGGGCGGAGCCGAAATATGGCGCATCGCCGGGACCGGATACCTGTCCGGTACCCCAAAGAGGATGTCCGAAGACTGGCCTTCGGAGTGGTTTTATATGGAGGACGTCCCCCTTCCAGATCTTATTCGGATGGGCATTCCTGAGTTCGACAATGCCCCTTTGAAGAAACGCCGGAGCTGTCACCCTCGGAGCCCCCAGGAGGAAGATAACGGAGAAGTCCTTTACCTGATGGGCCGGATAGATATGCTGGCCAAATCAGGATTGACAATAACCGAGGTGCAGCCACTTCAATATCAGGGACAACCCATGTGGCACTTCAATGGAGAAGACGATGCCACCCGCTGCGCCGTAAAGGTCCGGACTCCGTCGCTGCCCTAGCAAAGATACTGTCTGATTTGTATAAAGGATAAGAAGAGGAGTTCGCCCGTATTAAGCCACGGGATGGATTCTCCATGTACAACCCCCCAAGCTGGGTGTGATGCTACTTTCCACTCCAATCCTTTCCGCATTCTTTGTCATAAGTATTTACCTTGCTATTTCATAGGAGGAACTGCGAAAAGTTGTGAGGGAGGTCTACAGCTCGTCTCCACAACCAGAGGACCCTGACCGGGCCCTCGATGCCGGACTCGAAGAAGATCGGGACACATTTGTCGAGATCATCGACAGAACGTTCTATCAGTTGAGCTATGACGGTACCTTGGTGGCCATCATACCCGATTATCCTGGACTGTTCCCCGCATCGCATGTAAGTAAAATCGGAGCCCTAACTTCCAAGAAGGATCCCTTTTTCTGCACTTCACCTACCGCACACATATGGTATTCTACAGGGAAGGCCCTTAGGACGCCATGCCGAACCCGCAGTGACTCGCCAACAAGGGGCACCGAAGCCGGGTAGGCTTAAAAGGAAGGCGGTCAGGACCAAGACGCTGTCGCAGAGGTACAAAAGAGAACCCCGCTCCGTGGTGGTCGTCTTTTAAAATATAATAACGCCCATGTTTCCTAGTAGGAAAAATGCTCGCCGGACTATATCCGGAGAGGTTACCGGTCACGCCACCACTAGTCGGGCTCCAGAGCCGGACATAGAGGCGGACACTAACATGGGGCCAACGCCGGATGTTCCTCCTACAGAGGATGCCGATAGGCTATCCGCTACAAATTCCGAAATGGAGAGCGCTATGAATCACCGGCGTCACTGGGCCGTACTCTGTGACGCTTGTTTCTCCCAAGAGGTGTTTGATGCCTTCAACTCAGGAGACGCGTACATCGAGCTGCTCAAAATGGTCTTGCCAGAGCCACGGACCAGTATGTGAAGGATATACGGGTAAGGAAATCTAATAATTATGTATATCAGTAGCCCCTGAGACTTGAAACAGTTGGCACAACTGATTTAAGGATCATTGTTTGCATAGGTTCTTACAGAGAAGAATACCCAGTTGTCTCTAGAGCTGGAGGAGTGCAAAGCTCAGCCTTCAGCTGTAGTTGCCGCAATGAAGGAGTCCGAGAAGGCCCCATCCGGTAACACTTGTTTTAATTGCAAAGAATTTCATGGACCGTAGTATGCGGCATGCGTGCAAATCTAACAATAGATTATGGAGATGGTCCTGGAGTGAATCCGGATGCGCAACATGCTCAACGACAGCTAAAGGCTGGCGAGCGCGTGCTTATGCAAGTTAGGCGGGAAAAAACGATCTCCAAGACGCCAATACCCAGCTGAGCGTTGAACTGAAAGATGTTCGGGCCCAGCTTGCTAACTCCGTAAAGGAGAATAAGAGGCTTCGACGCGGCATTTTCAGTAAGTGCTTGAACAAACTATAGAGCTCGGCGAAGAAACCGGCTGGCAGAGTTATATCTGTAGGTATGCTGACGGGTCGTCCCGCGGAGGAGATGCCCGGGTCTACGGGCGATCTTCTGCCAGAGCTCTCACAACTGCACGAACAAGTGCGGCAGGTGATGCAGGGCATTGCCCAAGCCTTGTGGCCGTCCACCTCCCTGCCAGGAGGCGTAAGAGAGCTTGTAGAAAAGCTTAAGGGAGCACGGTGGCGCTTGTGATTATGGCAGATATCGGCCTACCGACAAGGTGCAAGGGAGGCCTGGGACATGGTGAAGACGCGATATACCAAGGCTGACCCGAACCACATGGCCGAGGTCGGACCTGTGGGGCCTGACGGGAATGAGATCCCCGTCAGTTTGGTTTATGACCAGGTAGAATTAGCCACAAAGTATTCTCAACAGGACTGTAGGCTAGACAACCTGTCAGATGGTATAGAAGAAAAATTTAGTTAGTCTAAGTGACTGTGTACTTCAAGTGACATTTATTGTCCCTAGCCGGATGGTAAATCATTTGTCATGGCGGACCCTTTCGCTTCAACCTCTGGACCCGACCGTCCGGAGTGTATCCGATGTCACGCCCAATATGCGACCCTATCCAAAAGGAACTCGACGGTCCCACCAAGGATAGACCCGCATATTGAAACGCTTTTGCAAGGTGGATATCATTACATCAACATTACATAATAGATGGGGATACATACAAAAGGCACAAATGCCACAAGAATACAACATCATATACAAGAACAACATCCGGGTGCGGATGAAACATAAACAGAAACTCAAACGACATCCACCTGCTAGCCTGTGCTGCCGACCTGGAACCTATCCCCGAACGAAGAAGCGTATGAGAAGAAGACAAGCAAGCATCGCTCTCGCGTCATGCTCATCGCACAACCTGTACCTGCAACTGGTGGTGTAGTAAATCTGTGAGTCACGAGGACTCAGCAATCCCATTACCATGGGTATCAAGACTAGCAAAGCTTAATGGGAAAGGAAGGGATACAATGGAGAGGTTGCAGCAGCGGCTAAGCATATATGGTGGCTAACATACGCAAATGAGAGCGAGAAGAGAATCAAAGGAACGGTCGTCAACTAGCAATGATCAAGAAGTGATCCTGAACTCCTACTTACGTCAGGCATAACCCAGAAACCGTGTTCTCCTCTCGATCAACCCGAAAAGAGACACTCACAGTTACGCACACGGTTGGTGTATTTTAGAAGAGTCTGCTTCAAGTTTACTACAACCGGATATTAACAAATTCCCATCTGCCACAAAACCGCGGGCACGGCTCTCGAACGTGTATACCCTGCAGGGTGTCCCAACTTAGCCCATGATAAGCTCTCGCGATCAACGAAGGATATTCCTTCTCCCGGGAAGACCCGATCAGTCTCGGAATCCGGCTACAAGACATTTCGACAGCAATAAAACAAGACCAGCAAAGCCGCCCGATGCGCCGACAATCCCGATAGGAGCTGCACATATCTCGTTCTCAGGGCAACACCGGATAAGCGAAGCGTACAGGAACCGACGTCACCCATGTTGCCAAGGGATGGTCCCGCACGGTGCTCTAGTTTGGACCAACACTTAGACAAGCATTGGCCCCGGGGGGCTGAATAAAGATGACCCTTGGGTTAATTACTCCCAAGGGAAATATAGGTGGTGGTGAGGCAAATGGAAAAACCAATGTTGGGCCTTGCTGGAAAAGTCTTATTCAAAGCGAACTCTCAAGGGGGTCCCATAAATCACCCGACCGCGTTAGGGACGCAAAATCCGGGAACATAATACCGATATGACGGAAACTAGGGCGGCAAGAGTGGAACAAAACACCAGGCATAAGGCCGAGCCTTCCACCCTTTACCAAGTATATAGATGCATTAATAAAATAAGATATATATTGTGATATCCCAACAAGTAAACATGTTCCAACAAGGAACAACATCTCCATGTTCCAACAAGGAACAAACTTCATCTTCACCTGCAACTAACAACGCTATAAGAGGGGCTGAGCAAAGCGGGAACATAGCCAAAACAACGGTTTGCTAGGAAGGGTGCAAAAGGTTAGAGGCTGACATGGCAATTTGGGATGGCTTGATAAACAGGTAATAGGTAGCGCAGCATAGCGATAGAACGAATCAACTAGCATAGCAATGATAGTAGTGAGATCCAGGGTAGCGGTCATCTTGCCTGAAATCCCGCAAGGAAGAAGAACGAGTCCATGAAGAAGATGACCGAGTCCATGAAGAAGATGAACGAGTCCATGAAGAAGACGAACGGATGAAGCCGAACCAAGCGTAGACGAACGAATCCTCACGATCGCAACGTAAACGGAACTAACAAGAAGAAGCACACAACATAGTAAACACACCACACATGAACAAGACATGATGCACAACAAACATAATGCATGACAAATCTAGATGAGTCTACTCATGGCAAGAGATGATGCAAAACAAGAGCAACACATCAAAGCAAGTTTAAATGAGGCCGGGAACAGCATATAACAATTCCGGTAAGTCCTCATATGCAAATTTCGAAATTGGTCCAGATCTGAATAACTTTATGTTCAAGTTGTTAAACAGCAATTGAAGATGCATCACGATGATCTACACGAAATTCTAGTCAAGTTACATATAAAGTTCATTAGATTCGGAGCTACGGCCTAGAAGATATGAGCAAAACAAGTTAAACATGCCATTGATGCAAAATGCATACAAACATCAAGCAAACACTCTCAAAACATGGATGCAACATGATAATATGAAGCTACATGCAAAATCAAGCAAGTCTCATATAGAGCACGATTAAAACGGAGCAACGGATCAACACATACACCCTATACAAGTCATAGCAACAATCTGTCCAAAACAGCAACTAGGCATATTGCAAGCAACAAAACAACAGGCTACAGGACCTCAAAAAGAAAACAAAAGGCATGGGCATGATGTACAGGTAAAGCATTGTAAAACATGAACACTGAGCTATCTCCAGAAATCACTAGAACATGCTCAAACACACATGGCAAGATTTCAAATAATAACAGTTTCAGACTTTAGCAGAAATAACATCAGGTTGCAATGTTTAGAGCTATCAAACAACATGTTACAGGAACTTAACATGGCAAACAAAGGCATGGCATGAATCGAATCAAAGCATAGAACAAAAGTCCTTTAATGACCATAAGCCAAAAAAGGATCAGAAAATATGATGGCACCCATGTAAACATGGCAAGTTATATTACAGATTCATACATGGCAGGAACAACAATAAGTAGGCATGTTGGTGAGCTTGAACCACTCACCACAGAGCAATACATGGCATGGCAAAGTAACCAACAGCAAGAAGACATGGCATAGAAGCTATACATGGCAAGAACAACATCATAGCATATATGGATCAACCACAACAACCTTGGCAAAATTGAATAACATGTAAACAATCTGCCAGCAACATTTTATAGAAAAAGTAGATCTCGATTGACTCAAGCTATGGCACACCATAATTGCAAACAAGGGCATGCATGAATAAAGCAAGACATGTATAACAAAACATCCTTACTGAAGTATCTCAAAATATGCACGGATCTCTCTGTAGCATCAAGTTAACATGGCATAAAAATATCAGCAGAACAGGGCTGAAATCAGCAACATCATGAAGCCTAGTTTGCATGCTTGTGCTAGTCACCACATAGATCATAAAAATACATGTCAAGCACCCCTGGAAAGATGGCATGGCATATTACAAAACACATGTAGGACGCAAGTTCATAGGATGCACACATCAATCATGGAAAAAATGACAAAAGTGCATGTTCTGTTAAGAAACAGAAACTAACATCACATAGCACTCTTCTAACAGCATTTAGGGCATCAAGATGAGCTCAAATGAAAATGATGCAAAGAGATGAAATGGTCTACTCATCGAGGCGAACATTTTGACGTATTACACGCACAAAACGGAGCAACGATGACAGAGATATAATGCGATGAAAATGCAACAAAATATTAGCAGTTTGGGGACTTAGGAAAATAACGGGGGAGGAGAAGTCAACCCTTGTGCACGGATTACGAGGACCGCCGGGAGATCTCGCCGGGATGAGCGGAGAGGAGGGAGAGCTCGCCGGAGCACGGGAGGTGGCCCCGAGAGGGAGGCGTCGATCCGGGCGGGAAGGGGCAGATCGGGCGCGGGCCGAGCGGCGGCTGGGCGAAGCTCACGGAGCTCATGGGCGGTGGCGCCGGCAGGCGGCGCCGGGCAAAGCGGCGCGGGGGCGGAGGTCGAGGCAAGGGAGGCGCGGGAAGCTGGGCGGCGCTGGCCGAGGAGGGCGGCGGAGGCGGTAGCCGGCCGGGCGCGAGCGCGTGAGCTCGGCGGCGAAGTCCGGCGGGCGGACTCGACGGCGGCATGTGAGCAAGGCGGGCGCCGCCCGGGCGGGCGGTGGCTGGGCCTGCTGGGCCGGGCCGGGCCGAAGGGCCGGGCGCGCGCGCGCGGAGAGAGGAGGCGGTGAGGTGGCGCGCCGTGGTTGGAGGAGAGCGGCGGTGGGGTGACGTGGCACGCCCTGATTGGGCCGGGCGACGTGTCCGGCGGACATGTCCGGCGCGGATGGACATGTCCGGCGGCGCGGGGAGGAGCGGGGCTAGAGTTAGGGGTGGATTGGACCGCGAATTTCGGAGGGGATGACATATTTATAGGTAGAGGGAGCTAGGAGAGTCCAAATGAAGTGTGGTTTTCGGCCACGCGATCGTGATCGAACGACCGAGAGCATGGAGGGGAGTTTGCTGGGTTTTGGGCCACTTTGGAAGGGGTGTTGGGCTGCAACTCCAAGAGGGCTTTGCGGTTACCCGGTTAACCGTTGGAGTACCAAACGACCTCCAAATGATCCGAATCTTGACAGCGGTTCACCGGTGCTATACCAAGGCCGCTTGGCAAACCTCGGTCCATTCCGAGAAAGTTTTAATACCCGCACCCGAAAAGAGGTAAAAGGGGCGCCGGGAGACATAGGAGTGCCGGATTGCAAAACGGACAACGGGAAAAATGCTCGGATGCATGAGACGAACACGTATGCAAATGAGATGCACATGATGACATGATATAAAATGCAGATGATGACATGGCAAAATGCAACACGCAAGCAAATGACATGGCAAAGACGGCGAATAATCAAGGACACTGGCGCGATCGAATCCGGGCGTTACAACACTCCTCCACTAACAAGAGATCTCGTCCCGAATCTTAGGACCGAGACGGAAGGGAAAAAGGATGAGGTGAAAACAAGAACAAAAGAGAGGATGACCAAAGTCGAGAGCACTCGAGAAGAAGAGAGGAACGACGAGAATCGAAATCTCACGGAATCAGATAGATTATGAAACAACTCGTTCTAACCGGAGTGGTTAGAATGAGAAAAGAAACGAATAAGACTGAAACGATTTAGGCAGCACACCGGTTGAATATGGAAGGAAAAGAACACGAACTTCACAAGATGGAAATACACTTGACGACATGAACAAAGCGATGCCTCCGGAAAAATTGGAAGAATTGAAAAGAACTTAGAAGGAAGGATTGAATGGAGTTGTTGAGAAAATCAACAGCGAAAGAATAAGCTTGATGTGGACTTATGGAAAAACATCTCAAAATTATGAGGTGATAACCGACCACCAGCGGAAAAGATTAAATAGCTGAGAAGAACGAAGAAATGCAAAACTCCACTTCAAAAGAATACAGAGGATTAAAGGATACTTGAATTCCACCAACAAGAATCTTGATGAACTCTTGAAGAATGAATTAATTCATGAAGAACCACCATGAAGAACTCCGGTAACAAAAGGATGATGAGATAGAAAGAAGGATGAAAGAATAAGATCAGCCTTGCGGTGATTTAGACGGAGGTTCCGACGAGATGGTCGAGGAAAACTGAACTCCGGATAAGAAAAGATGAAAACACTTGGAAGTGGAATTTATTCATTAAGAACATACTCCGAAGGAAGGGATTAATCACTTGGATGAAATAAGAATAAGATTTATTGTATGCTTATCCTCATCCAATTTAAGTGATGACAACCGGATTTGGCATGCAACTTATTCTTCTTGAAAAGGAATTGAGAAGTGACTTAGCGCCACCTTGAGAAGGTCTTCATGAACCACCGATAGGATTAAAAGAAGGAATGAATTACTGTGATAATCAAAGAAAAAGAATCTGAAAGAACCATCGTAAGAATTCGAAAATGACTGACGAAAGAGAATGAATCACCGGGAAGAATTAGAGAAGCACGGAGATACTTGAGAGAATGTAGAGAAAAGAGATCGAAGAGATCGCGAACTGACAGAAGAATACTTGAATGAAGCACCGGAAGAATATTGAGACAAACGAAGGGGCACGAATAGGGAATAATTGGAGAACGAATTTGAAAAAAACTTAGAATGGAGAGATATTTCGAAAAGATGACCTCCGGATGACCGAGAGGGAAAGCAACACCTGAAAGTACTCCGGATGGATGAAAAGAATTTGCATGACTAGAAACAATTAGATAGGATAACATCGAGCTAGCACCACGAAACTCCGGGAGAACGGACAAGATTTAAGAGAAACTCTACTTCGGTCTTCAAAGGACGATGATAAACACCAGCAAAATTAATGAGATACTCCGGAAGAACAAAAGCGAAGAGGTTGAGGCAACAATGAAAATGATTTGAAATCGATGTTGGAAAGGCATCTGACTGATGAAATCATACTTACGTCAAACTTCAAAACATATTTGAGAATAACTCGGGAGAATTAGAAGAGTCGTAAGATCCTCGAAAAGACCTGTGGGTTAGGGCCCACTGAAGAGATAACACCGTTGGAAAGGGGTGTTGAACAGATAGATGATGCACCGGAACAGTTGAAATATTTGAATGGGGTGACAACCTCGAATTAATTAGGACACAGACGAATCTCCTGAGATGTCTTGAGCACTCCGGAAGGATAAACTGGTAAGAGGAGAACGAGCAGGACAAACACTTGAGCCGAGGGAAAAGAATAAGATCAACCCGAAAAAAAAACTTGAATTGAGTCCACCGGGAAAAGAAAAGGGATGAAGAATGACGAACAAGATGAGAATTCACCGGTTGAAATAATTGAGGAAGATCAAGAGACTCCGTATGAATGAAATTGATGGTCGGAAGGAACTCGAACTCCGGGAATAATAGGGTGGGAGGGCGGGAAAAACAAAGGCAACTTGGAAGGGGAAAACGGCGAATATCTTGAAGAGAAAACACCGGTTGAAATCATTGAGGAGAGAGAGCAAAGACTTCGCAAGAGTAGAATGGATACTCGATTACGAACTCCGGTTCCGAGAAGAAGAAGGGTGGGCGGGTGGGAAAAACAAGGACAACTTCAGACAAGGAAAAACAACGACGTCGGAGGAAGAACTGAGGATTGAACTTGGCAAAGATGAAGAGACCCGAGTCAACTTGACGAGAAATGCACCGGATGAAAAGAGCTGAGGAACAACTACCGAAAAAAACCAACTGCGTGATCCTAAGAAAAAATTTGAAGGGGAAGAGGAGTAATTCAAAACACCTACGTCAAGATTCCTCACCAGAGCGCATTTAAGGCAGAGGAGTAAAAAGAATTCCTACTCCGATATAACTAGACTCAAAATAGTTTTCTTCTAGACTCAACAACGGCCAAACTACACGATCAATCAAGGGGGCTCCTAGGGTCGGTCGAGGCTCGATACCAACTTGTCACGCCTAATATGCGACCCTATCCAAAAGGAACTCGACGGTCCCACCAAGGATAGACCCAAGATATTGAAACGCTTTTGCAAGGTGGATATCATTACATCAACATTACATAATAGATGGGGATACATACAAAAGGCACAAATGCCACAAGAATACAACATCATATACAAGAACAACATCCGGCTGCGGATGAAACATAAACAGAAACTCAAACGACATCCACCCTGCTAGCCCAGGCTGCCGACCTGGAACCTATCCCCTGAACGAAGAAGCAGAAGGAGAAGAAGACAAGCAAGCATCGCTCTCGCGTCATGCTCATCGCACAACCTGTACCTGCAACTGGTGGTGTAGTAAATCTGTGAGTCACGAGGACTCAGCAATCCCATTACCATGGGTATCAAGACTAGCAAAGCTTAATGGGAAAGGAAGGGATACAATGGAGAGGTTGCAGCAGCGGCTAAGCATATATGGTGGCTAACATACGCAAATGAGAGCGTAGAAGAGAATCAAAGGAACGGTCGTCAACTAGCAATGATCAAGAAGTGATCACGAACTCCTACTTACGCCAGCATAACCCGTAAAACCGTGTTCTCCTCTCGATCAACCCCGAAAAGAGACACTCATGATTACGCATTAACGGTTGGTGTATTTTAGAAGAGTTTGCTTCAAGTTTACTACAACCGGATATTAACAAATTCCCATCTGCCACATAACCGCGGCACGGCTCTCGAAAGTTTATACCCTGCAGGGTGTCCCAACTTAGCCCATGATAAGCTCTCGCGATCAACGAAGGATATTCCTTCTCCCGGAAGACCCGATCAGTCTCGGAATCCGGCCACAAGACATTTCGACAAAGCAATAAAACAAGACCAGCAAAGCCGCCCGATGCGCCAACAATCCCGATAGGAGCTGCACATATCTCGTTCTCGTGGCAACACCGGATAAGCGAAGCGTCTGAGAACCGACGTAACCCAAGTTGCCAAGGGATGGTCCCAAGACGGTGCTCTAGTTTGGACCAACACTTAGACAAGCATTGGCCCCGGGGGGGGGGGGGCTGAAAAAAGATTACCAATGGGTTAATTAAAACCAAGGGAAATTAAGGTGGTGGGGAGGCAAATGGAAAAACCAATGTTGGGCCTTCTTTGGAAAAGTCTTATTCAAAGCGAACCGTCAAGGGGTCCCATAAATCACCCGACCGCGTTAGGGACGCAAAATCCGGGAACATAATACCGATATGACGGAAACTAGGGCGGCAAGAGTGGAACAAAACACCAGGCATAAGGCCGAGCCTTCCACCCTTTACCAAGTATATAGATGCATTAATAAAATAAGATATATATTGTGATATCCCAACAAGTAAACATGTTCCAACAAGGAACAACATCTCCATGTTCCAACAAGGAACAAACTTCATCTTCACCTGCAACTAACAACGCTATAAGAGGGGCTGAGCAAAGCGGGAACATAGCCAAAACAACGGTTTGCTAGGAAGGGTGCAAAAGGTTAGAGGCTGACATGGCAATTTGGGATGGCATGATAAACAGGTAATAGGTAGCGCAAAGATAGCGATAGAACGAATCAACTAGCATAGCAATGATAGTAGTGAGATCCAGGGTAGCGGTCATCTTGCCTGAAATCCCGCAAGGAAGAAGAACGAGTCCATGAAGAAGATGACCGAGTCCATGAAGAAGATGAACGAGTCCATGAAGAAGACGAACGGATGAAGCCGAACCAAGCGTAGACGAACGAATCCTCACGATCGCAACGAAACGGGAACTAACAAGAAGAAGCACACAACATAGTAAACACACCACACATGAACAAGACATGATGCACAACAAACATAATGCATGACAAATCTAGATGAGTCTACTCATGGCAAGAGATGATGCAAAACAAGAGCAACACATCAAAGCAAGTTTAAATGAGGCCGGGAACAACATATAACAATTCCGGTAAGTCCTCATATGCAAATTTCGAAATTGGTCCAGATCTGAATAACTTTATGTTCAAGTTGTTAAACAGCAATTGAAGATGCATCACGATGATCTACACGAAATTCTAGTCAAGTTACATATAAAGTTCATTAGATTCGGAGCTACGGCCTAGAAGATATGAGCAAAACAAGTTAAACATGCCATTGATGCAAAATGCATACAAACATCAAGCAAACACTCTCAAAACATGGATGCAACATGATAATATGAAGCTACATGCAAAATCAAGCAAGTCTCATATAGAGCACGATCAAAACGGAGCAACGGATCAACACATACACCCTATACAAGTCATAGCAACAATCTGTCCAAAACAGCAACTAGGCATATTGCAAGCAACAAAACAACAGGCTACAGGACCTCAAAAATAAAACAAAAGGCATGGGCATGATGTACAGGTAAAGCATTGTAAAACATGAACACTGAGCTATCTCCAGAAATCACTAGAACATGCTCAAACACACATGGCAAGATTTCAAATAATAACAGTTTCAGACTTTAGCAGAAATAACATCAGGTTGCAATGTTTAGAGCTATCAAACAACATGTTACAGGAACTTAACATGGCAAACAAAGGCATGGCATGAATCGACTCAAAGCATAGAACAAAAGTCCTTTAATGACCATAAGCCAAAAAAGGATCAGAAAATATGATGGCACCCATGTAAACATGGCAAGTTATATTACAGATTCATACATGGCAGGAACAACAATAAGTAGGCATGTTGGTGAGCTTGAACCACTCACCACAGAGCAATACATGGCATGGCAAAGTAACCAACAGCAAGAAGACATGGCATAGAAGCTATACATGGCAAGAACAACATCATAGCATATATGGATCAACCACAACAACCTTGGCAAAATTGAATAACATGTAAACAATCTGCCCAGCAACATTTTATAGAAAAAGTAGATCTCGATTGACTCAAGCTATGGCACTCCATAATTGCAAACAAGGGCATGCATGAATAAAGCAAGACATGTATAACAAAACATCCTTACTGAAGTATCTCAAAATATGCATGGATCTCTCTGTAGCATCAAGTTAACATGGCATAAAAATATCAGCAGAACAGGGCTGAAATCAGCAACATCATGAAGTCTAGTTTGCATGCTTGTGCTAGTCACCACATAGATCATAAAAATACATGGCAAGCACCCCTGGAAAGATGGCATGGCATATTACAAAACACATGTAGGACTCAAGTTCATAGGATGCACACATCAATCATGGCAAAAATGACAAAAGTGCATGTTCTGTTAAGAAACAGAAACTAACATCACATAGCACTCTTCTAACAGCATTTAGGGCATCAAGATGAGCTCAAATGAAAATGATTCAAAGAGATGAAATGATCTACTCATCGAGGCGAACATTTTGACATATTACACGCACAAAACGGAGCAACGATGACAGAGATATAATGCGATGAAAATGAAACAAAATATTAGCAGTTTGGGGACTTAGGAAAATAACGGGGGGAGGAGAAGTCAACCCTTGTGCACGGATTACGAGGATCGCCGGGGAGATCTCGCCGGGGATGAGCCAGAGAGGAGGGAGAGCTCGCCGGAGAGGGAGGCGTCGGATCCGGGGCGGGGAAGGCCGGGGCGGCACCGGGCGCGGGCCGGAGCGGGCGGGCGCATGAAGCTCGCCGGAGTTTCATGGGCGGGCGCTTTTCGGCAAAGGGCGCATGGGGCGGAGGTCGAGGCAAGGGAGGCGGCGGGAAGGAAGGGGCGGCGCTGCCGAGGAGGGCGGCGGAGGCGGCAGCTGCCGGCTGGAGCGCCAAGTGAGCTCGGCAATAGTCCGCGGGCGGACTCTCGACGGGCGGCGTGAGCGAGGCGGGCGCCTCGGGCGGCGGCGGTGGCTGGCTCATGGGGCCGGGCCGGGCCGAAGGGCTGGCAAGGGCTGGAGAGAGAGGAGGCGGTGAGGTGGCGCGCCGTGGTTGGAGGAGAGCGCGGCGGGGTGACGGGCACGCCTGATTGGGCGGGCGACGTGTCCGGCGGACATGTCCGGCGGATGGACATGTCCGCGGCGCTGGAGGAGCGGGGCTAGAGTTAGGGGTGGATTGGACCGCGAATTTCGGAGGGGATGACATATTTATAGGTAGAGGGAGCTAGGAGAGTCCAAATGAGGTGCGGTTTTCGGCCACGCGATCGTGATCGAACAACCGAGAGCATGGAGGGGAGTTTGCTGGGTTTTGGGCCACTTTGGAAGGGGTGTTGGGCTGCAACTCAAAGAGGGCTTTATGTTACCAGTTAACCGTTGGAGTACCAAACGACCTCCAAATGATCCAAACTTGACAGCGGTTCACCGTGCTATACCAAGGCCGCTTGGCAAACCTCGGTCCATTCCGAGAAAGTTTTAATACCCGCACCGAAAAGAGGTAAAAGGGCGCCGGAGACATAGGAGTGCGGATTGCAAAAGCGGACAACGGGAAAAATGCTCGGATGCATGAGACGAACACGTATGCAAATGAGATGCACATGATGACATGATATAAAATGCAGATGATGACATGGCAAAATGCAACACGCAAGCAAATGACATGGCAAAGACGGCGAATAACTGAAGGACACCTGGCGCATCGAATCCGGGGCGTTACATCCGAATACCCGCTTGGTTATGTAAAAACCGGGATATGCATGGAAACCAGGCGTAGGGGGTCATAAGTGCGTGAACAGACAAGTACCCAACTAGCTATGTTATATTACATGGATAGTAAGAAACATCTTCCAGGGAGAATAGTTTTGTTAAGGGTTCCTTTCCCTGGGTACGCATGCATTAATGTGCATGTCCGGACTGCGAAAAGAAACGCAGGATATAGACATCTGGGGGCATGTACTGTAATAAATAAAAGTCATCTTTTGTTCATCGACCGAATATTCCCTTAAGAACGCTAGCTTTCGGCTTCACCGGTCTGAGGTACACATCCGGCTGACTGGCAAGAATAATCGCAGAGGTGCTCCCCTTATGCCCTAGCCGACTTAACAGGAATGTAGGGCATAAACACAAGAGCCAGGCAACCCAGCTTGGCCAAAACATAAGTCATATCGATGCATGTAATGGCGAAAAAAGGTACATGTGGAAGAATAACACATGTGCGGGGCATAGAGCTCGGAAAATAGTTATATTAAGCTTCTGTATAAGAAGCCCCTGTGTATAATGAGCTGCTAAGCTGCGTCAAGATTGTGTAGTCAAGACACATTTTAGCTTTTTAAGGTCTTGAAGAAAAAAGGGGAAGAAAGAAAGAAAAGACAGATAACACATATATAAAAAATTGACAGAGGTAAGGAGACGAACACCGAGTCCGGCACTAGGCGTAGAACCTTCGGAGTCTGGCTCCGTTCCATGGGTTTGGCTCGAGTAGATTGTCCGATGCATCCCGCAGACGGTACGCTCCACCGGTCAGAACTTGGTCGATAACTAAGGGACCTTCCCATTTGGGCTTGAGCTTGTTCTTTTTCTTCTTCGGTAGGCATAGAACGAGTTCGCCAATGTTATAAGTTTTGGCCCGTACTTCTCTCCTTTGATACCTTCGAGCATGTTGCTGATAGAATGCGGAACAGGCTTTTGCCACGTCACGCTCCTCCTCCAAGGTGTCCAAACTATCCTGCCGATCAAGCTCGTGCTCTTTCTCTTCATACATGCGCACTCGAGGTGAGTCATGAATTATGTCGCAGGGCAGTACCGCCTCTGCGCCGTACACCATAAAAAATGGTGTGTATCCGGTAGTGCGATTCGGCGTGGTCTGCAGCCCCCATAGTACGGAGTCGACCTCCTCTACCCAGTGCGTATCGGATTCCTTCAAGGATCACACTAATCTGGGTTTAATGCCACTCATGATAAGACCGTTTGCTCGTTCGACTTGACCGTTAGTTTGCGGGTGATAGACAGAAGCATAATCGAGCTTGATGCCCATGTTGCTACACTAGAGTTTTACCTCGTCGACTGTAAAGTTCGAGCCGTTATCAGTGATGATGCTATGGGGGGCGCCATAACGGTGTACAACCCCGGATATGAAGTTTATCACTGGTCCGGATTTGGCCGTTTCAACTGGTTTTTGCTTCTATCAATTTGGTGAATTTATCCACGATGACCAATAAGTATTTTTTCTTATGGCTTCCCCCTTTGAGGGTCCGACCATATCAAGGCCCCAGACCGCAAAGGACCAAGTAATGTTGATTGTTTGGAGAGCGGTAGGCGGCATATGGCTTTGGTTTACAAAAATCTGGCAACCGACGCAACGTTGAACGAGGTCCTGTGCGTCTGCTCGGGCCGTCGACCAGTAGAAACCTGTACGGAAGTCCTTGCTTACAAGGGCCCGACCAGCAGCGTGGTGGCCGCCAAGTCCAGGATGAATTTCTGCCAAAAGTTGTTGCCCTTCTTCTTCGGAGATGCACCTTTGAAGGACTCCGGTAGTGCTTTTCTTATAAAGCTCTCCCTCGTGGACCTTGTAGGCTTTAGACCGCCGAACAACGCAGCGCGCCTCGTTTGGTTCCTCGGGTAGTTCCTGCCTAGTTAGGTAGGCCAGGAATGGTTCTGTCCATGGGGCGATGACTGCCATTATTATGTGGGTGGAAGGTGTTATTTCGGTGGCAGAGCCTCCGATTATGTCAGAGTGCTCGGTATCTGTTGTTGTGGCCGGGTCCGGACTATTGTTACCGGTCTCCCCTTCCCATACCACGGATGGCTTAAACAACCGTTCCATAATGATATTAGGTGGGAAAGGGTCGCGCTTAGCGCCGATGCGGGCGAGGATATCCGCTGCCTGATTGTTTTCCCGGGCCACATGGTGGAATTCAAGCCCCTAGAACCGAGCTGACATTTTGAGGACGACGTTGCGATAGGCCACCATTTTTGGATCCTTGGCGTCGAAGTCTCCATTTATTTGAGATATTGCGAGGTTCGAGTCCACGCGCACCTCCAGGCGTTGAATGCCCATGGAGACTGCCATCCAGAGACCATGTAACAGGGCCTCATATTCTGCCGCGTTGTTGGAGTCTGTGTATCGTATTTGGAGTACGTATTGGACTGTATCTCCGGTGGGGGATGTCAGGATGACACCGGCCCCCAGACCAGCCAACATTTTAGAGCCGTCATAGTGCATGACGCCGTACTCTTTAGGGAGTTCGGCTTCTGTCCATTTGGCGACGAAATCAGCCAGTACTTGTGGCTTAATGGCTTGCCGTGGTTTTTATATTATGTCGAACGGGAGGAGCTCAATAGCCCATTTAGAAATCCGGCCCGTGGCCTCGCGGTTGTTTATTATGTCGTTGAGTGGTACTTCAGAGGCCACCATAATTGAACACTCTTGAAAGTAGTGTCGTAGTTTCCGGGATGCCATGAAGACCGCTTATGCTATCTTTTGATAATGTGGGTACTGTGATTTGCATGGAGTGAGGATAGTGGATACATAGTATACCGGTTTTTGAAGCGGGAACTTATGTCCGTCCGTCTCTCGTTCGACAACGAGCACTGCACTTACAACTTGGTGTGTTGCCGCTATATATAACAGCATTGGTCCACCGACATTTGGCGCGGCCAAGATTGGGTTTGTGGCCAAAACGGCTTTTATTTCCTCTAGTCCGGCCGTGGCCACATCTGTCCACTCGAAGTGTTCGGTGCGTTGAAGAAGGCGATAAAGAGGCAGTGCCTTTTCTCCTAATTGGGAGATGAAGTGGCTTAAGGTAGCCACACATCCAGTTAGTTTCTGGATTTGCTTGAGGTCTGTTGGGATGGCCAACTATGACAGAACTCGGATTTTAGCCGGATTTGCTTCGATTCCTCTGTTGGAGACGATGAAGCCTAAGAGCTTTCTGGCGGGCACGCCGAAGACGCATTTTTTCCCGATTGAGCTTAATGTCGTATGTTTAGAGATTGTCGAACGTGGGCCTCAAGTCGTCTATTAAGGATTCGACGTGTCTGGTTTTAATGACCACATCGTCTACGTATGCCTCCACTGTTTTGCCAATCTGTGTCTCCAAGCATGTCTGAATCATGCGTTGATAGGTTGCACCGGCGTTTTTGAGCCCGAAAGGCATGGTGTTAAAATAGAAGGGGTCGTGTGGAGTGATAAATGTCGTTGCGGCTTGATCAGACTCCGCCATCTTGATTTGATGGTATCCGGAGTATCCGTCGAGGAAACACAATGAGTCGTGGCCTACGGTACCATCGATAATTTGATCGATGCGAGGGAGGGGGAAGGGATCCTTGGGGCAAGCCTTGTTAAGGTCCTTGAAGTGGACACATAGGCGCCTGGATTTGTCCTTCTTTGGTACCATCACCAGGTTTTCTAGCCAGTACAGATGTTTTATTTCATGGATGAATCCGGCCTCCAGTAACTTGGCTAGATCCTGTCCCATGGCTTGTCGCTTAGGTTCTGAGAAGCACCGAAGGGTCTGCTTGACCGGCTTGAACCTCTTTAGAATATTAAGGCTATGCTCGGCCAGCCTGCGTGGGATTCCTGGCATGTCTGAAGGATGCCAGGCGAAGATGTCCTAATTCTCGCGC
The DNA here is from genome assembly GCA_021605145.1 of Aegilops bicornis. Classification (NCBI taxonomy): domain Eukaryota; kingdom Viridiplantae; phylum Streptophyta; class Magnoliopsida; order Poales; family Poaceae; genus Aegilops; species Aegilops bicornis. Next base: position 299,011,236 of record CM038674.1, on the reverse strand, counting down.
AAGACCTCCCGTAGTGCGGCGTCTACTGTGGGGTTTAATTGTGCCCCGATGGATGTTGTTTTTGTAGGGTCCATTGGATGGACTTGGAATTTGACTATTTCATCCGCTGGTTTGAAAGAGGTGGACTTGGATCTTTTGTCGAGTATCACGTCGTCCCTGTCCACTGTGGAGCGCAGCGCAGTTAGTTCCTCGGCCGCGAGGGCTTCAGATAACGCCTCGAGGGCCAATGCAGCTGTTTTATTTTTGGCGCGGAGTGCTATGTCCGGATCACTAGCTAGAGTGATGATTCCATTGGGCCCGGGCATTTTGAGCTTCATGTACCCGTAATGGGGTATGGCTTGGAAGATCGTGAATGCCACCCATCCTGGAAGGGTGTGGTATCCGCTATTGAACGGGGCCACTTGGAATGTGATTTCTTCGGACCTATAATTCTCCAGCGTGCCGAATACCACATCTAGTGTGATTTTGCCAGCACATCGTGCCTCCCGACTAGGGATGATTCCTCTGAAGGTCGTGCTGCTTTGCTCAATGCGGCTTCTGTGTATTTCCATTTTTCAAAGAGTCTCCTCATAGATGAGGTTTAATCCGCTGCCGCCGTCCATGAGCACTTTAGTAAGCCGGAAGCCGTCCATAATTGGAATAAGGACCAAGGCGGCTGGAGCTCGGGCTGTTCGGAATTTAGGTTCGTCACTGGCATTGAAGGTGATAGCCGTGTCGCTCCATGGATTTATTGCTGCCACTTGGCAGAATTCGACAAGGCTGCGGAGTGATCGCTTACGCCTATTATTTGAGGCGAAGGTCTTGAAGACTGTCAATACTGTATTGTTGTTCTCCACGGGATGGTGCTCTGTGGTATTGTTGATGAGGATATCCTCACTGCTCTTGGCCACCTGCCGGAGTACCCAACATGCTCTAAGGCTGTGTGTTGGTATGGTATCCGCTGTACTCTGAATTTTGCATGGCCCATTGAGCCATACCTCCAGTACGGTTCCGCGCCCTGTAATCGGCTTTTGTTTCTTTGTAATTGGATCGAGTGACATATGAGAGTACACCCTTTCAGTTCGGACGGGGGTTTTAGTGAGAGACGGAGGATCCCAGAATTTTGTTTGGGTTTTCCAGGCGCTTTCCATCACACAGTACTTCTGTACTATGGCCGCCAAGTCAGCAAAGTGTGCTATGTCACGGCGACTTATGGCGTTGAGGATTCCCTTGTCGGTGCAATTTTTGCACAAGAATGAAATTGTGTCTTCCTCGTGACAGTCCTTGATCTTGCTCATTACAAGGAGGAATCTGGCCCAATAGTGCTGTACTGTTTCTTGGGGCTCTTGTATAATTTGGGAAAGATCACTTATATTTGGGTGGGTGGGTAGATTTAGGTCCGAACCCTGACCCAATCTGAGACACAAAAGCGGCGGAGTTTCCGATCTTGAACGTTCGGGCTCCGGTTTGTTGCCCAATAGGTCTGGCCCGCTGTCTGATTCTAGGTTCAGAGCTTGGGCTATGTCCTCCTATAGACGGGTATCCGGCTTAGAGAGCTCGGGAATCCGGACATAGCTTGTCCTCAAGACAGAGGAAGAATCGATGCGTTGCTCCTCCACCACCTCTATCTGATGGGTGACCGACGGAGAGTTAACCTCCCTTTGGTCGGGTTTAAGCCTGATCCTATCATAGTCCGTAGCGACTCCCAAGGCCGTGATGCGATCCAAGAGCTCGTTCAAAGAAGAGAGCTCCATTGGATCCATCTGCTTGGCGAATTCCGAGCCGACGTGGAGACTGTTTTTGCTGACCCGAGAAGTCATCGTCGGCACAGCGGCCGAACAGGCGGTCATGACGAAGCCGCCTAGTCGGAGTGTTTAGCCTACAACTAGGGCTCCCCCAGAGGTGTTGTTGTCCTTGACAACGAGATGAGCCATCCAGCCTTATGATAATAGCACAGTGGAACTCTCAATGAAAGCACCAATGCTGGTGTCAAAACCGGCAGATCTCGGGTAGTGGGTCCCGAACTATGCGTCTAAGGCGGATGGTAACAAGAGGCGGGGGACACGATGTTTACCCAGGTTCGGGCCCTCTCGATGGAGGTAATACCCTACTTCTTTCTTGATTGATCTTGATGATATGAGTATTACAAGAGTTGATCTACCACGAGATCGTAGAGGCTAAACCCTAGAAGCTAGCCTATGGTATGATTGTTGTTGTCCTACGTACTAAACCCTCTGAGTTATATAGTCACCGGAGGGGGCTAGGGTTACACAGAGTTGGTAACAAGGGAGGAGATCTACATATCCGTATTGCCAAGATTGCCTTCCACGCCAAGGAGAGTCCCATCCGGACACGGGACGGAGTCTTCAGTCTTGTATCTTCATAGTCCAACAGTCCAACTAAAGGATATAGTACGGCTGTCCGAGGACCCCCTAATCCAGGACTCCCTCATGAACCTCATCTGCACTAAGGCAAGCCACAACAACATTTTCATGGTGCCTTTTCAATATTTATGATTTTCTTACTAGAATGAAAGATTTAATCCATGCATTTAAATAACTATTATGTTATTTATATTCTGTTAAGTGATTGTTTTAGTTGATATGCTTAAGTTACAGAATGTTTGAAACTAACTTAGTTGGTAAAGAAACTAGGATTTATTTGTGGTGGTGAAAGAATAATATTGCTATGCATATGAGTAATTACTTAAAGTTATTTTCTTGCATGACTAAAATAATAAAAATTTGCTAGAAAATATTCTGTTTAAAGTAAGGTTTATCCTAACAAGAAAACTGGCATAAGTTGTTGATGATTATGCTTAGTGTGAATGTGGTTGACTCAGTCGTTTCCCTTAATATGTGATGCATATGTTAGTGTTGCATTTCATGGCATACTATGACACCGGTTATTTTTACTTTAAGGTTAACCTGAATATAACTCAACTTGAATATATCGTTGGCCGGGTCATGGTGCCACTGAATCGAGTTTTTCCTAGTGCAACCACATTTGCCTTATGGGAGGCCTTGATTCGGTCCGTTGTCATGCCTCTGGTCGGTGCCTCCAACTAGGGAAGGTTATGGGCTTTCTTATCCTGGCCCAGTAAGCAGACATAACCTTGTGTGCCCGTTGTCGAGATTATGGTACCGGGTCCCCTTGTGGGATCGTTTTGGCCATGACGGTGGTCGTTGTATCTTTGGTAGACACGGGGCCACCCAGGACTAGCCCAGTGCAGACTGTGTCGGAGTGGCCGGGAGAGTGTCATGGCAATGGAGGGGTTTCTTTGGAATGCCTTTGGTCCACCTGAATGGGAGTGCGAGGCCATGGGTTCCGTGGTGTGGGTGTGCTACCTCTGCAGAGTGTAATAATCTATCGATAGCCGAGTCCACGGTTACGAGCACGCTCGTAGTAGGTCAGACCATGGATCAACGTTTAATAAATCTTGCACACTAAGTTATGAACTTTGCACTATTGATGATGGTGGAAAGCCATCGAGATGTTCAAGACCAAGTATTGGTCGTGGTTGTGATCATTGTGATGATCACGAGATACTTCTAGTCAAGACCATGATGGTGGTACGTTTGTGATCCGAGAACGATCACGGTTGGTAAGCTAGTCCTGAGGGACTTTTATCACAAAAGCATGATCACAACATTATTGCATTATTAATTGGTTAATTATCATGATATTGATTGTCATTATGATTATGCCTGTTGTGAGCTTGCAAGTACATTCCATGTACTACCCTGGCATGTCATGCCAGATTTCAGGAAAGTCTCATTGGAAAGGAGTGCTGCTCGAGTCTAGATCGTGTCCACATCGGTGTCCCTGTGCTATGGAGTTTCTGCTACGACGTTGTTCCGCTGCCGCGTAGTTATGATCGAGGCCCCTTTATGTTCACTAAATAATGTACATATTGTTCAGTTTAACTGTGTGTGCCGCTTGGCCTCGACACCTGTTGTAATGTGAACTATGATCCGCTAGCATCAATGAAGCAGTTGTTTTCTGTACCAAGATGTTGTTTGTTGCCAGAAGACATGGTCTCTGGGCTGGAAATACATGGTAAACCGGTCGCTCTGAGCCAGGGTGCCACAATGCTTGGTATCAGAGCCGCATTGACTGTAGTCCACGCTAGACTACGACGTGTTAACTGGACGTTAGATACGAGTTTAAGTTGAGTGCCGGTAGCAATTGTAGCTGGTTGTTGCATTGCATGTACTTGTTTTATTTTTATGCTAACCTGCTAATCGTTGTGAGTGTAGATTGATTCGGTGCCGTATCCACGCCAGTTGCAGCTAATGCCGTACACGTCACCGCACCTCCTTCGCAACGTGTGGCGTCGGCTGTATCCCCTCGGAGATGATCCAGTCTATCGTGTGTACTGGGAACGTCTAGCTGACTCAGTGTATGAGTATCACGCAGTGGTTACTCTGCGCACCAGTTTTGATTCTAGCTCTTACACTCATACTTCTCGGAGCGGTTATGCTTCTACCGCTTCTCAGGCTGTCCAGTTCGCTGCATTCGAGGTCCTTGTCGAGCTTCGCTACAACGAGGTCCGGATGCGGAACCACCCAGGTTTCTATTACTATCCTTCTCTACAGGAAAATGGTCGTGTCCGTTTCCCTATCATTGATCCGGAGTCTGATAGTGTTGCTAGCCACCTTGCTCGTTATGTCACCGCTAGCTATGTTTTGATCCACGAGCTGGCACGAGAGCTGACTCATGCTCGTACTGCTGGAGCCTCTGCTTTAGTCTCTTCTAGATCTGCCACTACTCCATCCTCTCTGGGATTTACTCATTATATTCCAGTCAGTTCTAACTACTGTGTTTCACCGGTTACTCCTCCGAGTAGCTCGGACGCCTCGACCGTAAATCCTCTCAGTGCTCCTGCTGAGTGGGTTTCACTTCTCACTACTCCTGTAGCCCCGATGCTTCACCCTACCTCTGCCCCTGAGGGAGGGCCCTCTAGGCAGCGTCGTCGTGTTACTTTTAACCCGGAGGTCTCCGTAACCTCGTCAGTTCAAGATCCGAGTCCGCTTCAGGAGAAGACCCCACAGAACCAGCAGAGCAGTAGTGTCTTTGAGTATCCGCAGTTGTTGGGATGATGTCCAAATGTAGTAGTACAAGTCATGAGGTTTCGTTGCCTGTATGAGAGTAGTTGAACCTGGCATGTTGGTTATCTTTCATGTATGAGTGTATGTATAATTATGTTGGAACTCTATTTTTATTATTATTATTCATCGTGTTTTCTTCGTCATTTCGGTTTTTCTCAGGCTTTTGTTGGTGGCTTTTCCCCAATTTATTTTGAATGTTTCTCATCTAGGTTGCGTTGCCTTGGGAAAAAATCATAATAGGATGCCGCAGGGAGGCAGCAGCAGCAACATTCGCGAGGTTACCCCTGTTCGTCGTTCCGCACGACAGGCAGGACACTCCCCCGAGCCGTACGTTCCGCCACCGCCTCCACCGCCAAATCCGCCCTCCACCGAGCAAATTATGCGTATGTTTGAGGAAAGAAGGAACAATGATCTGATTGAAATATTAAGAAGTTTGCAAGCTATGGTTGGACAGAATGGAAATCAGAATGGTCATTACTGCAAGCTGTCAGATTTTAAAAGGACCAAGCCACCCAGTTTCAGTCAGGTTGTTGATCCCTTGGATGCAGACGATTGGTCGCGTATCATTGAGAAAAAGCTTGAGATTGCTCGTACTGAAGAAAATGATAAAGTTCCGTTCGCAACTCATTATCTTGAAGGCTCTGCTGCCATATGGTGGGAAAATGCAAAAGCCATGTGGCCTGCTGATGAAGAAATCACCTGGTCAAAATTCAAGGAGCAATTCCGGAAATATCATATCCCTACTGGAATTATGAAGACCAAGCAGCGAAAATTTCTCGCACTCATCCAAGGAAATCAGTCTGTGGGTGAATATTTGCAAAATTTCAATCATCTGGCCCGTTACTCCCTTTATGACGTGGCCACCGAGGAAAGAAAGATTGACATATTTCTTGGTGGATTAAATCCGCAACTCCAGTGTACTCTCAGTATGTTTGATTTCCCAGATTTCCAAACTCTGGTGAACAAGGATTTCATTGCTGAAAGGGAGCACAAGCTTGTATCAGATAATAGGCCTGTTAACAACGACAACAAGCATAAGTTTGAGCCAAAGAAGTATGGGCAACCAGTGCAAAAGGCTCGTACCTGGCAGCAGACTCTCGTGGATTACAAGCCCAATTGGCAACATAATGTTAACAAGACCACCACTCAAGTCAAGAATGTCGTGACCAACCCAGTGCATGAGGAGCGCCAGCGCAAGAATTCTTGCTTCAGTTGTGGGCAAAACAGACATTATGCCAGACAGTGTCCCAAGAACACCAAGGCAAATGCTCTATTCAGGCCACAAGTCAACTATATGGAGTCATGTCCGACCCAGCAAAACTTTACTTGGTACGTGCATCACCTCTCCGCCGATGAAGCCCAAGAGAACCCTGAAGTCGTCATTGGTATGTTTTCTATTAATAACATACTTGCAGTAATCTTATTTGACTCTGGGCTTTCCACTCTTTTATTTCTCGGAGTTTTGTTTGTCGGATTTCGGGTTCCGGTAGACCCTCTAGGTTCGAACTCTGGGGTGCACGCGGAGATCTCACCCCCTGCCTACATGCACCTCGTCGCCTCACAAGGATCTATTTAGATATATTAAAACTGAGCACTAATACTGCCCTCTCAGGTCATTAGACTCCAGAGCCGTCCATCCTCGCGATTTGATGTGCATGGCCGTCCGATTCACACGAAAGTTCTCTTAGTGCGCCGTCGGCAAAATCTGGCGTGGATGTCCAAAAAAGGCCGCTGCTCTCGTAGCATTTTTGGAGGCCCGTCGTTCATCGGTTCCAGCTTCCTAGGCGGGGGTACGAATGGGCCGCTTGTGGGTGTCGCCCTCAACTTAGTCCACCAGGCGGATCGCTCGTAATCCTCAAAAGAAAAGCAGATCCCTCCGGGCTCCTCCCTCCCGACCTCGAGGTGCGCTGCGCCGCCGCGCTACAACGAGTATCTTCGGCAGCTTCCTGGCACCCCTCCGTCGCGAGGAGAGCCATAGCATGTCTTTCGGTACTTTCTTCCCTCCCCCGTCCTCCTCGCCTCACAGCGGCACCTTCATCCCACCACACACGCTTCTGTCTTCTATGTCTTTGGCTCTGACTGAAACATCTGAACTGCTCTGCTCCTCCATGACTCTTGCTGCAGACTCCCCGTGCCTGGCGCTCCTATTCCAGTTATAAGCTCTACCCGGACATGATCGTCCCTCCATACAAAGAAGCTTAAGAATAAGGCTTACGTCCTGCATCACCTCCCTAATTTGTAGTTTCACATGCCAAGTTTGTTTCCATGTACTGATCACTGTCGAAATATATGCTTAAGAATAAGGCTTCTGCCCCTGCATCATGTTGTGATGCATCTTGGCGATATATTAAAACTGAGCACTAATCCTGCCCTCTCAGGTCTTTAGACTCCAGAGCCGTCCATCCTCGTGATTTGACGTGCATGGCCGTCCGATTCACACGAAAGTTCTCTTAGTGCGCCGTAGGCCAAATCTGGCGTGGATGTCCTAAAAGGGCTGCTGCTCTCGTAGCATTTTTGGAGGGCCGTCGTTCATCGGGTCCAGCTTCCTAGGCGGGGGTACGAATGGGCCGCTTGTGGGTGTCGCCCTCAACTTAGTCCACTAGGCGGATCGATCGTAATCCTAAAAAAAAGCAGATCCCTCCCGGCTCCTCCCTCCCGACCTCGAGGTGCGCTGCACCGCCGCTGCTACAACGAGTATCTCCGGCAGCTTCCTGGCACCCCTCCGTCGCGAGGATCCATAGCATGTCTTTCGGTACTTTCTTCCCTCCCTCGTCCTCCTCACCTCACAGCGCCGCCTTCATCCCACCACACGCGCTTCTGTCTTCTATGTCTTTGCCTCTGACCGAAACATCTGAACTGCTCTGCTCCTCCATGACTCTTGCCGCATACTCCCCATGCCTGGCGCTCCTATTCCGGTTATAAGCTCTACCCGGACATGATCGTCCTCCATACAGCAAGCTTAAGAATAAGGCTTCTGTCCCTGCATCTCCTCCCTAATTTGTAGTTTCACATGCCAAGTTTGTTTCCATGTACTGATCACTGTCGAAATATATGCTTAAGAATAAGGCTTCTGTCCCGGCAGCATGTTGTGATGCATCTTGGCTAAGAATGAAATATAAAACCAATAGTTCAGATTTTTCTAATCATTTGGTCAATAATAGTCTCACTCATAGTCTATTTAGTTGATTTAATGCTATTTTGTGAAGCTTTTCATTTCCTCATATTCTGCTCTCGCCCTCTTTGGTCACCTGATTGTAGTTTCGGTGAGTTAAGTATAATAATTTTGATCATCCAACAGGGCATGCTCTGAATCGCTGCATCTTTGGCGTAGTTGAGGGGCTATAGCCAACAGGGCTGGTACAATATGTTCACTTGTTGGACGTTGTCCATTCGGCGCAGATGGATCCCAACCAACGCTGACTATGAGACTATCTGGAAGTGGTGCATATCAGGATACTATACTACTGCTTCGACATATTGTATGCTCATTTCCAAAGGCTTGAATCTTATATATCTTCAGTTCTCAATCAACATGCATTTGTTCAGCATCTGTTCTTGCTTATGTATACGCAGGGAAAGAAGGAATGGAGGGCTATAGTGTTGTTGTGCTAACGTATTTTTAGGCGTGTGTGATTAGATTTAATAGTTGTGGTAGTCGACCAAGCAAACAATAAATTATTGGTACGCCTCGATTCAGTTACTTTTCAGAGATTATTTTACACTTGCACAAAAAAAACTATTCATATTGAAATAGCTTCCTTTTCATGTGATGCATGTTGTTACAAAGAAAAGGACCAATATATATGCAATGGAGGTGACTTCCATATATCGCTCTCTCACTAGACATTCTATTTTTTTCTTCTGGTTTCTTTGAAAAAAAGCAGAAAAATAGTTAAAATATGGAAGTTAAAGCTTTACTTTATTATTAACATTGGACAATTATGGATTTATGTAGTAATACCTACAATTTCTTTTGAAGTCCTCTGGCTGTTTTATTATATCCAGCACAATTGAGTATTCCCATTTTGTGGAAACCAAAAATGAATTATCAAATTTGCACATATGAAAAAGAAAGTAGCTATGGTATGTACTAATGTTGTAACTTTAAATGTACTTTCATTAAATTTACTTCACATGTGGTTACATTTTGTATTCACTTTGAAGATCAAAATAGGTAGTGTTTCATCATCAACTATTTTATTCAACTTTGCCCTTGCTACCCCCATGCTCTCATGCCTAGGGAAAATCCTTCATGTGATGCTGCCACGACTGTTGAGGAAGATTATGGAGGAGGTGAGGGCGATTAGAAAGTACAAGAGTAAGGGTGAGGACCAAGGAGCAACATGGTCCCAGTGCTACTGGCAAGGGATGTAGCTTTGTGAAATTGGTGAAAAGGTTAATAAAACCGGGACCATTGCTCATCTTATTTATGTTGCATAGTTTTCCCTCTAAATTTAACTCTTTCTTTTTGTGGGTTGTTTATAAACTTTCATTTATAACTTTTCTACAAATTGTGTGTGTTGTTGCAGAGGGAAGTCTTTTTCTCCTAAGGAGGCATTTTGATTAACGGATGGATGGATTTGTCCGCTCTCTCTGCTTGAACACAAATGCAGGTTTGCTATATCCTTTTCTTTACTTACCTTTCCATTATATATATGATGATGTTGACAATGATAAAAAACCAAGCTTAAAAAAAGCAACATATATTTTTTGACAGAAAGACTGTAAAGGGAGGCCCCTACAGTATAATTGGTGCAACATACCCAAATTGCAAGTACCGTGCCTTGAACCTGGGTTGGTGGGAACGCATCAGCCCCTTTCCATCACTAGGCTATGCCTTAGTCTGCAAAAAGCAACATATATTCTTCTAATATGGATACAATTAATTTATATGTTTTGTGACTCAATATATTTGTGAAAATACCTATCATTAATTATAAAAATGAACGGGTGCGGCAACGCGCGCCATCATGGTCTAGTACTACACAAAGAGCAACACAAGGGACACAAGGTTTATACTGGTTCGGGCCACCGTTGTGGTGTAATACCCTACTCCAGTGTGTGGTGTGGTGGATTGCCTCAGAGGCTGATGATGAAAATACAAGGAAGAACAGCCTCATGAGTGCATTCTTGGCCGGTGCGACGAACTGCTGAGGGGAGTTCGGTCGCTCTCTCTCTCTCTCTCTCTCTCTCTCTCTCTAGATTGCTTGATCTCTAGCTCTGTTCTCCATCCCGAATCCTCTCTCCGATGTGGGAGGCTAGTCCTATTTATAGGCACAGGCCCTGGGCCTCTTCCCAAATATTGAGCGGGAAGGGCGCCAACAATTGGCCATTTTGAAGGGGAACATCTAGTAAACTTATCCTGACTAAAGTTGGTCCTCGCCTGTCAAAGGCTCTGACGGTGACGCCGGCTTGGGCTCCACGATGACCTCCTTCCTGCCGTTGTGATGGTCTTGGTCTTGTTGCACCGAAATGGTTGACTTTGCTTGATGCTCTTGCCTGCGCTTGCCTCCTTTGCACCAAAGTGGAAATGAGGACATCACAGGCTGGCGCTCACTGGCGCCCTCGGTCGTCATGGCTTGCGCCATGGGCACCTCGTGAGGTACCCTGCCTTGATCTCTCCGCCTCCTCGCAAGCCAGCCTAACGAGGCCGTGCTGAGGAAGCTTCTGTCGTCCGCCCAGGCAATCTGGCCTCGCGAGGCTCTTGAGCTTGGCCGACGAAGATGGGCCGTCTGGGCCACCCCTTGAGCCACGCCCGCGAGCCGCAGCGAGCAAGTCTGGGTACCCACGTTCCCAGAACGCCGACTGTAGCCCCCGGGCCCAAGGCGCGCCAGGACTTGGCTTAGCAGAGAAGCGAAGGGGCAAGTGCGGAGCGCCGCGGGCCCTAACAGCATGCAGCCTTGCACGCCACATGGCGGTTGATTTGACGTGGGCGTCTCTGCTTCCCCACGACGCCTTAGCAACTGCGCAAATCGACAAAAGAGCGGCACCCGTCTAAGCTTTACCTCCGTTGCCTTCTCCAGTCATTGCCCAGATCCCCTTTCTTGTGCCTATCCTTCCTTCTTCCGAAATCTCCAGATCTACTTCGACTGCGTGCCCTAGCAAGATATGGCGCCTTCCCAGACCCCGGCCGGAGCTTGGTACTCGCCTGCTTTGGACTCCCCTAACGTGTCGTTGAAGAGCCTTGCCTGGGCGCGCCGGATGGTGGCGGCACAAGGCAACGACGGGGCAGCGGTGCTCAGGGCTGGCTCCGCCCTTCCCGAGGACCAAGGAAGCACCTTCTATCCGCTCTTTGTGAGCGCCATTGCTGCCGGTCTGGTGCCTCCCTTTTCTGAGTTCTTCCTTTCTGTCCTCCGCCATTACAAACTGCAAGCTCTGCACCTCCACCCCAACTCTTTTCTTCTCTTGGCGATCTTCGCCTACTATTGTGAGGCTCATGTCGGGGTGCAACCCTCAGTGGCCTTGCTGCGCCACTACTTCTACCTCCGGGCCTCTCGCGGCCCCATCACCGCATGCGCGAGCTTTGTCGCGTACGGCAGCTCCAACACCATCTCGAAGCCCGGGAAGAGGATTGAAGGCTTCAGGAGAAAGTGGGTCATGGTAGATACTGGGCGCATCCATCCTCGGCTGATTCTGCCCACGGAGCAGCCCACGCCCATCGACGATTGGTCTCGCGCGGAACTCGTGGATCCCCTTGAAGCTTGATCTTGGAGAAGATGAACTGAACCTGTGGCCGGGCAACATGGCGACGGGCGAAGCTGACCGGGCGTCGCTCCTTAGGGAGTTCTGGAGCACCGGGTGGCCCGCTCGTCGATTACTTCCATTGTGGAGGCCTCGCCCGAGCCCCGTAGTCTTGGCCGACGAAGATCTGGCCGCGGTCCTCCAATCGTTGGTCGGGCGAGACGTGGCGAGGCTGGAGGGCGCTCCTGTACCCCTATTCCTTCGAGATGATTGGGAGCAGGTGGTGGACTGCATGCCCGCTTTTAACGGGGACGGGCCTGTACCCGCGGAGGTTCCCGAGGACCCGGTGGCCCTGGCGACGGTGAACGTGTCCTCCGGCGACTCCAGTGGAGAGGAGGAAGAAGAGGAGCGGGGAGAGGGGCCCGACTCCGAGGCGACCGATGGGGAGTCGAGAGCGCCCCTCCCCCGGCGCAGGTCCCGCGCTCTCCGCCTCTTGCCGGACGACGACCAGGATGGCGATGAGCGGGGCGGCGAGAGCTTGCCCCTGATCCCGAAGAAGGATAGGACGGGGCCGGTCCCTCGGTCTGCCCTGCCCGAGGCGATCTGCAGACGCGCCTCCTGCTCTCGAGCCTCTTGAGGCTGATCCCTGCAGCCGGCTCTCGGGCTTCAAGTTTGGCCGGAGGTTGCTCGAGCCCATGAGTGATGACCAGTAAGTGCTTGATTCTTGTTTTATTCCTTGCTTTGTCGCTGAGGCTTGATATCTGTATTCCTTGGCTAGGCTGGCGCCTGTGGCGAAGAAGCTGAAGGGAACTCCCGAGGCTTTGTCCGGGGCAGCGCCTCCGTCCATGAAAGAAGGTGACGGCAAGGCACGGGCCTCTCCTGCCCGGTCATCCTCGCGAGGCCTGGCGGAGCTAGCTGGGGCGAGCTCAGCCCCCATGGCCCAAGCGACTCCCGAGGTATCCTTGCCTGATGCCACTGCCGCAGCTGTCGAGGCGCAGAAGGTCCCGCCTCATGATGATGTGATTACGCTGCCGTCCTCTCCTCCTACTCCACCAACTGCTGTCTCTCCGACTCCTCCTACTGTCCTGGATCATGCTGCTGCTGAACTGGACCGGCTGCGGCAAGATCTTCTGGGCGCCGACCCTCGCTTGGTGGCTGGACGCCTAGAGCTGGCCTCCGGCTAGGTTCGCTCTGATGCTTCGATTCGAGCGGCGCTGGTTCAGGCCGCGACGGCTTGCGACGAGGAGAAACAGGCCGTCCTTGGGGCAAAGGCCGCTCGCGACGCTGCCTTGGGGGAGGTAGCCGATGCCCGAGGTCGTTGTAAGGCGCTGGAGAGCGAGCTGCAGGGCCTGCGCGACCAGCTTGCTAAGGAGGCCCGCGCCCGCCCAGAGAAGGAGGAAGACATGAAAGCTCGTAAGGCGGCCGCCAAGGACCGGGATGCCAAGCTTGACCGGCGCCGTGACCGCTTGGGTGCGCTGGAGCAGGAGCTGGAGGCGAAGAGGGTCGAGCTGGACGGCAAGGCGCGGGTCCTCGCCGAGGACCGCGTGGCCTTCGCGGAGATGGAGGCGAATGCTCGCACCTTGTTGAGATCACTTTACGACAGCGGCCTGGAAAGCCCACTGGCCGGCACCGAGGACGGCCCTGCCAAGCTGCTTCCCTTCCTGGTCCACGCCCTTGAAGATGTCACCCTTGGCCTTGGCCCCACGGCTGAGGCCAGGCGCGTGTCCTGTCTTCTGCAGCGCTGATGTCACGACCGATTTTCCAATAAAATGATTATTGAGAAACCGATCTTTAAATCCCAGTATAAGAAGAATGATCCTCACTGGTAGACAAATACTTGATACAGAAGGCCAGCAGCATTAAATATATTACAGGGTCGAGCTGAGGGTGCTCAACATTTTATTACAAGCACGCCAATAATTATACATAATGGCAGATATGACACAATGGTGTGGGGTGGCATACTACTGACTCGAAAATAAAGTGGTAGTGGAATAACACAGTGGAGTGGTTAAGGTAACTCCTAAAGTGGCAGCTCATCGAGCATCGAGGTGAGGCTCGATGAATCTATTTGGGTAGCGGAAGCGGATATAAAACAGTGACCAATCCAGGTCGCACGAGACTGACTGGGACTCCTCTAGGCGTCGGACTCGCTATCGAGTTCTTCATCCATGAGATCGCCTTCATCAACATCTGGCCAAATCAACAAGCTAGGTGAGTACTTTGAAAGTACTCGCAAGACAGTTCGGACATAAGATACAACAAATGCATGCATGAATGCATCATGAGCAAATAACAATGCACATTCAAATAATAATTATTTGCACAACATAATAAGTAAAAAGGAAGTCGGGCGGTGGTCCTCCCGAAATCCCAACAAAATAAAAGAAAACCGATCGGGTGTGTGGAGTGACGCCTCGAAGGGTAAACGAATAAATAATCATGCCGCAGTCGGGCATCTAAGCGACACCACGTAAAGGGCTTATATTGAAAAGTAAAAGACATACATGCCACAGTCGGACGTCTGAGCGACATCGCAGAAAGGGCCTATATTCAAAAGTAAATAACAATTGTGCCACAGTCGGACGTCTGAGCGACATCGCAGAAAGGGCCTATATTCAAAAGTAAATAACAATTGTGCCACAGTCGGACGTCTGAGCGACATCGCAGAAAGGGCTTATATCCAAAAGTAAATAACAATTGTGCCACAGTCGGACGTCTGAGCGACATCTCAGAAAGGGCTTATATTCAAAAGTAAATAACAATTGTGCCACAGTCGGATGTCTGAGCGACATCGCAGAAAGGGCTTATATTCAAAGGTAAATAACAATTGTGCCACAGTCGAACGTCTGAGCAACATCGCAGAAAGGGCTTATATTCCATCATTCATGTCTGATAAATTCACAAGGATATAATACTCATAAGAAATATTCAACACACAATAATAAACGGGTTAGTCCATCCACAGGAATAAACATTTAACCGGACTTATCACTCATGTGGTTCATCGGAGTTTTGTCACTGAGACTGATGCTGACAAGATAAGTTGAACATAGTACTCAGACATGGATAAGATTGTTTCAAAGGATTTTGACTCTGCAAAGTTTGTAATAATTATCCACAGCCAATGGATTTCCGTAGTCACGAGGACTAGTTCCGTTTACGGTATTTCGGTAGAAACACATCTAACCAGTACACACCCATCCCACCTCACGATGCCAGGAATCACCCTAGACAGCGTTCAAGAAAAACTTTGAGACGGGGAGATCACAATCTCGAATAGCATGGGATCAAATTTATATCTGTGGCGCTCTAAGGGGTGCCCCCCTCGGTCCGAACCGGAAACACCCATGCCCCCTGACCGGATGACGGGCTTTAATCCAGGGCCATGGAACCCTCATCCCGGCCTCTCTATTTGGTGTGTACCAGGAAAGCGGTTTGCAACTTACTAAGCCATATCCCTTGTGGAAAACATGTGGTAGTACGGGAAGGGAAATGGATGGAAACGTGACTTGATTCACGTTGACACTGAAGTCAAAAGGTCTGGCTTAAGACTGGCATGCCACAACACTGCCATCTTACCCATTCTCATGCCATCACATGGCCATGCAAACTCACATCCAACAACTTAAGGATTATCGAAACTCACTTGCCTCAACTTTGCATGAAATATGACATTCATCGAGATGCTCATAAACATGCCATGAACTACTTAATGCAAACATGGCAAAGACACTCATCATATCAAAAGTTCAAACATGCTTGCTTGGTTCGGAATAGTCGGAGTCTAGCTTGGCGAAGTTCGCGGTTCCGTCACCTCCTCCGGTATCTACGGTATAAGAAAATACGTACTTATCGTAAATACCGTGAGCGCACAGAAAAGTGTTCCAAATATTTTTCAAATAAACCTGATAAAAAACTAGACAAAATTTAAAGAGGACAGAAAAAGAATCAATCAAAAATCCTCTTCTGTTTAAAAGTTATAAGGGTTTTAATCCAGGGACCTCTCTATAATGAAACAGAAACTTCTCAGGGGGCTGAACAGAAAAGACCAGAAAAACGCTTCAGACTGAAAGCGTATTTGCCCGAATACGTTTTCAGAAAACGGTTCGTTTAAAAGAAACGAGAGGCTGACAGGCGGGTCCCACCCGTCGAGTTTGAAATTTCAGACGGGGAAGAACAGAGCCCGCCGGCGCCCGAGAGCTGCGGTGGTCGCCGGCGGCGATCCACGGCGAGGCAGGGGGATCGGGCGGTACCTGCGTGTTCAGCATGTCCTTCCTCATCGGTGGGTGGTGGTGGTGGTCGTCGGCGAGCACCACGTCGACGGCGACCCTTGCTCCGGCGGACGGCGGCTCGGGTGGAGTTGGATCTCGTCGGGGAGGGCTGCGAAGGTCAAATCGAAGCCGGGGTTAGGCCACTGGGTTCCCGAGGAGGCTACTGGCGAGATTTGTGTGGTGGGGATAGCCTCACCGGAGTGATTCGAGCTGGTGGCCGAGGCGGATTGGGGCGGCCGGAGTTGGGGGAGGAGACCTCCTCGAGGTCCTCCGAGTGGCTTGGCGGGGTGTTGGTGAGGTGCAGTGGTGGTGAGTGCTCGAGAGCGAGCTCGGGGCCCCTTTTTATAGGCGATCCGAAGAGGTGGCCGTGAACGGGGATCTCCGGCGATGGTTACGGCGACGTAGAGCTTGGTCGGGGAGCTTAGGGAGTGAGGCGTCAACGTGGAGGTTCGTCGGTTCCATTTAGGTGCTAACCAAGTTTGGATTAGGCTCCCTGGGTGGCTGCGACGGAACGGGGCGGCGCGGGCCCGTCGGCGGCAGAGGGCGCGCCTTGTGCTTGCCGGGCCACGGCGACGGTGCTCTTGAGGTGCGCTGGCATGCATGAGGCCACGCGGAGAGCTAGGGGCGTTAGGCGCAGAAGCTGCATGTGAGCGGGCTGGCTCCGTTGGCCGCCACGGGTGGCTCTGCCACCGCAGAGGCTGCCGGCGTTGGCGATGCTTCGCCGCCACCGACACTGCGTCCGTCCGAGAGGGCGTGCGGTGCTCAGCCAAGGAGAAGGGGTCAGGCGCAACACGCCAGAAGCGACGGGTGATCGATGACAACTCTCTGATGAAAAAACGACACTGCAAATCTCTGAAACTCTGAACTTTCTGAAAGTGTACAGGAACAGTGCCGGCCAAGTGTTCAACGAAATGATTTTGGCATGTGGGGAATTTCCCTTGAGCTGATTTTTGGTGGGGTGGCCTCTCATTGCATCTAGGGGCTGCCTGAATTTTGGTAGAATTTTTGGGGAAGAGGAAATATGAATTTCACCAAATTTGGGAAATCTGGTCCAAACTTGCAGAGGATGAAACTTGAAAAGTTTGAAAAGAGGAAGAGTGAATCTTGATGGATCTAGGTTGGGGGTGCTAAATACTATCCAGAGGAGTTGGTTTGAGGTCAAAACTCAAAGGGAATTAGGTACTTGCTTTGTAAATCACCTAGGCTTAAAATAAATGACAGAATTGTTTTGGGAAATAAAATAAATGAAATAAAATCCAAAAATGGGATGGACTTGTTGGAACAGAAAGTTTAGATTGTTCCAAAGAGGAGGGAGGGGTTTTGGGAGGTTTTACCACATGAGGCATGGTAAAACCATTGGTGGTTTCAAAATGAAAGAAGCCCCAAAACTCATAGGGTTTCTTTTTAAAGAAGAAAAATTTCCAAGAAAATATATTTGAGGAGGGAACAATCAGAAGGAAGGTTCTCATTAACCAAACACTAGGGTTGAAGAAGATACAAAAATAAAATCCTTGCCAAGGGAAAAAGTTTTTGAGAGAGAAGTGTTTTGGAAGAATTTAAATGACCTTCTTCAAATCCAACAAAGTTTTTGTTGAAAACCAAATAAAAAAATTTTGAGTGTCACAACACCTACCCCCTTCGGAAAAATCTCGTCCCCGAGATTTTAGCTCATCCTCAAATAAGTGTGGGTGCTCTGTCCGAAGAAAATCCTCTCTTTCCCAAGTTGCTTCACTCTCGGTGTGATTGCTCCACTGAACTCTGAAAAACTTGGTGGTTTTCTGTCGGGTCCTCCTTTCAGACTCCTCCAAGATTTTTATTGGATGCTCCCGATAGGTGAGGTCTGGCTGCACGTCAATGTTTTCATGGGATACCTGCTTCTCTGGGTTGCTTATGCACTTCCTCAACTGCGAGACGTGGAACACGTCATGGACATCGGATAATTCTTCGGGTAAGTCTAGCTGGTAGGCTACCGTGCCTCTCCGTGCCACTATACATAATGGTCCGATGAATCTTGGTGCTAGCTTTCCCTTAATCTTGAATTGTTGCAGGCCCCTCATAGGAGATACTCGCAGGTACACAAACTCACCGGGCTCGAAATTGACTCCACGATGTTTCTAATCGTAATAACTCTTCTGTCGGCTTTGAGCGGTCTTGAGTCGATCCCTAATTACCTTAACTTTATCTTCAGCCTCCTTGAGCATGTCTGGGCCGAAGATACGGCTGTCTCCGGTTTCTGACCAATTTAGCAGGGTACGACATCTTCGCCCGTACAGAGCTTCAAATGGTGTCATTTGCAGGCTGGCTTGGTAACTGTTGTTGTATGCGAACTCTGCGTATGGCAAGCTTTCTTCCCAATTGGTTCCATAGGTGAGGACACATGCTCTCAGCATGTCTTCTAGAATTTGGTTTACGCGTTCAGTTTGTCCATCAGTCTGGGAGTGGTATGCGGTACTAAACGCCAGTTGAGTTCCCAGAGCTTGTTGTAAGTGATCCCAAAATCGGAGACGAATTGAGTGCCTACATGCGATATTATTGTCTTTGGGACTCCATGTAAGCAGATGATATGGGAAAGATAAAGCCTGGCAAGCTTCTGAGTGGTGTGGGTTGTCTTCACAGGGATGAAGTGTGCTACCTTAGTTAGTCTATCAGAGATGACCCATATGGCATCATTCCCGTGCCGTGACCGAGGTAGTCCAACAATAAAATCCATTCCAATTTCGTCCCATTTCCACTCGGGTATCTTATTTGGCTGTAAAAGTCCGGCTGGTTTCTAGTGCTCGGCCTTGATGCGTTGACAAGAGTTACAACATGCGATGAACTTGGCTATGTCCCTTTTCATACCGTGCCACCAAAAAATTTCCTGAATATCCTTGTACATTTTGTTTCCTCCAGGATGGATTGAATACGGAGCGGTGTGGCCTTCAGCTAAGATTTGCTGTTTAAGGTCCTCGATATTTGGTATGCAAAGTCTATCTCCGTACCACAATATTCCTTGCTCATCGATAACGAATTCTGAGGCCTTGCCCAAACTTACTTTCCGTTTTATGCCTTCAATGCTGGGGTGCCCATGCTGAGCCTCTTTAATCTTTTCTATCAAGGTAGGCTGCATTTCTAAATTCGACACACTGCCTTCGGTGACCACCAGCAAGTTGAGCTTAGCAAACTCCTGCCGAAATTCAGGTCTCAGGTTTGGTAGGTTGTCGTTGTTCGGGCTAGGGTTCCGACTTAGAGCATCTGCCACTACATTTGCTTTTCCTGGATGGTAGTGGATTCCAACATCATAATCCTTCACTAATCCCAACCAGCGTCGTTGCCGTAAATTGAGTTCCGGTTGTGTGAAAATATACTTGAGGCTTTTATGGTCCATGTATATTTCACAACGATTTCCAAGTAAAAAGTGTCTCCATTCCTTGAGTGCATGAATGACTGCTGCCAACTCTAGGTCATGAGTAGGATAATTTTCTTCATGCTTGCGAAGTTGTCTGGAAACATACGCGACTACCTTGCCTTCTTGCATCAATACGCATCCGAGGCCTTTCCGGATGCGCCACAATACACCTCAAAATTCTTGTGTATGTCCGCACAATTAATACCGGTCTTTGTCGTTAATTTCTTTTTTAGTTCTTGGAAACTTTTCTCGCAAGCTTCCGTCCATTCAAACTTCTTGTCTTTCTTAAGTAACTGCGTCATTGGCTTTGCTATGGTGGAGAATCCTTCAATAAATCTTCGGTAGTATCCTGCCATTCCCAAGAAACTTCGTACGTCCTTTACGTTGGCTGGTGGTTTCCAGCCAAGTACGGCCTTGACTTTTACCGGGTCTACGGCAATACCTTCTTGGGTCAGTACGTGGCCCAGAAAACCTACCTGTCTTAGCCAAAATTCACACTTGCTGAACTTGGCGTACAATTGATGTTTCCTTTGTTCTCCTAGTACAATTCTGAGATGCTCAGCGTGCTCTTCTGGTGTCTTGGAGTTTATCAGAATATCGTCGATGAATACCACAACAAACTTGTCCATAAACTTCATAAATACTTTGTTCATGAGGTGAACAAAATATGCCGGGGCGTTTGTTAGTCCAAACGGCATTATCGTGTGAACTCATACAGTCCGTATCACGGAGGTGAAGGCTGTCTTGGGGATATCCTCTGTTCGTACTTTTAATTGATGGTGTCCCGACCTTAAGTCAATTTTTGAGAAGACCTTGTCCTGAGCGAGCTGATCAAATAAATCATTTATCCTTGGCATTGGGTATTTATTCTTGATTGTGACCATGTTAAGTGCTCGATAGTCTATACACAATCTCAGTGTCCCATCCTTTTTCTTGGCAAATAAAATTGGTGAACCCCAAGGTGAGGAACGTGCTCAAATATGTCCTTTGTCCAGTAATTCTTTTATTTTCTTCTTCAATTCTACCAATTAGGATGGTGCCATTCTGTATGGTTTCTTGTAAATGAGAGCGGTTCCGGGTGCTAGCTCAATGCTGAATTCTATCTCTCGGTCTGGTGGCATGCCTGGTAGTTCTTCGGGAAATACGTGCGAAATTCACACACCATCTGGAACCTTGCTTAATTCGTAAACGCCCACCTTGTTCAATCTCGGTTCTTGGGATATTTTCTCTCTTTGGCTGAAACTCTTATTGTCTTCCCGTGGTGGTGGGTGAGAATTACGGTCCGGTTAAAGCAGTCAATAAAACCTTTGTTGGTGGTTAACCAATCCATCCCTAAGATCACATCCAGTCCTTTATTTTCAAATACAATAAGGTTGGCGTGAAACTTCAATCCTTCAAATTCAATAACCACACCTTGGCAGTAACTCTAAGTCACTTTCTTAATCCCAGGGGACTTGATGATCATGGATTTTTCCAAGGGAAGCATCAAAAAATTATTTTCCAAAGCAAAACTCTTCGAAATGAATGAGTGAGAAGCTCCAGAATGAAACAAAACCATGGCAGGTATTGTGTTGACAGGGAATGTACCGAGTACGATATCCGAGGTGTTCTGTGCTTCCTCTTTGGTCACGTGGTTCAGATGACCCTTCCTGTGGTTGTTATTGGGGTTGAAATTGTTCTGCTTGGGCGTTGAATTATTGCCACCGTTATTCGGATTTGGGGTCGAGTTCCTTGGCTTGGGGCACTGTTTGGCATAGTGCCCTTCTTCTCCACAAGCGTAGCAAGTAACGCCTGGGCGATACGTGAACTCCTTGTCCCTTGCATGGAAATTCTTGATTGGGCGTGAGACGTTTGTCGTGGGTTTGTGTGTCCCACCTTTCTGAAAATCCGTCTTGCTCCGGTGGTTGCGAGCAAGAGTAGTCTGGTCCCTTTTTCTCATTTTCCAAGGTAATGGACTTATCTACCAGCGTCTTGAAATCTGGAAAGGTGTTGACAACCAGCTGGCATTTAAGTGCGGGTGCCAGTCCTTCCAAGAATTTTTCCATCTTCTTACTTTCAGTCATATGCTCTTCGTTGGCGTGGCGAGACAACAGAGTAAACTGGCTATTGTATTCTGACACCGTCATGGTCCTTTGTTTGAGGTCATCAAATTCCCTCTTCTTGATCTTCATAACACTTTTAGCAATATGCGCCCCACGAAAACCTTCTTTGAATTCCTCCCATGTTATTTCATTTTCGTTGGGGTGCATGTGTAGGAAATTTTCCCACCAGGATGCAGCTCCTCCAGTGAGATAGTGCGGTGCATATAGTACTTTCTCACAGTCTGAACACTGTGCAATAATTAATTTTCTTTCCATGTCTCGAAGCCAGTCGTCGGCCTCAAGACATTTGTCAGTATGAGAAAATGTTGGGGGACGCGTCTTCTGTAGCTCAGACAACTTGGATTGCTGATGATACTGTCCACGGTGATTTCCCAAATTGATGACTTGGTTCATCATTTCCTGATGTGGTTGCTGACTCCGTTCGTAAAGGCGGCATACTTGGGTAAATGTTGTTTCACTGTCCTATTGACTTGACTGCCCCTGTGTGAAATTGTTGTTTGGTGGTGTGCCATAATTTTCCTCTGGCTGATTTGGCATGGAGCGCGTCCAAGGACAAGACATTTTTCACTCTGGGGATATATTTTATAAAACTCATAAGAACAGAAAATGAGTCGCAAAAGTCAATAAATTCATAAAGACGAGAAATATTAAATGCTCCAAGATTTTTTTAAGAGAATAAACGTTTGCGCACGGAGAAGGGCTGCTCATTACATATCTTACACGCAAGCAGTAATTATACAATATATCACTCAGGATATGCGTACATATTCCTGACATGTTATTTAGGCTAGTGCACTTCTCCCAGTTCCTACATGATGCACAAACAAGCTACTTCTCACAACCTATGTACATATAAACATATCGCACAAGTCGGTACATCGCATGGCGGCTAAGCGCGCTCAGTCGGAGATGGTAAGGATCTCCCTTGGCCTGCCGAGGGTGAGGCGCAGTGAGGCTGGGGACTCAACCTCCTCCTCGCTAATAGGCTCCAGACGTGAAGCGTTGCGCTGAGTTGATGGAGCTGGTGCCATAGGAGGAACGACACGAATAGGAGTAGGCGCAATAGGTGGTGCAGAACGGACTGGAGTGGGCACAATGACTTGGTTGAACTCCTCAGTGGTAGGCAGGCGACGAGCAGTGGTGAGGGTGGTAGGTGCATAAGATGCCGAGGACGAGACGAAAGTCAGTGGCGGTGCGGTGTGTAGGAGCTCCCTCCTGTTGGCGGCACAACCATGGACTGAGTCCATGCGGGCAGCCACAAGGTCGTCCACCAGGATGTCGAAAGCTGCCTTCAGAGCTCGGAGTTACTCGCCAAGCATCTCAATAGCCTCGTCTCGCTCTCCTCTAGGACAAGCGAATGAGTAGTGACAGGTGTATGGCACGTGGCATGGAAGGTAGCGGTAACGACGAGTCTTCATTGAAGAACATCCCGGAGACGAGCTATCGCCTCACGGGCAGCCATCTGCATAGCATGCCCTTCCGTAGGCATGGCTCTCCCCAAGAACCGGAAGCGGCGTAACTCAACACGCCCCCCCTTGAATTGCACCGCGGCCTGGTGCATGGTCAGACTGTCGTTGATCTTGTGCGGGTAGAGTGTGAAGACTGGGCGACTTGATGGCCCCATCGCGACTGGGACGATGAAGGAGAGGAGTTTGTGAACCCCTCGTGCACGTTGGCGAACACACTGTGACTCGCTTGATCATTGCCAGCCATCTACAAAAGTAGGCAAAAATTCTGAATGGTCGATCATAAATTTATCTTGTTGTCGAGAAAATGACTACAATTGGAAAAATAAGAATAAACTCTATTGTGCTAATAACCGATTAGCGATCGCACCTAGTGGCTTCCTATAGTCAGCCTGGCTCTGGTACCAAGCTTTTCACGACCGATTTTCCAATAAAATGATTATTGAGAAACCGATCTTTAAATCCCAGTATAAGAAGAATGATCCTCACTGGTAGACAAATACTTGATCTGTAGAAGGCCAAGACATTAAATATATTACAGGGTCGGGCTGAGGGTGCTCAACATTTTATTACAAGCACGCCAATAATTATACATAATGGAGGATATGACACAATGGTGTGGGGTGGCATACTACTGACTCAAAAATAAAGTGGTAGTGGAATAACACAGTGGAGTGGGTAAGGTAACTCCTAAACTGGCAGCTCATCGAGCGTCGCGGTGAGGCTCGATGAATCTATTTGGGTAGCGGAAGCAGATATAAAACAGTGACCAATCCAGGGTCGCACGAGACTGACTGGGACTCCTCTAGGCGTCGGACTCGCTATCGAATTCTTCATCCATGAGATCGCCTTCATCAACATCTGGCCAAATCAACAAGCCAGGTTAGTACTTTGAAAGTACTCACAAGACAGTTAGGACATAAGATACAACAAATGCATGCATGAATGCGTCATGAGCAAATAACAATGCACATTCAAATAATAATTATTTGCACAATATAATAAGTAAAAAGGAAGTCGGGCGGTGGTCCTCCCGAAATCCCAACAAAATAAAAGAAAACCGATCGGGTGTCTGGAGCGACGCCTCGAAGGGTAAATGAATAAATAATCATGCGCAGTCGGGCGTCTAAGCGACACCACGTAAAGGGCTTATATTGAAAAGTAAAAGACATACGTGCCACAGTCGGACGTCTGAGCGACATCGCAGAAAGGGCCTATATTCAAAAGTAAATAACAATTGTGCCCCAGTTGGACGTCCGAGCGACATCGCAGAAAGGGCCTATATTCAAAAGTAAATAACAATTGTGCCACAGTCGGACGTCTGAGCGACATTGCAGAAAGGGCTTATATCCAAAAGTAAATAACAATTGTACCCGCGATCGGACGTCTGAGCGACATCTCAGAAAGGGCTTATATTCAAAAGTAAATAACAATTGTGCCACAGTCGGACGTCTGAGCGACATCGCAGAAAGGGCTTATATTCAAAGGTAAATAACAATTGTGCCACAGTCGGACGTCTGAGCGACATCGCAGAAAGGGCTTATATTCCATCATTCATGTCTGATAAATTCACAAGGATATAATACTCATAAGAAATATTCAACACACAATAATAAACGGGTTAGTCCATCCACAGGAATAAACATTTAACCGGACTTATCACTCATGTGGTTCACCGGAGTTTTGTCAATGAGACTGATGCTGACAAGATAAGTTGAACATAGTACTCAGACATGGATAAGAATGTTTCAAAGGATTTTGACTCTGCAGAGTTTATACTAATTATCCACAGCCAACGGATTTCCGTAGTCACGAGGACTAGTTCCGTTTACGGTATTTCGGTAGAAACACATCTAACCAGTACACACCCATCCCACCTCACGGTGCCAGGAATCACCCTAGAAAGCGTTCAAGAAAAACTTAGAGACGGGGAGATCACAATCACAAATAGCATGGGATCAAATTTATATACACGCGCTCTAAGGGGTGCCCCCCTCTCGGTCCCAACTGGAAACACCCATGCCCCCTGACCGGATGACGGGCTTTAATCCAGGGCCATGGAACCCTCATCCCAGCCTCTCTATTTGGTGTGTACCAGGAAAGTGGTTTGCAACCTACTAAGCCATATCCCTTGTGCAAAACATGTGGTAGTACGGGAAGGGAAATGGATGGAAACGTGACTTGATTCACGTTGACACTGAAGTCAAAAGGTCTGGCTTAAGACTGGCATGCTACAACACTGCCATCTTACCCATTCTCATGCCATCACATGGCCATGCAAACTCACATCCAACAACTTAAGGATTATCGAAACTCACTTGCCTCAACTTTGCATGAAATATGACATTCATCGAGATGCTCATAAACATGCCATGAACAACTTAATGCAAACATGCCAAAGACACTCATCATATCAAAATTTCAAACATGCTTGCCTGGTTTGGAGTAGTCGGAGTCTAGCTTGGCGAAGTTCGCGGTTCCGTCACCTCCTCCGGTATCTACGGTATAAGAAAATACGTACTTATCGTAAATACCGTGAGTGCACAAAAAAGTGTTCCAAATATTTTTCAAATAAATCTGATAAAAAATAGACAAAATTTTAAGGAGGACAGAAAAAGAATCAATCAAAAATCCTCTTGTGTTTAAAAGTTATAAGGGTTTTAATCCAGGGACCTCTCTGTAATGAAACAGAAACTTCTCAGGGGGCTGAACAGAAAAGACCAGAAAAACGCTTGCATCGAAAGCGTATTTGCCCGAACACGTTTTCAGAAAACGGTTCGTTTAAAAGAAAAGAGAGGCTGACAGGCGGGTCCCACCCGCCAGTTTAAATTTCAAACGGGAAGAACAGACCGCCGGGCGCCCGAGAGCTGCGGTGGTCAGCCGGCGATCCATGGCGAGGCAGGGGGATCGGGCGGTACCTGCGTGTTCAGCGTGTCCTTCCGCGTCGGTGGGTGGTGGTGGTGGTCGTCAGCGAGCACCACGTCGACGGCGACCCTTGCTCCGGCGGACGGCGGCTCGGGTGGAGTTGGATCTCGTCGGGGAGGGCTGCGAAGGTAAAATCGAAGCCGGGGTTAGACCACTGGGTTCCCGAGGAGGCTACTGGCGAGATTTGGGCGGCGGGGATAGCCTCACCGGAGTGATTCGAGCTGGTGGCCGAGGCGGATCGGGGCGGCCGGAGTTGGGGGAGGAGACCTCCTCGAGGTCCTCCGACTGGCTTGGCGTTGTGTTGGTGAGGTGCAGTGGTGGTGCGTGCTCGAGAGCGAGCTCGGGGCCCCTTTTTATAGGCGATCCGAGGCGGTGGCCGTGAACGGGGATCTCCGGCGATGGTTACGGCGGCGCAGAGCTTGTTCAGGGAGTTTAGGGAGTGGGGCGTCAACGTGGAGGTTCGCCGGTTCCATTTAGGTGCTAACCAAGTTTGGATTAGGCTCCCTGGGTGGCTGCGATGAACGGGCAGGCGGCCCCCGTCGGTGGCAGAGGTCGCGCCTGTGCTTGCCGGGCCACGCAGCGGCGGTGCTGCGGGGTGCGCTGGCATGCATGAGGCCACGCGGAGAGCAAGGCGTTAGGCGGCACAGAACGGCGTAGCGAAGCCGGGCGCTCCGTTGGCCGCCACGGGTGGCTACGCCACCGCAGAGGCTGCCGGCGTTGGCGATGCTCGCCGCCACCGACACCTGCGTCCGTTCGAGAGGGCGTGCGGTGCTCTGGCCAAGGAGAAGGGGACGTGTGCAATGCGCCAGGGCGCACGGGTGATCAATGACAACTCTCTGACGAAAAACGACACTGCAAATCTCTGAAACTCTGAACTTTCTGAAAGTGTACAGGAATAGTGCCGGCCAACTGTTCGATGAAATGATTTTGGCATGTGGGGAATTTTCCTTGAGCTGATTTTTGGTGGGGTGGCCTCTCATTGCATCTGGGGGCTGCCTGAATTTTGGTAGAATTTTTGGGGAAGAGGAAATATGAATTTCACAAAATTTGACAAATCTGGTCCAAACTTGCAGAGGATGAAACTTGGAAATTTTGAAAAGAGGAAGAGTGGATCTTGATGAATCTAGGTTGGGGGTGCTAAAGACTATCCAGAGGAGTTGTTTTGAGGTTAAAACTCAAAGGGAATTAGGTACTTGCTTTGTATATCACCTAGGCTTAAAATAAATGACAGAATTGTTTTGGGAAATAAAATAAATGAAATAAAATACAAAAATGGGTTGGACTTGTTGGAACAGAAAGTTTAGATTGTTCCAAAGAGGAGGGAGGGGTTTTGGGATGTTTTACCACATGAGGCATGGTAAAACCATGGGTGGTTTCAAAATGAAAGAAGCCCCAAAACTCATAGGGTTTCTTTTCAAAGAAGAAAAATTTCCAAGGAAATATATTTGAGGAGGGAACAATCAGAAGAAAGGTTCTCATTAACCAAACACCAGGGTTGAAGAAGATACAAAAATAAAATCCTTGCCAAGGGAAAAAGTTTTTGAGAGAGAAGTGTTTTGGAAGAATTTAAATGACCTTCTTCAAATCCAACAAAGTTTTTGTTGAAAACCAAATAAAAAAATTGAGTGTCACAGCTGACGCGCGTCCTTACCCACGTCTACCTTCGCGACCCCGACGTCGACCTCGACAGCCTGCTGGAGCCCGTGAGCGGCAAGCTTGCCACTGCCGCTGCTGAGGTCATGAAGCATCGAGCGGAGGCTCTGCTGGCGAAGTTCCGGGCCTTCAACACCAAGCCGAAGCGAGGCGCTGCCGATCCTGCGGCTTCACGAGGCGAACCCGCCCAGCGCAGCTCCGCCGCCGGCAACGGTGCTGCCAACAAGTGACTCCTTTGTGGCTCCTGTCCTGCTTTCAGCTCCTGCAACATGCATCATGCCTCGTGGAGGCGTTTAAACTTGCGTTTGGCGTTGTGAAAACAATTATGGACTGTAATATTTGCTTTTGAATTCCTTGAGATTTGCGCTTTTCCTTCCTACTTGCTTATGTTCTACGCCGGCAGAGCCCGGCCCCGCGCATACCTCAGCCGCCGTTAGCCCCGACCGGAAACCAGGACGGGACCAAGGGGTGAGGGGCTGCGTGACAAGTTAGCCTCCTGAGTCGCGATGCTCAGGAGTCCCCCTTGGCGCACGAACAACAAGTAGGGAGGTGAGATTTATGGGTAAATTTATCATTCTACGTCTGCAGAGCCTGGCCCCGCACATACCTCAACCGCTGTTAGCCTTTCGGAACTAAGGGCTGAGGGGCTACGTGACTAGTTAGGCTCCTGAGTCGCGATGCTCAGGAGTCCCCCTTGACGTTCAAACGGCCTTCGTACCTTGGCTCCGCTCGGGGAGGGACGTGCGACGAACCAGGCCCGAGGGGCCTGGCTGGGTGGCGTGCGTCTGGGCGTGACCCAGGCGTAGCCCCCATGCCCAGCCCCCTCGCGCGGCACTCCCGAGGGGAGGCATTGCAATGAGGCCAGACACCGAGCTCTTGGCTCCCTGAGGTTGATGCGGCCGGGGGCTACCCTCAGTTGTTTATCACCAGCGCGGAACATAGCGTTTCCGTATGTGTACGGGCATATGTCGGCGTTCTGGGAACGGGGGTCCCCAGACTTGCCTGCCTGCGGCCTGCGGCGTGGCTCAAAGGAGGCCCAGGACAGCCCATCTTCATCAACACAAGCTCAAAACCCTCGCGAGGGGCCAAGCCTCGCGGGGCGGACGACAAGGAGCTTCCTCAGGCACGGCCTCATCAGGCTGGCTCATGAGGAGGCGGAGAGTTCAAGGCAGGGTACCTCGCGAGGTGCCCATGACGCAAGCCATGACGACCAAGGGCGCCAGTCGGGCGCCAGCCCACGCAGCGTCCTCCTTTCCTCTTTGGTGCAAAGGGAGCAAGCGCAGGCGAGAGCATCAAGCAAAGGCATCCGTTTCGGTGCAACAAGACCAAGACCAGCCCCAACGGCTGGAAGGGAGTCATCGTGGAGCCCAAGCAGGCGTCATCACCAGAGCCTTTGGCAGGCGAGGACCAACTTTAGTCAGGATAAGCATACCCGCTGTTCCCCTTCAAAATGGCCAATTGTTGGCGCCCTTCCCGCTCTATATTTGGGAAGAGGCCCAGGGCCTTCGTCTATATAAGTAGAGCTAGCCACCATAGTAGAGGGGATCCGGCATTTGGAATCCAGAGAGAGAGATAGAGGCCCGATCCTCAAGCTAGAGCGACGGGACACCACCTAGCAGTTCATCACACCCACCAAGGACAGACCCTCGCGAGGCTGTTCTTCCCTGTACTGTTCTTCATCAGCCCAAGAGGCAATCCACCACACCACAAACAAGAGTAGGGTATTACACCACAACGGTGGCCCGAACTAGTATAAATCTCGTGTCTCTTGTGCTTTTCTTTCGAGTAGTTTAGGTCCCTGCGATTCGGCGAGGTACGAGACGGTGGAGGGTTGGATCTCCGCGCGCACCCCAGAGTTCAAACCTTAAGGGTCTGCCGGAACCCGAAATCCGACAGCATAGCCGCTCATTGGCAGTGTCGTCAGCCAGCGCGGAGCATGGTGCTTCCTCTGGTGCGTGGGAGGGGGCTCCCCTCCGGGAGGAGCCCCCGGGGCGTGTACAGCCCCGCCCTGACACGTGGCTGGCACGGTAGGGCCTGACGAGGTGTATTTGGGCACCAGTGAGCCAGCGTGGGACTCACGGGGCCCTACCTCAAGGCGGGTTGCGCCTGGTACTGGGACTTAACTTGTGATGTGTTCCTGCAGATTTGGTTAGATGTCGACGCTCTACGTCCTCGGGTCCCGGCCCTCGAGCGGGTCTCAACCGTCGCTGGTATGCCAGGTCGCGATGCCGTGGATAAGGCCAGAGGGTGAGGGCTAGAGAGCCAGTAGGAGCCCATGAGTCGCGATGCTCAGGTACCCCCCCCCTTTAACGTGCAAGCGACCGACATGAAGGAAGAAGGGGTGCGGTGGACAGGCACCCAATAACAATCATGATGGGTCAAACGCATGACCCGACTAAACACAAGAGGGGTACATGCCGCTGGGTCTGGCCCGAGTGGCTTGGGGATGATGCAGCCCGAGGGGCGCCCCCAATAAAGAAAGCTAGGAACATGAAGCAAAAGGGATACACGCCGCAGGGACGGACCCACACGGCCTGGGAATGATGCAGCCCTGGGGGGCGCTCCCAGCTGTAAATGTAACTCGAGGGATGTCACCTGATAACGTTGAAGACGAAGGGATGCTGAAGTAGCGGACGTCGTGGGCTGCGAAAGCCGATCTTCATGAGCCCCCAGGCCCAGGAGCCTCGGGAGGCTCCGGAGGCGCTGGTGGCTCCTCGCGGACCATCTCCATCTCCGCCAGGACTACGGAACGCCTGGCCTCTTGAGCCTCCAGGATGTTCCCCATGAGGCGCTGGCGCGTGGCAGCCACGTTCGGCACGACGTAAGGCATGCGAACGTAGCTGTGGGATGGACCTTCACAGCGCCCCACGTGTGAGGGCCAGAGGTGCTCCTGAGAGGCGGCTCGGTTGAGCCCTGGTATGTGATGCAGACGCGCAGCCCACCATCCTCGCCTGGATGGGGAGCTACGGCGGGTAAGCGGCGGCTGCCACTCATGACTCTTGACTCCTGCAGCTCCTGAATGACTTGGCTGACGAACTCCTGAGGGTTTGGCCCTCCTTGCCCCGCCCCTTCCTGAGGGAAACGTGCTTTGAAACACGCCTCCAAGTGGTGCCCAAGCGCTTCCCTCGTGACCTTATCAAGGTCGGTGGCCCTCCAGGAGAGAGCCCCCGAGCCTTGCTCGAGGAGGGCGCCGGGCGCGCCTTCCTATGCGACAGAAGGAGGTGCCCCCTGAACAGGCACGGACCCCCAGGGGCCTGCCTCCCGAGCGGCCGGGCCAGGCGATGTCTTCTTCTTCTTGGGAGCAGCCTCGGGGAGCCTCCCACTCCTGCGATCTGGGTCTTCAAGTGACGCGGCTTGAAAAGCACGCTCCAGGGAGCACACTGCGTCTCTCTCTTCACAAGGCACCGTGATGACTCCACCGCTCCCTGGTATCTTGAGGACATCGTAGCCATGATGAGTCACGACCATGAATTTGGCCAGAGCTGGGTACCCGAGGATCGTATTGTATGACAGGCGAATGTGGGCGACGTCGAAGTCGATGAGCTCGATGTGGTAGTTGTCGCGCGCCCCGAAGGTGACAGGGAGGCGGACCTGCCCAATCGGAACCGTGGAGCCATTGGTGACTCCGGAGAAAGGCTTGGTTGGCTGAAGCTGATTGTAAGGCACTTGGAGATTGTTGAATGTCTCTACGGACATGACATTGAGCCCTGCTCCGCCATCGATGAGGGTCCTGGTGACTTGCACGTTGCTGATGATTGGGGAACAAAGCATCGGGAGGACTCCGGCTGTGGCTGCACACTTGAGCTGATCCGCTGAGCTGAATGTGATGGCGCACGCTGACCACTTGAGAGGGCGCGTGGCTTCGAGCTTGGGGAGAACTGCATTCACTTCGCGGGCGAACTGCTTGAAGATTTGCTGGGAGGCTGGGGCTTGAGCTCCGCCCAGGATGCAAGCGATTGCGCGCGGCTCCTGGAAGCCCCCAGCCCCCTCGTCCTGATGATGGTCTTCGTTTCTCCTTGGCTGCGGTGGCAGAGGAGGGAGGCCTGCGTTGCCTTGCGGGCGATCCTCGTGAGGCTGATCCCTCCAGCCTCCCTCGCGAGGCTGATCATGCCAGCGGTCCTCGCGAGGTCGGTCGCGCCATCCTTGGCGAGGGCCACGGTCTTCCCAGCGTCCTGCGTTTCTTCCTCCTCCTCGGCTGTAGCCTCGATCACTGCGGTCGGGGCATCGACCGATTCGCCCTTCTCGCACGGCTCTGAGTTCTTGACATTCGTTGGTGTTGTGGGTGTGGAGGTCGTGGTACACGCAGTACCGGCTGCCCTTGGAAGACTCAGGCTGATCCCTGCCTCGCTTGGTGTCGGGTTTTGCCGCGAGCACGGCAGCCCCCTTGCACTTCACGTCCTTGACCTTGGGCTTCTTCTCTTCTGGGTCTGCAGCCGGCAGCTCGAGGAGGGAAAGGCGTCCTTCCTCAGCCCTGGTGCACTTGGTCGCCAAGTTGAACAGCTCCAAGGACGTGCACAGGTCTTCGTGCATCGCCAGCTCCTCCTTCATCTTGACGTCACGCACACCATCGGAGAAGGCTGAGATGATGGCCTCCTCGGTCACCTTGGGAATCTTGAGGCGTGCGTTGTTGAAGCGCTGGATGTACTTCTACAGGGTCTCTACTGGCTGCTGCTTGATGCGGCGCATGTCGCTCACGGCAGGAGGCCGGTCGCGGGTGCCTTGGAAGTTGGCGATCAAGCGGGTGCGCATCTTGTCCCAGGAGGAGATCGTGCCAGGAGCCAGGTTCAGGAGCCAGGTGCGGGCACCGTCTTTGAGCGCCATGGGAAACCAGTTCGCCATGACCTTCTCGTCCCCGTTGGGGGCTTCGATGCCCAGCTCGTAGAGCTGGAGGAACTCTGCAGGGTCGGCCGTGTCGTCATAGCGAGGAGGTAGGTCTGACTTGAACTTGCCCGGCCACGCGATGCTGCGTAGCTCGGTGGTGAAGGCGCGGCAGCCTGCAGTGGCCACGGGAGGCCTTTGGTGACGAAGGGCTTGGCCTTGCGGGTCCCTGTGCGCTGCCGCTGGGAGCAACGCGGGGTCTTAGCGTGCCGGAGCAGGAGCGCGGTCGTGATGGGCCGGTGAAGGGAGCACTCGGGCAGCTTCTTGGGGGCGAGGGATGTGGCGACCGGTTTTCCGGTTAATAAATTCCAGAAAATGGCCGTCGTGCTCACCAGCCCCAGGATTACTGTTAGCTGATGAGGC
The DNA here is from genome assembly GCA_021605145.1 of Aegilops bicornis. NCBI lineage: Eukaryota > Viridiplantae > Streptophyta > Magnoliopsida > Poales > Poaceae > Aegilops > Aegilops bicornis. Next base: position 298,978,416 of record CM038674.1, on the reverse strand, counting down.
ACCAACTTGATACAGAAATTCCAAGCAATATACAAAATATGTAGTACAAGACCATTCTGGTCTGTGAGTACAACAAATGGTTTCTAGTGGTTGATGGCGGAAGCAGTTTGTGGAAACATCAGTGTCTACGGGCCTCCATTTCCCACAGGAACAGCTGACCAGGTCAACTCCTATCTTCGCGGGGCTGCTATCGTCATTGCTTAGTCCCCGGGACTGTCGTCGCAACGTTCCACCTCACGCGAGAAATCTGGCCAAGACAATAGCCAGGGACAAGCCAGTGAGTACTTTTGAATGTACTCGCAAACATTAAGAACACAGGTATAATTTATAACAGCCGATAATCATGCTTTAAAAATATTCTATGATCACAAAGTCAGCCATAGAAATGAAATCCTTGATGCATGCATGTAGGTTATTATTAAGTAACAACAAATATGTAATGACGGAGCAGAATGCAATGCCACAGTCGGGCGTCTGAGCGACACCCCATAAAGGGCTTATAAATAAAATAAAAGCAATGCCACGATCGAAGGCGTCGAAAGTGACACCACATAAAGGGCTTATAAATAAATGAAAGCAATGCCACGAATAAGGCGTCGAGCGACACCACATAAAGGGCTTATAAATAAAATGAAAGCAATGCCACGGTCGGGCGATGAGCGACACCACATAAAGGGCTTATAAATAAAATGAAAGCAATGCCACGATAAGGCGTCGAGCGACACCACATAAAGGGCTTATAAATAAAATGAAAGCAATGCCATTACGGGCGTCGAGCGACACCACATAAAGGGCTTATAAATAAAATGATAGCAATGCCACGATAGGCGTCTGAGCGACACCACATAAAGGGCTTATAAATAATCACAGTGAATATCCAGGAGGTAGAACCATCCCAGGGATACTCGATAATTCAGATAATATAACGGGTTAGTCCATGACAAATAATATTCATAATCATTTCAAGTCTCAATTTGCGATCTAGTTCTGTTTTAATAATAACCCCTTCGAAGACCGACACTAAGACCGACACCTGACCCATCCCAGACTGAAATCCTTAATCAGGGACACGGCTATACGAATAGGTTTAATCTCTGCAGAGGGTGTACTCTTTACCCATGAGTAACGGATTTCTTTAGTCCATCGGGACTAATTCCGCCTACGGCCTTTTAATTGAAAACACCTGACTTGCATACACAAGCTCAACTTACCGGTGTCTGGAATCACCCATGACACTTGTTAAGCAAAACTCTAAGTGGGGAGGCTACAACCTCGCGTAGCATGGGATAATATTTGTATCGCGCGCTCTAAGGGGTGGCCTCCCCTCTCGGTCTCAACCGGAAACACCCATGCCCCCGGACCAGGTGGCATGCCTATCGGCTTCAACCGATATCTTCCACCATGGCCTCTCTGTATGGTGTGTGCTTGAAAGGGGTTGACAACTGACTGAACCGTACCCCACGTATGGCAGGGACAAGTGGTAGTACGAAACAAGTATGGGGTTACTGGAACAAGACTCGATCTATGGTCGACTCAGATGGTTTAAGCATTCCCTGTATGATTATCATAACTAACAATATTTCAAACAACAGGATCGCCGCTCATTATACCTTATTATGCCATACCGGACATAACCGTCCCAACGAAGACCGGCGACAAGCTCACGCCTACCCAAGGCAGAGGCCTTTCCGGATTCCTTTCCGGTATGCATGTAAGGCAGATGAGGATGATTATCATCATAAGTATATTCATTTCCAACAGCAAGGAAAATCACAAATATGCATTCATACAAATGATCATATCACATGAAATAACGAGTTCTTAGAAAGGAGGTGGTGTGATATACGTGTCGACTAACACACCAAAAGTATTGTGCCGGGTTGAGAATGCTTGCCTTCAAGGTGTGGAGAGGTGGGGGACTCTCCAAAACTTTTGAAAGTTTTCTCCTCTCTCCAAAATCCTATTTTGAAAATATTGGAATTAACACACAATTTCAAAGCAGCACAAAAAAAATTGTTTGAAAATTTTCAAATAAATCTTAAAATAAACTAGACAGAATTTGAGAGGTGTAGGAAAAAGAATCAATTCATTTGGAGTTATATTTAAAAAGTTATAGCCAGTCAAAGATTTGATCAAAAATCTGCTTTTAAAATAAAACAAAAAAGAAAACGTTTCGGGCAGAATACGACTTCGAAAAAGGGGAGACGTACTCAGGGTTTTGCGCTTCCACTTAAACACGTGGAGGCGGGCTGGGTCTCGGCAGTGGGTCCAGGGGGCCCACTGGTCAGGTTTGACCAGTCCATCCCTCCCTCCTCTTCCTCTGCCTGAACGGCGGCGAGGCAACGACGATCAATGCCGGCGAACGGCGGCTCTCCGCGGGCTCCAGAGGGTCGGGATGTATCCGCAAGACCGGGGCGGTCCTCCTGGTTCTCGTTGGGTTGGCGGGGACGGAGTGAGTTGCCGGCGGTGAGCTTCGCGGTGGAGGAGGCATTCGGGAGCAAAGTGGGTTTGGGGCTACGGTGGCTCCCGATCAAAATCGAGCAAGGGGACGGGCTTACGGGAGGAAGAGAGAGCTTCTGGTGTAGAGAGTGGAGAGGGGGAGGCCCTGGTGGTGCCGGAGTGGCTGGGGCAGTGGTGGCGGCAGGAGTTGCGGAGACGGGAAGAAGACCTCCCCGGGTCGATTAGCTGACATGGGAGAGCTAGGGGAGCATGCTGAGGCTACGCAGCTAACGAAACGCGCTCGGGGCCTCCTTTTTATAGCGCGACGAGGTTGGTTCCGTGGAGGTGGGGATAAGATCGCCGGTGAACCGCCTCCCTGTAGCTTGGGCGACGTGGCGGCGACGGGAGCTTAAGGACACGCTTGTGGATGAGCTCGCACTGCTCAAAGGGGCAGGTGGCGAGCGCTGGCGGCTTGGGCGGCGCCGAATTGGCCGAGACGCGCTGCGAACGCCGGCGTGCCGCCAAGGGCTCTGACGGCGGTGCTGTAGGCTGCCAGGGTGGCTTGGCGCGTTGCGGGGAGAGGGTTAGTGAGTGGCGTGGCTCCGCAGGGCGGTGGCAAACCAAGGGCGCGACACGTCAGCTCGGGCGCGGCACGTGCAATATGCGTGCTCTGCTCGCGCCCAGAGCACGCACGGGACGTGCTCGACAAAATGCCAAGGCATGCTAGAGGTCGCAGGTGAGGCTGGCAAGAGACAGGGCTACGGTAGGGTTAGTCGAAGGTAAATGGGCATGGTGGTTAGGTCGGTGGCCAAGTTCACAAAGTAAACTTGAAACCATGCCAAATCTGGCTATGCACTCAGTGTGTTTGTCAAAATGCCAAAGGCATCTAGGCAATACTTGGGGTGGCCAAATTCTCCAGATCAGGGTCTCTTTGGATGGACAAGAGGGTGGTGGGGTTAGTTTGACAAAAGAAGAAACTTGTTAGTGCAAGATTTGCAAAACCTCAGTTCTGGACAAAAAGCAAATAGCAATGTTGCAAGAACTTAGAATCATCCCATAGGTCCACTCTCCTGGACTTGAGGGTTTGGCAAGGAGGACTATCAGAAGAAAAAGGAATCATGGATCAAAGAGCAACTGAAAAGGTGGTTGCCGTACAAAACCTCCAGTTGGACCAGAATAGAAAAGAGGATGGTTTACTCAAATTTTCCAAAGAACATCATTAGGTTTTTGCACAAAGTTGATTAATATACTCCTGTTGACATCCCAAAATTTTGGTAGAAGTATTAAAGAAATATTTGAATAGGTTGTAATGCAAAAATGCTCTCTGGACCAGATTTGAAAATATGGTGTAGAGCTCAAAATAATTAATGGGCAGAAGATATTTTTGCACAAAAGTGATTTAAAAACATCACCTGACATCTCCAAATTTTGGTGGGATTTTTGAATGAATTTATAAAAGGGTTGTAGTACAAATGGAACCATGAAGCTATGGGAAACCTTTTTCAAGAAAATAAAGATCGGGAGAATATTATATAATTAATTCTCCTGATAAAAGAGAAGATTTTCTTGAGAGGGCAAACAAGTCCAATATCATAAGTGAAAGGTTTTCAATTTAGGGGATAACTCCAAGATAACCAAGAAAAGAATGGTTTTGAAATCAAGAGAAACCAAGAAAAAGGAAAGTTAAATTTCCTGGCAAGATTTTAATTAACAAAGCAAGGTTAAATTTTTTTGGGGTGTTACAAGGGACCTCTTGACAGCTCTGCTCTTGCTGCGCTGGTGCCGGACGGAGTGGGTTCCGCCCAGGGGCCACGCGCCTTGGGGCCAAGGTGCCTTCTTGAGGGGGAGGCGGCTGAGGCGCACCCGGAGCTTCATCGCCCGCGGTGCAGTGAGAAGGACGGCGCGGGGGAGCCCCCTGCGGCGCGGACGAGCTCGGTGACGCGGTCGAGCCACTCCTCGTAGACGTCATCGACGGGGCGGTAGCGCAGGAGCTCGTTTGCCACGATGAGCGCAGCTTGAGCCTCCATGGGCACGCGGAGCGCGCGAGACGAAGAACCAGCTGGGGCGAGCGTAGGAGTAGCGGTACGGCCGTCTCGCCTCACGGACGGATGCTGGGACGATGCTTGCTGCTCGTTCCCTGCCAGGCCGGTGGCGGCGTTGACGGTAGGCGACGGGGAACGGCGGGGGCGGCCGCCGACGGGGGCCGTCTGGGCGACGCGGGTGGCGAGAGCGGCTCGGCGCTCAGCGCGGGCCCGAGAGCGTCCGACATGGATGCGATGGGTGGCGAAGAACAGGGCGACGGAAGACGGATTCCGGTGCACCCCTACCTGGCGCGCCAAATGTCGGATTTCGGGTTTCGGCACACTCTCTAGGTTCGAACTGTGGGGTGCACGCGGAGATCTCACCCCCTGCCTACCTGCGCCTTGTCGCCTTACAAGGATCTATACTACACAAAGAGCAACACAAGGGACACAAGGTTTATACTGGTTCGGACCACCGTTGTGGTGTAATACCCTACTCCAGTGTGTGGTCTGGCTGATTGCCTCAGAGGCTGATGATGAACAATACAAGGAAGAACAGCCTTGCGAAGGTCTGTTCTTGGCCGGTGCGACGAACTGCTGAGGGGAGTTCGGTCGCTCTCTCTCTCTCTCTCTTTATCTAGATTGCTTGATCTCTAGTCCTATTTATAGGTAGAGACCCTAGGCCTCTTCCCAAATATTGAGCGGGAAGGGCGCCAACAATTGGCCATTTTGAAGGGGAACATCTAGTACATTTATCCTGACTAAAGTTGGTCCTCGCCTGTCAAAGGCTCTGACGGTGACGCTGGCTTGGGCTCCACGATGACCTCCTTCCTGCCGTTGTGATGGTCTTGGTCTTGTTGCACCGAAATGGTTGCCTTTGCTTGATGCTCTCGCCTACGCTTGCCTCCTTTGCACCAAAGAGGAAATGAGGACCTTCTGGCGGGCTGGCGCCCGCCTGGCGCCCTCGGTCGTCATGGCTTGTGTCATGGGCACCTCGCGAGGTACCCTGCCTTGATCTCTCCGCCTCCTCGCGAGCCAGCCTGACGAGGCCGTGCCCGAGGAAGCTTCATGTCGTCCGCCCCGCGAGGCTTGGCCCCTCGCGAGGGTCTTGAGCTTGTGCTGATGAAGATGGGCCGTGCTGGGCCACCCCTTGAGCCACGCCGTAGGCTGCAGGTAGGCAAGTCTGGGTACCCCCGTTCCCAGAACGCCGACATTGTTGCCCAAAACAAATTTCCTTGTTCGATTTTGGGAAAAAATATGCTGGTACAAACCCTGGGATCTTTAATCAAGAGCAATCTGGTCTGCCGCAATCTAGAAATCAATATCAACGGAGTCAGTTTTCCAACTTCTTTGATAATTCTTGAGTCCAACAAGTGGGATGTTATATTGGGTATGAATTGGTTGACCCAATATCCAGTTTTCATAAACTGCGTGACCCGAGAAGTCACTTTGACCAGTCAGAATGGGCAGACTACCAATTTCTATGCTCACAGAAGCATACCCAAGAAAGAGATGGTCCTCACCGCTGTGGCTGAATTGGAATCAATTCCTGTGGTCAGTGAGTTTCCGGATGTATTTCCAAAAGAGCTGCCGGGCATGCTGCCAGATCGAGAGCTTGAGTTTGCAATAGATCTTGTGCTCGGAACCGCAACGTTATACAAAAAGTATTACTGGATGCCCTCATCAGAATTAGTGGAGCTTAAGAAGCAGCTTGATGAATTGCTTCAGAAAGGATATATCCGTCCCAGCTCTTCACCATGGGGACCACCTGCTATTTTCATGGACGAAAAGGATGGCAATCCCCGCATGTGTGTAGATTACCGACAGCTGAATGGGTTCACCATCAAAAATAAATATCCGCTACCAAGGATGGATGATCTGTTTGATCAGCACAGTGGGGCCAAGGTATTCTCTAAAATTGATTTACGGACCGGATATCATCAGCTCAAGATTAAAAAGGAAGATATTCCTAAGACCGTATTCACTACTCGGTACGGTCTTTATGAATATATAGTTATGTCCTTTGGTCTCACCAATGCTCCTGCCTTCTTCGTGCATATGATAACAAAGTGTTCATGGACTTCCTCGATAAGTTCGTTGTAGTCTTCATCGATGACATACTCATTTACTCCAAGGGTGAAGAAGATCACAAGGATCACCTCCGAGCAGTGCTACAACGACTCCGCGACCATCAGCTTTACGCCAAATTCAGTAAATGCGAGTTTTGGCTCAAGCAAGTTGGGTTTCTCGGACATGTACTATCTGCCGAAGGCATAGCCGTGGACCCGAGAAAAGTAAAGGATGTGCTCGATTGGTTGCCACCCACAACCGTAACACAGATCCGAAGTTTCCTTTGATTAGCCGGATATTATCGCTGTTTCATTGAAGGATTTTCCAATATTGCTAAACCCATGACGGAGCAGCTAAAAAAGGATAAGAAGTTTGAATGGACTAAGGACTGTGAGAAAATTTTCAACGAGCTAAAGATACGACTGACGACTGCACCTGTATTAACTCTTCCGGATATCTACCGCAGTTCTGATGTGTACTGTGACGCCTCCAGACCAGGACTTGGATGCATACTCATGCAAGATGGCAAGGTAGTAGCATATTCATCGCGACAGCTACGACCCCACGAAGGAAATTATCCTACTCATGATTTGGAATTGGCCACGGTGGTTCATGCTCTAAAAATTTGGAGACACTACCTCATTGGGAAGAGGTGCCAAATTTTTACCGATCACAAAAGTCTCAAGTTTATATTTACTCAGCCGGATTTAAATCTCCGTCAACGAAGATGGCTTGAGTTGGTCAAGGATTATGACCTTGGAATAAATTAACACCCGGGAAAGGCCAATGTGGTTGCCGATGCACTCAGTCGAAAGCTTGTCAGCCTAAGTGTCATATTGAAATCCTTGCCTCCTGAACTTCAAAAAGAGATCGCTCAGCTCAACCTGGTTATAGTCGATGCTGGCCTCGCTAATATTTTGGAAGTTACCCCCACACTTGAGGAAGAAATCCGCAAGGCCCAGCCAGCTGACATCGATCTACAGAAATGTGTCAAGAGCACGATGGCAGGACAGACTCCCGATTTCTCAAAGGATAAATTCGGTACCCTCCGGTTCTGTGGAAGAATTTGTGTGCCAAATCAAGCAGATTTAAAGCAGAAAATCCTGTCTGAAGCGCACGAATATTCGTATTCCATTCACCCGGGAGGTACAAAAATGAATGAAGTCCTCCTAAAATATTTTGGTGGGATGGAATGAAGAAAGACATTGCCTATTTTGTGGCATGTTGCGACATATGCAACAAGGTAAAGGCAGAGCTTCAGAAGCCAACAGGACTTCTCCAACCACTGCGAGTCTCACAATGGAAATGGGATGATCTCTGCATGGATTTCATCACATGACTGCCCATGACTCCGTGAGGCAAGGATGCAATATGGGTCATAGTGGACACCTTAACCAAGGTTGCTCACTTTATCCCGATCAGAACCACATATCGAGCAAACCAACACACACAGCTGTATGTATCCAGGATAGTCAGTCTGCATGGAGTACCTCGAACCATCACTTCCAACTGAGGTTCCCTGTTTACCTCCGCTTTTTGGTCACGTCTCCATCAAGCCTTGGGGACAGCACTGAAATACAGTACCGCTTATCATCCTCAGACTGATGGGCAGACAGAGCGGGTAAACCAAATACTCGAAGATATGTTGCGAGCCTATGTTTTGGCCCAAGGATCCAAATGGGAAGACTGCTTGCCGTATGCCGAGTTTTGTTATAACAATAGCTTCCAGACCAGTCTAAAAATATCACCATATGTAGCTTTGTATGGCCGTAAGTGCCGCACTCCTTTAAATTGGTCTCAAACTGGAGATAGCCGTATCTTCGGAACAGTCCTCATGATGGAAGCTGAGAAACAAGTTAAGGAGATCAGAGACAGATTGCAATTGGCCAAATCTCGACAGAAGAGTTATTATGATGCAAAGCACCGAAAATCAGTTTTGAACCCGGAGAACACGTATACCTCCGCGTCACTCCTATGAAAGGAGTTAAGAGATTTCAGACTTGTGGAAAGTTGGCACCTAGATTTATTGGTCCATTTCCAGTCATGTCCCGAGTGGGCTCTGTTGCATATCAGTTGGAACTACCCCCTGAATTGTCGGACATACACAACATGTTTCATGTTTCCAAGTTAAGCCGATGCATATCACCGCCTGAGAAAAAGACTGCTATGACTGAGATAGAGTTGGCAAGAGATTTAACATATGAAGAGAGACCAATAATAATTTTGGATCAGATGGAAAGAGTCACTCGCAGTAAAGTGAGGAAGTTTTACAAAGTTCTGTGGGAGCATAACACGGAGTCAGAATCGACGTGGGAACGGGAAGAATTTCTAAGGGCACATTATCCAGAATGGTTTTCCCAAGCAACCGAATCTCGAGGACAAGATTCATTCTAAATGGGGGAGGTTTGTGACAGCCTGGCTTTTGCCCTCCTTTATTTGCCTGATTTTTTCATTTGAATTGATTTCGAAATTTGGAGTTTTTGAATCTTTTCATATGGACTTAAACACTTGGGTACCCTTGGCATTCACCCAAGTGCATCATTTCCCACCCTAACCATCATTCCCTCTCTGATTCTACCCCAAAATAATATTTGGAATATTTTTCTTTAATGAAAAATATTCATTTTCCTCTCCAAAACCCTAGCTAGTTCAATGTGCTCCAAAGCAACCCCAATTTTTCTTGCCCACAAAAATCTGGAAAAATTCACAAATATTCTTTGAACCCTAGGGCACCTTCCTGAGCAAAAATATTGCACCACTTTTTGAAATATTTTTGCTACAGAAATTATTTTCTGCGAAAGAAATGGTGGTTTCTACAGCAACTACCATTTTACTTGCTCCATTGTGCCTGATTTTTCTTGTGCATCATCACCTTAGTAGATGATTCCTAGCCTCCAAAGCACAACCTCCAACTCCCAGCCATTTGACCTCAGTAACCTCTCAAAGTTACTGATCAGAAACTTACCAAGCGTGTGAAATCTTTTCTACTGCACCTGGAACCCAACCAAAGCGTGGTAATCTCTCAATCTACCACGAACAATAAGCCAGACATGATGTCTGGACGTTGGTCAGCCTGATGTCATAGCCCACGTGGTGACCGCGTTCGTCCAGGGGTGCTGGAATGCGTGTCGACGCGCTCTGTGTGCCGTCGAGCGCTCTGTTTTGCGCGTGCTCGCTTCCCGACTTCCGTAGCGCGCCAAACTTTGCCACCATCTTCGTCTCAACTCCATTAACTCCCCCTGGCACTCGCCGACGCGGGAGCTTGCCGCAGCGAGCACGGGCGCGGTCCGGCCAACGTAACAGTGCGGTGCGCACTGTGCTCGTCGCCTTCCTCTCGATCCTATGCTCGTCTCCTTTCGCCCATAGTCCCCGTGTGAGTTGTGTCGCCTTCTCCCCCTCTCACTGAGCCGCCAGGTGTCAACGGTGGAGCCCCGAACCCCCTCTCGGCTCATTTGTAAATGGAGCCACCCCCAGCCTCCTCGAGTAACATCCACCACTCCCACACACTCCATAAACTCGTAGATAGCCGTAGCCCGGCCGGGCAGGCCGCGGACCGCCGTCCCCGAGCTCGAGCTCGCAGGCGATCCCCTCGGGTCCTCGCGGTAGCCCCATCCCCTCCCAGTCCTGGGCTACCCTTCCGGAGCCTCCGCCACTCTTCGGTGAAGCCGTTCCAACCTGTTGGAGCCCCTGGAGGTTCCTCTGTTCGCCGTCGTCCTCGTCTCCGGCGACCACCGCTGTCTACCTCCGCTTGCGAGTTCGATTCCGACGCCGTCCGACCACCCCTAGGCACGCTACGGGTACGGGCAGGTGCGCCTCCATCCCCTCTCTCGATCCCTCCCTCTCGTTTTGGCTAAGGAGCCCTCGTCGCCGATGAGAGCTCCGGTGAAGCCGCGACCCCCTCTCTTTCCTCCTCCCTCTCCCACTCACCTGACTAGCAGGGCCCGCTAGTCAGCCACTCAGACGCTGTGGCAATGCAGTGGTGGCGCCCCAAGGCCTTACGCATTCGCCGTCACCCCCCCCCCCCACTCAGTTTGTTTTATTTAAATTCAAATTCATTTAATTTCCAGAGAGCTTCAAACAGCTATAACTCTTCAACCATAAGTCCAAATGAATTGATTATTTTTGCATTGTGTTCTTTGCAAAGAAATCCAGCAGCTCACCAAAAAATGAGATTTTTCTGTGCTGTCTAGAATTCTGGTGATTTTCATAAGGGTTCTTGATATTTTCTTCTTGTGTTTAAAATTGTTTTCAGAAGGTGAGGCTTGTCTTGAGGATCACCAGAAGGCTTGTGAACCTCATCTGCACTAAGGCAAGCCACAGCAACATTTTCATGGTGCCATTTCAATATTTATGATTTTCTTACTTGAATGAAAGATTTAATCCATGCATTTAAATAACTATTATGTTATTTGTATTCTGTTAAGTGCTTGTTTTAGTTAATATGCTTGAGTTACAGAATATTTGAAACTAACTTAGTTAGTAAAGAAACTTGGATTTATTTGTGGTGATGAAAGAATAATATTGTTATGCATATGAGAAATTACTTAAAATTATTTTCTTGCATGAGTAAAATAATAAAAAATTGCTAGAAAATATTCTCTTTAAATTAAGGTTTATCCTAACCAGAAAAGTGGCATAAATTGTTGATGATTATGCTTAGTGTGAATGTGGTTGACTCAGTCGTTTCCGTTAATATGTGATGCATATGTTAGTGTTACATTTCATGGCATACTATGACACCGGTTATTTTTACTTTAAGTTGAACCTGAATATAACTCAACTTGAATATATCGTTGGCCAGGTCATGGTGCGAATGAATCGAGTTTTTCCTAGTGCAACCACATTTGCCTTATGGGAGGCCTTGATTCGGCCCGTTGTCATGCCTCTAGTCGGTGCCTCCAACTTGGGAAGGTTATGGGCTTGCTTACCCTGGCCCGGTAAGCATACATAACCTTGTGTGACCGTTGTTGATATTATGGTACTGGGTCCCCCTGTGGGATCGTTTTGGCCATGACGGTGGTCGTTGTGTCTTTAGTAGACACGGGGCCACCCAGGACTAGCCCAGTGGGGATTGTGTCAGAGTGGCTGGGAGAGTGTCATGGCAACGGAGGGGTTTCATCGAAATGTCGTTGGTCCACCTGAATTGGAGTGCGAGGCCATGGGTTCCGTGGTGTGGGTACAGTGTGCTACCTCTGTAGAGTGTAATAATCTATCGATAGCCGAGTCCGCGGTTACGGACACGCTTGTAGTAGGTCACACCATGGGTCAACGTTTAATAAATTTTGCACACTAAGTTATGAACTTTGCACTGTTAGTGATGGTGGAAAGCCATCGAGATGTTCAATACCAAGTATTGGTCGTGGTTGTGATCGTCGTAGTGATCACGTGATACTTCTAGTCAAGACCACGATGGTGGTACGTTTGTGATCCGAGAACGATCACGGTTGGTAAGATAGTCCCGAGGGAATTTTATCGCAAGAGCATGATCACATCATTATTGCAATATTAATTGGTTAATTATCATGATACTGATTGTCACTATGATTATGCCTGTTGTGACCTTGCAAGTACATTCCATGTACTGACCTGGCGTGTCATACCAGATTTCAGGAAAGTCTCCTTGGGAAAGGAGTGCTGCTCAAGTCTAGATCGTGTCCACATCGGTGTCCCTGTGCTATGGAGTTTCTGCTACGACGTTGTTCCGTTGCCGCGTAGTTATGATCGAGGCCCCTTTATGTTCACTAAATAATGTACATATTTTTCAGCTGCACCGTGTGTGCCGCTTGGCCTCGACACCTGTTGTAATGTAAACTATGATCCGCTAGCATCAATGAAGCGGTTTTTTTCTGTACCAAGATGTTGTGTGTCGCCAGAAGACATGGTCTCTGGGCTGGCAATACATGGTAAACCGGTCGATCTGAGCTGGGGTGCCACATCTCTAGCCCTCTCCAAGTTGCTTTCCACTCAAATCATCTTACCACCAAATCCAAATCTGTGAGAGAGAGAGAGTTGAGTGTTGGGGAGACTATCATTTGAATCACAAGAGCAAGGAGTTCATCATCAACACACCATCTATAAACTTTTGGAGAGTGGTGTCTCCTAGATTGGTTAGGTGTCACTTGGGAGCCTCCGTCAAGATTGTGGAGTTGAACCAAGGAGTTTGTACGGGCAAGGAGATCGCCTAATTCGTTAAGATCTACCCTAGTGAGGCAAGTCCTTCACGGGTGATGGCCATGGTGGGATTGTTTCTTCTTCGTGGACCCTTCGTGGGTGGAGCCCTCTGTGGACTCGCGCAACCGTTACCCTTCGTGGGTTGAAGTCTCCATCAACATGGATGTACAATAGCACCACCTATCGGCACCACGCCAAAAATCTCTGTGTCTACATTGCGTTTGCTCCCTCCAAATTCCTCCCTTTACCTTCTCTTGCATTGTTTTACATTCCGCTTCAATACTCTTAGACTTCCATGTGTAGGTTGTTTACTTGACTACTGATAAGTTGCTAAAATCTGCCAAGACTTAAAAGTGGGAAAAGGCTAGATTTTTATTTGGTCAAGTAGTCTAATCACCCCCCTTCTAGACATACATTCGATCCTACAGGCCAGCGACAACCACATCCATGAGAGGTGGATTCCTGGCCTGGTGAACTCGGGCGTCGACCTCATGGCGGCCCTCCAAGCGCCGTCACCCATCTGTTGTAGGCCCCCTCGTCCGGCCAATGCGGTGCCGGCTGTATCCGGACCTCATGGTCCTGGGTTCGATGGAGGCACTGGAGGGGGCGGCGACCGCACTGCTACACGAAACCCCTGTGGATGGTTTTTTACCCCATTCAGCGTGTCAGGGCCTTGCTTGACCTCCCACGTGGCGACGAGCACCATGGCAACGCCGACGACCGTTGGCATTGCCAGCTCCTCCTCATCGCCACCCACCATCCTCTTCCCGACGGGGTTAATGCTCGGTCGGCGTACGCTCGAACTCAAACCGCTCCATAATTTACTAATTTCCCCTATATAGATTAGGGTTTTGTGCATTAGCATCACAAGGAATTGATTGGATTCGATTAGATTCAATTCAAATCCAATCAATTCCTTTTGGGCTGTTACTGTTCATGCTATTCATAATGTTCATAGTGTTCATGTTGTTCATGTTCATGTTGTTTGTATGCAGGGTAGATTGGTTATTTTTCATAGGTAGTTACATCATAGTTCATATGCAGGGTAGATTGGTTCTTGCATGATAGTTACTTACATGTTCATGTTGTTCATTGGTAGGGTTTGTGTCTGATGTTGAAGAGCTAGATTCGTGCTGGCTTAGGCATGGTTTGTTGCATGATTTCATTATGTGTATGGCGTTCATGCTAGGTAGGACAAATTTGCATGCTCATACATGTTGTGGGACCATTCTGTTTACTCGTTTAGGTACTAGTACGAATGTAGCATGCTGCCAAATGTGGAAGTGGTCACAACTTGCAATGGACATGATGTTCACTAACCAGATATCACACTGCCAAGTTAGAGCAAGCATCTGTGATGTGGAGTATCCTAAGGTCATCCCCAAGGACTAAGCTCTGTCTCCCCAAGTTCCAAGTGGATCGATGACACCAGCACGTGCAAGATCTCTCGAGACAGAGGTGACATCTCTCCTTAGTGACATTTCATATGACCCATGTGAGAGATGGCTACTACCTCAATCTGGAATGCTATGTGTGCTTAGGTACCAACAAGAATCTCTTGGAGATCCTCGTGATGATGGAGAAGTCCTCAAGTACATGGACAAACGAGCTAGATGAGAGGAACTGGAGAAAGACTACAGGACCCAGACATCTGGCCCCTGATGACTTCATCGACAACATCAGCCCAGCAGCCGAAGAGCTACAAGGCCCGGACATCCAACATGAGCCGCCCAGAAATCCGGCCGAACCGTATAGGACTAAAGCCAAGGCCAGCTGTCGATGTCAAAACCGGCAGATCTTGGGTAGGGGTCTCGAACTGTGCTTCTAAGGTCGATGGTAACAGGAGACGGGGGACACAATGTTTACCCAGGTTCGGGCCCTCTCTATTGAGGTAATACCCTAATTCCGGCTTGATTGATCTTGATGAATATGAATATTACAAGAGTTGATCTACCACGAGATCATAATGGCTAAAACCCTAGAATGCTAGCTTGTGCGACTACATATCCTTTCCAGACTAAGCCCTCCAGTTTATATAGACACCGGAGGGGACTAGGGTTACACAAACTCGGTTACAGATAAAGGAATCTTCATATTTGGTCGCCAAGCTTGCCTTCCACGCCAAGGAGAGTCCCATCCGGACACGGGTAGAGCCTTTGGTCTTTGTATCTTCATAGCCCATCAATCCGGCCCATGTCCAACAGGCCAGACGCCCGAGGACCCCTCAGTCCGGGACTCCCTCAGTAGCCCCTGAACCAGGCTTCAATGACGAGGTGTTCAGCGCGCAGATTGTCTTCGGCATTGCAAGGCGGGTTCCCCTTTCCGAATACTCCAAGATAGTCTTCGGACGAACGTGGCCGGATATGCAACACAAGTATCACAATCGTAGAGAATATAATATTTCATGAGTCCAATCTGCAGACAACTTTTTGTAACGTGACATTAAGCTTGCCCGGTCTTTATTTTGAACCGTTTTTGTCCTGCCGCTCCACGTTTCGAGGCGAGGTTTTTATTGGTAGGTCTTGTCGAGGCAGAGATTGTGTTCCTTTATCGTGGGATTCTCATTAATACGGGCATGGGTAACCCAACCTTTCCATTGGAAAAATCCCTTAGGAATAGGCAGGTTTTCAGGCTTAGGAGGAGGCGCTCGATACCCATTGCCTTTATAAAGGAGCCAAGGGCCGTCTTTATTTACGCCAACTGTCGGTGTCAAAATCGGCGGATCTCGGGTAGGGGGTCCCGAACTGTGCGTCTAGGCGGATGGTAACAGGAGACAAGGGACATGATGTTTTTACCCAGGTTCGGGCCCTCTCGATGGAGGTAAAACCCTACTCCTGCTTGATTAATATTGATGATATGGGTAGTACAAGAGTAGATCTACCACGCGATCGTAGAGGCTAAACCCTAGAAGCTAGCCTATGGTATGATTGTTGTTCGTCTCTGAGACTAAAACCCTTCGGTTTATATAGACACCGGAGAGGGCTAGGGTTACACAGAGTCGGTTACAATGGGAGGAGATCTACATATCCGTATCTCCAAGCTTGCCTTCCATGCCAAGGAAAGTCCCATCCGGACACGGGACGAAGTCTTCAATCTTGTATCTTCATAGTCCAGGAGTCCGACCAAAGGCTATAGTCCGGCTATCCGGACACCCCCTAATCCAGGACTCCCTCAGTAGCCCCCGAACCAGGCTTCAATGATGATGAGTCTGGTGCGCAGATTGTCTTCGACATTGCAAGGCGGGTTCTTCTCCAAATTCTATGTACCTATTGAATAGTGTCCGGCTTCTCGTTAAAATTGTGCTCCTTGGCTTCCACGCCCAATAATGGCCGTCTTCCACGTGTCAAACGAATGCGAAAAGCCAGGGTGTTTTTACATTTACCCCCCTAGCTGCACAAATGAGCGGCCTATAAAAGAGACGAGGATTCAGATCCGAATCACACCATCTTCCCTTCACGAGCGTTCATTGGAGCGCATCCGGATGTAAATCCATCCCATCATGGCGGTCCGACGCAGCTCCTCCTCTCGCCCTCCGGCCCTCAGCACGGAGATTGGGAAAGATGTTCCGTCCAAGACAAATGAGCTAGTGATGCTCCAAACCAAGGGATTTCTTCCCCAGCCTTCATGGTCCCGGTTCGAGCGGACTTGCCACCTATAATGGCGGAGAGCAAGCGGAGAGCGTACCCAGTCCCTCCAAAGGAGAGCGGGTATGCCTTGTCCCTTATCTGATAAGAGGGCTCGGATTTCCAATTCATCTGTTTCTCCGGGGGCTCATGGAGTTCTACGGCCTCCAGATGCACAACGTTACGCCTGCCTCCATATTGCATATTGCGGGCTTCGTAGCCCTTTGTGAGCTGTTCTTGGGCGTCGAGGCTCATTTCGCGCTATGGAAGAAGCTGTTCTGCCTTGTGCCCTGTTCTCAAGAGGGGTCGATATATCAAGTGGGCGGAGCCGAACTATGGCGCATCGCCGGGACCGCATATCTATCCGGAACACCAAGGAAGGCGTCCGAAGACTGGCCTTCAGAATGTTTTATATAGAAGATGTCCCCCTGCCAGACCCTGTTCGGATCGGCCTCGCAGAGTTCAATAATGCTCTCTTGAAGAAGCGCCTAAGCTGGCGTCCATGGAGCCCTCAGAGGGAAAATGACAAGGATGTCCTTTACCTGATGAGCCGGATAAGGTTGTTAGCTCATTCCGGACTGACCATGATCGGAGTCATGGCCACATGCATTATCCGGGGGGTGCATTCGCTTCAGTATAGAGGCCACCACATGTGGGATTTAGATGGGGAGGATCATGCCACCCGCTGCGGCCGTAAGGGGCTGGGATCGGTTGCTGCTCTGACGAAGGCCTTGTCCGCATTTACAAGGGAGAAGAGGAGGAGTTCCTCCCCGTCAATCCACAGGGCGGATTTTCTATGTACAATCCTCCAAGCTGGGTAAGCGGACACTTCTTTTTGCCCATCCATTCCATATTCCCATAGTTAAGTACGTTATCTTGTGATTTTGAGGCAGGAATTGCGCCGGGCCGTGAAGGATATAAACAGCCCTCCTCCACAACCCGAGGATCCAGAACGGTCCCTTGATCCGGCCTCCCAAGAGGATCCAGACATATCCATGGAGCTGATCGATGGGGTATTTTACCAACTGAGCATTGATAATGCCTTGGCCGCCATTACAGCCGATTACCCCGGAATACTTCCCGCCTCACAGGTAACTGAGACCGAAGTCCCAATACTTTGTAAATGATCCATCCATGCTTATTTTTTATCACCGTATACCAATGGTGTTTTGCAGGGGGAGCCCTTGAGGCGGAAGGCCGAGCCTGCGGTGGCTAGCCAACAAGGGGCAGCCAGGCCTAGCAGGCTGAAAAGAAGTGTGGTCCGGATTGAGATGCCGGCGCAACGGTATGGCATGCCATCTTATTCCCAGGTTTTATTCCCGGAAGGCATACTAACGCCCATGCTCTTTTCAGGAGAAAGAGCGCTCGCCGGACTATATCCGGAGAGGTTGCCAATCGAGCCTCCACCAGCCAGGCTCCAAAGCCAGGTCCAGAAGCGGAGGCAAACACGAGGCGTCGTCGGACGCTCCTCCGGCCGAGGATGCCGACAGCATCGCTCGCCACCAATTCCGAGGTGGAGAGTGCCATGAATCACGAGCGTCGGCCGGACAGTTCTTCGTGACGCATGTTTCTCCCAAGAGGCATTGGATGACTTCAATTCGGGAGATGCGCACCTCCGTGCCGCTCAAAATGGTCTAGCCAGAGCCACGGAGCAGTATGTGAAATACATACGGGTGAGAAAATTTGATGGTTATATATGCCAGTAGCCCCCGAGACTTGAAGCAGTTAAAATAACTGATTTAAGGATCATTTGTTATGCAGGACCTTACAAAAAAGGAATACTCAACTCTCCCGGGAGCTGGAAGAGTGCAAAGCCCAACTTGAGGCGGCACTGGCCGCTGCAGGGGAGGCCAAGGAGACCCCCTCTGGTAATATACGCTTCAAAAGATAAGTATGTTGTGAAGTGCAGCGTGTGTGCAAATCTGACAATATCATTGCATATGGCGCCGGAGTAGATCCGGACAAGCAACAACTCTTGCGCCAGTTAAAGGCCGGCGAGAGCATGCTTACAAGGGTGAGGCAGGAGAAGAATAATCTCCAAGATGCCAACACCCGGCTGGGAGAGGAACTAAAGGATGTTCGTGCCCAACTGTCGGACTCCGTGAAGGAGAATCGACGCCTTCGACGCTGCATTTTTAGTAAGTGCTTGAACGAACTTTAAAAAAGAATTCGGCGAGGAAGTCGACTAACAAAGTTATGTCTGTAGGTATGCTCACAGGTCGTCCTGCAGAGGAAATGCCCGATTCTCACGGGTGACCTTCTTCCCGAAGTTTACAACTGCATTTAACGAAGTTCGGCAGTGTGATGAAAGGCGTCGCCAGTGCCTTGTGGCCATCATCTCCCTGCCTCAAGGCCTTGGAGAGCTTGCAGAGAGGTTGAAGGGAGCGCGGGCGCTTCCGATTATGGAAGATATCGGCCTGCCGTCAAGGCGCCAGGGAGGCCTGGGCCATGGTGAAGACGCGGTACACGAAGGCTGACCCAAACCACATGGCCGAGGTTGGACTGGTGGGGCCCGATGGGAAGGAGATCCCTGTGAGCTTAGTGTACGGCCAAGTAGAATTGGCCGCAAAGTATTCCCAACAGGACTGTAAACTAGACAACCTATTAGATGGTATTGAGGAGGAACACGCCAGTCAATTTGACTATGTAATTTAAGATGACATGTAAAAATGCCTTCTAGCCGGATTGTAGATCGTTTGTCATGGCAGACCTTTTCGCTTCAAACTCGGGACCCTATAGTCCCGGGAGGCGTGTCCGAATACCCTCATGGTTATGTAAGAACCGGGCATGCATGGAGACCAAAGCGACGGGTCATTAGTGCTTGAACAGACAAGTGCCCAACTAGTTATGTTATATTACATGGTTAGTAAGAAACATCTTCCAGGGAGAATAGTTCCGTTAGGGGTTCCTTTCCCTGGGAGGCATGCCCTAAAGTGCATGTCCGGACTACGAAAAAAGCAGAAAAGCATCTGGGGGCAGATAAATAAATAAGTGAGAAATCATCTTTAGTTCACCGACCGAATATTCCCTTAAGAACGCTAGCTTTCGGCTTCACCCAGTCTGAGGTACACATCCGGCTGACCCGGCAGTAACAATCGCAGAGGTGCTCGCTTTACCACCTAGCCGAACAATCGGGAACGTAGGGGTAAGCACAGGAGCCAGGCAACCCAACTTGGCCAAAACTTATGTCATATCGATGCATATAATGGTGAATAAAAGGTACATGCGGAAGCGTGACACATGTGTTAGGCATGAAGCCCGAACAAATAAGCTTTTGTTAAAGAAGGCCCCAGGTATAATGAGTGCGGATAGCGCGTCAAGTGTGTGCGAACAGTGCGCGAACGAGCCTTTGAAGGCTGTAAGAGAAAAAGAGGGAGAAGGAGAGAAATATAAGACAACTAATGTGTAAAAAATAGACCAAGGAAGGAGACAAACTCAGAATCCGGCGCTAGGCGTAGAATCTTCGGAGACGGGCTGCATTCCATGGGTTCGGCTTGAGTCGGTTATCCGATGCATCTCGCAGATGGTACGCTCCGCTGATGAGGACTTGGTCGATAATAAAGGGACCTTCCCATTTGGGCTTGAGTTTGTCCTTTTTCTTGTCCGGCAGGCGTAGAACTAACTCGCCAACATTGTAAGTTTTGGCCTGCATTTCTCTGCTTTGATATCTTCGAGCCTGCTGTTGATAGAATGCGGAACGGGCTTTTGCCACGTCACGCTCCTCCTCCAAGGCGTCCAAACTGTCCTGCCGATCGAGCTCGGCTTCTCTTTCTTCGTAGATGCGCACGCGAGGTGAGTCATGAATTATGTCGCAGGGCAGAACTGTCTCTGCGCCGTATACCATAAAGAATGGTGTGAATCCGGTGGTGCGATTCGGTGTGGTCCACAGCCCGCAGAGTACGGAGTCAAGATCCTCTACCCAGTGCGTGTTAGATTCCTTGAGGGACCGCACTAATCTGGGTTTGATGCCGCTCATGATTAGACCATTTGCTCGCTCGACTTGGCCGTTAGTTTGAGGGTGCTAGGCTGAATCATAGTCGAGCTTGATGCCCATGTTTTTCCACCAAAGTTTGACCTCGTTGGCCGTGAAGTTCGTGACGTTATCAGTGATGATGCTGTGGGGGACGCCGCAACAGTGTACGTCCCCTGATATGAAGTCTATCACCGGTCCGGATTCGGTCGTCTTAACAGGCTTGGCCTCTATCCATTTGGTGAATTTATCCACCATGACCTGTAGGTATTTTGCTTGTGGGTTCCTCCTTTAAGGGGTCCAACCATGTCAAACCCCCCGACCGCGAAGGGCCAGGTGATGGGTATAGTTTGGAGGGCGGTGGTTGGCATGTGGCTTTGATTAGCAAAGAGCTGGCAACCGACGCATCGTTGGACTAAGTCCTGAGCATCTGCCCGGGCCGTCGGCCAATAAAATCATGTACGGAAGGCCTTGCTTACAAGGGCGGGCTGCGGCGTGGTGCCAGCCCGAGTCCGCATGAATTTCAGCCAGAAGATTCCGCCTTGCTCTTGGAGATACACCTTTGAAGGACTCGATCGTGCTTTTCTTATAAAGCTCTCCCTCATGGACTTTATAGGCTTTAGATCGCCGCACTATGCAGCGTGCCTCGTTTTGGTCCTCGGGAAGTTCCTGCCTGGTTAGGTAGGCTAGGAATGGTTCCGTCCACGGGGCAATGACTGCCAATTGTGTCAGAATGTTCGGTGTTGGGCAGTGCTGTTGGGTCCGGGCTGTTATTTCCGGACTCCCCTTCCCATAATACGGATGGCTTGAACAGCCTCTCGAAGAAGATATTGGGGGGACGGCATCGCGCTTTGCGCCAATGCGTGCCAAGACATCTGCTGCCTGATTGTTTTCCCGAGCTATATGGTGAAATTCGAGCCCTTTGAACCGAGCTGACATTTTTAGGACGGCGTTGCGATAAGCTGCCATTTTCGGATCCTTGGCATCAAAGTCTCCATTTATTTGGGATATCGCGAGGTTGAATCCGCGCACCTCTAGGCGTTGAATGCCCATGGATACCGCCATCGGGAGACCATGTAGAAGGGCCCGTATTCGGCTGCGTTGTTGGAGTCCGTATACATTATCTCGAGTACGATTGAACTGTATCTCTGTTGGGGACGTCGAACGACGCCTTGACCCCAGACCAGCCAACATTTTCGAGCCGTCAAGTGCATGATCCAGTTGGAATATGTGTCGTACTCTTTAGGGAGTTCGGCTACAGTCCATTCGGCCACGAAGTCGGCCAAAACTTGCGACTTAATGGCTCGCCGAGTCTTCTCGGTTATGTCGACTGGGAGGAGCTCAATGGCCCATTTGGCAATCCGGCCCGTCGCGTCATGATTGCTTATATCGTTAAGAGGTACTTGAGGCTACTGTTATCAAACACTCTTGAAAGTAGTGTCACAGCTTCCGGATGCCATAAACACCGCCAGACGCTTATCTTTTGATAATGTGGATACCATGACTTGCATGGAGTGAGGACAGTGGACATGTAGTAAACTGGTTTTTGAAGGGGAAACTTGTGTCTGTCCGTTTCTCGTTCGACAACGAGCACCGCGCTTACAACTTGATGAGTTGCGGTGATGTATAATAGCATTGGTTCGCCCATGTTGGGAGCGGCCAGGACCAGGTTTGTTGCCAATATGGCTTTTATTTCTTTGAGTCCGGCCGTGGCGGCATCCGTCCACTCGAAGTGTTCGGTGCACCGGAGGAGGCGATAGAGGGGTAATGCCTTTTCTCCCAGACAGGAGATAAAGCGGCTTAGAGCTGCCACACATCCATTCAATTTTTGTATTTGTTTGAGGTCCTTTGGGATATCCAATTGTGACAGAGCTTTCCGGCTGGTACGCCAAAAACGCATTTTTCCGGGTTAAGCTTGATGTCATATGTTCGAAGATTATCGAATGTGAGCCTCAAGTCGTCTACTAGAGTTTCGACATGCTTGGTTTTGGCGACCACATCGTCTACGTATGCCTCCACTATTTTGCCGATCTGGTTTGCCAGACATGTCTGAATCATGCGCTGATATGTTGCGCCAGCGTTTTTGAGCCCGAAGGGCATTGTGTTGAAGAAGAATGGGCCGTATGGGGTGATAAATGCCGTTGCGGCTTGGTCAGGCTCTGCCATCTTGATTTGATGGTAGCCGGAGTATGCGTCGAGGAAACACAATGAATCGTGTCCTGCGGTAGCGTTGATAATTTGATCAATGTGGGGGAGGGGGAAGGGATCCTTTGGGAAAGCCTTGTTCAGGTCCTTGAAATCGACGCATAGGCGCCAGGATTTGTCCTTCTTTGGTACCATCACCAGGTTTGCTAGCCAGTCCGGATGTTTTATATCTCTGATGAATCTGGCCTCCAATAGTTTGGCTAGCTCTTCTCCCATGGCTTGTTTCTTAGGTTCGGAGAAACGCCGAAGAGCCTGTTTGCCTGGCTTGAATCCTTTTAGGATGTTTAGGTTGTGCTCGGCCAGCCGGCGTGGGATTCCTGGCATGTCTGAAGGGTGCCAGGAAAAAATGTCCCAATTTTCGGGTAGGAATTCTCGTAGTGCGGCGTCTACATCAGGGTTTTACTGTGCCCCGATGGAGGCCGTTTTTGTAGGGACCGTTGGGTGGACTTGGAATTTGACTATTTTGTCCGCTGGTTTAAAGGAGGTGGACTTGGATCTTTTATCGAGTATCACATCGTCCCTGTTCACCATGGAGTGCAGCGTAGTCAGTTCCTCAGCCGCTAGAGCTTCGGATAGTGCCTCAAGGGCCAGTGCGGCTGTCTTATTTTCGGCGCGGAGTGCTATGTCCGGGTCACTAGAAAGAGTGGTGATTCCATTGGGCCCGGGCATTTTGAGCTTCATGTACCCGTAATGGGGTATAGCTTGAAAAATTGTCAATGCCTCTCTCCCTAATAGAGCGTGGTATCCGCTGCTGAACAGGGCCACTTGGAACGTGACCTCCTCGGACTGTAATTATCCGGCGTGTCAACACCACATCGGTGTGATTTTTCCTGCGGCAAAGACGCTACCCGCATGGGTACTATTCCACTCACCGTTGTGCTGCTTCGCTCAATGCGGCTCCAGTCTATTTCCATTTTTTGAAGGGTTTCTTCATAAATGAGGTTCAATCCGTTGCCACCGTCCATGAGTACCTTGGTAAGGAGAAAGCCGTCCACTACTGGACTGAGGACCAATGCTGCTGGTGCTCGGGATGTTCGGAATTTAGGTTCGTCACTGGCATTAAAGGTAATAGCCGTGTCACTCCATGGATTTATTGTTGCTACTTGGTAGACTTCGACGAGGCTTCGGAGTGTTCGTTTTCGCATATTCTTTGATCACGAAAGTCTCAAGACTATTAATACCGTACTAGTATCCACAGGTTGGTGCTTTGTGGATCTTTGGGGTTAGAAGCTCTTCGCCACTTTTGGCCACCTGCCGGAGTATCCAACATGCTCTAAGGCTATGAGTTGGTGTGGCGCCCTCTGTACTATGAATTTTACAGGGTCCATTGAGCCATCCCTCCAGTACGGTTCCATGCCCCGTAGGGGATTTTTGTTTTTTGGTGTTTAGCCCGGGTGATTGGCGATAATGCACCCTATTACGGACTGGGTTTGTATTCAGGGCCGGATTGTCCCAAAATCTTGCTTCGGTTTTCCAGGCGCTTTCCATCGCATAGTACTTTCATACTATGGACGCCAAGTCAGCAAAGCGTGTAATTTCACGGCGACCTATGGCATTGCCGATTCCCTTGTCCATGCAATTATTGCAGAAGAATGAAATTGCGTCTTCCTCGTGGCAGTCCTTTATCCTGTTCATAACCAGGAGGAATATGGCCCAGTAATGATGTACTGTTTCCTCGGGCTCTTGCCTAATTATGGATAGATCGCCTATGTTCGGGTGGGTGGGTGGAATTAGATCCGAAACCTCACCCAATCTGAGGCTCAAGGGCCATGGAGTTTCCGAACTCAGAGGCTTGGATTCTTGGATGTTGTCCAATGAATCTAGCCCGTTGCCTGACTCTAAGTTCAGGTCTTGGGTGTCGTCCTCCCCTCCGCGGGTATCCGGCTTGGAGGGATCGGGAATCCGGACATAGCTAGTCCTTAAGATAGATGAAGGGTCGCCGCATTGTTCCTCCACCACAGAACGTAATGGGTGACACGGGAGAGTTAATCTCTCTCAGATCGGGTTTAGGCCCAATCTGATCATAGTCTGTAGCGACTCCCAGGGCGGCGATGCGATCCAGGAGCTCGTTTAAGGAAGAGAGCTCGTCGGATCTAACTGCTCGGCGAGTTCCGAATTAACGTGAAGATTGCTTCCGATGACCCGAGAAGTCATCGGTTGCTGGCGCCAAACAAAGCGGTCATAAGAAAACCGCCTAGCCGGAGAGTTTGGCCGATAGCCAAAGCTCCTTTAGCAACAGTGTCGTCTTTAAAGACGGGATGACGCATCCTTCCTAATGGCGACGGCACAGAGGAACTCTCAATGAAATCACCAATGTCGGTGTCAAAACCGGCGGATCTCGGGTAGGGGGTCCCGAGCAAGGCGTCTAGGCGGA
Organism: Aegilops bicornis; assembly: GCA_021605145.1. Lineage (NCBI taxonomy): Eukaryota > Viridiplantae > Streptophyta > Magnoliopsida > Poales > Poaceae > Aegilops > Aegilops bicornis. Next base: position 298,953,543 of record CM038674.1, on the reverse strand, counting down.
TGGTAACAGGAGACAAGGGACATGATGTTTTTACCCAGGTTGGGCCCTCTCGATGGAGGTAAAACCCTACTCCCGCTTGATTAATATTGATGATATGGGTAGTACAAGAGTAGATCTACCACGAGATCAGAGAGGCTAAACCCTAGAAGCTAGCCTATGGTATGATTGTTGTTCGTCCTACGGACTAAAATCCTCCGGTTTATATAGACACCGGAGAGGGCTAGGGTTACACAGAGTCGGTTACAATGGGAGGAGATCTACATATGCGTATCGCCAAGCTTGCCTTCCACACCAAGGAAAGTCCCATCCGGACACGGGACGAAGTCTTCAATCTTGTATCTTCATAGTCCAGGAGTCCGGCCAAAGGCTATAGTCCGGCTATCCGGACACCCCCTAATCCAGGACTCCCTCACCAACCTTCTCCTCAGCCTCCCCAATATCGAGTTCTAGCACCCAAGGTTCGACTCCATTGCTTTAAGCTTCCCAGTCATGTCCGGACCCAGCCTGCAGGGCCGATGGGTGGCTTCCTCTATTACAGAGGAGGACATTGCGAAGCTTCGAGCAGCCAGATACCTGTCCGCGGAGATCCCCCACAGGCTTCCTGCTCAAGGACAAGTTATACTGACTCCCAGATCCGGTGAGAGGGTCGTATTCATCTCTCACTTCCTCCGTGGGTTAGGGTTTGCTCTCAACCCCTTCGTCCGAGGGCTCATGTTTTATTACGGACTAGACTTTCACGATCTACCACAGATTCTTTCCTTCACGTTTTGGCTTTCATCATTACGTCCGAGGCCTTTCTCCGAATTCCCCCACACTACAACTTATGGCTCAAGACCTTTAGTGTGAGGCCTAAGGTGGTCGACGGGAAATAGGCGGAGTGCGGCGGCGCTGTAGTCAGCAAGCTTACCAATGCTCTTTGGTCAAAAGGTTCTTTCACCGAAACTTCCAACCAGTGGCAGCGGGAGTGGCTCTAAATCAAAGAACCCCATGGTACCAAGTGGGCAGCTATACCTGCGTTCCGTTTGGGCCCTCCGTTACAGATGGCATCATGGACTTATAAGGGGCTGGACTGGGGATCAGTTGATGAAGTGCAGACTTAACAGAGCCGCATCCGAACCCTCCTCGAGAAGGACCTCGATCTTGTCAACGTGATTCAAGTAATGCTAGTCCGCCGAACCCTGCCATGCCAACGTAGGCCTCTCCGCATGTGGTTTAATCCGGAAGGACCATGAACCCTCCAACACTTCTTCGGTACTACGCACAAAGGGATGTGGAAGTTGTTTTTCGGGAAACGAAAACAGTGGTCGGACACCACCGAGGACATCGGCCTCGACTGCAATCATCTGGATACCTCGGTAAGCGCTCAACTCCCGAACACCTTGTAGTTATGTATGCCGCAATGCAATACTGAGTAAAACTTATCGTTTTCCAGGGCTGAATAAAGAAAGAGGAGCGAATCAGGTGTTCGGCCCCCCTCCCCGAAGACTCGACGGATCATGTATTAACAAGGATGCTGGCCCCGGCACCATATCAGACGCCTATGAAGGAGGACAAGGCGGATAGGGGGAGGGCCAGAGGTGGCCTCTATTCAGAAGGTATATCAGACACTATGTCCGGGGGGATCAAAATTGCATTGTCCGAAGACAAGGGAGAAGTCAACCTCTCTTCTCCCCATGGTAAGAAAAGGGCCGCCTCAGAAGATTGGGACGAAAAGGCTCCTAAGCGAGGCAAGAGGCCCCTGTCGGGCGGTTCAGGATCGGAGGACGACGTCATCATGCAGTCCCTCAGTGAGGCCAAGCCTTTAGCCAAATCTTAAGTGAACAAGGGTATTTTAAACATATCCCGTTCCCTTCCTGTGACCGAGGTAACATCTAGAATATATGTTTTTTTGTAGCTCAGCACACAATCTTCAACAATCCTCTTCCTCGGGGGACCTTCTCCCAGAGATGATGGAGAGCGAGACGCCTCCACTGATCTCCTCGCCCAATAGGGCGGACGACTTTGAGGTGTCGTCGCGGAGGGTCTCTCCTGATCAACAAATGGTGCGAGGGTTTCTGAAGACACAACCCGAGGGTAATACTTCGGTAGACCTGATCCTGGGGGCCAATGATGAAGGCCCCGGACTATCCGGTTTACAGCCGGAGACGACTCTAGGGGCGGATAAACGGATCCCTTCGAAGGGAGGTCGTACTCCTACAGCAGCATCGGGAGGTCCAGAAGCGCCGGATATATTGACGAACATGCTGCGACAAGCGTCCGTTTCGGGGGAGCATCGTACCTTAATGGGTACGGTGGTTGAAAAGGTACTGTCCGCGAAAAGCGGACTGAACGAAGCCTGCGCGAGCCTGCTAAGAGGCTTCGAGGTTTGTGCTTAAAAAATCTTTGATTGTGTTTTATTCACGAACTATGCCTGTGTAGCCCCTGAGACTCCGATTGGCCTCCCAAGGGGGGCAATCAGAGGATCAATAAGATAAGCCTAGGAAATAATATGATAAATTGAAGCGCAGGTTGTCACTTCCCTGGCGTCTGCCCGGACTACAGAAGTTTCTGATCTAGAGCGGAAGCCTGATGTGGCGCAAGATGACCTTACGCTTATCAACAGGCGTCTTGACGAGTCGCAAGGTATGTGTTTGGGGAAGTCCTTACAAGCACATGCCTGGTAATATAAGCATAACGCGAAATATTGTATACTGAAATATGCATGACTGCAGATGGTGCCACTGTGGTTGAGATCCTTCGGGCTGAGCTTGCCCGGGCCAAGGAGGAGGTCCGGATTGGTAATGCGGCGGCCGAGAGGGCAGCTGTAGAGCTAAAGGCCGAACAGACTGCGTGGCGCCAATGCGAGGAGAGAATATCCACGATGGCACGTGAGTTCAAGGATGCCGCTGGCCACTGTGAGATCCTCGAGAAGGATAATAAAGCGAAAATGGCTGATCTTGACAAGGCCTTGCGAGAGGAAAAAGAAGCGCAGTCCGAGTCTAGAGCGGCCCGAGAGGAGATCCGACAAGCTGGGGAGATCTCGGCTGGGAAGAAATTTTTATTGCAAACTAAGTTCGGCGATCCGAATTATGCTCCACTTAATAAAGTGTGGAGTTCTCCAGAAGAATTGTTGGACTTGCCGAAGAGTGCTTCCGATGCGGCGCAGTTTTACCAAGCGCAAGAAGGGTATGCGACGAAGAAGCTTTTCTGGTCGCAGTTCGATGCGTCAAAACACCCACTGTTGTTGAACGAACAGATGACCCAATGGGCCGAACTCCATAGACTTTCCGGTTCTGCCATGAAGGACATTGTGGCCGGGCTGTGGCCGAACAAGCCAATTTCGATTAGTTATTTTGGTTTGGTGCGACGACTTGCTGATGCGGTGCCGCGTATCGATGTCGTTAAGCGGTCGGCGTGCATTGAAGGTGCACGGATGGCCTTTGCCCGTGTCAAGATGTCACATCCCTAGTTCTGGTCTGCTCTGGGTTAGCTAGTCTTGTGTTGCATCATGTTTAAATTTCTCTTAAACCTGAAATGGGGATCAACAAACCCTAGCACCACCCTGAAAATACCAGGTTCAACTGAAAAAAAACATTTCAATGAACCCAAAATGCCCTTCACAAAAGTTCATCATTTTGAATTGGTCTAGAACCTCTCCCAAAAATGGTGCACATTTTTCTAGGCCATTCTGGATTTTGAATTAAATCATATGATAACTGCATTTGGGCAATTAAATTCTAATTAATATTTTAAATGCTCAAATAATCACAAGAAATGTTTCTTTGTTGGACATATTCCAAACAGTGACATTGAGCAGTTCCGTGATTTTTGGAAATGCCCTGGCATTTTTAATAAAGCCAAACACAATTACAGAAAATAGAAAAATGAAATAAAGAGAGAGAGAGAGGGTTTACCTGGCAGCCCACTTACCTAGCCAAACCACTGTAGCCGGCCCAGCCCACCACCTGGCCCGTGCCAGTCATCACCTACCGCCCGGTGGCGAGGAGGGAGACAGCCTGACGACGCCAAGGCGCCACGCCTCCTCCTGCCGCTTTGCCTCACCGAGGCGCCTCGAACCCCTCCTCGGCGCCGCTCTGGACCCCTGGACCCCTCTCGCTTCTCCCTCGCTCTCTGGATCTCTCTTCCCTTGCTCCTCTGCTTCCTTCCCAGCGGAGCTTCCGCTTCTGCGTCACCACCATGGCCACAGCTACCCCCACGCCTCTCTGTCGAGTCCAAAAGCTCCACGCCATAGCCCTCGTCCTCCCCGCCAAGCCGTGCGTCTCCGGACGCCCTGTGGAGCCTCCATCGGCGTCGTCTTCAACATCCTGCCGCGGAACGCCGTCGATGGATTAAATGCGTCGCCACGCCGTCCCCGAGGCTCCCGAGCTGTTCTTCCGGGTCCCTGTGAGCTCCTGCCCGTTTCCCCTCCCTCGTTCTGCTCGTTCTCGTGTTGTTGCACCCTCGCCCGTGTGCCTGAGCACCACCGTCCGCCATGGCCGCTGCCCTGCTTGCTGTCGAGCTCCTCCCGCTCTGCTCTGTCGCCCTCCATGCTCCTAGTGACCCCAGGGAGCCGTAGACCCCCTCATATGGGCACCCCTGGCTCCGTAGCCCTGTGCCGCTCAAACAAGTGGCTCCGGCCACCGCTAACCTGGACGCCGCCGTCAACTCCGGCCACCTCCGGTGAAGCCGCTTACCTTTGTCCCGAGCAGCGCGAATCACCGCGTCCCGTAGCCGCAATCCGCGTTCAAAACCGAGCCCTGTGGGTGTTTCCAGGGCTCCTCGACCGCGCCTGTAGTCGCCGGCGTCGAGCCGCCGGCGAGTCTGACCTCGCTGACCAAGGGTTTGACCTCCCCTGGCTCTGTAACATGCGGGCCCGGACCGCCTAATTAACCCTGGTTAGTTTAAGTTAAATGCCAATTAACCAAGTTAGTTAGGTTAATCACTGACACGGGGGACCCATCTGTCATTTTGACCTGGGTCGCCCGTTGACCTGCTGACGTCATCATGATGTCATGCTGACGCAGTAAACTCTCTTCTGGAATTAGTTTAATTCTAAAATAGCCAGGAAATTCCAGAAAATGTTTAAAACTTGTAAAAATCATAGAAATTCAACCGTAACTCCAAATGAGATAAATTATATGTGAAAAATGATCAGAAAAATCCAATCTATCCATCTGTACCATTTTCATGGATGTTAGAACAACTTATAGCTGCTGTTTAGGACAAATAAAATGAATGGAATTTAAATAACCATATGTGGAGTTTGAATTTGAACCTTGGGTTCAAACCAACTTCATTTAACCTTGGTGCTAGTTGCATTAGCCCAAACAACGGCATATTGCCATGTCACATTCATGCATCATATTGTTGCATTGCATTGATTGTGTTCTTCCTTGTTTGCCGGTGATTGTCCCCTCTCGGTGAAGCGGCGTTCGACCTAGATCGATGACACCGATGAAGAACTATAATATCTTGAAGTGCCGGGCAAGCAAAACCCCCTTGTTCATTCCGATACAATCCCACTCTCTCGCTTCTGCTCTCTTTTACTGCATTAGGACAACAACGATTCAACTGTTACATGCTGCGTTAGATGAACCCCTTTATCCTTTGCATGACCTGTCATTCCACATTAAATAGATGAAACCCACTAGCATGAGTAGGAGTTGTTTGAGCCCTGATGTGCCTACTCATTCATGCTTGTTTTTCATGCCTGCTGCTGCTTAGAGTTGAGTCAGGTCTGATTCATCAAGGATGAATCAGAGGTGTGTGAACATGTCCTACTGTGTGTGAGCTAAGTGTGTGAACACGATTTGGCAAAGGTAGCGGTGAGAGGTCATGTAGGAGTACATGGTGGGTTGTATCATTTAAACCGTCCTCGTGAACTGAGTTACGTGTTTGTGATCCATGAGCAGTTACTACCACGCATTGGAATGCTTAAGTGCCCTCTCGACTTCTTAACCATCCTTGTTCTCTGTCCGGGAGTTGCAACTAGTTTTGGTGTTTGTAGGATATGTGTTGGAGGCCGTGCGTAGCGCTGACCCTAGGGGTGGGCTATGATGCGGTAGATACACCATGGCCCGGTGTACCGATTCGCCCGTTTGGTGTCTCGGGAACCTAGCACACATCGTTTGGGGCCGTTAGTGGAAACCTCGGCCGGACTCCCTGCAGATGGAACCCGAATAGGCGATAAACCTGGACTAGAGACTTGACTGTTTAGGTAGGTCGTTGCCGACACCCTCGCTGGGCTTCTGCTTGAAGGTTGTCGAGTACATATCGTGTAAACGGCGGTAAGTGGTGAGAGCGTGTGTGAAGAAGTACACCCCTGCAGGGTTAATATGATCTATTCGAATAGCCGTGTCCGCGGAGAAGGACTTACGGGTTGCCTATAACAGTTCATAGACAAGTGAAAGTGGATACTCTAAAATGCATAAGATAAGCGTGAGTGCTATGGATGGCGTTCTTGTAGGGAGGCGGAGGCGGGTCCATAGTGGTGTATTGATATGGTGAATATGTGGACTCGTGTGCGTCACCTCAAAAGAGTTACTTGCAGTCGTAGTTCAGGATAGCCACCGAGTCAAAGCTGGCTTGCTGCAGTCAAACTCCACCACCCCCTTTGTTGATAATGATGCATATGTAGTTAGTTATGATGTAAGTCTTCCTGAGTAAGTTTGTACTCATGTTTGCTTATTTTATGTTTTGCAGAGAGACGTCAGTCTCGCTAGTAGTTCGGCTCGGACTTCGACGTTTAGCTTGTTACCTCAGCTACGATCTTGTGCTCTCGTCAGGATCTGGTAGATAGTCAGGCTTATCAGCCTTTTTCATTTATAGTTGTCTGTACTCAGACATGTTAAGCTTCCGTTTGTGCTTTGACTTGTATGCTCTGAGTGTTGGTCACGAGACCCATGTTTGTAATATCTCGCTCCTCGGAGCCTAATGAATAAATATTTGAGTCGTAGAGTTATGTTGTGATGCCATGTTGTATTTACACATATTGAGCATATTGTGTGTATGTTTGAAATGCTTGGTATGTGTGGGATCGACAATCTAGTTGTTTATCCTTGGCAACCTCTCATATGGGGAAATGTAGTCTAGTGCTTCTGAGCGATAGTAGTCCGCTAAAGCCCGGTTCACCGAGTCCTGCTAGCCCAGACACTCTTGCTTTGGACACTTGACTGGTAGCATGTGTTTCACTTCGTTCCTATGTCCGTCCCTTGAGGAAATGTCACGCGGTGACATCGAGTCTGCCTAGCTCACATGCTACAGCCGGGTTACCGAGTCATTAGCCAGTGCTACAGCCCGGATTCATACGTTGATGACCGACATGCTCGATGTGATTCATGTATGCCTGTCCCCATGGGTTAGTGCCGCTTTGGGTTCAAGACTAGCCATGTCGGCCCGGGTTCTCTGTCAGATGGATGCTAGCGACACTTTCATATACGTGAGCCAAAAGGCGCAAATGGTCCCGGGCCATGGTAAGGCGACACGGTAGAATACCGTGCGTGAGGCCGCAAAGTGATATGAGGTGTTACCGGCTAGATCGATGTGACTTGGAATCGGGGTCTGACAATGGCCCGGTATCGAGCTTTGTTGCTGTGGGATTACCAAGCCAAACTGGTGAAGTTGTGTCTAGAAATGCTTTAGTTATGTAAGGGACTTGTTTGTGGAAGGAACGTAAGGCTCTTTTTACTCCTTATACCTCATGGCCTTGATCTGAGTCATCCTCTTCTTTTCTCTGAGGGATTAAGAACTAGGCTTCTCATCTATCTATTAGGATGACGTGTTACTAATCCATAGACTTCTAGAATTGATAGTTTCAAATCTCAGTTCAGTTTTTACTACTTCCGTATGTCCATAGCTGGTCTCAGAACCTTGATGCTGTGATGTTGAGTGGTCATGCCACCATTTTGGCAGGATGTCTCAAATCATTTTGAGCATTTACAACCATTATGCTGTCCGAGTCATCCCAGGTTTCTAAACAGGCTGATGCACTTGCAAATCCCTTCCTCCCGTTCCTGATGTCCTTTTGGGCCAGATTAAGCACACTAATCGGTGAGTTGAGGTACTCTATTGCCTCGACATATATGTTGGAGTTAGTATTATGACCTAGGTGTTTTAGGGAGTCACCTAGTAATCTAGCTATGTTTTCTGTTCCCAGTGTGATGATTCTGGCCATCATTCTCGAAAGCATCCCGTGATGCCATTTAGTAGTAGGTATTCTATTCCTGGGTTCTTGAACCCGAGATTCACCCTACTTCATGTTGTTAGTATTTGCTAGTTCCTTTAGGATATTAGTAACTTTGCGATAGTCCTCGAGGTCCGTGGTATTTCCTTCTTCCAAATACCATGAACCATTGAGGCAGAAGTTATTTGAACCAAAAGATCACCATCAGAGTACTCTTGAGGAGTTCTCCATTCATAATTGTGACTCTGCCAGTCCTACCTCTCTGCATGGGTTATCCGGAAGAAACCTGTTGAACTTGGTTTGACATATTAATCTATGCATCCACAACTCAGAAAGATATATGTTCCCTTGAGTTGTCCCTCCTCATCTGTATCCCGACCATCGTCTATCAATTGATAGTCAAGAGTATGCGTGCATTCATTTATCGATGCCTACTACTCTTGTGGTCCATCAAGCCATTCTATTCCGGAATGACTAGGAGAAACAAACTCCAGTACCTTATCCATATCTAGGATTGGATCAAAGCAATTGTATTCCGCGGATCAAAATGCCAAACCAGCTTTTGCTCTGCTTTGTGCCTTGGAGTGTTACCATCTTTATGTCAAGAGTGTCATGAGAATTGCACCACCTCTTATGAATTCTTGACACGGTGATACTTCTCGCCTCATTATTCATTCCTCGGTTCCGTGTTGTCGCATGGCCGGAATGCCGACAAGTGAATCGTGATGTGTGAAATCAATACTGCTAGCAACTCCATTGCTTGGTAGTTAATGGACAATATTCTCATTCTTAGCGTGTTGGTTATTAAATCATCATCCTAAGATTGATCGTGCTACCTAGTCCTTATTTCTGGTGCATTCTTCGATCAATAAGTTAGGATTGTGTAAATCCCTCACTCTTTTGATCATATCGTCTTGCCCTGAAAAGCAAGATTGTTCTCGAGCTTAGTAACATATCGGTGGTTCGTAATATTCCGGATATCTTCTCGGAGGTATTACCGGGTTGTTTCTATTTGTTATGTTGAGCTCGTGATCATGTTGGTTTTCTTCTAAACCACCCATTCTCCAAGAATCCGTGTTTGATACCACTGAGCTAGTTGGTTAAGCTGAACAACAACTTGGAGAGTTGGAAGATAAAAGCTTGCCTAACTTAGTTCGTTCCAAAGGGATTTTCTTGTGTAGTGTGTGTTGAAGAAAGATGATATCTTCATCGAATGGTCCCTGTGATCAGTTGTTGGATCTGTTGTCTTGACAAAACTTTGACTTGAGTATGGGCTATCATCAAGTCAAATCAGAACCAACGATCTTCGTAATGTTGACTTACTCGTGGTTGATCCCACGAGCATACACCATTACATCCTTTGGTCTGACCAATGCTATCACTGTGTTCACATGATGGTGGAAGTCCAGTGATATGGAAATTCTGATGAATTGTTGTTGAGCCCATCAACAACATTTTGTCTCCCCCATGATTCATGATGAACATCAACCTAGTATTGGAAACTTTATAAGCATTATCTTCATGTCCCGTTCATGAAGCATATGCTTGGATGAAAGGAGCGACTTTCTCTAATTCACGTGCACTTGATGTAAGTTGCCGCTGTGGATCCGAGAAGGATTGTTTTGTTTCCTCTGGAATCATCCCAAATCAGGCATGCATACGTGCAAAGTATTCTGTGGATTGAAGACTTGCAACCCTCATTCTATAGGTATCCCTAGCACACCAAGCCACTGATTGATTTGTTCAAGGAGAAGAAGTTCCTTCTTAAGAGCAAGACTTATGTAAGGACTTCGATATCCTCGATGATGGTTCCCCACCTGAGCTCGGTAGTGTTTTACTATAAGACTACTACGTGGTCATGCTTGTCTTGGACAAGCGTGTTCACAGGTTTGTGTGAGAACCAACTCATGTTTTGGAGCTTCCTATCGTAGTTTATTTTACGAGAATCTACTTAGCGTCATCTCGTCGGTTTGTGTTGCAAACTTTCTTTTCTAGACATGTTGTCTGAAATATCCTGTTACCAACCAGATCTGAATCTCAGGCAGATGTGATGGTCGGAACTTCTTCCAAGAGCTATGATATGGGTTCCAGTGAGGTGGACGCACCTAGGCTGGAAGCACTTTATTATTGTAGTATCTTGATTAAGCCATTTGGTCACCTCCCATGAGGATTTCGCATGACTTATTCTAGAAGTTGTTCCTTATGGATTTTGTGTTCCCGAAGTCCGACCTTTACTTGATGACCATGTTGATGCCACTTTGGATCATGATAGTGGTATCTTAAACATCAAGGAGAACATTGGAAGTGGAGTGCTAAATGTCTCTCGGTCGATCATCCAGATTTCGTTCTCTTGGCCCCGCTAAGGTGAAATCTGAGAAGGTGTTATCCCCTTTTGCATCTGTATCGTCCATCACCATTCATCATGGTAGTATGATTGTGTTGCCATGATCCTTGACACGGATATTGGTAAAACCTTGATGAATATGGAGATGCTCAAGTTCTTGAGAGCACGCACAAGCGCTAGGTGTTATCATCGGCACTAACCGGGCTTGCTCTCGGTTTCCTCGCTTATGCTATAACTTTTCAAACATGGACTCACTCTCTTCCATTGAGCTTCTCCTCAGTTACTAAAATCATCCCTTGTGTTTTTTTCAACAAGGTAACCCACATCATCCATTCTAATCCGGACATGCCATTCTATCGACCCCCCCCCCCCTCCAAATGATCGCACGAGAATTGCCTTAGGCTGCTATAAAGAGTTCCGATGATCTGTGAATCAAAGGTAATTCTTTTTTGCCACTTAAGGGATATTCCTACAAGTCACCTCCTCTAGATGTGTGCTTCGTGTCTCAGCTCGAGAGATGTTGTTATGTATCATTCCGTGAGTTGATCCTAAGTTGTTCGACCTTCGATAAGATCGGTCCTTCTAGAATATTTCTTTCCCTCTCGTTGTCATGTTAGTTCGAGTTCTCAGGGCAAGACATCGAGACAAAGATGGTGACCGAATCAACGCTCTTATGAAGTACAACCTGGATCGTGAAGATTGTGCTAACCGTGTTTCCTTACATGCCTTACACTACGTCTAGAATCTCGGGACGAGATTCTTGCTTAGTGGGGGTTAGTTGTCACATCCCTAGTTCTGGTCTGCTCTGGGTTAGCTAGTCTTGTGTTGCATCATGTTTAAATTTCTCTTAAACCTGAAATGGGGATCAACAAACCCTAGCACCACCCTGAAAATACCAGGTTCAACTGAAAAAAAAACATTTCAATGAACCCAAAATGCCCTTCACAAAAGTTCATCATTTTTGAATTGGTCTAGAACCTCTCCCAAAAATGGTGCACATTTTTCTAGGCCATTCTGGATTTTTTAATTAAATCATATGATAATTGCATTTGGGCATTTAAATTCTAATTAATATTTTAAATGCTCAAATAATCACAAACTAAAATGTTTGCTGTTGGAAATATTCCAAACAGTGACATTGAGCAGTTCCGTGATTTTTGGAAATGTCGTGGCATTTTTCATAAAGCCAAACACAATTACAGAAAATAGAAAAAAATGAAATAAAGAGAGAGAGAGAGGGTTTACCTGGCAGCCCACTTACCTAGCCAAACCCCTGTAGCCGGCCAGCCCACCACCTGGCCCATGCCAGTCATCACCTACCTCTGCCAAGGTGGCGAGGAGGGAGATGGCCTGCGACGACGCTGCAAGGCGCCACGCCTCCTCCCTGCTCGCCTGCCTCACCGAGGCGCCTCGGAGCCCCTCCTCGGTGCCGCTCTGGACCCCCTGGACCCCCTCTGCTTCTCCCTCGCTCTCTGGATCTCTCTTCCCCTTGCTCCTCTGCTTCCTTCCCCGAGCGGAGCTCGCCGTCGCTGCACGTCACCACCACGGCCACAGCTACCCCCACGCCTCTCTGACGAGTCCAAAAGCTCCACGCCGTAGCCCTCGTCCTCCCCGCCAAGCCGTGCGTCTCTGGACGCCCTGTGGAGCCTCCATCGGCGTCGTCTTCAACCTCCTGCCGCGGAACACCGTCGATGGATTCGTCGTCGCCACGCCGTCCACGAGGCTCCCGAGCTGTTCTTCCGGGTTCCTGTGAGCTGCTGCCGGTTTTCCCTCCCTCGTTCTGCTCGTTCCCGTGCTGTTGCACCCTCGCCCGTGTGCCTGAGCACAGCCGTCCACCATGGCCGCTGCCCTGCTTGCTGTCAAGCTCCTCCCGCTCTGCTCTGTCGCCCTCCGTGCTCCTGGTGACCCCAGGGAGCCGTAGACCCCCTCATATGGGCACCCCTGGCTCCGTAGCCCCGTGCCGCTCAAACCCGCGGCTCCGGCCACCGCTAACACAGGCCTGCGCCGTCAACTCCGGCCACCTCCGGTGAAGCCGCTTACACTGTCGAACGCGCGCGAGTCCACGCGTCCCGTAGCCGCAATCCGCGTTCAAAACCCAGCGATGTGGGTGTTTCCAGGGCTCCTCGACTGCCCATGTAGTCGCCGGCGTCGAGCCGCTTGAAATCTCGACCTCGGCCCGACCAGGGGTTTGACCTCCCCTGGCTCTGTAACATGCGGGCCCAGCCCGCCTAATTAACCCTGGTTAGTTTAAGTTAAATGCCAATTAACCAAGTTAGTTAGGTTAATCACTGACACGGGGGACCCACCTGTCATTTTGACCTGGGTCGCCCGTTGACCTGCTGACGTCATCATGATGTCATGCTGACGCAGTAAACACTCTTCTGGAATTAGTTTAATTCTAAAATAGCTTGGAAATTCCAGAAAATGTTTAAAACTTGTAAAAATCATAGAAATTCAACCGTAACTCCAAATGAGATAAATTATATATGAAAAATGATCAGAAAAATCCAATCTATCCACCTGTACCATTTTCATGCATGTTAGAACAACTTATAGCTGCTGTTGAGGACAAATAAAATGAATGGAATTTAAATAACCATATGTGGAGTTTGAATTTGAACCTTGGGTTCAAACCAACTTCATTTAACCTTGGTGCTAGTTGCATTAGCCCAAACAACAGCATATTGCCATGTCACATTCATGCATCATATTGTTGCATTGCATTGATTGTGTTCTTCCTTGTTTGCCGGTGATTGTCCCCTCTCGGTGAGCTGACGTTCGTGACGAGATCGATGACACCGATGAAGAACTATAATATCTTCAAGTGCCGAGGCAAGCAAAACCCCTTGTTCATTCCGAGACAATCCCACTCTCTCTCTTCGCTCTCTTTTACTGCATTAGGACAACAACGATTCAACTGTTACATGCTTTGCGGTAGATGAACCCCTTTATCCTTTGCATGACTGTCATTCCACGGTAAATAGATGAAACCCACTAGCATGAGTAGGAGTTGTTTGAGCCCTGATGTGCCTACTCATTCATGCTTGTTTGTCATGCCTGCTCTTGCTTAGAGTTGAGTCAGGTCGATTCATCGAGGATGAATCGAGGTGTGTGAACATGTCCTCTTGTGTGTGAGCTAAGTGTGTGAACACGATTTGGTAAAGGTAGCGGTGAGAGGCCATGTAGGAGTACATGGTGGGTTGTCTCATTGAAACCGTCCTCAGGAACTGAGTTCTATGTTTGTGATCCATGAACAGTTACTACCACGCATTGGAATGCTTAAGTGCCCCTCTCGACTTCTTAACCATCCTTGTTCTCTGTCCAGGAGTTGCAACTAGTTTCTCGTGTTTGTAGGATATGTGTTGGAGGCCGTGCGTGGCGTGACCCTAGGGGTGGGCTATGATGCGGTAGATACACCGTGGCCCGGTGTACCGATTCGCCCGTTTGGTGTCTCGGGAACCCTGCACACATCGTTCGGGGCCGTTAGTGGAAACCTCGGCCGGACTCCGTGTGGATGGAACCCGAATAGGCGATAAACCTGGACTAGAGACTTGAGTGTTTAGGTAGGTCGTGGCCGACACCCTCTCTAGGCTTCCGCTTGAAGGTTGCCGAGTACATATCATGTAAACGGCGGTAAGTGGTGAGAGCGTGTGTGAAGAAGTACACCCCCGCAGGGTTAATATGATCTATTGGAATAGCCGTGTCCGCGAAGAAGGACTTCTGGGTTGCCTATAACAGTTCATAGACAAGTGAAAGTGGATACTCTAAAATGCGCAAGATAAGCGTGAGTGCTATGGATGGCGTTCTCGTAGGGAGACGGGAGCGGGTCCATAGTGGTGCATTGATATGGTGAATATGTGGACTCGTGTGCGCCACCTCAAAAGAGGTACTTGCGTTCCTAGTTCAGGCTACCCCCCGAGTCAAAGCTGGCTTGCTGCAGTCAAACTCCACCACCCCCTTTGTTGATAATGATGCATATGTAGTTAGTTATGATGTAAGTCTTGCTGAGTACGTTTGTACTCACGTTTGCTTATTTTATGTTTTGCAGAGAGACGTTAGTCTCGCTAGTAGTTCCGCTTGGACTTCGACGTTTAGCTTGTTACCTCAGCTACGATCTTGTGCTCTCGTCAGGATCTGGTAGATAGTCGAGGCTTCTCGGCCTTTTTCATTTATAGTTATGCGTACTCGAGACATGTCAAGCTTCCGTTTGTGCTTTGACTTGTATGCTCGAGTGTTGGTCATGAGACCCATGTTTGTAATATCTCGCTCCTCTGATCCTAATGAATAAATATTTGAGTCGTAGAGTTATGTTGTGATGCCATGTTGTATTTACACATATTGAGCATATTGTGTGTATGTTTTAAATGCTTGGTATGTGTGGGATCCGAAAATCTAGTTGTTTATCCTTGGCTGCCTCTCACATGGGGAAATATAGTCTAGTGCTTCCTGAGCGATAGTAGTCCGCTACAGCCCGGTTCACCGGAGTCCTGCTAGCCCAGCACTACTGCTTTGGACACTTGACTGGCCGGCATGTGTTTCACTTCGTTTCTATGTCTGTCCCTTCGGGGAAATGTCACACGGTGACATCTGGAGTCCTGCCTAGCTTGCTACAGCCCGGGTTACCGGAGTCCTGTTAGCCCAGTGCTACAGGCCGGATTCATACGTTGGTGACCGACATGGTCGATGTGATTCATGTATGCCTGTCCCCATGGTTTAGCGCTGCTTTGGGTTCATGACTAGCCATGTCGGCCCGGGTTCTCTGTCATGTGGATGCTAGCGACACTATCATATACGTGAGCCAAAAGACGCAAACGGTCCCGGGCCATGGTAAGGCGACACCGTGGGAATACCGTGCGTGAGGCCGCAAAGTGATATGAGGTGTTACCGGCTAGATCGATGTGACTTGGAATCGGGGTCCTGACACAAGACATACTGGGCGAAGATGAAGGCCACAGATGTTGCCGCGAAGGGTCCACCCAAAGGCAAGGACCATCACGCACCAGAGCATTATTTTGAGGATGTCCTGGAGGGTGCCTGCTTGATAGAGGGTCAATGCTCGAAAAACATGATATTCGAGTGAAATGTACGAGTAGTTGTAAAAGACAATATTATAATAAGGCTATGTATGTTCCTCCTATGCGGCCGTTTTTGTATTAATCTGAAAGTTTACCAGTCGTCGGCTTCAGCCCCCTCGTATAAAGTACGGGGGTGTTCGGAAAAGCATTTTATCACTCCTAACCCGACGTCTTGGTCCATTAAGGAGGTGTCTATGCGGTGAACTAGGCAATCGGACTATAAGGCGTTAACACTTTCACTTAGCCATAGGAGTTTTATGGGGGGACTACGATATAGCCCCTGGTATGTATACGACTTATTCCAACATGGTGCATTACATGTATGACCTGAAGAAAAAGGTCCTTCGTATAACACGGAGGGAATCGCGAAAGATTTCGATAAGTCATCGAGTGGTTGACCAGCTCTCGCCGCATCATGATAGAAAGTTTTCGGCTTTCTCTACTAAGGTTCTTGACTAGATGAACCGGAAGCACAATCGCAGTAGTTCTCCCTTTACTATCATTGTCACATCCTAGCTAGTCCATGCATTAGAGTGTTGCATCATGTCTATTTTTCCATCAGAAAGTTGAATTGGGGAAGACAGAACCCCCAGCACCCCTCTGAACTCAACTAGGGTTTACTAAAAATAACTTCAATGAACCTGAAATGCCCTTCTAAAAAGTTCACCCTCTTTGTCTTGGGTTAGTACCTATGGAAAAATTGGTGCACGTTTCTCTAGGTCAACAGAAGGCCTTTGGATTAAATCATATGTACCTTGAGTTCGGGCATTTAAATTATATAAAATATCTCAAATGCTCAAATAATCCCAAACTAAAATGTTCCATGCTTGGATATATTCCAACTAAGGACCAGGTGCAGTTTGGTGAATTTTGGAGTTGCCTAGGTATTTTAGAAATGCAACAAAGATCTGTAAAATAGAAAAAGAAACAGAAAATGAAAAACTTTTACTGGCGCCACCCAGCGGCCCACTGCTGCCCAGCCCGGCCAGCCAAATGGCTGCTTAGCTTGACCAGTAGTAGGTGCTCGACAGCGAAAGCACAGCATGCGTGCCAGCTGGTAGCCGCCTCGCCGCTTCCCTCACCGAGCTGTCGACGCGGACGCCTCTCTCTCCACCCCGAGCTCGCAGACACCTTTCCTCCTCCCGGCTCCTCTCCCTCGCTCGCCCGCACCATGGCCGACGCTGTCGCGCCCGCGCCACCGTGAAACCCGTGATCTCCGACGACCTTGCGACGCGCCGCCGTGTCCAGGCGCTTCGCCACCCTCCTCACCTTCGAGCAAGCCAAGCCACGAGCGCTCGCTGGCCTCGGAGCCGCCTGCAAACCTCGCCCGACACCGCCACCGCCGGAGATCCCCTTCGCCGTCGCCGCCGCACCAGCTCGTCCCCGACCGCGTCGAGTACACCAACGTGACGGCCGTGAGCTCAGCAACCCTCCCATCCTCTCCGTTTGCTCTCTCGTGCACCGTAGCAACCCCACGGAGCTTCACCACACGCACCACCGCCGAGCTCGTCGCCGACGTGCGTCCGGCCATCCACCGTCCACACCACGTTGTCTAGCATGCTCACCGCGTCGCGTAGAGCCTAACGCCCCACTCCACGCGCCTCGCCGTGCCCCGTAGCCACGGGACCATCTTCACCCGACTCCAGCGACCGCCTAGCTCATCGCCGGTGACGTTTCCGGCCACCCCGACCTCAACCACCACCACCAAACGCCGCGGCTTGTTCCCGGCTACACGCAGATGGCCTCCGCCGTCCATTTGGACGCCGGAACGCGTTAACGCACTCTCGCCGCCAGCGTCACGGCCTCGCCAGCAGGCTTTGACCATTGGCGTTGACGGGTGGGCCCAAGTTGACTCTCTGAGTCTATGGCAAGTGGGCCCCACGCTAATTAACTTAGTTAGTTTAAACTAATTCTAATTAGTTAAATTAAGTCTTGACATGCGGGACCCATCGGTCGGTTTGACACTGACGTCCCCGTTGATCTCCTCGACGTCACCACGACACAATCTTGTGCGGAAATTGAATTATCGGAATTATTACGATATAGGAAATTCCAGAAAATAGTTCAAACTTCAAAAATTCATAAGAATTAATCTGTAACTCCAAATGCAAAGATTTATATATGAAAAATGATCAGAAAAATCCATTCTATCCATTGGTAAAGGTCTCATGCATGATAGAACAAGTTAACCTTGCTGCTTAAGTAGATTAAGATAATGCACCTTTATGGCTATGTTAAATGAGCTAACATTTGAATCTTTGATTCAAATGAGTTCATCCCTTTCTGTGCTAGCTTGCATTAGGCCAACACACATTCATATTGCCATGTCATAGCATCCATCATATTGTTGCATATTGTCATGTGTTGTTTATGTTCGGTGTGTCTTTCGTGATAGGTTACGCCTCGAGGATAACCGAATATCCGTGCGAAGGGCAGTATCCTAATACCACTATATCAGGCAAGCAACCCATTGATCATTCCGATACAAACCCATGTTCTCGCTTCTGCTCTTGTTTACTGCATTAAGACAACGCGATTCAAACTGTTGTGTGCTGCGGTAGCTGAACCCACTTCCTTTGCATGACTGTCATTGCCACAGTAACTAGATGAAACCACTAGTATGTGTAGGAGTTGATTGAGCCATGTTTGTGATTCCTACCATGCTATGCTTGCTATGCTTAGAGTTGTGTCAGGTCAGTCTCATCGGGATGATGAACTGGAGTGAAAGGTTGTGTCGGGTTCGAGAGTGAAAGTGTTGAACACGTTTTGTTAAAGGTATCGATGAGAGGCCATGTAGGAGTACATGGTGGGTTGTTTCATTGAAGCCGTCCCTAAGAACTGAGATCTGTGTGTGTGATTTAAGACTTAGCTACTACAACGCATTGGGATCCTTAATTGACCCTCTCGACTTATTAACCACTCTTGTCCTCGGTCAGGAGTTGCAAGTAGTTTACGGTGTTTGTAGCATCTTGGGGAGCACGCATGGCTGACCTTAGGGGTGGGCTGTGTTGCGGTAGGCACGTGGCCAGGTGTACCGATTCGCCCGTTTGGTGTCTCGGTAAACCTTCACACATTGTTCGGGACCGTTAGTGGAATCCTCGGCGGACTCCTGCGGATGGAACCGAATAGGCGATAAACACGGACTAGGGACTCGTGTGTTTAGTCGGTCGTGGCCGACACCCTCATTGTGCTTCGCTTGAAGGTTGCCGAGTACATGTCGTGTAGCGGCGATAAGTGGTGAGCGTGTGTGAAGAAGTACACCCCTGCAGGGTATAAAACTATTCGAATAGCCGCGTCCGCGGTAAAGGACTACTTGGTCACCTATACAGTTCATAGACAAGTAAATGGATACTACTAAAAGCCTCAAGATAAGTGTGAGTACCGTGGATGGCCCTCTCGTGGGTTGGCGAGAGAGGATCCACGGTGGAGTATTGTGATGGTGATTAGTGGACTGGGTAATGCGACAAATGCTTTTCAAGTGGTGTCACGTGGGATAGCTTAGCCAAGAGTCAAAGGCGGCTTGTTGCAATAACTCCACTACCTTCTTGAGAATGTGCATGTATAATAGGATTACATTGTAAGACTTCTTTGAGTACCTCCGTACTCATGTTTTCTCAATTACTACTTTGGGCGACAACACCGCCCCGATGGGTTTTATGTAGACCTTGATGTCGGCAGGTGAACTAGCCACCCAAGTGGTGATCCAAGGCTTGTGAAGGGCCACTTTGTAGATAGAAGGGCTTCATCAAGCTTTCTTTCTTTTTAGAGTCGTACTCGAGACTAGTTTGCTTCCCATGTGCTTGTATGTTTGTATGACTTGAGTGTTGGGTCATGTGACCCCTATCTGTATGGATATGTTATGTATGGCTCCTCGGAGCCTCTTAAATAAAGTACTTTGAGTTGTAGAGTTTTGTTGTGATGCCATGTTGTATGTACTCATATCGGGCATATTGTGTGTACGATTGAAATGCTTGGTATGAGTGGGATCCGATAATCTAGTTGTTTATCCTTGGGAGCCTCTCATATGGGGAAATGTAGTCTCGTGCTTCTGAGTGATAGTAGTCCGCTATAGCCCGGTTCACCGGAGTCCTGTTAGCCCAGCACTACTGCTATGGACACTTGACTGGCCGGCATGTGTTTCACTTCGTTCCTATGTCTGTCCCTTCGAGGAAATGTCACGCAGTGATATTCGAGTCTGCCTAACCTTTACACTGCCCGGGATACGAAGTCCTCATAGCCCAAAGGTGCTACAGCCCAAATTCATACGTTGATGACCGACATGCTCGATGTGATTCATGTATGCCTGTCCCCATGGGTTAAGCGCCGCTTTGGGTTCACGACTAGCCATGTCGGCCGGGTTCTCTGTCATGTGGACGCTTAGCGACACTATCATATCGTGAGCCAAAAGTCGCATAAGCGGTCCCGGGCCATGGTAAGCGACACCCATGGGAATACCGTGCGTGAGGCCGCAAAGTGATATGAGGTGTTACCGGCTAGGTCAATGTGACTTGGAATCGGGGTCTGACAGCGTTGGCATCGAGCGGACTGCCTGTAGGTTCGCTAAGCCAAACTGGTCGATGTCGAGTCTAGAAATGCTTTAGTTATATGTAGGGGAATTGATTGTGGGAGGGAACATAAGGCTCTTTTTACTCCTTTACATTATGCCCTCTGATCTGAGTCATCCTCTTCTCATTCTACGTGGGTATAGGACTAGGCTCTCTTCTCTCTATCAGGTTCACGTGTTACTAATCCGTAGTAACTTATAGGATTGTTGGTTACAGCCTCAGTTCAGTTTCTACTACTTTTAGTATGCTATGCTATCAGTTGAACCAGAACCTTGATATGATGTTGTTGAGTGGTTTTGCAATCTGATTTTGATTGTCTCAAATCTGTTCTTGAGCATTTACAGATGTTATGCTGTCCGATTTTCCCTAGAAATTCTAATGTCTTTGCATTGTGGCTGTGCTTTCAGATGGCCACCCGTCCCCAGAACCAAGTGGTTCGTCTGACCCATTGCATTGATGTGTGTGGTCACACGGCCATGTTGGTTCGGGTGATGGTTGAGACCGGTTACCGATGGTATCCCGAATATACCATCGAGGAGCAGTTTAGAGACTTTAATCAAAGCCAATATCTGTGCACGGTCAGGATATATCCATCTTATCCCGGAGCTACTAAACCGCTCCACTGTTCTTATGGACTTGGGATTACTATTGGGATGTCCGTGCAGGATGCAGCCTACTCGATGATGACTATTATTCGAGCGAACTGCCTATTTGTGCAACACCGATTTCCACTACATGCCAGCATCCCTCCACAGAGGCGCCACGGGTACCTCCGAGGCTATGTGCGATGGCGCATCCCATGAGGATTCACTTCTCCGCACCCTTTGCTCGAGATCTTTGGAAGACAAGGACCGAGAAAATCGGGCCTTACGTATGGAGCTTTTTAACGCTCGTTCTGATCACTGGGCCACTCTCACTCGGTTTGCACCTGCCGTGCAAGCCGGATACATGGACATGAGGGACTTGTACCCTGTGCGGCTGGTCTGCCAGATTTTATGGAGTGGCGTGAGGTAGGAGGCATCACCCCTCCTCGTGGACCTCATATGCCGCCGTTCGTTGGACCACGGCCACATCCGAGTCCCTATGGTCCGCAAGCTCCACAGGACCGTCTGTTCCCGGATGATCATGTTCCTCTTCCAGGCGTGGGTGGTGACTTTTATGAGGACTACTATGGAGCTGTCTGAGTTATCCCTAGTATTGTAATAGTTGTATTTCCACCGTCCTGCGTGACCTGTGGAATATGACTTAGTGTGTATCATTCCAGAAGTGTAGAAAAATAATGTATAGGAGTTTGGAATGCTTCCGATGAGATGTAACGCCTTCCACTGTAGTTGTACTCCGTCGGGTTTGTACTAAACTATGAATGGTGTGTATGACCGTTGGTATATATATGGCAGTTTCTATATTACCATGTCATACGGATGAACATCCCTGCATTCCGTGTTATCCATTACATTCCGCACTTCCTTGCAAAAATTTTCCATCTTGGTCTAAACCGTTGTTTTGTTTCCTAGGATGGTCAACACCTGCAACAATCCTGCTGCTCCGGAGCAGGGAGAAGCCAGCGCAGCTAGGAATGTAAATCTGCCTCAACCGCCTTCTTTGGCCGAAGTTATGTTGGAGGCAGAACGCACCAAGCGTGAGACCAATCGCTTCTTTGGAGCGGATTGAAGCGAGAATACCGCACGCCCGGCCAAGAAATGATCTGGTGTCACTCAATGACTTTGTCAAGCTGTATCCACCGAAGTTCAAACATTCCATTGAGCCTCTCGATGCGGATGACTGGCTTCGCAGCATCACCCACAAGCTACGTTCTGCCAACGTGGCTGAAGCTGATAAGGTTACTTTTGCTTCCTACCACCTCGAAGGCCCTGCTAGCCTTTGGTGGGAGAATTTCGAGGCTATGCGCCCGGTTGGCCAAATCACTACCTGGGCTGAGTTCAGTGCGGCTTTTCGTGAGCATCACATCCCGGAAGGTCTCATGGATCGTAAGAGGGAAGAGTTCTGCAACTTCACCCAGGGTAGACTGACTGTGGACATACAGTCGTGAGTTTGGAAATCTAGCACGTTATGCTCCTGAAGAGGTTTCTACCGACGCCAAGAAGCAGGGAAGGTTCCGCAAGGGACTTAGCCCCGAGCTTCGCCGTGATCTTCGTCTGCACGAGTGCACCTCCTTCCAGAAGTTAGTCAACAAGGCTATCGGTCTTTGGCCCAGACGGTCGACTTTGAAGCCTCACGCAAGCACTCCCGTGACTTTGGTTCTTCATCCGGCTCTGGATCTCAGAAGCGCCGTGTGTGGATTCCAAGCACCGCTCTGCCACCCAGATTCACTCCGAGGCCATCCTTTGAGGCTCCTCGACCCAACCAGCAGTATGCACCGCCCAAGGCCTATGGTGGCCCCGCTGCTAATGATGCTCCACGCCCCAATGTGATAACCTGTTTCAAGTGTGGAGAGACGGGTCACTACATCCGTGAGTGTCCCCAGAACAACCCAGTCGGATCGGAAGTACATTGGCCGTGGTAAGCCCGGCGGGGAAGGTGCTCTACGCCAAACCAGCTGCCCTTGCCGTGGCCACGTCAACTATGTTTCAGGTGAGGAAACCCATGAGGATCCCAACGCCGTTCTGGTGACGCTCCTTGTTAATTGCCATCCGCAATCGTTTCTTTGATCTTGGAGCATCTCATTCATTTATTTACGAGAGCTATGCTCGATTGCACAACACCACGATTCGTGACATGCACACCTCCATGGAAATTCAGACTCCACGGTTCTAGATGGCAAACCTCTAGAATAAGTCATGGGAATGAAATCCTTGTCGACAGATTAGTCTTCCTTGCATCTCTAATAGCTCTCAAGTCCTCGGACATAAACATCATCTTGGGTATGGACTGGATCTCATCCCATTATGCTAAGATTGATTGCTCTACTAGAACTGTTCAATTCACCCATCCTTCGGGCAAGACAGTTAATGTTTCGACCCGAGTGTCTAAGCGTCAGCTCTACTCCTTAAATGCCAACCCCCTTCCAGACCTCGAAGATATTTTGGTAGTCCGTGATTTTTCGGATGTCTTTCCAGAAGAACTGCCAGGTGTTCCACACAGCGGGGGATGTCGAGTTCGTGATAGATCTTGTTCGAGAACCGTCCCAATCTCTAGAAGACCTTATAAGATGGCACCCCTAGAACTAGCCGAGCTTAAGAAACAACTCGATGAGTCCTTGCAAAAGGGTTTCATCCGTCCTAGTTCATCCCCATGGGCTTGCCCCGTCCTCTTCATCAAGAAGAAGGATGGAACGGATCGGATGGTTGTAGATTACCGACCTGTCAACTTGGTCACTATCAAGAACAAGTATCCACTCCCCAGGAACAACGATCTGTATGATCAGCTCGCTGGATCCTCAGTCTTTTCCAAGATGGATTTGAGGTTGGGCTACCATCAAATCAAAATCAAGAACGGGGACATTCGTAAAACGGCCTTTGTTACTCGTTATGGCCAATACGAGTACACCGTTATGTCCTTCGGGTTAACCAATGCTCCAGCCACTTTCTCTCGGTTAATGAACTCGATCTTCATGTAGTATTTGGATAAATTCGTCGTGGTTTACCTCGATGATATACTCATCTACTCCAAGAATGAGGAAGAACATGCCGAACATTTAAGGATAGTATTGATGGAACTTCGAGAGCATCGCCTTTATGCCAAATTCTCTAAGTGTGAGTTCTGGTTACCAGAAGTGACCTATCTAGGCCATGTAATCTCTGGTAAGGGCATTGTTGTCAATCCCGAGCGAGTTCAAGCCGTCCTTGACTGGACTCCACGAATCGGTCAAGCAAGTTCGGAGTTTCCTCGGTTTAGCGAGCTATTGCCGCCGCTTCGTCGAGAATTTCTCCAAGGTTGCTAAGCCTCTAACTGAACTCCTCAAGAAAGATAAAAAGTTTGAGTGGACCCCACAGTGCGAGTTCAGCTTTCAGGAACTGAAAAGACGCCTGACATCTGCACCCATACTTGTACCACCAGATTTCTCTAAGGACTTTGTTATCTATTGCGACGCCTCGCGACAAGGACTAGGTTGTATACTCATGCAGGATCGTCATGTGATTGCCTACGCTTCTCGACAGTTGCGTCCACATGAGGATAACTATCCCACACACGATCTAGAGCTTGCAGCAGTGGTCCATGCACTCAAAACCTGGCGACAATACCTTCTTGGTAATCGTTGCGAAATTTTCACTGATCACCAAAGTCTGAAATACATCTTCACCCAACCGTATTTGAATCTCAGGCAAAGACGTTGGGTCGAGTTGATTACTGATTACGACTTAGGAATATCTTACACCCTGCAAAGCCAATGTCATGGCTGACGCACTAAGTCGCAAATCTTATTGTAACAATCTGATGTTACAACAAAGTCAACCATTTCTCCACGAGGAATTTCGTAAGCTTAACCTTCACCTTGTTCCTTGAGGATTCCTTTCCACCCTGGTGGCGAAACCTACCCTTACGGATCAAATCATAACCGCCAAATGGGTATGATAGAGGAATATCTCGCATCAAGGAGAACATTGCTAGCGGAGCTGCTAAGTGTTTCTCCATAGATGAGCGAGGTGTTGTCTTCTTTGAGAACCGCTTGGTGGTTCCCAAGAAACAACAGCTACGGCAACTGATCCTTAAGGAAGCTCATGAATCCCCTCTCACCATTCATCCGGGTAGTACTAAAATGTATCAAGACCTACGCCAGAGGTTTTGGTGGACTAGGATGAAGAGAGAAATCGCTCAATACATTGTTAATTGCGACGTCTGTCGTCGAGTTAAAGCAGAGCATCAACGGCCTGCTGGCACCCTTCAACCTTTCACTATTCCTGAATGGAAATGGGATAAAATCGGTATGGATTTCATTACCGGGTTTCCCAGGACCAAGAGAGGGAATAATGCTATCTTCGTTGTTGTCGATCGTCTTTCCAAAGTAGCCCACTTCCTACCCGTTCGTGAGAGTATAACCGCAAGCCAGCTAGCTGATTTGTACATCTCCCGAATAGTGTCTCTTCATGGTGTTCCATTGGAGATTAACTCAGACCGTGGAAGTCTCTTCACCTCTCGATTTTGGGGAAGTTTCCAAAATGCAATGGGAACTCGTCTCTCCTTTAGCACCGCCTTCCATCCTCAATCAAGTGGTCAAGTAGAACGAGTCAATCAAATTCTGGAGGATATGCTTCGAGCTTTTGTCATCTCTTTTGGTATGAATTGGGAGAAATGCCTTCCATTCGTCGAGTTCGCTTATAACAATAGTTATCAAGCTAGCTTGGGAAAAGCTCCTTTCGAAGTTCTCTATGGACGGAAATGTCGAACGCCTCTTAACTGGTCAGAAACTGGGGAGAGAGAACTCTTTGGCCCGGATATGATCCAGGAAGCAGAAGAGCAGGTTCGCGCTATTTGTGAGAAATTGAAAACAGCCCAATCTCGTCAAAAGAGCCAATATGACCGCAAGCATAAGCCTATGGCTTATGAAATTGGCGAGAAGGCTTACCTTCGGGTTACTCCTTTGAAGGGAACCCATCGATTCGGTATCAAAGGAAAGTTGGCTCCTCGTTACATTGGACCCTTTCGCATTCTTGCCAAACGAGGAGAAGTTGCCTACCAATTGGAACTACCTCTGCATCTTTCCAGAGTCCATGATGTCTTCCACGTTTCCCAACTGAGGCGTTGCTTCTCGGATCCTATCCGTGGAGTGGACCATGAAAAGCTTGATCTCCAAGATAACCTCACCTATCGAGAATACCCCGTTCGTATCCTTGATCAAGCCGAGCGTACCACTCGACGTCAGAATATCAAGTTTCTCAAGGTTCAATGGTCAAACCATTCCGAGCAAGAAGCAACTTGGGAAAGGGAGGATCGTCTTCGACTTGAGTAACCCACCTTCTTCATGACGGATCCTAAATCTCGGACGAGATTCTTTTGAGTGGGGGTGAGTTGTCACATCCTAGCTAGTCCATGCATTAGAGTGTTGCATCATGTCTATTTTTCCATCGAAACTTGAATTGGGGAAGGCAGAACCCCCAAAGACACCTCCTCGAACTCAACTAGGGTTTACTAAAAATAATTTCAATGAACCTGAAATGCCCTTCTAAAAAGTTCACCCTCTTTGTCTTGGGTTAGTACCTATGGCAAAATTGGTGCACGCTTTTCTAGGTCAATGAAGGCCATTGGATTAAATCATATGTACCTTGAGTTCGGGCATTTAAATTATATAAAATATCTCAAATGCTCAAATAATCCCAAACTAAAATGTTCCATGTTGGATATATTCCAACTAAGGACCAGGTGCAGTTTGGTGAATTTTGGAGTTGCCTAGGTATTTTTAGAAATGCAACAAAGATACAGAAAATAGAAAAAGAAATAGAAAATGAAAAACTTTTACCTGGCGCCACCCATCGGCCCACCTGGCCCACCTCACTGGCCAAGGCCAATGAAGCTGCTTGGCTTGGCCAGGCAGGCAGGCAGGTGCTCGACGGCGAGCACAGCATGCATGCCATGCAGTTGGCCGCCGCCTCGCCGCTTCCCTCGCCGAGCTGTCGACGCGGGACGCCCTCTCTCTCCACCCCCGAGCTCGCAGACACCTTTCCTCCTCCCCAGCTCCTCTCCCTCGCTCGCCCGCACCATGGCCGACGCCGTCGCGCCCGCGCCACCGTGAAACCCGTGCTCTCCGACGACCTTGCGACGCGCCGCCGTGTCCAGGCGCTTCGCCACCCTCCTCACCTTCGAGCAAGCCGAGCCCCGAGCGCTCACTTGCCTCGGAGCGGCTGCACCGAGCTCGCCCGACACCGCCACCGCCGGAGATGCCCTTCGTCGTCGCCGCCGCACCAGCTCGTCCCCGACCGCGTCGAGTACACCAACGTGATGGCCGTGAGCTCAGCAACCCTCCCATCCTCACCGTTTGCTCTCTCGTGCACCGTAGCGACCCCACGGAGCTTCATCGCACGCACCACCGCCGAGCTCGTCGCCGACGTGCCTCCAGCCATCCACCGTCCACACCACGGTGTCTAACATGCTCACCGCGTCGCGTAGAGCCTAACGCCCCACTCCACGCGCCTCGCCGTGCCCCGTAGCCACGGGACCATCTTCACCCGACTCCGGCGACCGCCTAGCTCATCGCCGGCGACGTTTCCGGCCACCCCGACCTCAACCACCACCACCAAACGCCGCGGCTTGTTCCCGGCTACACGTAGATGGCCTCCGCCGTCCATTTGGACGCCGGAACGTGCCAACGCACTCTTGCCGCCGCGTCTGGCCTCGCCGGCGACTAAACGCCCGCAGGCTTTGACCATTGACGTTGACCGGGTGGGCCCAAGTTGACTCCCCTGAGTCTATGGCAAGTGGGCCCCCTACTAATTAACTTAGTTAGTTTAAACTAATTCTAATTAGTTAAATTAAGTGCTGACATGCGGGACCCACTGGTCAGTTTGACCTGGACGTCCCCGTTGATCTCTGACGTCACCCTGACGCAATGCTGACGCAGTAATTGAATTACTGGAATTATTCTGATATAGGAAATTCCAGAAAATAGTTCAAACTTCAAAAATTCATAAGAATTAATCTGTAACTCCAAATGCAAAGATTTATATATGAAAAATGATCAGAAAAATCCATTCTATCCATTGGTAAAGGTTTCATGCATGATAGAAGAAGTTAACCTTGCTGTTTAAGAAGATTAATATAATGCACCTTTATGGCTATGTTAAATGAGCTAACATTTGAATCTTTGATTCAAATGAGTTCATCCCTTTCTGTGCTAGCTTGCATTAGGACAACACACATTCATATTGCCATGTCATAGCATGCATCATATTGTTGCATATTGTCATGTGTTGTTTATGTTCGGTGTGTCTTTCGTGATAGGTTCTGCCTCGAGGATAACCCGAATATCCGTCACGAAGGCGGTATCCTAATACCACTACATCGTGCAAGCAACCCATTGATCATTCCGATACAAACCCATGTTCTCGCTTACGCTCTTGTTTACTGCATTAAGACAACCACGATTCAAACTGTTGTGTCTTTGCGGTAGCTGAACCCACTTCCTTTGCATGACCTGTCATTGCCACAGTAACTAGATGAAACCCACTAGTATGTGTAGGAGTTGATTGAGCCATGTTTGTGATTCCTACCATGCTATAATTCCTATGCTTAGAGTTGTGTCAGGTCTGGCTCATCGGGATGATGAACTGGAGTGAAAGGTTGTGTCGGGTTCGAGAGTGAAAGTGTTGAACACGTTTTGTTAAAGGTATCGATGAGAGGCCATGTAGGAGTACATGGTGGGTTGTTTCATTAAAGCCATCCCTAAGAACTGAGATCTGTGTGTGTGATTTAAGACTTAGCTACTACCACGCATTGGGATCCTTAATTGAACCTCTCGACTTATTAACCACTCTTGTCCTCAGTCCGGGAGTTGCAAGTAGTTTCTGGTGTTTGTAGCATCTTTGGGGCCGCAAGACCTTGACCTTAGGGGTGGGCTGTGTTGCGGTAGGCACGTGGCCATGTACCGATTCGCCCGTTTGGTGTCTCGGGAACCTGCACACATCGTTCGGGGCCGTTAGTGGAAACCTCGGCGGACTCCTGCGGATGGAACCCGAATAGGCGATAAACCCGGACTAGGGACTCGTGTGTTTAGTCGGTCGTGGCCGACACCCTCATTGGGCTTCCGCTTGAAGGTTGCCGAGTACATGTCGTGTAGCGGCAATAAGTGGTGAGCGTGTGTGAAGAAGTACACCCCTGCAGGGGTATAAAACTATTCGAATAGCCGCGTCATGATAAAGGACTACTTGGTCACCTATATAGTTCATAGACAAGTAAATGGATACTACTAAAAGCCTCAAGATAAGTGTGAGTACCGCGGATGGCCCTCTCATGGGTTGACGAGAGAGGATCCACGGTGGAGTATTGTGATGGTGATTAGTGGACCCGTGTGCGACAAATGCTTTTCAAGTGGTGTCACGCAGGATAGCTTAGCCAAGAGTCAAAGCTGGCTTGCTGCAATAACTCCACTACCTTCTTGAGAATGTGCATGTATAATAGAATCTGTTGTAAGACTTGCTGAGTACCTCGGTACTCATTTTTGCTCAATTACTGTTTTCAGACGACAACACCGCCCCCTCCGATGGGTTTTATGTAGACCTTGATGTCGACGAGTGAACTAGCCACCCAGGTGGTGATCCAAGGCTTGTGAAGGGCCACTGTAGATAGAAGGGCTTCATCAAGCTTTCTTTCTTTTTAGAGTATGTACTCAGACTAGTTTGCTTCCGCATGTGCTTGTATGTTTGTATGACTTGAGTGTTGGGTCATGTGACCCCTATCTGTATGGATATGTTATGTATGGCTCCTCGGAGCCTCTTAAATAAAGTACTTTGCGTTGTAGAGTTTTGTTGTGATTCCATGTTGTATGTACTCATATCGGGCATATTGTGTGTATGATTGAAATGCTTGGTATGAGTGGGATCCGACAATATAATTGTTTATCCTTGGCAGCCTCTCATATGGGGAAATGTAGTCTCGTGCTTCCGAGCGATAGTAGTCTGCTACAGCCCGGTTCACCGGAGTCCTCTTAGCCCAGCACTACTGCTTTGGACACTTGACTGGCCGGCATGTGTTTCACTTCGTTCCTATGTCTGTCCCTTCGGGGAAATGTCACGCGGTGATATTCAGAGTCCTGCCTAGCCTGCTACAGCCCGGGATACCGGAGTCCTGTTAGCCCAGTGCTACAGCCCGAATTCATACGTTTATGACCGACATGCTCGATGTGATTCATGTATGCCTGTCCCCATGGGTTAGCGCCGCTTTGGGTTCACGACTAGCCATGTCGGCCCGGGTTCTCTGTCATGTGGACGCTAGCGACACTATCATATACGTGAGCCAAAAGTCGCAAACGGTCCCGGGCCATGGTAAGGCGACACCCGTGGGAATACCGTGCGTGAGGCCGCAAAGTGATATGAGGTGTTACTGGCTAGGTCAATCTGACTTGGAATCGGGGTCCTGACAACCATAGCCGACAGAGCGAAACGTAAGATAGCAAGCACAGGAGTTGGGCAACGCAACTATTAACCCAAGACATGATTCGGAGCTGATGCATATAATGCCAAACTCGCGACGCTGAAGTATGCTATAAAGCTGTTCGGACTTGTCGGCAACTCATTTGTTCCCATACCAAGCCCCTGGCAAGTTATGCCGAGGTATATGTGTGAAACAACCACAGGAGCCGGATTCAGTTTGTTTAAAAAAATCCGAATGTTGGATGCGGATTATATTTACCGGGACCTGAGTAATATGCCAATATTTATATTATAGATAACACAGCCGCAACCCCAGCTATTTGACATGCCCGGGGTCGAAGGCGGAGGAAAAAGGCACATTACAGGCTCGAAATAAAGAGTGCGGTCTGCAAAAGGTTATTTTGGACCTCCTGTCGCATGTCTGCGCCGCCTGTCCTCAGTGAGGGGATTCCTTGACGGAAATATCCCTTTGGTGTGTATGAATCCAAGATCCTATGGAGTCCATTGAGATGATTAGCCTTTGCGTCGCCTGTGGTAAAGAATGATAAAAAGGAAAGAGTAATTAGAAAAGAAACAATGGTTATAGGAGTGCTTGCAGGCCCATCCGTATTGTGCTTCTGCCGATGCCCAGGGTATTTTGAGTGCATAGTTATGTATGCACGATACGGATTTCACAGGTATAAAGGTGGGCAGCGGAAGCCGAACTGCTAGTTCCACTCCGGAATTGGTCGACCCTTTTGATTGGAGACCGTTGGCTTAAGGGCCGACAAGGTATGCGGTTTGATAAGACCGCCTTGTACTTCGGCTGAGGTCGCCGTAGTATGATCTTCAGTTCGGAGGGAGTGCTTCTCCTGCTCCCTTGTTGCGTTGTGTGTCACGTATACCATGTTCACTATTTTTACCTCGGGGCGATATTGCTTCTAACCCCCGGTATTTGGTTGGTGAGTCTCCTTGTCATCGCTATCACCGGGCGGCCTCCTCCCTTTGTGTTCGGTGTTGAGCTTGCCAGCCTGCTTCAAGACCCAACAGCTTCTGTTGGTATGATTAGTTGTCTTATCGGGGTGGCCATGAATCTGGCAGGGTCGGTCCAATATCTTGTCTAAATTGGATGGTCCGTCTCTGTTTGCCTTGAATGGCTTTTTCCGTTGACCGGGTTTGGGACCGCTGAATCCGGCGTTGACCAATGTGTCGCGTGCTCTGTTGTTATCATTGCGACGTTCATGCCTACTACGCCGTGGCTAGCCGTCTCGGACTTCGGAAGTGCCCGGATCACTAGTGTTGTTGCTTCTACGAGAGAGCCAGCTGTCTTCTCCCGTGCAAAAGCAGGTCATCAGGGCGGTACGGGATGCCATGGATTTTGTTTTTTCTTGACCGAGGTGGCGGGCAAGCAACTCGTCCCGGACATTGTGTTTCAAGGCCGTTAGGGCTTCCGCGTTCGGACAGTCGACAATTTGGTTCTTTTTAACTAAGAACCTAGTCCGGAGCTCCCTGGATGACTCTCCGGGCTGCTGGACAATGTGACTTAAGTCATCGGCATCTGGTGGCCGGACATACGTGCCTTGGAAGTTATCGCGGAAGGCGTCTTCCATGTCCTCCCAGCTGCCAATAGAGTTTTCCGGCAGACTGTTTAACCAGTACCGAGCTGGACCTTTGAGTTTTAATGGCAGGTATTTGATAGCGTGAAGGTCATCTCCGCGGGCCATGTGGATATGGAGGAGGAAATCATCGATCCATACCGCGGGATCAGTTGTTCCGTCGTATGATTCATTATTCATGGGTTTAAACCCATCTGGGAATTCGTGCTCCATTACCTCGTCTGTGAAGCAAACAGGATGTGCGGTGTCTCTATATTGGGCCACACTGCGATGTAGCTCCGATGGAGTCCGTCTGTGTTTTTCGGCCCGGGCGTGTCTATGCTTGTCGCGACCGAGTATATAGTTGTCGACGTGCATGGGGGCACGTCCTCGTGATCCGTAGATCGATCTAGTATGTCTTGCTCTGCTGTCTAGGCCCTGCCGGAGGTCATATGTATAATCCTGAGCTGTTTTACCTCAGCCTTAATGGTGAGGTGGGGCGGGCTGGTGTTCAGCTTGAGTTGTTGTTCTGTCGTGACCGTGTTGTGGTCGATTAGCCGTAGTGTGTGATGATGGTATGGGCACCGGCACCTTATCACCGAACTGAGGTAGCAATTTGTGCTTCGGATAGTTATTAGCTGGGCCACTAAGGCCGTATTCCTCGGCGGCTAGGACTTTGGTCCATCTATCATTGAGCAGATCTTGGTCAGCTTGGAGTTGCTGCTGCCTCTTTTACAGTCTCCTTGCAGTGGCTATTAGCCGGCGTTTAAAGCGCTCCTCTTCGAGGGGTTCCTCAAGCACTATGAAATCCTCATTGCCGAGGCTCTCCTCATCCTTGGAGAGCGGAAGATATTTACTCTCCTCCGAGTCTTTGTGTATGGCTTGTTCCTCAGGGCTAACGTGCCCGTCTTCCCGGTCGTCCTGTTCGTCGGGATCTTCTCTGTCTTCGGCACCGTCCGGAGTGTGATCGTCTCCTGTGCCGGTGTTGCTATCCTTGCTGCGGTGGGATTTAGAGCGGCGCCGCTGACGCCGACGCTTTGGTTGTGTCTTGGGAGGCTCGTCCTCAACTAGCTTTTCCTTGTCCTTGCCACTATTCTCTTTGGGTGTATCCACCATGTATACGTCGTATGACGAAGTGGCCGTCCAGCGTCCGGTAAATGGCATGTTTTGGCCATGTTCATCATCTATATCGTCGTCCAAACCGTCGATGTATTCGGAGCCGTAATCGAGCATGTCGGTTAAATCCTCGACAGTGGCTATGTAGTGGGTGGCGGGTGGGAAGCGAAATTTCCTGTCGCCAGCCTCCAGTTCAAACCGGATATAGTTTGGCTGTGAGTCCCCCGCTAAGGAAAGATTTCTTAATGAGTTTAACACATTGCTTAAAGGGGAGTACCGGAAGACATCTGTGGCGCTGAATTCGAAGATTAGTAACTGATCTAGCTCAGCATCCGCGGATGCACATAGTTCGGAACTTATAGCCGGAGACGGGTCCAGAGTTCCGGTGGCGCAGATATCACATGAGGTTAAGTCTGTGTGCGGCACCAATGCCGTGAAATCTGTGGCCTCCGTGGCGGGGTTGAGCTTCCCGTCCTCAGATGGCGCTGTCCGCTTTGGATCTAAGGCCGGAGCGGTTACAGGTGCAATTTCCTGAGTATGGTTTGATGACAGATTTAAATCATGTTCATCGTAGGGTTAGGGAGCGGCTGCCGTG
Source organism: Aegilops bicornis (assembly GCA_021605145.1). NCBI lineage: Eukaryota > Viridiplantae > Streptophyta > Magnoliopsida > Poales > Poaceae > Aegilops > Aegilops bicornis. The sequence goes on along the minus strand of CM038674.1, from coordinate 298,920,073 downwards.
GTCTCGAATCCGTCGAAGATCAAGTCTCCGTGGATGTCCGCGACTTAGTTCACGCTCCCAAATCTGACCTGATGGCCAGGGGCGTAGCTGTCGATCTGCTCCAGATGGCCAAGCGAGTTGGCCCTTAGTGCGAAGCCGCCGAACACGAAGATCTTTTTGGGGGGAAGGTTTCCCCTTGGACAACATTGTTGTGGACGATTGAAGGAGCCATCGAAGATTTTGGTGACGGCACGGTGGAACTCTCAATGAAAGCACCAATGTCGGTGTCAAAACCGGCGGATCTCGGGTAGGGGGACCCGAACTGTGCGTCTAAGGTCGATGGTAACAGGAGACGGGGGACACAATGTTTACCCAGGTTCGGGCCCTCTCTATGGAGGCAATACCCTACTTCCTGCTTGATTGGTCTTGATGAATATGAATATTACATGAGTTGATCTACCACGAGATCATAATGGCTAAAACCCTATAAGTCTAGCTCGTATGATTACATGTCCTTTCCAGACTAAGCCCTCCAGTTTATATAGACACCGAAGGGGACTAGGGTTACACAAAGTCGGTTACAGAGAAAGGAATCTTCATATTTGGTCGCCAAGCTTGCCTTCCACGCCAAGGAGAGTCCCATCGGACACGGGTGGAGTCTTCGGTCTTTGTATCTTCATAGCCCATCAGTCTGACCCATGTCCAGCAGGCCGGACGCCCGAGGACCCCTTAGTCCGGGACTCCCTCACTAGCCGAGACATCGGGCCCGAGCCCCGGACATCCAGCCAGACGTGAAGTCCCGGACATCCGGCACCATCTTGGACATCCGACCCCTTTCCGCGCACAGTAAACGGGCCGACAACCCATGTACCTCCAACTCATCCCAACTTGTACTAGCACTATATATAGACCCCTCCCCTCTCCATCTAGGGTTAGCAAAGGATTAGCTCGTTGAGATAGAGCTTTGCTCATCCACTTACCCCTACTCCCATGGAGATCAAGGCCACCATGTGAGAAGATCCCCTAAGTGGATTCAAGACCCCCTCATGGGAAGATCCTCCTAGGATTCAAGACCTCTCTCATGGCGACTTGGTATGAACTAGCTACTATTTGCATCCTCCCTTGTTCACTTTGGATCGTGTATCTCTTCGTGTGTAGGTGGATTTAGTACATGTGCGATTGTGTCTTGTCTATTTGAGTGATTTCCCTCTTGTGTTCTTTGTGTTATTCCTGTTTCCCCTCCAAATCGTGAAAGATCAACACCATTAGGGTTCAACCCTACATCATCATGGTATCAGAGCCTAGGTTGATCACGATATTGGAGTCTCCCCCTTCATTTTCTAGCCTAATTTTGTTTTCTTTTGTCCCAATTACGAAAATCCCCACAAAAATTGCCCTCCCTTATTGACTTTGGATTATGTATCTCTCCGTGTGTATGTGAATCTAGCACACGTGTGATTGTGTCTTGTCTATTTGAGTGATGTCCCTCCAATGTTCTTCATGTTCTTCCCCGTTTCCCCTCCAAATCGTGAAAGGTCGACACCACTAAGGTTCCACCCTACATCATCATGGTATCAGAGCAAAAAAATATAATTTGTTGGTTTGATGATGTTCTGTTGAATTTGATGCATCGAGTTGATGTGTTTCGCGTGGATCTAGCGTCCCCACTCAATTTTCCAACTTCCATCCACGAAATTCCCACAATTTTGCTAAAACTTTTCTTTTTCCCAAAAGTTTCCACAAGTTCACCCGCGGATGTGAGGTCCCGAGCATCTGGCCCATGTCCCCGGACATCCGCCAGCTGACAGCCGAAATCATCTAACACTTAGCAAAATTTTGAACGGGTTTCCACTAAGCCTTCCGCGTATCACTACCACTTTCCGCAACAACCACCATCATGTTTCCGCTACCATCACAAATTTTGACTCATTTTTTCATTTGAGATTTTGAGGCGCAGTTTCCGTTTCCTAACGTGTTTCGGCTACTTTGGGATGGTTTACCACCGAAAATACGCTCATCTTCGCTATGAATTCATCATCGACAATGACCACTTCACCATTTTGACACCATCAATCATAAGCAAGGACAATAATATGAACGACATCATTGTATATTATCACTTGAAATTGCATTGCTGACCCCGAGCTCATTTTGCAACACTTTCCTATCGAGACTAGCCATTTGAGTATTGTCGGGCAACGCTACTTGTGCACTTTAGTGATACTTGCTCCGCATAGCTATCATCACATGCATATATCTTTGTATCTTCTCTAGTGTCATACATTGTTCCCGCATGTACACAATTGCTATCTTAGTTTGAGAATTTCGCATAAGTAGCCATATAAAAAATGAAGAAAAGCGTTAAAGCAAAGAGAAAACAAAGAGCTTGTAAGCAATAGCCATAGCATCGCCACATTGCATATCAAATTGTCATATTCGATTATCTTGGATCATCGTGAGAGAATCACCGGGAATCAGACATACATAACATACTTGGGATAGAAGTCATTACGTTTCGTTTCTCATAGGTTTTGTGCACAAGTGTCGTATCTTGCCTATTGGGCAATCGTGCTAAAGTCTCTCTAGAGTTGTGCAATAGAGCATTTTTCATGGATTCCACATTTTAAGCTCGTACCTTTGTTGCACGACCCCATTTATCTATCTCTGTGTGTGTTCCTATGTCCACATAGTGCTATTGGTCTACTTATTTCACTTGCAAATTTGTGAATCTCTTTCAACATTCTTGAATTTGCTAACAATTGCATAAATTTTGTGCCACCTTACTCACCAAGCTACACCTAAAGCTTTACTTGTGTAGGTGTGGGAATAGACAAGATACAGAACCAATTGTGCTACTTTCATAATACATTATTGAGTGATCATTGATCCATCTTCAACAATGGATAAGCTACATTTGGTCTAGTTGTTTCCTTTCCTCCACTCACGTATTTGCTTGAGATGATGGATTGGCCGAGAACTTCTACCAACCCATTCTTCAGCGAGCAACAAGAGGAACCGAACAACTACGTCACCAAGAATCAACTATTCAGTGCGCATAGAGCTTTGCATCAAGGGAATGAAGCATTGGGCGATCACATCGATCAACTCGCCACCAACTTGCGTCAATCCGAGAAACGCACAAGGGACTACCTATGACAAGCTATCATCACAAATGGAAGACACTCGTGCCTTGATGGTCAACCGCTCTTCTACAAAATCGTCATCATCAAGACGGCATCATTCAAGCCGACACTCTTCGGACACTTCCTTGAATGCAAGTCTTCCCCAATCTCGTCTGCATCGTCACCAAGACCATGAAGATCATCAAGCTCCACAAAACCTATTCCATGGCAATGGTTTACAAGACCGCCTTCAAAAACATGAAAGACAATATCGGCAAGCACATGATCCCATGGAACAAGCGACAAAAAAATCACACATCTATGACATTTTGGCCCGAACAATTTTTTTCTGTCATGGTTATGACACTTCTATGACGATAGTTGGGACAAAAACACGTATCATCATAGATGTGGTGGGCTCCTACTTCTATGACAAAATATCATGAAAGAAATTGGGCTTTTCTTCCTGGATGGGCCGGAGACGCACGTGCACGACATTCTTTGGGTCGCCCATGACAAGAAAAAACATGGTAGAAGTTAGGGCGAGGAAAATATCAGGGAGTTCCCGGTTATGGTGGGTGGTCGGGGCCGAGCGATGCAGTGTGGTTTACCCGTTTTCTCTTGTACGCGTGTGTGTGCGACACGCTTGCTAACTGAACCCTTGCGAGGCGTTCGCTTACTGAACCCGAACGATTGCACTAGTTAGCTATGTACTGAACACAAGGGATGGATCCCACTACATACTAAAGCCGATCGATCCATCCATTTGCTGCTAATTGGACCCGAGCAATTCCTTTTATGCTAAATGAAGCCGGATGATTCCTTCGCTGCTAACCAAATCCGATTGATCCTTCTCACTGCTCAGTGAAGCAGATCGAGCCCCCGTGGGAGATGTAGCCAGCCGGTGTGTTGGGTTGCCTCTAGATGAACAATGCCCATCCTTGTCGTGCGCGTGATACATAGAAATGAGTCGAGACGTGTTGTGAGTCCAGCTGGTTGGTTGGCTCTGGCTGAATAGTTATCGTTGATGCCTGATGTCTACTATGCAACCTTCTTCTTGTAGACGTTGTTGGACCTCCAAGGTCAGAGGTTTGTAGGACAGTAGCAAATTTGCCTCAAGTGGATGACCTAAGGTTTATCAATCCGTGGGAGGCGTAGGATGAAGATGGTCTCTCTCAAGCAACCCTGCAACCAAATAACAAAGAGTCTCTTGTGTCCCCAACACACCCAATGCAATGGTAAATTGTATAGGTGCACTAGTTCGACGAAGAGATGGTGATACAAGTGCAATACGGATGGTAGATATAGGTTTTTGTAATCTGAAAATGGAAAAACAGCAAGGTAACTAATGATAAAAGTGAGCACAAGCGGTATTGCAATGCTAGGAAACAAGGCCTAGGGTTCATACTTTCACTAGTGCAAGTTCTCTCAACAATAAAACATAATTGGATCATATAACTATCCCTCAACATGCAATAAAGAGTCACTCCAAAGTCACTAATAGCGGAGAACAAACGAAGAGATTATGGTAGGGTACGAAACCACCTCAAAGTTATTCTTTCTGACCGATCTATTCAAGAGTCTGTAGTAAAATAACACGAAGATATTCTTTCTGTTCGATCTATCATGGAGTTCGTACTAGAATAAAACCTTAAGACACAAATCAACCAAAACCTAATGTCACCTAGATACTCCAATGTCACCTCAAGTATCCATTGGTGTGATTATACGATATGCATCACACAATCTCAGATTCATCTATTCAACCAACACATAGAACTTCAAAGAGTGCCCAAAGTTTCTACCGGAGAGTCAAGACGAAAACGTGTGCCAACCCCTATGCATCACAAGGTAACGGAACTCGCAAGTTGACCACCAAAACATACGTCAAGTGGATCACGTGAATATCCCATTGTCACCACAGATAAGCACATGCAATACATACATCAAGTGTTCTCAAATCCTTAAAGAATCAATCCTATAAGATAACTTCAAAGGGAAAACTCAATCCATTACAAGAGAGTAGAGGGGGAGAAACATCATAAGATCCAACTACAATAGCAAAGCTCGCGATACATCAAGACCGTGCCGAATCAAGAACACGAGAGAGAGAGAGAGAGAGAGAGAGAGAGAGAGATCAAACACATAGCTATTGGTACATACCCTCAGCCCCGAGGGTGAACTACTCCCTCCTCGTCAAGGAGAGAGCGCGGAATGATGAAGATAGCCACGGTGAGGATCCCTCCTCCGCAGGTGCCGTAACAGGTCCCGATTGGTTTTGGTGGCTACAAAGGCTTGCGGCGGCGGAACTCCCGATCTAGGTTATGTTCTAGAAGTTTGGGTATATATAAGAGGTGCTGGCGTCAGGAACAAGTTAGGGGGGTCACCGAGGCGGCCACGAGGTAGGGGGCGCGACCCCCACCCTCGTGGTGGCCTCGGGACTCTTCTGGTCCATGGGCGGTACTCCGTGGGCTTCTTCTGGTCCAAAAACAATCTCCTAGAAATTTCAAGTCAATTGGACTCCGTTTGGTATTCCTTTTCTGCGATACTCAAAAACAAGGAAAAAAAATAGAAACTGGCACTGGGCTCTGGGTTAATAGGTTACTCCAAAAAATCATATAAAATAGCATATAAAACATCCACGATTGATATATAGTAGCATGGAACAATAAAAAATTATACATACGTTGGAGACGTATTAATGCCGCCCGCTCGTATGTACATGTATGTCCCACCCCAACCGGTGAGGGTTGGATGAACATGACCTCGTGCAGTAGGCGGTTGCCGCTGGATGAACAGGACCCCGAGGAGGCCACCACACCCCAGCCGGCTGGGGGTGGATGAATAGGACCCCGTGGAGGATCTATGAACAGTAGCTGGTGGAGCCTGGAGGACAACAATGGATGAACAGTACCCCGTGGAGGCTGGAGCGAGAGGCAGTAGGCGGTGGATGAACAGTAGCCCGTGGAGTCCTGTTTTGTGGTAGAACACACCCCTCCCAATGAATAGGAGCCTGTTTCGACCGTAGGTGCTCCAAAAGAAGTTTGATTCCTCCGTTTTGTGGTACGACGGACCCCTCCCGATGAACAGGATCCCATTTTGACCGTACGTAGTCGAACAGAAGGCTGTTTCCTCTGTTCTGCGGTACGCCAGGCCCCATTTCGGCTGTTCCGTCCAAGCCGGTTGGCTCCCAATGAACATGACACATTATGTTGCCTCCCGATGAACACGACGTTGTTTCTCTGTTCTGACCCAGCTGGTTGGCTGCCGATGATCAGGACTCCATTGCTGTCGTCCATTGCCTCTCCATGTACATGAGCCCTGGCCGTACATTTGGCGAGTACGTGTTCGATACCCAGCCCGTATGTACGTACCTGGCTGTATTTTTTGGCATTGGGTTGTACGTATGTGTACACGCGTTAGACGGGGCTGCATGAACTTCTACATCGGGGGATTTACTATGACATGTGTGGCTGCTTGCTCGCCAGTGGTTCATCGCTATGAGAGACCGATCGACTAGTATGTACGTACACGTTCGTGACCAGATAGATAATGCTACGTACGCTTCGACCTGGTGGGTCATAGCTGTCAGGGAGGATAAGGACACACTTCCTTGCATGCGAAGATATAGCTCCTGGGTCCCAGCTATCAGGACAGGAATAATTTTTATTTTGCGAGTAATAGGAGGCACTCCCTTGCGTTCCAAGATGTAGCTGGTGGGTCCAGTTGGCAGCCTCAATGCCTAAAGTCCTCTTCCCATGGCTGTCATTCATTGACCTTTTTGAGCACACCGCGCCAAGAGCATCAAGGTGGTGGATGATGGTAAGGCCTAGGAAGGGAATGACATAGAGCCAGGGAAGACGAGGTAGGTGGATGCCCACGGGGAGGGGAGCATGAGGGTTCACTGGTTCGGCTACGGTGTGAGGCCATCGTTGCTGGAAAATAACGGGTGGTGTGGGTGAGTAAAGGGAAGGTATGGCCAACGGTGGGAGTAGGGTGGGGTGGTGAGGTTTGCGGGGCAGCACAGCCGACCACTAGAGGCAGGAGCAGGTAGTATGGCCAGGGCTGGGCCGACTGGAGCTAGAAGATCAGAGATTGAAGAAGAAGCATGGCCGCTGGATTAGCATCCAACGATCACTGCTATGAGAATTGTTTGTTGACTAATTTGACAAACCCCTGCATACGAGTCACCTTAGTAGGCCCACAAGTTAGCCACCAAATCTGGTGGGACCAAGCTAGCAGCGGGAGCAATCATTTTTCTTCCGCGTAATAGAGAGGCACTTCCTTGCGTGCGAAGATGTAGCTGATGGGTCTCAGCTGTCGGGTGGAGGAAAGTTTTTTTACTAGGTAATAAGGAGGCACTTCCTTCCGTGCGAAGATGTAGTTTGTGGGTCCCAGCTGTCAGGAGGAGCAATCATTTTTGTTCACATAATAAGGAGGCACTTGCTTTCCTGCGGCCATGGACCATGCGGGTCCCTACTGTTAGCCATTCCACTTACATCCCTCTTTTGATGGATGTCATTTGTTGACCACGTTGACAATGACGAGAGGATAAACACGGTGGACGAGGTGAGGCCCAGGGAGGGAACGACCCAGAGCCGACGAAGCCGTAGCAGTAGATGAGTATGAGGGATGTTACTGCTTTGGCTGCAGGGTGAGGCTGGCGTCACTGAAAAATAACAGGAGGTGCGGGTGGGTAGAGGGATGGCCTGGTCAGTGGTGGGTGTAGGGTGGTCTGGTGAGGCCTGCGCGGCAGCACAGTCGGCCATGGGAGGAAGGAGCAAGCTGTCCCGCCGGCACTGGTTTGGGCGGCTGGAGCAGGAAGATCAGACAATGAAGAAGCATGACAATCGTTGGATGGACAACCAATGGTTACTGCTCCCATGTGTTGACTAAGTTGGCACAGCCTTGCGTGCACGCCAACCTTTTTTTAGGAAAGCGTACACGTCAACCTAGTAGGACCACAAGTTAGCCTCAAATCTGTGGAAAACAACATATGTCCCATCTGTGATTATTTCTAATAATTAACAGCCCATTTGCTAATTCTTAAGGATTTTTTTTGGAGCCCATATTCTTTTTGTTAGCATTACAGCCCATATTGTGGCCACGGATAAAAAACTCAATGAAATTTTGCATATTTTGGTGCGGTTCGAAATGAATTTAATCTCAAAATTTCGAGTCACATTCAAACTAATTTGAAAAATAAATTTATATCAATTTAAAATCCAAATAATTTTCCCCGCATAAAATCAATGAAAATTAAAATGTCGAAATGGAAAAAATAATAATTTTGAAACTAATTGCCGATTTGTTGTGTCTTAAAACTGTACAACCCATTTCTCATTACTTTTTTTGAGGGGCCAATTTCTCATTAATGATAGCGCATTTTCTGGGCAAGCCGAATGCATCCCTTGCAGCCTAGCTGGGATGACAAAAGAAAGTAGGCATCGTTTGGGTATTTTGAAAAAAAAATCTAGGCTAGCCATTTTTAGAAAGAAAAAAAAAACAGGGCTGGTCTTGCAGTAAACATAAAATAAAAGGCTGGCTAGACTAGCAAGAGTGCCCCGAACAACCCAGTTGATATCATGCTCCGTCTCCAATACAAAAAGAACTGGGCGAGCTGCTGGCTCCCTGGTGCCAGCCACTCGTCGTGCAATTCTCTCATTTATTTACTATATTGACAATGGCATGGGACCCAGATGTCAGGAATTTATTAGGAGGAACCAATTATTTGGCTTGAAATAAGGAGGCACTTGCTTGCGTACTGCCATGACCCTGGTGGGTCCCTGCGGTCATCCTCTGCACGCGCAATCATCTCCTTAATTCGTACATGGCAACCTAGGAGGCCCACAAGTCAGCCTCTAAATTCGTGGCAGACAAATACAACCCATTCAAAAAAAATAACAGCCCATTCCATACGTTCACACAGAAAGTTCAAATTTCAGAGCAACATAACATGTCTGATCCAGAGATAGAGTACTAAACTTCCACATTGACAACCATCATAGCCAACTTAACTATCTACTCCCACTAATACTCTTGTGTACAAGTAGTAACTTACTCTTAGCTAATTGGACGATGCCGGCCGCCATATGCGGTACACGCTAACGGCGGCACCGACGTCCTCCTCCTCACCTCAGACTTGCCAAAGGTGCGATAGGCCGTGTTGCATGCACGCGTTGGCCCTTTTCATGACGACGTGGTCCACCGAAGCTTCGGCTCTAAGCTGGAAGCCCACTTGATGAGCTGGCAATAAAATTCGGTGTCGCGAATGCATGCGTGCCCGACAGCCTCTAGGGCTATTTGTCGGGCTTCGTCCTCCACATAGTCGGCCCCGTTGCGGCAGCTCTGCTCGCGACTCAGAGCAGTAGTGCGCTGCTGCTCCATGCCCCACTGGCGGAGCAAATCGATGATACACTGCTCCTCTGTCAGGTGGTCGCGCTCTAACAAGTCCTCATACTCTGCATTGCCATCTAAAGACCGATAGAATGCCTCCTCCCTCCGTTTGCCTTCCGGTGGAAAACCGAACACTAGCTCCAGCGGTGAGCGCCTCCGGCGTCGCATATTGCGGTCGGGCAGGGGCATGACGGACGTGGAGAGTTCGAGGGCAAGTCGCGAGGGACATCGGGCCAGTGGGGGCTTGTGTGGATAGGGCGAGTTGGGTGATGGTGCCACCTGAGAATGCCTGAAACCAGTGATTATACGCGGAAGGTACGTGAAGCAGCGTGTCGCGGGAAAAACAACAGTCATCGGAATTCACTACATAAGCAGGCATGGCTTAGCGCACCAGCTTGCCATGGAAAACTAGAAAAACTAAAATTATGACTATGTAGTCCCGTCCCGTCCCGTCAGTGGTGCGTCCTGTCCATGCTAGGCCGCACATCGGCATGAAGGTCAAATGAGTGCACTCGATTCATTGAGATGTGCGTGATCTGTTGGTTATTCGCGTAGGATCGAGACGGTCGGATAGTGTATGTGTAGGATCGCACTAGCTGATGAATGTTCCCTGGGAGATAAGGCATTTATGAATGTTTTTGCTAGTAGTTTCTTCAGATTCGCATGGCATTTTCTTCATAAAAACATGGCAGTTTGTTCAGAGGTAGGCATTTTTATTCAAAAAACTGCCACCTTTGAATCTTGCATCACTACTAAAACTGCCAGGAGCGTATTAGTAGGCTAGCTAGTGATCGGTCAGTAACTTCTAAACACTAAGCAAAGAGAAATAAGGAACTGCTAGTAACTAGTAAACACTGAGCACACAGAAACAAGGATCATGTTGTGTACAGTAGTAAGAGTCGATCCATTCGAAATCTTCACATGAGATTCACATGCCTGGCATTGTAATATGGCCACATTAGTAGACCAAATTCACACCCAACTAGTACAATTCCCATACATAAGATCAACATGTTAATGCATCTCAATGATTCACAGATCATATACAATATGTAGCCACTACTGCAGGATGCTGCTAACACGACACTACGATAAGAGACCCTTTGACGAAACTGTGTGCGATGCATTAATCACAAACAGGGATGTAAAAAACCCGTCAAAAAAGGTGCAAAACATTTGCGATGGAGGATGCATCAAACACGGTTCAGATTGTAGTCGTGTGTGCGATGTAGGGCACACGGTTAACCCATTCAAACTGTTTGCGATGAGGCAGAACAACAGAAATGGGCAGCCATATCAATGTGTGTGTGATATACGGCATACAGTTTGCTCCAATGAACTATTTGCTCTTAGGGAGTGCAACATAAACGGTTAGCCAGATCAAGGTGTGTGATATAGGGTATATTGTTCACTCGGACGAACTATTTTCGATTAGTGAACACAACAGAAACGGTTCAACTTAACAAGATGTGTGTGATACATGGAAAACAACTGACTCGGATGAACTGCTTATGGCGAGAATTTACAACACAGACGGTTAATACAGTTAGTTCGTAATGCGATTCTGTGTGTACAAAAAACATTGAAAAATACAAACTAGTTGCTTGCGGTGGCTAGGTGTATCGCACACGATGCGTCTGCGAGTACTCGTGTGCGATGATTAGTAACTTACACATGCTTTTCCTTATGTTAACACTTGTGTGATAAATAACACGTGGCACCGGATACGGTATTCGGGTTGTGTGTGTGCTCCACTTAGTCTTCCCGCGCTCCAGTGAATGCTTCCCGCGCTCCACATGGGTGAATTGTAAAATCCACGCCTATTCCATCACCGGTTTCCCGCCACCAGCTAACGGCTTGTTGGATATAACCCAGGTAGCAATGCACCGCCGCGACACTCTGCGAAGATCTAGTCCTCACCTATCTACCATTAGTTATTCCAAGCATGCCAGGCAACAACCAAAGCTTCAACGTCGACGCCTACCTGCGTTACATCTTCGGCGAGGAGAACGAGCTGGAGCAGGTCGGGGAGCAAGAGCTTCATCGGCCGGTGCAGGCACCATGGCCAATCGGCAGCGATATCGGCATCACAGTCCTTGGCAGCACCATCGACATATAGCAGAGGAGGTGTGATGAGCAGTTTGCCATCCACCATGCAAAAGATCCAAACCTGCTCGGCGGTATGACCGACGATCCACCCGAAGAACCGCCGTCACCAGTGCTCATCGAGATCTTGATGCCCCGCAAGGAATGGGCAGAGGACCTCTGCGATTCAGTCAAGACAAAGGCAGCCTGCAGCTTCATCATTGCCAGCGGTGTCCGTGTCAACCTCGATCCCGATGATGTGGTGGCCAGGCTCGAGCGCATCCTTGGCGGAGTTGACGTCGCTGACAAAGTAGAACATCACCAATGTGATATCTTGAGGATGCAGGTGATCGACAAAATTTGCTACCAGGCCAGAGACATGGAAATGGAGTGGTTCTGCGGAGTTGTCATGCGCGCGATTGGACGCTGTCAAGCTCTTCTGGAAGAGGCCCAGGAGCCCCAAGAGCCTCCTAGCGCCAACAACACTGTAGGCGGAGGCGGGTCGGGAAACTTGGAGTGAACGGTCGTAAGGGTGCTATGCTGATCATGGAGTCTGAGAAGACCATCGTCAGAAGGCCGCTAGCTCAACCTTTTAGCTTACATTTTATTATAATTGTATGCATATGTAGGTCGTGGGTGTTTTGGGCCTTGCCACATTGGTCATTTTAAATTATCATGAATATGTTAGAAACTTATTAATAATTATTAACCGTTGCCATTGTAACTTTGCCTCAACGGCAAGAAGAGCGCGCGCAGGGACGCCAGAGCGGAGCATGCCGTGGCCGCCCCAACGGCGAGCAACCACGTGGTCAACCTTCTACCATCAATAAATTTTGACCTTATTTATCATCACATTGATGATTACAACGCAATAAGTAATTGCAAATCTGTTCACACCTATCAAACTAATATGTGTTCACACTTAGCACCGGGCTATAAAATTTACCCACTCGAAAATTACTTCACAGTTCCTCTCCTCATCACCCACAAAACTGGTTTTTTCTATCGAGTCGTTCCGCCATGACCAGTAGGAGGAGTTTAGGGTGGACATATAACCAGGCAGCAAAGACCAAGGCCGCGGAAGCACTAGAGAGCTCCCGCCGCAAAGCCGCAGCCGCAGCAGAGATGTCCCAGCGCGCCACGGAGCCCTTGAACAAGCTCTCACGGGCAGGCGAGGGATCTCACAAGCGCATTCGCGGCATCGGCCATCGCGACGAGCCGACATTCCTGAAGTCCTCCGCCGGCGATGACGACATTATCGCTGGGGTCACTACGGAGCAGGAGCTGGTCGACGGCTTGATGAAGCTGCTCAAGATTTGCGATTCCTCGGTTGACAAGGCGACCGGCCTCGTCGAGCAACTCATGGTTAAAAATGCGAAGCTCCTCAAATTGTTCGCCGAAAAGGAGGAGGAGGCCGCCGGCTGGAAGATGATGCATGAGCAGAGAAGTGCCTCAGAGACGACGCTGAAAGCGGTCGTCGAGGAACTGATGGGTGGCTTGAGGAAGCTCCGGATCGAGCACGAGTAGGAGGTGGAGGAATCCGTGGCTGTTTCAAGCAAAGTCGTGAGGAATTGAAGAAGGGGCTGGAGGATTTCGCTGCCCGGTGGACCATCGACAAGTAGATAAAGTAGTGACCTAGATTGTTGTCTGCAATTTCCTTCTTCTTTTGCCCCCGTGTCTTTCGGGCTTTGCCACATGTGGCATTTTAAATTATCTGGAATATGCAAGACAATTATTATTTGCTCCATTGTAAATTTGTCGTCGTATTATCCATTGCCATTTTATTTGTGGTCGTATTATCCGTTGCCCAACGTGGCAATTTAAATTAGGGCGGAATACGAGTTGAAAACACGAACAAAGCAAATGCTGCCATGGGATCACAATAAAACACCCTCCGTTCAGGTGCTTTAATTAACCCATTAATGGAGAAGTTGTGAGCGAGGCGGGCGGCGGCTGGTGCATGGAGGTCAAAGAGCTTGCTTCCCGATGAGCATGGGCGGCCTTACTGCTCCCACGTGTCCCGTCGAGCCTGCAAGGTGGACATGATGCACGCATCCCGTCGAGCCTGCGCGGCAGACTGCTCGCACGTGTCCCGTCGAGCCTGCACGGCGGACTTTTTGTGCTCATCCCGTCTAATCAAGCAGCTGCATGCACGCCACCGAGTATGGTTAAATTTCGACACGATTAATATAATACAACCATTAGAGGTATTGACGTGTCAGTTTTTTATTTCAAAAAGGACTTCGTTGGCTACTAATGTGTGCGCCTCTTCTCAAACTGGATGATTTTTTTACCACGTCATATATGTGCCATGTCATGAAACTATGCCAAGTTTCATGTTTTTTGGGTGACTTTTTGATTTACTGGGATTTAAAAACCAAGATTCTTGATGTTTCAGGACAACGACAAGTTTGTAATTCATTCTCATTCCTTAAATGAGACCTAAACATGCACCCAATGACACATGTACGATTTCCCACCCATTTTGCTTCACTGGAGCATGTGGTTGTAGTTCAAATTTGAATTATGGACTACATTAAATGCATAGAAAACTTTTTTTTGATCTGAAATGCATAGAAAACTTAGTAATTAGTAATATATATACAATGGCCAAACGAACCCTGAACAGTTTCAAATTTCAGCCCGACACTCCGGGTATTCTATGTTGCCTATAGAAAACGAAGTTCAAGGCAACAAGAGGCAGCGATTATCATTTCGCCCACAAGAGAGGAATGTTTCCCTACCGGAACCACAAGGGTCCGACAGGCTCCGGTTTGTAAATGGCTTGTAATATAGCTTCGCCCAAAATGGAAAATTATATGTACCATGTAGTGACACCATGCCAAGTTTCATGATTTCCTGGTGAGTTTTGGATTTACAGAGATTTAAAAACCGAGATTCTCAATGTTTGTGGCCAAGCCAGGACGGAGAGACGGTTGAATTCGTCCCCATTTGTTCCATGGAAACATGCACCCAAGGAAACATGTATGTTTTTTCTAGCCATTTTGGTGCACTGGAGCATGTATATGTAGTTCGGATATGAATTATGGACATTAAATGGCTAGAAAACTCAATTAGTGAATAAAAAAGGTCAAACGAACCCTGAATAATATCAAAGTTCAGCACGAATCTCTAGTTGTTCCGTGTCGCATGTAGAAGAAAATACGAGGCTAGAAGAGGGAGTGATTATCTTTTGGACCACAAGGGGACACGTTTCCCTATCGAAACCACAAGGGTTCTTGCGACAGGCTCCGATTTGTAAGAGGTTTGTAATAAAGCTTGGCCCAAATTGGCAATATCTTTACCACGACATATATGTGCCATGACGTGACACCATGCCACCTTTGATGACTTCCTGTTGAGTTTAGAATTTATGGGGACTTAAAAACCGAGATTCAAAATGTTTGAGGACGAGCCAGGACACCGGTACGGTTGTAATTTGTTCCCATTCCTGGCATAAGACCTAAACATGCACCCAAGGACACATGTATAATTTTTCTAGCCATTTTGGTGAACTGGAGCATGTATTTGTTGTTTAGATTTGAATCATGGACATTAAATGCCTAGGAAACTCAATTAGTGTATAAAAAGGCCAAACAAACCCTGAATAAGTTTAAATTTCAGCACGGATACCATGTTGTTCAATGTTGCCCGTGGAAGAAAATACAAGGCGAACAGAGGCAGTGATTATGTTTCGCCCACAAGGGGGACACATTTCCCTATCGGAACCACGAGGCTACTCTGAGAGAAGCTCCGGTTTGTAAGAGGCTTGTAATAAAACATGCGCCTCAATGGACGAAAAAAACTCCTCGACATATAAGTGCCATGTCGTGACACCATTGCAGGTTTCACGATTTTCGGCTTAGTTTTGGATTTACGGGGAATTAAAATCCAAGATTCTTCTCATGAAATGTTTTCAAATAGCACATGGTTCACTCATGAAAGCCGATATTCAATGAAAACTTCATGGGAACCATATTTTAAAGTTTCATTAAAATCTAAAAAAATGTGGGATGTTAAGAAGTTGATGTTTTATTGCGACACAAAATTTCAAGTTGAAAAACATTACGAGATGTGAGCTATGAAAAAGAAAAATTCAGCCATGAATAGTGACATTACTATTCGGCACTATTCAATGCTGATATTGTCTTTTTTATAGCTCACATCTCGTAATGTGTTTCAGCTTGAAATTTTGTGTGGCAATAAAACATCATCCTCTTAACATCCCGCATTTCTTTCAATTTTTTTTCAAACTTCAAAACATCTTTTTCTCGTGGTTTTCACCGGTTTCCACCGAATGTTGGTTTCCGTATGATATTCCCCCACCCCCGCTGTGCGCGCGATCTGAGTCGTGCGTTCTGACTGGCCATAACCCAAACCCCACGGATCATACGTGTGCACCGTTGGATGCTCCCAGATCGAACGGCAACCCTGAGCCCTTTCGAAAGCACATGCAGTACATGGGTAAGCACCATGCGCATGTGTCCTGTAGCTCATGCTTCCTTCTCTACTAGGTTTTCATTCAAAATATGCTACCGTTTCTCGCCACTCCTCTCATCGGTTTCCCGCCTCTTCTCCCAGATATGCATGATGTAGATGTTCGTTTAATTCTTATAGTTCATCTCATCCAAAATCAATTAGTTTTATAAAAAAATCTATTTTAAGATTCATAGAATTGTGCGTTGTAAAAGTAAAAAAAGTGACAATTCATTTAGAAAAAAAAAGTTTGGGCAATTAAGATATGGAAGATTCTAGAGAACAAAGGAAAAGTGCTTGTGTTTTGAGGTTTGTGCATTATGCTTAAGTTCAGCCATGGAGTCTTCTAGATTGTACATGTGGCAGAATCTAGTGGAATGTAGATGATATCCAATGGCCAGTAGTGCTCGGATTTGCCATCTCTGTACCATCGGATTGGCTTCATCCAACGAGCAACTTTTAAAGTTATTTGCACACTATATAGGTGTATATATATATATATATATATATATATATATATATATATATATATAGAGAGAGAGAGAGAGAGAGAGAGAGAGAGAGATGTGTCCCATGCTACACAAAATAAAGTTTGAGCGCATGCGTGGGATGACCCCCCACTGCCGCCTCAAAGTTGGGAAACTGACTCGTACGTATTGAACCAGGCTTGGAGTCGGGTACGGTGTTCGGTTTGTAATGTAGTTGGTGGCCAATTGAAGTTGTGCATTTGGGTTTTAAACACATCATACACCATCGTACCCATACATATTTTCCGGCGGCATGCAGTGTATACGGGGTCTTCTGATCGACCACGTCTCCCTTGTGCGGTTTTTTGTGACGACACGAATATCTATGGGCTCCCCGAGTGTATATATATCATCCCTTTGACTGATAATGAGGGGTATGTGTTTCCCATGAATGGATACCTCCTAGTTCGTGTTAGGGCCGGTCACTCTCAAATGTCGATCAACCAAAGCTCGAGCTCATGCGTTGTCAGGATTCCCTCCCAGATTCTCAGATTGCTGGGTTTGACCTACATCAAACCCCACGTATCTCGTCCTTAACTACCTTGCCTTCATGGTTGTTGTCTGTATCAAGAGGTAGGCACCAAATCTAAATTGTACATTATGCTATATTGAAACACACATCACCCCTTCCCAACGTACAACATTTCGGGCCGCGTGCAAGAGGTGCTGGTTTTGTGGTCCCTCTCGTGCGATTTTTATGATGGTTCAATCTATTGGCCCAAGCGGTTTATTGACAACAACAACTGCCATTTGACCAAAAGATAGATTCATTGGTCCGCCTTATGGTGGGTCATGGCGACATGCATGTATGACCAATGTATCGATCATTACGTGCATCCACCCCATTGACATGAAGTGGGAGGTGGTGGGCCAAGCATCCTATCTAGGTACAACATTATGTGCTTTCGGGTTTGCGAGGCAGGTGCCTCCAAAGTTATGCATTATGTATTTAAAGTTTTAAACATCCCTGATATTCGTACATATATTTGGCCATTTCCAGGTGGTTCTTGACTTCTGGCCCCTCTCATCGATATTCAACAACGTGCCCAACCATGGGCCCATGGGGTCAAAGTTGTGCATTGGAATTTTGAACATCACAGACCACCCTTTTCACTCGTATATATTTGGGCCACATGCTGGTGTGGCTGTCTTTTGACCCTCTCTAACGTTATTTTTTGCTTCAAAGACTCTAATGACCCTCAACGAACACGGGGTATAATATCTTAACCATGTGCGATACAAGTGCGATGTGAATCACCATGCCTGCGCAAGCGCGAGCAAATTAAGGTGGAGGTACTGGCTCAACCGTGTGCAATGCAAGTGTGCTGAAATCACCACGACTGCGCAAGGGTGAGCAAATTAAGGTGGAGGTACTGGCTCAACCATGTGCGATTCAATTGCGCTGAAATCACCACGACCGCGCAAGCGCGAGCAAAGGGTGGAGGTACTGGCTTAACCGTGTGTGATGCAAGTGCGTTGTAAAACCACCACCCATGCAAGCTAAAGGCGGGTAAGTTTATTTGGAAACTAGGACGAACCATGTGCGATAGACCAGCAAGCTAGAAATATAAAAAACAAACTACCCGCCTTGAGCGTTGCAAAAATTGGTGGATCCGCGCCACTTTTCCTTATTGTCATACACGCTTATTGTTACTGGACCGTGTGCGATCTTGGGCACTCCTACCCCGCATCAATTCCTTTACCCAAATTCTAGTAGCCGCCATACTTCAACCGTCGCCCACACTCCTCTAGCACCGACCTTATAGTAAAATTGCAGTAGCCGAGGCATTTGAACCTTCGCCCTCCCTCATCCGGCACCATATTCACCCACCATTACTAAAATTTTCAGTAGTCGCGGCGTATCCTCAAACACCAATCCCCCCTCCACAGTCCCCCACCCGCCCGCTCCCCCCTCGAACCCTAGCACGCGGCGGTCGCCAGCGCTGCCGCCAACCCCTGCTGGTCTGTCCGTTCCTCATAGCTTAGATAATAAAGTTTAGGTTACCCAGCGATTCCCATACCGTCGCCCCACTCCCCCTGAGTTTTCAGATGAGGCCTGCGGTGTACCTCCCCGCCAGATCCACATCCCTTGCTCCAGAATATCGCAGCCAAAGCTCGATCACGTATCCCGAGGAGCCTGACGAGCTTTCAGCCAAGAAGAGGTTTATCATGGCCTCTCCGGCGGACGTTGGCGAGGTGGCCGCCGTTCGCCCCGACCTGTCGATCCCGAAGCAACACATCACCGCGGAAGCCGGCGAAGATGTTGACTATGTTGCCATGTTGAAGGCTTCATGTCAGCGGGGTAGCATATTACTGTATCTCGGGAAAGCTGGCTACAACATCAAGCTCGTGCACACCGACGGCTTCACGCAGGCCATGTCACATGTTAAGTGCGTTCATCCCCAACCCCTCTGGTTCAACCGCCGTCGATCTCTTCGATGGCCCTGCCGCTGATCTCCTCCGCCAAGCGGGCAAGGATTTGCGAGCTTTATACGCCATCAAGCCCATTTTGTCACTTCTGAAGGACACGTTCTACGACGGTGGCTTTAGATCCTCAGTTGCCAAGTCAGATCTCATCGACCAGGACCACGACCACGAGGAGGGCACCCATGAAGGTTCTTCCAAGGTGAAACAGCCCATCTGTGACATGAGAGAGCGCACCATGGGTCTGTCCTATTTCAACTGGAAGGATCCCGTCCATGAAATGTGAGGCAACATTCTATTAGCAAAACTTACCTTTTCTAGCTTGCCAACCTGTACCCTTTGTTGTAGTAGAATTTGGCGTGCGGTGCTTTAACTATGCCTTGTTTAATTATTTCAGTTATGCAAAAATGTATTGTTCAATAGGTCTCTGTGATGTTTAAGTATGAATTGTCCACTTCAGTTTCATGAATGGCTATATTTGGTTGTTTATAGTGAGTAAATGCCTTGTTTATCGCTATTTGGTTGTTAGGTTGGTTGGAGTGAGAATTTTTCCAGTTATCGAGCAGATGCCTTGTTTATCTGTACTTGGTTCTTAGTTTGGTTGCAGTGAGCATTTGTCCAGTTATCAAGCAGATGCCTTGTTTATATGTATTTGGTTGTTAGGTTGCTTTTTTAGCATTTGTCCAGTTATCAAGCAGATGTGTTGTTTATCTGTATTTGGTTGTTAGGTTGCTTTTTTTAGCATTTGTCCAGTTATCAAGCAGATGCCTTGTTTATTATCATCTGCTTGTTAGGTAGGTTGAAGTGAGCATTTGTCCAGTTTTCAAGCATATGCCCTATTTATCTGTATTTTCTTGTTAGGTTGGTTGAAGTGAGACTCTGTCCAGTTTTCAATGGATATTTTTGGTTGTTATACTGGTTATTTATGCCTTGTTTATTTCAGTCATTCACAATGTATTGTTCATTATGTGCAAGTCGGAACTGTGTCGCTCGACTACATCAATACCAGTTTGAACGGCTATATTTGGTTCCAGTTATTCCTGGTGTAGTTAAAACATGCCCTTTATTTCAGTTTTACACATTTATCCAGTGTGATGTTTAAGCATAACCTATGTTCTATTCATTTTCAACAATACCAGTTTGAATTGCAATATTTGATGGTTGTTAAGCCTGCTGTTGGTAACATTACCTTCCATTTTTTATCTGCTTTAATAGCATGCTGAAACCAACACATTCAAGCAATCATTTGGAGATGATGTTGTTTACCTTTGCTATAGTTGTTATGTTAAGATTGTTGTACTTATCATGCCTTTCCACTACTTATGCAGGACAACAACGGGAGTGGCCACCATTTTCCGCCGAGGTTAGCTTCATCCCTCGGCTTGTACTCCCGCCGTTGTTCCATAATGTAGTGCATATAGATCCAGGCTTGGACACCAGTTAGCTTCTAATATTGACTTGTTGCTTGTAGGTACATATGCCCTTGGCAAGGATCCACGCTTCGACCCTTTTTGCGCATGGGGCAATGAGATATTGATGAACAAGCATGAAGTGAGGAAACTGATAAGGATTATTAGCAAAAAGATATGAATGGTGGCAAGAAAATTATTTTTTTATGCTTTATCCAACACAACAGTGAGCTATAAGATGGTAACTACAAACTCTGCAGCCTTCTCTTTTTACTGCCCATAATGAGTTGTTAGACAACAATGTCTGAATCTTTTTTGTTCCTAGTGGTTACCGAAGTAGTTCACTCAAGATTACCTTGCAAAGTACATGATTGGTGCACATGCAATGAAGGTTAAAGTATTTCATCCAGACTACAATGAGCATCGGGAAGTCCTAATGAACACAGTGAAGGATGAACAGGAAACCATAACAAGGGGTTGGCCTAGAGTCGTGCGCACATTACGCATGGAGGAGGGAACAATATGGGCATTCCACTTCACCTTCTCCAGCAACCAGAATGTCTTTCGCCTCTCTCTTTACACTCTTTAGTACAACTGTGGTTCATCATTCTTTACTTGGTGCTTCTGTGGTTCTTCAGTATATGTACCTGTGCATTGAATTATGGGTTCGTGGTTGAAAATATATTTGTAATAAACATGGTTGGATATGAAATAAGTGATTGCCTACTTTCAAATTCAAAACATGTGATTTTTAAATTAGGTATTAATTAGGGATTACACTGCACACGGTTTGCGAAAGCGAAACGTCTGCGATATACATGGAGATCATAAACGTTTCTAGGATCCACTACGTGTGTGATCAATCTCCACTGCACCCGCGACTTTCTCCTGAAAACTTTTTGTGTTAGGCCACCTTGCGCAAACGTTTACCACATAAAAAGTGTGTGTGATGGACGACCTTTGCCACACAGTTTCTTCTACACACCATGTGTGATGCATTCAATAACGCAAACGATAAAATTATTAATATCGTGTGCAATGGAAACGCTATCACCAATGATTTAACGGGAAAAATTGTGTTTGATATACCTGTGAATGGAAATGTTTTCCTTGGTGCGACTGTGTGGGATGTACATACGAATGTAAACGTTTAGCGGGGACTGACTGTGTGGGATGTACTTGCGACCGGAAACAATTTTGTCATATAATTGTATTTTTTAGCTCTATTGTACGTGTTTCCGTATTTGAGAGCTCGCCGGTCGCACACGACCTCATTTTGCCGAGCGTGTGTGCCAGGAGGGCGTATCCCCGACGGTTTCTAGGCCGTGTCGGAAGGACCCCCCCCCTATTGCCCACACTCACTTGGCGACGGTTCCAAATGCCATCGCGGAAAGGGTTAAAAACCGTTTGTATAGCATCGACGCGTAACAGTGAGCTCCTAAAGCAAATATCAAGAAAAAACATTTGTTCTTGCTACTAACATGGATGCTTCTCTGGGCCAACATTCAGTACAGAGTGAAAGACAATTTTGTTTGTTAAGTCTACATTTCCTCTTGCAAACGTAAGTGGTTTCACCAATAGCTGGAACCATGAGAATGAACGACACATAATGGAGGAACATCCACTGATATGTGAATTGCTCTTTTTTGTCGATCACACAGCGATACTATTTTCAGAATACAACTTTAACTTAGGAAAAATGATGCCCATTGTGTAATCAAACCAAAGTAATGAAGCATCTAGTGTTGGCCAATAATTAGTACAGTACTACTTTTGTGCAGTCCATGAAGTGACTATCCAATCTTTCCATGTCTATTTTCAAATGGCACTGCATGCAGCGATTATACTATTCTCTTGTGCAGTTCCATCAAAATTGAGGTCACTTTGTTTGTTTGCCAAATAGCAATGGGCAGACATCTGTTTGCACAAATATCAAACAGCCTGTTAACATATACCCCACCTTGTATTTTCGGTTTAAACATGTACCTGCTAGTCGTTTCCGCTTCGCATCTGTCATGTTTTGTACTGGACAATTTGATATTGTCATGTTTTGCACTGGACAATTTGGTACTGAATTGATTTGCTAGTACAGAGTAGAAATATAGTGCCAATTCTTCATCAGACCAAGGATATCCATGTTTGAAGTGATGGAAGAGGTGAAATCGATAGAACCAAAATTGAGCATCCAATCATTGAATCATGTCCTACGCCACCAACGTAGGTCCACCCTACCAATAAATTTACATGCAAACCACAAATATTACTATCTAATGACAGTACAAAAAGTGTAGCAACATAGTAGCAAACCATCTACCTTGGTAATGAACAACTCATAGTGCTACCAATTGGATATAACTATTTGGAAGAAAAATGCTCGTATCCATTTGGACCGTTTGTGCAGCTCCACTAAAATCGAGCATCCCTATTTGGACAGATGTTGAAAGTGTGATTACCATAAACATGGAACTAGTTGAAGCATAGACTCACAAATATAAGCATCCCAATTTCTTAATGGGAAAAGGTAGCAAGACTGTTTCTAACCAACAGTTTGAAGGAATAAATAAGGCAACATCGGCTGATGTCAGGAAGGCATACATAGTATTTTGTGAAAGATTGAACCATCCCTCGCCTTTCCTCTTCTTTTAAGCATTTTTTGTGCAGTTCAACTAAAATAAAATGCCATCACTGCCTTGACAATTCGGTGACACTGTACAAAAAGAAATGACTTACCATTACATCATGATGTCAGGTATGTATTTGACATGCAATAGAGACAAAAATGCAGACATCCTCCGATAACATGATGAACATTAATTTTAACAAAGGTGTGACTAGATTTGCCGGCATAATTTGAATGAACTCTACACCCTCTATTCCTTAATATAAGATGTTTACGCAGTTCATTTTAAAGTACGCAAACCTCTTGTATTTAGAAATATAGGTAGTAGTTTTCTTGAGCACATATGTGGGAAATCTTACCACACCCTATATATGTCCATACGCTAATGCAACACCATTCGAATAGTACAAATATACACTAATCCAGTGGCTAGTGTATCAATATAGTTTTTTATTCAGGGGTACAATACAATGGTTTTACTGAACAGATTTCCATTTGTCAGGACCCCGATTCCAAGTCACATCGACCTAGCCGGTAACACCTCATATCACTTTGTGGCCTCACGCACGGTATTCCCACGGGTGTCGCCTTACCATGGCCCGGGACCGTTTGCGTCTTTTGGCTCACGTATATGATAGTGTCGCTAGCATCCACATGACAAGGAACCGGGCCGACATGGCTAGTCGTGAACCCAAAGCGGCACTAACCTATGGGGACAGGCATACATGAATCACATCGAGCATGTCGGTCATCAACGTATATATTCGGGCTGTAGCCTGGCTAACAGGACTCCGGTATACCGAAATAGCAGAGCTAGGCGGGACTCGAATACCACCGTGACATTTCCCGAAGGACAGACATAGGAACAAAGTGAATCACATGCCAGCCCGATCAAGTGTCCAAGCGGTAGTCTTTGGGCTAGCAGACTCCGGTGAACCGGGCTGTAGCGGACTACTATCGCTCAGAAGCACGAGACTTACATTTCCCCATATGAGAGGCTGCCAAGGATAAACAACTAGTTTGTCGGATCCCAATCATACCAAGCATTTCAATCATACACGCAATATGCCTGATATGAGTAAATACAACAAGGCATCACAACAAAACTCTACAACTCAAGTACTTTATTTAAAAGGCTCCGAGGAGCCATACATAACATAGTCATACAGGTAGGGGTCACATGACCCAACACTCAAGTCATACAATCATACAAGCACATGCGGAAGCAAACTAGTCTGAGTACAGACTCTAGAAAGAAAGAAAGCTTGTTGGAGCCTTTCTATCTACAATGGCCCTTAACAAGTCTTAGATCGCCACCTGGGTGGCTAATTCACTCGTCGATGTCAAGGTCTACATGGAACCCATCGGAAAGGGCAGTGTTGTCGTCTGAAAAACATTAATTAAGCAAACATGAGTACGGAGGTACTCAGCAAGTCTTACCACAGAATCCTATCATACATGCACAATCTCAAGAAGGTGGTGGAGTTATTTGCGACAAGCCAGCTTTGACTCTTGGCTAAGCTATCCCACGTGACACCACTTGAAAAGCATTTGTCGCTTTACGAGTCCACTAATCACCATCACAATACTCCACCGTGGATCCTCTCGTCATCCCGGAGAGGGCCATCCACGATACTCACACTTATCTTGAGGCTTTTAGTAGTATCCATTTACTTGTCTATGAACTGATATAGGTAACCCGAAGTCCTTCTCCGTGGACACGGCTATTCGAATAGATCATATTAAACCCTGCAGGGGTGTACTTCTTCACACACGCTCTCACCACTTACCGTCGTTTACACGACATGTACTCGGCAACCTTCAAGCGGAAGCCCAACGTGGGTGTCGGCCACAGCCTACCTAAACACACAAGTCCCAAGTCCAGGTTGATCGCCTATTCGGGTTCCATCCGCAGGGAGTCCGGCCGAGGTTTCCCATCTGGCCCCGAACGATGTGTACAGGTTCCCGAGACACCAAGCAGGCGAATCGGTACACCGGCCACGGTGCCTACCGCAACACAACCCACCCCTACGGTCAGCGTTGCGGCGGCCCCAAAGATGCTACAAACACCAGAAACTACTTGCAACTCCCGGACCGAGGACAATAGTGGTTAAGAAGCCGAGAGGGTCAATTAAGGATCCCAATGCGTGGTAGTAACTGTTTCATGGATCACAAACACAGATCTCAGTTCTTAGGGACGGCTTCAATGAAACAACCCACCATGTACTCCTACATGGCCTCTCATCGATACCTTTACCAAAACGTGTTCAACACTTTCACTCTTGAATCAACACAACCTTTCACTCCAGTCCATCATCCTGATGAGCCAGACCTGACACAACTCTAAGCATAGCAAGCATAGCATGGTAGGAATCACAAACATGGCTCAATCAACTCCTACACATACTAGTGGGTTTCATCTGAGTTCTTGTGGCAATGACAGGTCATGCAAAGGAAGTGGGTTCAACTACCGCAGCACACAACAGTTTTAATCGCGTTGTCTTAATGCGATGGCGAGAGCAGAAGCGAGAACATGGGTTTGTATCGGAATGACCAATGAGTTGCTTGCACGATGGAGCAGGGGATAGAGTAACGCCCTTGGATGGATAGTCGAGGTTATCCTCAAGGCGGGACCTATCACGAAAAAGCATATCGAAAGTAAACACACATGACAATATGCAACAATATGATGCATGCTATGACATGGCAATATGGATGTGTGTTGGCCTAATGCAAGCTGAAACAATAGGGGATGAACTCATTTGAATCAAAGATTCAAATGATAGCTCATTTGAAATAGCCCTAAAGGTGCATTATATTATTCTGGTTAAACAGCAAGGTTAACTTGTTTTAACATGCATGAAACCTGTACCAATGGATAGAGTGGATTTTTCTGATAATTTTTCATATATAAATCTTTACATTTGGAGTTATAGATTAAAAGTTATAAGCATTTGAAATTTGAATTATATTCGAATTTACTATATTAGGATAAATCCAGAAATTGAATTATACGTCGACCATGCGTCAAGATGACGTCGAGTCAATCGGGACGTCCAGGTCAAACCTGATAGTGGGTCCCGCATGTCAGGGTAATTAACTTAATTAAAGTTTAATTAAAACTAACCTATTTAGTTAGCAGGGCTGGGCCCCATCTGTCAGTGACCTGTCGGGGTCAACGAGGGCCCGCAGTGGTCAACGTCCATGTCGGCACCGGCGACTAGCCGCCGGCGAGCCCGACACGGCGGAGGGAGTGTGTTTGGCGATTCCGGCGACCAAACGAGTCGCGGAGGGTAGCTACGGGTAGCTAGGAGCAACCCGCGACTACTGGTGGAGTCAGTTGGGGTCGGGGTGGCCGGAGTTGGCGCCGGCGACGAGCTAGGCGGCCGCCGGGTTCGACCAGCAGCGGGCTTGGGGTTAGAGGGCTCGGTGAGGTGCGGGAGTACATGGTAGACCCCTCGGAGTGCGGTGAGTGCAACGGACACCATGGGGTGGCGAGAGTGACCGGGAGCACGTCGTGCATTTAGCTCCACGGGCGCGGTGCGGTGAACGTGGCTCGGTTGCTAAGTTGCTCGAGGGCGAGAGAGAGGGAAGGGAGTTAGGTAGGCTCACGGGCGACGTAGAAGCCCTCGTCGAGGTCGGGATGAACCGGAGCGACGGGCGGCGACGAAGGGATCTCCGGCGACGGCGAGCTCGGTTGAGGTCGGTGGGATGGATTGATTGCACTAGAACGAAGCGGGACTCGGCTGGCTAGGGGTAGTGGAGGCGCGGAGCTCTGGACATGATGAGGAGGAGCATGGACGGCGGGGAGCACGAGTATGGCGGTGGAAAGGGCGGCGACGATGTCGGCCAAGATGGGGAGAGCGAGAGAAGCGAGCCGGGAGGAGAGGGAGTGTCGGGGGGTTCGGAGAGAGGGGAGGTCGGTCCTCGTCGGCGGTGGGCGGAGGGAGCGGCGAGGCGGCGACCAGGTGCGTGGCACCCATGCGGTGCCCGCTGAGCACCTGGCTGCCTACTGGCCGAGCCAAGCAGCTCATGCGCGTCTGGGCTGGCAAGTCTTGGCCGAGTGGGTGCGTCGAGTAAGTTTCTGTTTTTTTAATCTTTTCTAATTTCCTGCAACTTTGTGGGGTTTTCTAAAATACCAAAACAGTTTTAAAATCACCAAAATGCTCCTGGTCCCTTGTTGGAATATTTCCAACATGAAATATTTTGGTTTGGCAATTTTTGGACATTTAAAATATTTTGTATAATTTGAATGCTCAAATTCAAAACTTGTGAATTAATCCAAGGACCTTTGGATGACCTAGAAAATGTTGCACCACCTTTGACATAGGTTCTGAACCAAAGCAAAGATGATGAGCATTTTGAAGGGCATTTCAGGTTCATTGAAATAATTTTAGTAAACCTTAGTTGAATTAAGGGGGTGTTCTGGGGTTTCTGCCTTCCCATTTCAAATTCAAATGAAATTTAAACATGATGCACACCCAAATGCATGGTCTAACTGGGATGTGACAACTCACCCCCACTCAAAAGAATCTCGTCCCGAGATTTAGGATCTATTGCGAAAAAGGTGGGATACTCAAGTCGAAGACGATCCTCCCTTTCCCAAGTTGCTTCTTGCTCGGAATGGTTTGACCATTGAACCTTTAGAAACTTGATATTCGGACGTCGAGTGGTACGCTCAGCTTGATCGAGGATACAAACGGGATATTCTCGATAGGTAAGGTTATCTTGGAGATCAAGCGTTTCGTGGTCTACTCCACGGATAGGATCCGAGAAGCAACGCCTGAGTTGGGAAACGTGGAAGACATCGTGGACTCGGAAAGATGCGGAGGTAGTTCCAATTGGTAGGCAACTTCTCCTCGCTTTGGCAAGAATGAGAAAGGGTCCAATGTAGCGAGGAGCCAACTTGCCTTTGATACCGAATCGATGGGTTCCCTTCAAAGGAGTAACCCGAAGGTAAGCCTTCTCGCCAATTTCATAAGTCATAGGCTTATGCTTGCGGTCATATTGGCTCTTTTGACGAGATTGGGCTGTTTTCAATTTCTCACGAACAACGCGAACCTGCTCTTCTGCTTCTTGAATCATGTCCGCCAAAGAGTTGTCTCTCCCGGTTTCTCGACCAGTTAAGAGGCTTTCGACATTTCCGTCCATAAAGAACTTGAAAGGGCTTTGCCCAGTGCTGGCTTGATAACTATTGTTATAAGCGAACTCGGCGAATGGAAGGCATTTCTCCCAATTCATGCCGAAAGAGATGATGAAGCTTCAAGCATATCCTCTAGGATTTGATTGACTCGTTCTACTTGACCACTTGATTGAGGATGGAAAGCGGTGCTAAAGGAGAGACGAAGTTCCCATAGCGCTTGGAAACTTTCCCAAAATCGAGAGGTGAAGAGACTTCCACGGTGCGAGTTAATCTCTAATGGAACACCATGAAGAGACACTATTCGTGAGATGTACAAATCAGCTAGCTGGCTAGCGGTTATATTCTCAATAACGGGTAGGAAGTGGGCTACTTTGGAAAGACGATCAATGACAACGAAGATAGCGTTATTCCTCTCTTGGTCCTGGAAACCCGGTAATGAAATCCATACCGATTTTATCCCATTTCCATTCAGGAATTTCCAAAGCTTGAAGGGTACCAAAGAAGCCGTTGATGCTCTGCTTTAACTCGACGCACGCCGCAGATTAGCAATGTATTGAGCGATTTCTCTCTTCATCCTAGTCCACCAAAACCTCTGGCGAGGGTCTTGATACATTTTAGTACTACCGGGATGAATGGTGAGAGGAGAGTCATGAGCTTCCTTAAGGATCAGCTGTCAGAGCTGTTGTTTCTGGGAACCACCAAACGGTTCTCAAAGAAAACAACACCTGCTCATCTATGGAGAAACACTTAGCAGCTCCGCTTAGCAATGTTCTCCTTGATCCGAGATATTCCTCTATCATACCGCACGAGCAGCTATGATTCGATCCGTAAGGTTAGGTTTCGCCACCAGGGTAGAAAGGAATCCTCGAGGAACAATGTGGAGATTAAGCTTACGAAATTCCTCGTGGAGAAATGGTTGACTTTGTTGTAACATCAGGTTGTTACAATAAGATTTCCGACGTAGGGCGTCGGCCATGACATTGGCTTTGCCCGGGGTGTAGGATATTCCTAAGTCGTAATCTGTAATCAACTCGACCCAACGTCTTTGCCTGAGATTCAAATCCGGTTGGGTGAAGATATATTTCAGACTTTGGTGATCAGTGTAGATTTTGCAACGATTACCAAGAAGGTAATGTCGCCAAGTTTTGAGTGCATGAACCATCGCCGCAAGCTCTAGATCGTGTGTGGGATAGTTATCCTCATGTGGACGCAATCGCCGAGAAGCGTAGGCAATCACATGACGATCTTGCATGAGTATGCAACCTAGTCCTTGTCGCGAGGCGCCGCAATAGATAATAAAGTCCTTAGAAAAATCTAGTGGAATAAGCACGGAGCAGATGTCGAGCGTCTTTTCAGTTCCCGAAAGCTGAACTTAGACCGTGGTGTCCATTCGAACTTCTTATCTTTCTTGAGGAGTTCGGTGAGTGGTTTGGCAACTTTAGAGAAATTCTCGACGAAGCGACGGCAATAGCTCGCTAAACCGAGAAAACTCCGAACTTGCTTAACCGATTCAGGTGGAGTCCAGTCAAGGACGGCTTGAACTCGCTCGGGATTGACAACAATGCCCTTACCAGAGATTACATGGCCTAGGTAGGTCACTTCTGGTAACCAGAATTCACACTTAGAGAATTTGGCATAAAGGCGGTGCTCTCGAAGTTTCATCAATACTAGCCTTAGATGTTGGGCATGTTCTTCCTCATTTTTGGAGTAGATGAGTATATCATCGAGGTATACCACGCATTTAATTTATCCAAATACTCCATGAAGATTGAGTTCATTAACCGAGAGAAGGTGGCTGGAGCATTGGTTAATCCGAAGGACATGACGGTGTACTCGTATTGGCCATAACGAGTAACAAAGGCCGTTTTAGGAATGTCCCCGTTCTTGATTTTGATTTGATGGTAGCCCAACCTCATATCCATCTTGAAAAGATCGAGGATCCAGCCGAGCTGATCATACAGTGTCGTTGATCCCGGGAGCGGATACTTGTTCTTGATAGTGACCAAATTGACAGTCGATAATCCACAACCATCCGATCCGTACCATCCTTCTTCTTGACGAAGAGGACGGGCAAGCCCATGGAGATGAACTAGGACGGATGAAACCTTTTGCAAGGACTCATCGAGTTGTTTCTTGAGTTCAGCTAGTTCTAGGGGTGCCATCTTATAAGGTCTTCTAGAGATTGGGACGGTTCCGGAACAAGATCTATCACGAACTCGACATCCCTGTCAGGTGGAACACCTGGCAGTTCCTCTGGAAAGACATCCGGAAAATCACGGACTATCGGAATATCTTCGAGGTCTGGAAGGGGATTGGCGTTTAAGGAGTAAAGCTGGCGCTTAGACACTCGGGTTAGAACATTCACTGCCTTGCCCGAGGGATGGGTGAGCTGAACAGTTCTAGTAGAGCAATCAATCTTAGCATAATGGGCTGACATCCGGTCCATACCCAAGATGATGTTTATGTCCGAGGACTTGAGAGCTATTAAGGAAGCAAGAAAGACTAGTTCTGTCGACAAGAATTTCATTCCCATGACTTATTCTAGAGGTTTGCCACCTAGAACCGTGGGTCTGAATTTCCATGGAAGTGTGCATGTCACGTAATGTGGTGTTGTAATCGAGCATAGCTCTCGAAATAAATGAATGAGATGCTCCAAAGATCAAAAAGAACAGTTGCGGATGACAATTAACAAGGAGCGCATCGAGGACGACGTTGGGATCCTCATAGGTTTCTTCAGCAGTAAACATAGTTGACATGGCCACGAAGCGGTGGCAACTGGTTTAGCATAGGGCACCTTTCTGCTGGCTTGCCACGGCCAACAGACTTTCCAACTTGATCGGGGTTGTTTTGGGGGCACTCACGGATATAGTGGCCCGCCTCTCCACATTTGAAGCAAGTTATCATATTGGGGCGTGGAGCAGCACTAGCAGCGGGCCTCCATAAGTCTTGGGCGGAACATACTGCTGGTTGGGGCGAGGCGCCTCAAAAGATGGCCTCGGGGTGAACACAGGTGGTAGAGCAGTATTTGGAATCCAAACCCGGCGCTTCTGGGATCCAGAGCCGGATGAAGATCCAGAGTCACGGATGTGCTTGCGTGAAGCCTCAAAATCAGTCTGCCCAGTTTTGGCGCTGATAGCCTTATTGACTAGCTTCGGAAAAGAGGTACACTCATGCAGACGAAGGTCTCGGCGTAGCTCAGGGCTAAGTCCTCATGGAACCTTGCTCGCTTCTTGGCATCGGTAGAAACTTCTTCGGGAGCATAACGTGCTAACCTCCCAAATTCACGGTCAGAGGCATCCACCGTCACCCTACCTTGGGTGAAACTGCAGAATTCCTCCCTTTATGCGATCCATAAGACCTTTCCGGGATATGATGCTCACGGAAGGCGGCACTGAATTCAGCCCAAGTTGTAACTTGTCCAACCGGACGCATAGCCTCATAATTCTCCCACCAGAGACTAGCAGGGCCTTCCAGATGATAAGCGGCAAAGGTAACCTTGTCAGCCTCAGCCACGTTGGTGGAACGCAGCTTGTGGTGGATGCTGTGAAGCCAATCATCTGCGTCGAGTGGCTCGACGGAATATTTGAACTTTGGGGGATACAGCTTGACGAAGTCGTTGAGTGAAACCACATCATTTCTTGGTTGGCGTGCGGTGTTTTGCTCAATCCGTTCTAGTAGGTGATTGGTCTCACGCTTATTGCGTTCTGCTTCCAGCATAACCTCGGCCAAGGATGGCGGTTGAGGCAGGTTTGCATTTCCAGCTGCGCTGGCTTCTGCCCGCTCCGGAGCAGCAGGATTGTTGCGGGTGTTGACCATCCTAGGAGACAAAGCAAAGGTTTAAACCAGGATGGCAGAATTTAACAAGGAAGTGCGGAAGGTAATGGATAGCATGGAATGCAAAGATGTTCATCCGTATGACATGGTAATATAAAGCTGCCATATATATATATATATATATACCAACGGTCATACACACCATTCATAGTTTAGTACAAGCCTGACGGGGTACAACTATAAGGAAAGGCGTTACATCTCATCGGAAGCATTCCAACTCCTATACATTATTTTTCTACACTTTCGGAATGATACGCACTAAGTCATATTCCACAAGTCACGCAGGACGGCGGAAATACGACTATTACAATACTAGGGATACTACTACTACTCGCACAGCTCCGTAGTAGTCCTCATAGAAGTCACCTCCCAAGCTCGGAAGTGGAACATGATCATCCGGAAGCATAATCCTGTGGAGCGTATGGACCATAGGGACTCGGATGTGGCCGTGGTCCAACAAACGGTGGCGACGAGGCCCACGAGGAGGAGTGATGCCTCCCACCTCACGCCACTCCATAAAGTCCGGCAGACCAGCCCGCAGTGGTACAAGTCCCTCATATCCATGTATCCGGCTTGCACGGCAGGTGCAAACCTAGTCAGAGTAGCCCAATGATCAGCACGGGCATTAAAGAGCTCCATACGCAAGGCCCGGTTTTCACGGTCCTTGTCTTCTAGCATCTCCGTGGTGGTGCGAAGAAGTGAGTCCTCATGGGATGCATCGCTGTACAAACCCTGAAGGTAGCCATGCGCAGGGAGGGATGCTTGGCATGTAGCAGAAATCACCGTTGACCAGCAAGGCAGTTAAGCTCGAATAATAGTCATCATAGAATAGGCTGCATCTTGCACAGACATCCCAATAGTGATCCCAACTCCATAAGAACAGTGGAGCGGTTCAGTAGCTCCGGGATAGGATGGATAAATCCTGACCGTGCACAGATATTGGCTTTGGTTGAAATCCTGACTTACATTTCCCCATATGAGAGGATGCCAAGGATAAACAACTAGTTTGTCGGATCCCACTCATACCAAGCATTTCAATCATACACGCAATATGCCTGATAGGAGTAAATACAACAAGGCATCACAACAAAACTCTACAACTCAAGTACTTTATTTAAAAGGCTCCGAGGAGCCATCATAACATAGTCATACAGGTAGGGGTCACATGACCCAACACTCAAGTCATACAATCATACAAGCACATGCGGAAGCAAACTAGTCTGAGTACAGACTCTAGAAAGAAAGAAATCTTGTTGGAGCCTTTCTATCTACAATGGCCCTTCACAAGTCTTAGATCGCCACCTGGGTGGCTAATTCACTCGTCGATGTCAAGGTCTACATAGAACCCATCGGAAAGGGCAGTGTTGTCGCCCGAAAAACATTAATTAAGCAAACATGAGTACGGAGGTACTCAAAGAAGTCTTACCACGTAATCCTATCATACATGCACAATCTCAAGAAGGTGGTGGAGTAATTTGCAAAGAAGCCAGCTTTGACTCTTGGCTAAGCTTATCCCACGTGACACCACTTGAAAAGCATTTGTCGCTTTGCAGTCCACTAATCACCATCACAATACTCCACCGTGGATCCTCTCTCGTCATCCCACGAGAGGGCCATCCACGATACTCACACTTATCTTGAGGCTTTTAGTAGTATCCATTTACTTGTCTATGAACTGATATAGGTAACCCAGAAGTCCTTCCACGTGGACACGGCTATTCGAATAGATCATATTAACCCTGCAGGGGTGTACTTCTTCACACACGCTCACCACTTACCGCCGTTTACACGACATGTACTCGGCAACCTTCTGCCGGAAGCCCAACGTGGGTGTCGGCCACAGCCTACCTAAACACACAAGTCACAAGTCCAGGTTGATCGCCTATTCGGGTTCCATCCGCAGGGAGTCCGCCGAGGTTTCCCATACGGCCCCGAACGATGTGTACAGGGTTCCCGAGACACCAAGCAGGCGAATCGGTACACCGGGCCACGGTGCCTACCGCAACACAACCCACCCCTACGGTCAGCTATGCGGCCCCCAAAGATGCTACAAACACCGTAAACTACTTGCAACTCCCTTGACCGAGGACAATAGTGGTTAAGAAGCCGAGAGGGTCAATTAAGGATCCCAATGCGTGGTAGTAACTGTTTCATGGATCACAAACACAGATCTCAGTTCTTAGGGACGGCTTCAATGAAACAACCCACCATGTACTCCTACATGGCCTCTCATCGATACCTTTACCAAAAGCGTGTACAACACTTTCACTCTTGAATCAACACAACCTTTCACTCCAGTCCATCATCCCGATGAGCGGACTGACACAACTCTAAGCATAGCAAGCATAGCATGGTAGGAATCACAAACATGGCTCAATCAACTCCTACACATACTAGTGGGTTTCATCTAGTTCTTGTGGCAATGACAGGTCATGCAAAGGAGTGGGTTCAACTACCGCAGCACACAACAGTTTGAATCGCGTTGTCTTAATGCAGTAAATGAGAGCAGAAGCGAGAACATGGGTTTGTATCGTAATGATCAAAGAGTTGCTTGCCTGATGGACAGGGGATAGAGTACTGCCCTTCAGATGGATAGTCGAGGTTATCCTCGGGGGCAGGACCTATCACGAAAAAGCATATCGAAAGTAAACACACATGACAATATGCAACAATATGATGCATGCTATGACATGGCAATATGGATGTGTGTTGGCCTAATGCAAGCTGAAACAATAGGGGATGAACTCATTTGAATCAAAGATTCAAATGATAGCTCATTTGAAATAGCCCTAAAGGTGCATTATATTATTCTGGTTAAACAGCAAGGTTAACTTGTTTTAACATGCATGAAACCTGTACCAATGGATAGAGTGGATTTTCTGATAATTTTTCATATATAAATCTTTACATCTGGAGTTATAGATTAAAAGTTATAAGCATTTGAAATTTGAATTATATTACTGAATTTACTATATTAGGATAAATCCAGAAATTGAATTAATACGTCGACCATGCGCCAAGATGACGCCAGAGTCAATCGGGACGTCCAGGTCAAACCTGACAGTGGGTCCCGCATGTCGTGGTAATTAACTTAATTAAAGTTTAATTAAAACTAACCTATTTAGTTAGCGTGGCTGGGCCCCATCTGCCGATGACTGTCGGGGTCAACGAGGGCCCGCAGCGGGTCAACGCCCACGCCGGGCTGCACCGGCGACTAGCCGCTTGGCGAGCCCGACACGGCGGAGGGAGTGTGTTTGGCGATTCCGCGACCAAACGAGTCATGGAGGGTAGCTATGGGTAGCTAGGAGCAACCCGCGACTACCGGTGGAGTCGGTTGGGGTCGGGTGGCGGAGTTGGCGCCGGGCGACGAGCTAAGCGGCCGCCGGGTTCGCCAACGACGGGCTTGGGGTTAGAGGGCTCGGTGAGGTGCGGGAGTACATGGTAGACCCCTCGGAGTGCGGTGAGTGCAACGGACACCATGGGGTGGCGGAGAGTGACCGGAGCACGTCGGCATTTAGCTCCACGGGCGGGTGCGGTGAACGTGGCTCGGTTGCTAAGTTGCTCGAGGGCGCGAGAGAGAGGGAAGGGAGTTAGGTAGGCTCACGGGCGACGTAGAAGCCCTCGTCGAGGTCGAGGATGAACCGGAGCGACGGGCGGCGACGAAAGGGATCTCCGGCTGACGGCGAGCTCGGTTGAGGTCGGTGGGATGGATTGATTGCACTAGAACGAGCGGGACTCGGCTGGCTGGGGTAGTGGATCTGGCGGAGCTCCTGGACATGATGAGGAGGAGCATGGACGGCGGGGAGCACGACCACGGGCGGAAAGTGCGGCGGCAAGGCCGGCCAAGATGGGGGAGAGCGAGAGAAGCGAGCCGGGAGGAGAGGGAGTGTCCAGGGGTTCGGAGAGAGGGGAGGTCGGTCCTCGTCGGCGGTCAAGTGAGGGAGCGGCGAGGCGGGCGACCAGGTGCGTGGCACCCATGTGGTGCCCGGGCCGAGCACCTGGCTGCTCGCTCAGAGCGAGCCAAGCTGGCCATTGGCTGTCAGCTGGGCTGGGCCGGTGTGGTGCGCTGTAAGTTTCTGTTTTTTAATCTTTTCTAATTTCCTGCAACTTTGTGGGGTTTTCTAAAATACCAAAACAGTTTTAAAAATCACCAAAATGCTCCTGGTCCCTTGTTGGAATATTTCCAACATGAAATATTTTGGTTTGGCAATTTTTGGACATTTAAAATATTTTGTATAATTTGAATGCTCAAATTCAAAACTTGTGAATTAATCCAAGGACCTTTGGATGACCTAGAAAATGTTGCACCACCTTTGACATAGGTTCTGAACCAAAGCAAAGATGATGAGCATTTTGAAGGGCATTTCAGGTTCATTGAAATAATTTTTAGTAAACCCTAGTTGAATTAAGGGGGGGGGTGTTCTGGGGTTTCCTGCCTTCCCCATTTCAAATTCAAATGAAATTTAAACATGATGCACACCCAAATGCATGGTCTAACTGGGATGTGACACCATTGTTTTATTGATCAAATTTCCATAAGTAAGCACTCAAAGATCTCTATAAGCATTAACTATAAAAAATATAAAGGCCACAAGTTTCAGCTTTGGTATACTAGCTGTGCAACAACATTAAACCAAATACAAAATCCTGAAGGTAACTCACATTATTAACTAATGACAGCAAAAGTTGCAAACCATGTATCTTCAAGGTGAATATTACTTCATACATGACGGGTCCTAGAAATTTTTTATCCCAATCTTGATAGTCGATAAAACATAAAAACTCGATCAAACGAATCAAGAAAACAGTCAGACGAGGAGGTGCCCACTCCTGACCTTTCCTCTTCTCTTCATAATATTATGTGCAGTTTAACTGAAATAAAATGACATCACCGCCTTGGCATTTTGGTGACACTATACAAAAAATTGACTTGTCATAACATCAGGAAGTGAGGTATGTAATCTATAAGCATTAATAGTGCAAAAATCTGAAGGTAGTAACAAGTTTCATCGTTGGTATACTAGTTGTGCAACAACATTAGAATGGCTTAGCTCAAAAATATTTAATACATCCACAATCAACAGCTAACCATGAAATAATCTAGTGAAATTACTTGCCCATGCCTAAATTTATCGGTGCCATTAGACTGACTGCGGCATTAGTTAAATGTAGCATCACTTTAGCAGTAGCATTGCTTGATTTCACCTGTGGGCTGTGGCGTTATACTAATAACAAAAAGGTGGCAATAAGAGCATGGAGAGGCCCATTCAGACAGTGGGCGCACCAGTGGATGTACCTCCACGGATGCATAGAGTGGTGAGAGAGGTATGGTTGCCTAGAGCAACAAATATGCATGCAGCATATGTGAATTACGTCCCATTTTTTTCTCTTTAGCCACCATTTCCTATGTGAGGACAACAAACCGATCGCCCTAGTCATTCTCTATTGTGTTGTCAGGACTTTCTATGTTTTCAACCAAGAGCCAAGAGACTCTTTCCTTAGCTACTACTTTTCCCCTTTTTAACCAAGATACAGGTTCGATACCTAGTCTCTTTGACAGTACTTTCCCCCTTTGTTTCCTTATTCAACCCACACATGGATGAGTCTGCATGTAGTAGGGTTTCCTTTAATAGTGCAAATTACGACTTTCATCTGCGTGACTAGCAGATCAGAGCATAGTAAATTGGGGAGATGGGGGAGTGAAAAAAGATCCACATGCAACGACGTGGCAGATGGGGCAATAGAAAAAGGGTAGCATGGGGGCTTTGTTCGTGGTTGCCATTCACACACACTACGGTAGCAAGCTTGGGGACGGAGGCCATCCCGCACCGATGCTAGATCTAAGAGGACGGCCTTGTCGTCAGTGTGTGACCTCGCTCGCTGACGACGAGTGCGTCAACGCCGCACGTACTTTTCTTCCCCGGCGGACGGGATCCTGGCGGATCTGTGACCACCGGTGAGGAGGGAGAGAGAGGGGCCACCGCCATCTTTTTTAGATCTGGAGAGAGGGTGATGGTGTGAGAAGCAATTGGTCAGCCCTTACCAAGCAAGCGCTGAAGCTCCAGCCTATATATCTTAATAGTACTAGTACTAGAGGTAGAGTAATGGTAGAGTATTTTATATTTTCTCTTCATACAACACCAATTAGTTGTGCTTCAAAACTGAATGGCACGCCATTATAAAAATAAAGTCGAGAAATAATGCGGCACCTCGAATGCATCCAACTTGCATTTTGCACGTGAAATGACACACCATGTTTCGCAGATATGTGGTTCCGTTCCAACATGTCAGCGACACGACGGCTAGTCATCTTGTATAATTTCCGAACGAACATCTATGTAGGCCGGGGCGGCTCTTTCTATACCTTGGCAACCGTCTGCTCCCAACTAGCCTCTTCCTGTACCATGGCAACCATCCATCGCCTCTTCGCCTTTACCTCTCGATTTCGAACTGCTTTCGCACGCCCTTCCTCCCTCCATTTGCATTGGCTCTTCCTTCTACCATTGTGCGTCTTCTCAATAGATGGAACCGGCAGGAAACGACCCCATTATTGTTCCCCCGGTCTGAAAGATGACATGGTGGATGAACTCATTGATCGGTGTGACATCATCACCACGGCTAGCATGACAGGTTCGTTCAAAACCATTCTTGACTCAACAAATAACATCATTACAAAGAACACAAGGGTTCAGGAGCGGTTTGATCTACACTATCTTCTTTGCCATGACCCTGCTCGCTGGCCAAGGACGATGGAAGCCTTGCCTTATGCAAGTTGATGCCGCTTGATAATGATACGTATAATGTTAAGATGCCATCGCTTAAGGGTAAGGCCTTGCTAGTGCAAATGGAGATTGGGTTGTTTATATTGGGTACAACTGCGAGTGGGAACTTGTGGATGTGTACACTCATCACCAGATTCGACTTCCAAAAATCTTAGATTGCCGGAGGTTGAGCACACCGATGATCTACTATCGTAGGAAAACACGGCCACATATGGGGCAATCAGCCCCTTGTGGTTCGGCAGGGGGAAGAGCACATTGCACAAAGAGCAGATGGCGCAAAGCAGAACGGCAGAGATCACATGAGCAGTTTTTACCCAGGTTGGGGCCGCCGCGAGGCATAAAACCCTACTCCTGCTTTGGTGGATTGATGAGGGGACCATAGTGGAGACGCAGCGCTCTAGCCCGGCAAGGTTGCCTCGGGGTGAGAGCAGCTATGCGCGTATGAGTGTACAAGGGTCCGAAATCCTTTCTATGGTTTCCACGGTCCTCCTTTTATAGATCAAGGGGTCACCACAATGGCAAATCAGTCATTTTGTACTAATTAGATAGCAAACAATGCTATCATACCTAACTCTACAGACAGGACAAGGCGCATTAAATGCGCCACTTAGTCTAACATCATAGCGCAACCCGTCAACCCTTTCTGGGCCTTCCGGCTACCTTCTCACCTGCCTGCATGACACGTCTCTGGACGGGTGTCATTTGGAGGTGATTTCCTTAGGAAGTGGCTGCCACGTGCCAAATAACACCCACTTAGTCACTTGGGGGATCGACACCGCACCGATCGATGACTTGCGTTGCTGTGAGGTGGAGCGGTGGGGCCTTGGCGGGGTAGTTTGCCCTCATCGTGATCGGCAGGCCTGCCGGGACAGCCTTGAGACTTGTCTTCGGGGCAACCTCGACCTCGCCAGGCTCGCCTACCCGGCAAGGGAGGGTTTTCCTTGGTGGTATGTTTCTCCTTTAGCTTGACTTGGTCTTCTTGATATGTTGATCTCTTTTGCTTGGTCTGGTCTTGGACGTTGCAACCTTGCTCTTAAGCCTGTGTACAGTCTGGCCGACACACCTGAGGTTTGTTGCACCAACAGGAGCCCCCGGGCCTGGCCTGAACGCATTGTCGGGCGTCGTCGGGGTAGGCCCTGTCCAGTACATAACCGAGAGGGTGGTAGTAGCTTGTCCTTTGAGATCTTCTTCGCTTCTTCGTTAAAATGAGCTTGAATCAGTATCTAGCTCCCCGTGCGTCACGTAACGCCAATTGTAGTGGGGCCATCTATGTAATGTCCCGTGAATGACTTTAATGCATGGGGGAGTAAATGCCAATTCACTTTTCCCACCATGCCCTTATCCTTTGCCACATATGCTGCATGCATTAAGTGGGGTAGGTCACGGAGGCGCGTGGTGCGGAGAGAGTGCTATGGCAGGGACCTAGTCTCTTGGGTTGGTGGAGAGGGATGGCGGTTACCCACCGAGGGATCAACCCCTAGCCTCGTTTCCCCTATAAAAGGGGGTGTTGTGTCTTTGTGTTCAGGCTCACAGCAATCTCCCCCCACTCGGTCTTCTGGTGTTGTGTCTTTGTTATGGCGGGGTGTGGCCGGAGGTGCATGCTCACAGCAATCTCCCCCCCACTCGGTATTTAGGTGTTGTGTCTTTGTTATGGAGCAGGGAGGGGAAGAAGGGTGTGGCCGTGCCTTCGTTGGGATAGGATCCCCTTCCCGTCCTCACAAAAAGCACCCGACTTGGAGTGGTGACCCGATGCTTATTGCAGGTGGCAGCACCGAAGGTACCAACTCCAGCACGCTCGTCGTCGGGCCGCCCATAGACCCAATCTTAGTGAGGGCTCACGCGAGCGACACCACGCCGAAGTCCATAATGGACACGAAGCATGGTAGTCGACCGTGGCCTATGCTTCCTTCTCCTATAATGTCGAAGGGAGACCACAGAAGCAGGTTGCCATTGTTTATGATAGATCCCCCCTTTCGGGGTACTGCTCATCTTGCGTCCTGGCGAGTTCCTTGTGCCTGTGCGTGCTTCTTCAGTGGATGACATCCTTCTAGCTTCGTGTCGTCGGAGACGACCATGCTCTCTGTGGAGCCTCCCGAAGCGCCCGGTGCCTGTCCTGGCCGACATGGTGGTGGCTTGAGTGACCACGGGTGCACCTCCTTGACCGACAGCGACGAGGAGGGTGGCGGCAATCCACGATGTGTCAAGAGCCAGGACGACCGCTCTGATATGATGTGAATGCCAGAAGCACCATCATCACTGGATGGGCCTTCGACAGTGCCACCATCTGCACCTGCCCTCTAGTTTCTTCCTCCCAGCCCGGGAACGATGCAATCCTCGTCCCGGGGAGGTGCCAAATCCCAGCCAGAACTTCCCTTTGTCTTCTTCATCTCCTCCATCGCGGTTTTGAGGACGGGAGGGACAAAGCAAAGGCATCACGAGGCACTTATCTTTTTCCAGTCTAAAACATGTAGTCATTTGCCAAACTTTAGTCTAAATTGTGTAATCTTCTTTACCCATGTTTGTGTTCTGTAAGATCTGTACTTGCTCATCAACATATTAATGAAAAAGACAAGCTTTGTCGGGTACTTGTGCATGTATCATATCCAAGCAGAGGTGAAATGCCGCTATACATTCAAGTAAACAATTTTTTCCTGGCAGGTTATCCTGGCGGTACCCTCAGTTTGTTGCCTCTGGGCTAAGCCTGCCGGGCACAAATCCACAAAGAGGGACCAGCCCCCCGCCAAACCTTCTCCGTCAAAGGCCACTGCTACCATCCTAACTGAAGCAACGTCCGAATCAAAGGATGGGATCACCTATGTTTTGAAGGTGGCGAGGCTTTCATATGCACAAGTTTCACTTTACGGAAAACGTATGGACAAGAAAGAACTTATCTGTTTGGCTTGCCGGGGATCATAATGTAGACTTGTCTTCTCTTCTTTTCTTTGGGGCCAAGTCCACGGTAAGAACCCTGCAGCTTAGTACAGATGAAAACGATGCCACACGCGATCTTATCTACATGATCATGATATGCTCATGATATGCTTATGCATGCAAGCAACATTCTTTGGGGCCCCCAGCGCTTCATTTATTTATTTGTTGCTCAGGGTCTGTGCCTGGCTTTGTACAAAGGGTTACATGCAACTTCAGTAAAGCTTGTACAAAAGGGTGGTTGCCGGGTAGGGCCTGATGGCCACGCCTTATGGGTAGAACTTATGGAGATGCTCAATGTTCCATGAGTTTTGCAATTGAATGCCATCTCCGGTCTCCAAACGGATTACGCCTGGTCTGGTGACTCGTACTACCTGGTAAGGGCCTTCTCACTCCAGCGTCAACTTGTTTGAACCCTTGGCGGATTAAACGCGCCTAAGGACAAGGTCGCCTTCCTCAAAACTACGGGCATGGACCCTGCGGCTGTGATAGCGACGCGGGGCTTGGTGGTAGTGTGCAGCACGCATAGTAGCCCAAAGACGGTTCTCCTGAAGTAGCACATCATTGTCATGACGGTGCTGTTCTTGCGTTACTTCATCGTCGGCAAGTACTCCAGATGATCCGTATATGAGTTCCATGGGGATAACTGCTTCTGCCCGATAGACTAGGGAGAAGGGAGTCTGCCCAGTAGCTCGATTTGTTTTCATACGGAGGGACCAAAGAACCACCAGTAGCTTGTCGATCCATCGCCTGCTACACTTCTACAGCTTATCGAATGTTCTTATCTTGAGTTGTCGGTGCAACAAACCCTGGGTCCGTTGCCCAGACTATGCACATGCACGGGAACAAGATTACATCACCAAGGTCAAAATGGAGCACAAGGAATCATCTCTTCGAAGGACCAACATGTAGCACCAGAAGGCCAAGACAAGCCAGATTTGCAAGATAGCGCTAAGGAAGAAACCTCCCTTGCCGCGCAGGCGAGCCTAGCAAAGACGGGGTCACCCCCGGAAGCGAGCCTCTAGGTCATCCCGGCAGGCCTGCCGGGACTCGCGATGGCAGAACCACCTCACCACACCACCTTACCACGATGCATGTCGTCGATCGGTGTGGTGTCATGCTCCAAAGTGACTAAGTGGCTGCTATTTGCCACATGTCTGCCACTTCCTATAGAAAATGCCTCCAAATGACACCCGTCCTGCGACGTGTCGAGCGAGCAGGTGCGAAGCTGGAAAAATAGCCCGGCAAGGCTTGTCGGGCAAGCTATGATGTGATGTTGAGCGGCGCATTTAATGTGCTCTGTCAGCCTGTAGAGTTAGGTATGATAGCACTGTTTCCTATCTAATCAGTGCATAATGACTGATTTGCCACTGTGGTGACCCATTGTCTATAAAGGAAGGCCGAAGGCAACCGTACAAATGGTTGGACACTGGGTTAGCAAATCCACCCCCTCACATATTCATACGCGCTTAGCCATTCTGCCCTGAGGCAACCCTGCCGGGCAAGCGTGTTATGCTCACCACCATTTTTCCACCATCAATCCACCAAAGCAGGAGTAGGGTTTTATGCCTCACAACGGCCCAAACCTGGGTAAAAATCGCCTGTGTGATCTATGTCGTGATGCCCCACGTTCCTCTGCTCTTTGTGCAACGTGTCGTCCCCCCGCCGAACCAGCAAGGGACTCTTGGTCCCATAGGTGGTCGTGGTTTCCCGCGACATCTTCGGCGCGCCAGGTAGGGGGATCACTTGCGTGAACCAGAGAGCGTGACCATCGCGTCATCGTCATAGTCATCTTCATCATCTTGTGGCTTCATCGACTATGGCACCCAAGAAGAAGCCCGGTGCTACAGCTCACCCATCCACCTCGAAGGCTCCGCCGCCCGTGGCCACCGACGCTGCAGGGGGTGCGGAGGCCCACGAGGATGTGGGTGTCGCAGGGGACGCGGTCGATGCAGGTGGAGTCGTCACCACCTCCCCCGCGGCCAAAACGGGAGCATGAGGGGGAGAGCAATATCAACATCATCCAGGAGGCCATGCTCCATGAGGTACGAGCGAAGGGGTTATTCCATATGTACCTCTTCCCCTCGCCGAAGGGCACAGCCACAGTGGTGACACCCGGACTAGGGCGAATCGCCGGCCTCCGGCCGCCCCCACCACGGGCGCGACCGCAGGGCATGCACCACCCCTGGGATGAGTTGACCCAGCCACTGTGCCCAACAGAGCCTCTAGCCCTCAAGCGCCTTCACTGCGTCACCATGCCATCCAATTGGCTGGCTCGTAACAGTGAGGGTGCGACGCCGTTGCCGTCGGCACCGTCAGGAGCCGGGCGACGGTGCGGTCTACATCATCATCGCCGATGCCGAGCACCGCTATGGAGGCCATGGCACATGCCCAGCTGCTATTGAGGTTTCCCCTGGCGGCCGATCAGATGGATGAATGGAGAGCCACCATTCTTAGCCTGATTGGCTTCAGCGAGGCCGGGGGATCACAGCGGGCTGGCCCGTCGCGTCCTCTCCAAGCAACGACGAGGGCTCGCGCTGCTGGCCGCATGGAAGGGGACACCCCCATGGTGCAGTCCCCACCCCGGCAACCAGCACGGGCGCGACAGAATCAAGAACCCGACGACGTCTCGATGGCCTCTTGTGACCCTCGAGCACGTCCAGGTGAACGGCGAGCCGTGGAGGGCAGGCGGAGGGAAGACGCGCACGTCATCATCAAGCAGCGCCGCGACTACCACCGCCAGGCCAATTGGTGAGATGGTCCTAACGCCGATGAGCCTGCCCTTGAGGATGGTGGGTGCCTTCCTTTCGAGGTTGGGCGCCCAACCTTAGTCGCGAGTTGCAGCAAGTCCGTTGGCTATCCGCTCGTATGTTCAAGCCAGAGATACCAGAG
Source organism: Aegilops bicornis (assembly GCA_021605145.1). NCBI lineage: Eukaryota > Viridiplantae > Streptophyta > Magnoliopsida > Poales > Poaceae > Aegilops > Aegilops bicornis. Next base: position 298,875,456 of record CM038674.1, on the reverse strand, counting down.
AAGTATGATGGAAGGCTGAACCTAGCAGAGTTCTTGAGCATCTACACCATCGCTATTCAGGCTGCCGGGGGAAGAGATGAGAAGGTATTTGCCAACTACTTCACTTTGGCACTCAAGTCCAATGTGAGGTCTTGGCTGATGCATCTACCGGAGAGCTCCATTTCTTCATGGGCTGACCTGTGCCATGAGTTCATTGGTGCCTTCACGGGCGGCCATCAAGAGCCAGGACGGCCCATCGATTTGCAGCTTCTTTAACGAAAGAAGGAGAGAACCTTCGCAAGTATTTGCAGAGATTTAGCAGAGTCCACAGAAATATCCCAAATATCCATCCAGCGGCAGTGATAGCTGCCTTCTAGTCCAACGTGCGCAACTGTAGGATTCATTCCAAGATGAACATGGAGTTTCTCAAGACTGTGAAGGAGCTTTACACTTTGGTGGACAAGTGTGCTCGGATGGAGGAGGGAAGGAAACTCCATGGAGAAGTAGATTGCATCAACGTCGACTCATAGGATGACGATGAATCCACTACTCAGAACAAGAGCAAGAAGCACAACAAGAGGTGCAAGGACAAGGCAGTGATGACCGTCGAAGGATCGGGCACGCCCAATACTGGCAAGAAGGCCAAGGCCGAAGACCCCGGCAAGGAGGCAACCACGGGCACTAATTGCCGGGAGGCTGCGGCTGCCAAGGAGGCTGGAAAAGGTGATGGGCCATACTACAAGATCCATCAGACCAAAGCCACGATCTTCAAGAGTGTCATCAGGTTGAGCAGCTCGTCAAGAGGCAGAGGGCTGAATATGAGAAGCGAGACAAGGAAAAAGGTCAGAATGATGCTAGCAGTAAGGGCCGGGGCGGTGAAGCAAATCGTCCCGGCAAGGCTTTTCGGAACCAAGGAAAACCCGCCAGGGGCCAAGAGAAGGAAGTTTGGAATGGTGAGAGCGATGGAGAGGATGAAGAGGAAACCAGTGAGCAGGAGTTCCAGAAAGCCACTGACACCCTACGCATTGACGGGGGTGCATCTTTGAACTCCTCTCACCGCCAACTTAAACAACGGGCATGTGAGGTCAATGTCATGGAGCGAGCGGCAGAGGCTCGAAAGCCGCTCAAATGGTCATCCACGCCCATCATCTTTGACGAAGAGGACCATCCTGATCTCACCACCACAGTAGGATGCTTGCCATTATTGGTCTCTCCAACCATTCGCAACCTCAAAGTCACAAAAATGTTGGTTGACAGTGGGGCTAGGTTGAATCTGATTTCCCCAAAGGTTATTAGCAAGCTTTAGATAGTAGAGGAGGAGCTGAAGGTCACGGGCATGTTTCAAGGAGTTAATCCCGGCAGGAGTCATCCTAAGGGAAAGATCATCTTGCCAGTGACATTTGGGGGAGAACTAAACTATCGGACTGAGAAGGTTGTGTCTGATGTGGTCGACCTCCCCCTACCGTACAATGGGATTCTTGGACACCCAGCTCTGGCAAAATTCATGGCGGCATCCCACTATGCCTACAACACCTTGAAGATGCCAGGGCTGGTAGTAGTCATTTCCATCCTGTCAGACGAGAAGGACGCAATCATTTGTGTGGATAAGATGTACCGGGACACAGTCACGGCAGAGGCCACGACAACAGCAGCTCCCACTAGGGAACACAAAGGAAAGAAGAAGGATAGCAGGGACACCAGCAAGGAATCCTTGAAGCGTCGGAGTGCGCTGCGCCTGTCAATGACTTGCCGGAGAGTTCCGACAGCAAGAGATCCAAGGTTGTTGCACCACATGTGAAGAAGGTTCCAGCAGGGCTGGCTGGCGTTGATGGTACCTTCACTATCAGCGCCACCCTCCATGACAAATAGGAAAGCATGCTCATTGCCTTCCTGCGGGGGAATATCGATGTGTTTGCTTGGCAACCATCTGTTATCCCCGGTGTTCCCAGGGAGGTAATCGAGCAGCACCTTGTTGTCTGCCCGCATGCCCGACCTGTCAAGCACAAGGTTCAAAAGCACGCCATGGAGAGGCAGCAGTTCATTGCCGAAGAGATCAAGTAGCTTGAGGCAACTGTTCTTGTCAGAGGAGTACTGCATCCGACCTGGTTAGCAAACCCTGTGGTAGTGCACAAGGCTAATGGGAAATGGAGGCTTTGCATATATTCCATAGATCTCAACAAGGCTTGCCTGAAGGACCCATTTCCCTTGCCGCGCATCAATCAGATTGTGGACTCCACTTCAGGGTGTGATTTTCTCTCCTTTTTGGAAGCATACTCTGGGTATCATCAGATCTTCATGTCCAAGGAGGACGAATAGAAGACCTCGTTCATCACCCCATGTGGTACATACTACTTTGTGCGCATGCCTTTCGGGTTAAAGAGTGCCATGTTCAGTTTTGCAAGAGCAGTCCAGATTGGTTTTGAACCGCAGTTGCATAGAAACATTGAGGCTTATATGGATCACATCATGGTCAAAACCAAGGACAGATCAACCCTCATCTAGGATTTAGAGGAGATATCTGCCAATCTGCGTAAGATCAACTTGAAGTTAAACCCGAAGAAGTGTGTATTTGGCGTTCCCTCTGACAAGCTACTTGGGTTCATCATATCCCATTGAGGGATCGAGGCCAACACTGACAAGATCAAGGCCATCGAGTAGATACAGGCACCCAGGACAGTTAAGGATGTGAGGCGTCTGACAGGGTGCATTGCCGCGCTTAGCAGATTCATCTACAAGTCTGTAGAGCGCGCCCTGCCGTTCTTCAAAATTTTGAAGAAGGCAGGCCACATGAAGTGGACCCCGGAAGCTGATACAACCTTACAAGACTTGAAGGCCTACTTGTCCTCTGTGCCCACTTTAGTTGCCCCTAAACTACAAGAGACGTTGCTGATGTACCTAGCGGCAACGAATCAAGTGGTTAGTGCAACCTCAGTGGCGCAACGAGAAGTAGAGGAGGCAGAGAGTGAGCAAACCCGGCAAGACCAGATGAGGATCAGGACAGAGAAGAGCACGGCAGCAAGGGCAACCCCAAGGACACGGCAATGAAAAAAATGGTGCAGCGCCCAGTGTACTTTGTCAGTTCCCTGCTACAGGGGGCTAGATCGAGGTACTCTGATGTGCAAAAATTGATTTTTGGCCTCATTATGGCCTGACGGAAACTGCACCACTACTTCCAAGCACATGAGATCACGGTTGTCACTCGCTTCATGTTGCAAAGGATACTCCGAAACCCTGAGGCTACCGGCAGAATAGTGGAGTGGCCTTTGGAGTCATCCACCTTTGGCCTAAGGTTTGAGAGCACATCGACATTTTAGAGCAGGGCATTGGCAGAGTTTATTGCAGAATGGACGCCAAACCCTGATGAGGAACTACCGGAGACAGTTATCCCCGGCAAGGAAGCGCCCCAAGAATTGATAATGTATGTCGATGGTGCCTTCTCCTTAAAAGGTGCAGGGGTTGGCGTGCTTCTCATTGCCCCCACAGGGTAGCACTTGAAGTACATCATCCAGATGCACTTTCCCCGGGAGGAGGCAACCAACAATATAGTAGAGTATGAAGGGCTCCTTATCGGGCTCAGGATTGCAACAGAATTGGGAATCAAGAAGCTGATCATTCAAGGAGATTCACATCTTGTGGTGAAACAATTCAACAAGGATTACTAAAGTCCATTGAAGGAGGCATACATTGAGGAAGTGAGAAGATTGGTGGAACACTCTGACGGATTGCAAACAGAGCACGTACTCCATGCGGAAAACAGCATAGCTGATCATCTGTCAATGTGTGTTGCGCAAAAGCTTCCTGTGGAATAGGAACTTTTGTTCTCCATCTTACTCAGCCCTCCGTGTCCCCAACAACAATGGCCCTGAAAAGGAGGAAGATGGACTCCGGTAAGCCTCTCCCGGTAGAGCCTCCCGGGGATCCTCGCAAGGACCCTGCCAGAAACAACTCCTCATCACTTGTCGGACCGCAGTCTCCAGCCTGGCCAATGGTCCCAGCGAACGAGGAACGTGCACCCGCAGTTGTGGAGGTGCCGCTAGTCCTTGTTGCCGAGTCTCAGGCTCCAACTTTGGATAGTCACATAGTCCATTTCCTCCAAACTGGAGAACTTCCCGATGAGCAAGAGGAAGCTGAAAGAGTACCCCGGACAGCCAATACGTATTAGTTTGTCGATGACACTCTGTACAGAAGGAGGCCCAACGGTGTGAAATTGAAGTGCATCTGCTGGAAGAAGGAAAGGAACTCCTGGATGAGATACAGAAAGGCATGTGCGTCTCCCACATTGGATAAAGGGCATTAGATGGGAAAGCATTCCGGCAAGGATTCTATTGGCCCAGAGCCCTCCGAGATGTAGTCGAGCTAGTCACCAAGTCTGAGGCCTGCCAGTTCCATTCCAAAAACATCCACCTGCCTGCACAAGCTCTTCAGATAATCCCTTTATCATTGCCGTTTTGGGTCTGGGGGCTCGATATCCTCGACCCTTTCCCCTGAGCTGTCGGGGGCTTTGAATTCTTGTCCGTTGCTATCGACAAGTTTACAAAGTGGCCGGAAGTAGCTTCCATGAGAAACGTGACTGCCCAATCAGCTATCAAGTTCTTGAAATAATTGGTGTGCCCTTTTGGAGTCCCGGCAAGGATCATTACCGACAATGGCACCCAGTTCACGAGCCGCGCCTTCATGCAATATGTTCGTGCCCTAGGAAGCAAGATCTCATTCGCCTCTATCGCTCATCCCAGAAGCAATGGACAAGCTGAGAGGGCGAACGCTGAAGTTCTGCGAGGACTCAAGACAAGAACCTTTGAAACGCTGCAAAAGCACGGCAGGCGGTGGATCAATGAGTTACCGGTAGTTCTCTGGTGCCTCAGAGCAACACCAAATCGAGCTACCGGGCAGACTCCCTTCTCCCTCGTTTACGGGGCAGAAGCAGTTATCCCCGTGGAACTCATTTACGGGTCCCCTGGAGTGCTTGCCTATGATGAAGTAGTGCAGGATCAGCACCGGCGTGACGACGTTGTGCTTCTTGAGAAGAACTGTCTCTGGGCTGCTACGCATGATGCACACTATCAGCAAGCCTTGCGTCGCTATCATAGCCGCAAGGTTCATGCCCGGTGTTTTGAGGAAGGCGACCTTGTCCTTAGGCGCGTTCAGCCTGCCAAGGGTACAAACAAGTTGACGCCAAGGTGGGAAGGCCCTTACTTGGTAGTTCTAGTCACGAGACCTCACGCAGTCCGTCCGGACACCAGAGATGGCATTCAATTGAAAAATTCATGGAATATTGAGCATCTCCGCAAGTTCTACTCGGAAGGCGCGGCTGTCGGGCCCTGCCCGACAGCCACCCTTTCGTATAGGCCTTGCCTCAACTACATGTAACCCCTTGTACAAAGCCAGGCGCAGACCCTGAGCAATACAGAAATGGATGAAGCGCTGGGGGCCCAAAGAAGTTGCATGCATGCATAGGCATATCATCATCATTGCACAATCATACCATGTGCATTGCATAAGCATTCCATGAGCATTGCATATGCATATAGATAAGATCGCATCCCGCATCATTTCCATCTGCATAAAATTGCAGGTTCCTGCCGTGAGCTTACCCTCTGTCGGCGTCCTGGGAACGGGGGTCCCCAGACTTGCCTGCCTGCAGCCCACAGCGTGGCTCCACCAGCGGCCCGTACGGCCCTTCCTCACCAATAAACATTCAAGACCCTCGCGAGGTGCGAAGCCTCGCGAGCCGAACGACACAAGATCTCCACGGGGGCGGCCTCACCAGGCCGGCTCGCAAGGGGCAGAGAGGTCAAGGCAAGGGACACGTCGCGAGATTCCCGTGACGGAAGCCATGACGACTGGAGCCAGGCGGGTGCCAACACGCATAGTGTCCTCGTTTCCTCTTTTGTGCTAAAGAGGCAAGCGCCGACGAGGAGTCCTGAGGCATCAGGCAAAGGTTTCCATATCGGTGCAACGAAACCGAGACCAGTAGGACGGCAGGACGGTGGTCACCGTGGAGCCCAAGACGGCGCCATCAACAGAGCCTTTGGCAGGCGAAGACCACCTTTAGTCAGGATAACTTGTACTATTGTCTCCCTTCGAATTTGGTCGTTGTTGGATCCCTTCCCGCTCAATATTTGGGGAGAGGACCATAGCCTCTATAAATAGGACTAGCCACCACCATAGGAGAAATCTCATCTCGGATCGGAGCCATTCCATCCATAGCCACACACAAGTTCACCAACCAAAAGAACACCTCTCCTCAGGAGGTTGGTCTTCCCTTGTAACTGTTCATCCTCAGCCCAAGAGGCAATCCACCACACCACACTGGAGTAGGGAATAACACCACATCGATGGCCCGAACCAGTATAAACTCTTTGTGTCTCTCGTTCTTTGGGTTCGTCGAGCTAGGCCTTGTGATTGTTGCGAGTGCGATCTAGGGAGAGAAAGAGATCTTCGTGCACACCCCAGTGTTCGAACCTCAAGGTTTTTGCCTAAACCCGAAATCCGACATGTGGCGCGCCAGGTAGGGGCGCGCCGAAGCTTTCCTTCCATTGATCTGTGCTTCGTCATCACCGCACTTCGCCCCCATGGCCGGCACTGCTCTTCCGGCTACAATGACAGACGCCCGCGGCGGGGCCAGGGGACTCCGAGCCTTGGCCCCCGCCTTGCGACGGGTGAAGTGGCCACTCAATTTCAAGCTCGAGATGTTGTCGTGCTACGATGGCATGGCGGACCCGTCGGCTTTCCTATTAGCAAATTAAGGGGCCGTATTGAAGGCTGGGGGCGATGACAGGGTCATGGACAACTGGCTTCCCATGGCCCTCACTGGGGCACCGCGCGCCTGGCTGCTCAACCTCCCAGGATCTACGGTGACATCTTGGGAGGAGCTGCGCAACCTCTTCGCTGAGCGCATCGCGGTACTGGCGCCCCGCAGTGTCGCGGCCCTCCTTGGCAGCTCAGAAGCACCGCCCTCATACTATCACGCCAAGCCTTTCTTTTGCCAGATCGGTGCTGTCTCCACGCGGCTGGGGCCTCCTCCAGGTTGGGCGGTGCCCAAGGCCGACCCGACCTTCAACTCGGGAGATCTTCCCGTCACCACTGTCGGCTCGGGCGTCCTCCCAATGCTTTGCACGCCCACCATCTACAGCGTGGCCGTTACAAAGACCCTCATCGACAGGGACTCCGGCCTCAACGAGCTCTCTGTGGAGGCTTTTAGCCTCCTTCACGTACTACTCGAGCGGCTCCGCCCCTGCAAACCCTTCTCCGGGGTCGACGGAGGCTCCTCCTGTCCCCTGGGGCAGATCTGTCTTCCCGTGACTTTCGGCATCCACAACAACTACCGCACGGAGCTGATTGACTTTGACATCACCTGCATCGGCCTTCCGTACAACGCCATCCTCGGGTACCCAGCTCTGGCTCAGTTTATGGCGGCGACCCATCCGGCCTACAACCTCATGAAGATGCCCGGGAGCAAGGGCATCCTGACCATAGTTGGAGATACCAAGGAGGCTTTGGTGGCGCTCAAGCTTGCCCTCAAGGCCGCCATGACGGTGCGCCCGGCCGACAAGGCCACCTCTGGAGTTAAGGAGGCCGCGCCGGCCAAGAAGAAGCAGTTGTTCACTCAAGATAGGCCGGAAACCAAGCAGGTGTCGGTCGAGGAAGATGGGTTTTCTGGAGCCACCTTCACCATAGGTGCCAACCTCGACTCAGATCAAAAGGAAGCATTGGTAAAGTTCTTGCGCGTAAACAAGGAAGTATTCACCTGGGAGCCCAATCAGCTAGTAGGGGTCCCAAGAGGGGTGATCGAGCATCACTTAAGGGTGTGCCCCAATGTGCGCCCTATGAAAGAAGGCACGACGAGAGTCCACGGAGAAGCAGTCCTTCATCATCCAGGAAACCCGCAAGCTGGAGGCATCAGATGTCATTCGCGAGGTTCGGTACCCCGAGTGGCTGGCGAACACCGTCATTGTGCCAAAGAAAGGCGGGAAGGAGCGCATGTGTGTCGACTTCACCAACCTCAACAAAGCTTGTCCCCAAGATCCATTCCCGCTTCCACGCATCAACCAGATCGTTGCTCCACCACCGAGTGCGACCTGCTGTGCTTCCTGGATGTGTTTTCAGGCTATCACCAGATCAAGATGGAAGTAGAGGATGTGGAGAAGGTGGCCTTTCCTGACCCCTTGCAGGGTGTACTGCTACACTTGCATGCCGTTCGGGCTGCGCAACACGGGCGTGACCTTCCAACGGCTAATGCACATCTCCCTGGGCCAGTAGCTCAGGAGTAACGCTGAAGCCTACGTCGACGAAATTGTGGTGAAGTCTCGGGAGGCGAGAACTTTGATTCAGGACCTCGAGGAGACCTTCACGAGCCTGCGCCAGGTGGACTTGTGGCTCAACCGGGAAAAGTGCGTATTTGGTGTCCCCTCCGGCAAACTGTTGGGCTTCCTCGTGTCCCACAGGGGGATCGAGGCCAACCTAGAGAAGGTCAAGGCGATTGAAGACATGAGCCCACCACAAACCCTCAAGGAGATGCAGAAGCTTGTCGGCTGCGTGACTTCGCTGGGACGCTTCATCTCCAAGCTGGGGGAGCGTGCCCTACCGTTCTTCAAGCTGATGAAGAAGAAGGGCCCATTCGAGTGGACTCCAGAGGCTGACCAAGCATTCCAAGATCTCAAGAGATATCTGACAAGCTCTCCGGTGATGGTGGCGCCCCGCCATCTCGAGCCCCTGGTGCTTTACCTCACCGCCATTCCTTATTCAGCCAGTGCTGCTCTGGTAGCAGTTCGGGAAGAGCGTCAGGCAAAGGACACGTTGTGCCGAACCGCACCCCCGACCGGGGCGGCGCGAGACCCGAAGGACACCGCGGGGGCTGCAGCAACGCCAACGGATGACCTGGCTCAGCAGGATGGCGACCTTAAGCCCGCCCAGCCCCCAATGGGCGAGCAGGCTCCGGAGGTCCCATCACCTCAGGAGGCACCCCAACCTCCGACAAACGCGTGTCCCATCCCTCGTCGAGCACCCAGTGTTTTCGTCAGCATGGTACTATGGGATGCAAGGGCACGGTACCCCATGCCTCAGAAGCTCTTGCTCGCGCTTTTGGTGGCCTCGCATAAGCTACGACACTACTTTCAAGGTCACTCAATCAAGGTCGTCTCGGCCTACCCACTAGAGAGGGTACTCAGGAGCCCTAACGCTGCTGGAAGAGTCGCCGAGTGGAATATCGACTTGCAGGTGTTCTAGCTGGAGTTTAGCACAACCAGGGTCATCAAGGAAGCCGCGCTTGCCGACTTCATGGCAGAATGGATGGACGGCCCGTATCTTGAAGCAGGCGAGGATCGGTCCCTCTTGCAAGGAAGTGAAGCGCTAGACGGCTGGGTGATGTATTTCGATGGCGCATTTGAGCGCCAGGGCGCGGGGGTTGGAGCAGTGCTCATCTCGCCCACTCAGGACAAGCTCTACTATGCCATGCAGTTGTGCTTTCCAGCAGGGTGAGAAGGTCTCCAACAACATAGCGGAGTACGAAGGCCTCATAGCTGGCCTTAAGGCTGCGGTGGCCCTCGGGGTGAAGCGCCTCACCATCAAGGGCGACTCGCAACTTCTCGTCAACTTCTCCAACAAGGATACGAGCCGAGGGACGAGCACATGGAGGCATACCTCGCGGAGGTATGCAAAATGGAAAAGCAGTTCTTGGGCCTGGAATTGCAGCACGTGCCCTGCGGCACCAACAAGGAAGCTGATGACATCGCCAAGAGAGCATCCAAGCGGTTACCCCAAGAGCCTGGCGTCTTCGAGGAGCGGCTCTTCAAGCCATCGGCAACACCACCACTTTCAAGGCCAGCGCTGCCTCGGGAGGAGCTCCCCCAACCACCTGCCTCGGGAGCCCTGGCCTGCGACCTGACCTCGGGAGCACACCTAATATTGGTGCTCGAGCCTCAGGAGGGGTGCTGGACCAAGGAGTTCAAGGAATACCTGACGCAAGGGATGCTGTCAGAGAAGGAGGAGGACACGAAGCGCTTGGCTCGGCAGGCCACAACGTACTGCATCCAGGATGATGAGTTATACAGGAAGCGGTCGAATGACGTTTCCCTCGTTGTATATCCAGGGAACAGGGGAAAGAGCTGCTAGCTGACATACACGGCGGGGACTGCGGGCACCACTCGTCGTCACAAACCCTCGCTGGCAAGGCATTCCGCAGCGGGTTCTACTGGCCTACGGGGCTCAACGATGCGACTGAGCTGGTGAAATCCTGTGAGGCTGTCAATTCCACGCCAAGCTGATCCATCAGCCAGCTCAGAGCCTCCAGACCATCCCACTCTCGGGGCCATTCGTGGTCTGGGGGTTGGTTATCTTGGGCCCGTTCCCTCGAGCGCCTGGGGGCTACCACTACCTCTACGTTGCCATCGACAAGTTCACCAAGTGGACGGAGGTAGAAGCCGTCCGCACCATCCCGGCCGGATCCGCGGTCAAGTTCATCAAGGGTCTCGTGAGCCGGTTTGGGGTCCCCAACCGCATCATCACCAATAACGGCTTGCAATTCAGTAACAATCTCCTCAAGACATATTGTGCTAACCTTGGAACACAGATCTACTACGCTTCTGTGGCACACCCGAGGAGCAATGGTCAGGCCGAACACGCCAATGCGGAGGTCCTGAGAGGCCTCAAAACCAGGACCTTCAAGAAGAAGCTCGAGGCCTGCGGCAGGGGCTGGCACGATGAGCTCCAGTTTGTACTATGGTCCATTCACACCACCGCCACCAAGCCAATAGGAGAGACCCCATTCTTCCTCGTCTACGGAGTAGAAGCGGTTCTCCCTCATGAGGTCAAGCATCGCTCTGCGCGGGTCCTGGCGTTTGGTGAGGCGCAGCAGGACGCCATGCGGGGGATGGACCTCGTGCTGGGGAAGGAACGCCGCCGAGAAGCCACGCTCCGGGTGGCAAGATACCAGCAGGCGCTGCGGTGGTATCACTCTCACAACGTCCGCTCCAGGACGCTCGAGGTGGGCGACCTCGTCCTAAGGCGGGTGCTCTCCAGGGAAGGGCTGCACAAGCTCTCGCCCATGTGGGAGGGCCCGTTTAGGGTCGCCTACGTCTCCAGGCCTGGCGCCGTGCGCCTGGAGTCACGGGACGGGGTACCTATCCAGAAGGCCTGGAACATCCAGCACCTCCAGAAGTTCTACCCATGAAGAAAGGCCCGGTGTCTGTGAAGCATGGCCCAGTGCCTGTGAAGGTCTCCGCTCGTGACACTCTCACGTAATAATGAGTGGGGCTGTACACGCCCTGGAGTCTCAGGTGTGCCGCCCTTGGGCCTCGGAGGCTCCCTCCCACGTCCTAGTGTCAGCACTTAGCTCCGCGCTGGTGAGAAGACAAGAAGACTAGATTAGGTGCCGGACGCGGCTTTTCATTTGCTTTCCATAGTTGGCTTGGCCCTCTTTAATGAAAATTGGCTTTCTGGTGTTCCTTGCCGTTTTGGTTCCATCGCCTTTTGCCTCCGCTTCTGCTTTCGGTTCCTTGTTTCGACATGTACTCTCTCTCTCGCATGCCTCGCAAGGGGGCTGGACAGGTGCCCTCGTGAGGGTTTTTCTTGTTTTTCGCAAGGCACCCTCGTTCGAGCTCGTAAGCTGATGCACTTCTCTCAATCCGTGCCCCTCGGGCACCGCGATGCGAAGCGCTGGATCGTGGCCAGCGGCGCCTGCGACCAGGGCTCGGAAGAACAAGAGTTTCCTAACGAATTTTTGCACTTCCTAGATGCCTCCCAGGCCAAGGAGGCCTCGCCAGGTACTGGGAGATGCGCGCCTCACGAGGTGAAAACTACTTCGAGCGTGTCAAGCCAAGTTATCTCTACGCGCCTACATAAAACGTTGATGCTGCAACGCGACAGAGGAACAGTAAACATAGCATAGAAACTTGGAAACCATGGTTAGTTGCACGCCCCTACGGAGCCGCATAATTGTCTCTCGCTTAATGCAGGAAGAAGAGAAAGAACGAAATAAAAGAGGCACGTGCCCCAGCAGCAGCTCGTGAGGATGGACCCATGGCGCTCTCTTGAGCTCAGCCAGACCCCTCCTCGCGCTTCGCTGGGGCGCGGTGACGAGACGACCCGCTGCCACCCTCGAAGCGGGCGTGGCGGCGTGGCAGCTAGTCGTAGCCCCCGCTGCTGGAGCTGTAGCTAGAGGGAGAATCGTCGTAGCTGGCGAGTAGTGGCCAACGCCAAAGGCAAGACCACCCTCGCCCTCGTCTCGACCATCGACAAGGCCAAGCACCTCGCCTCCGTCGTTGTCCTCGGGGCAGCACCCAACGCGGTGGCCATCTTCTCCGAACACCCTCATGTAGGGGGTCATGTTGCCTTCGTACTTGAAGTGGAGGGTCCACCGCCTGCCCAGACCGCGTGCGCGGGAAAATGTCTACCAGCCGCGAGCCAGGGCTACGTTGCTCGCGACAGAGACCTCGATCGTGACCCATGAAGCCTTGCTGCAGTAGCCGTCCGCCTGCAGCCAGAGCCCGCCATGACCCGTGGCCGGCAGCTCGCCGGCGAAGATGCGTGGGAGCTGAAGCCAAGTGCCGGCAGGGTTCTCCGACCACACGACGAACTCCGGCAGCACTTCCGCCAAGTGGAAGCATGACCGGGGAGGCCATGCGACCATGGAGCGCCTCCGTTCATAGACGGGGCTGCCACGAACTGGGCGACTCCCACCACGCGAAGAGGCACCGTCGTGGCCGCGAGGGCCACGGCGGGGGTCGCGGTGTGCTTGAAGGGACTGTCGCGCCCCCTCTTGGGCGGCGGAGAGCCGGGCCCCTCCTGGTGGGCCTTCCCCTTCTCTGCGGCTGAGAACCTCTTCGTAGGCGCCATGGGAGCCACTACTAGCAATGAAGCGAGCAAGAAGAAGTGAGCGGAGCAAGAAGAGATGAGTGACGGGGGCTCCGCCCCCTCCTCATTTATAGCTGGAGAAGGCCAACCGGCAATCCCCACGATCACAGGTAATGATGATTTTTCTCTGCATGCAGCAGGGACTCGTCAAGTCGGGCAGTTGCCGAGGCAGCATGGGGAAGCGGAGACGCCCACGTCCAATCAATCGCCACGCGTCAAGCGGGGCCGCAGGCTGTTGGGGCCCGCGGCGCTCCGCACTTGCCCTTTGGCTTCGCCTTGAAGCCAAGTCTGAGCGCGCCTTGGGCTTGGGGGCTACTATCGGCGTCCTGGGAATGGGGGTCCCCAGACTTGCCTGCCTGCGGCCCACAGCATGGCTCCACCAGCGGCCCTGTACGGGCCATCCTCACCAGCAAACACTCAAGACCCTCGCGAGGGGCGAAGCCTCGCGAGACGGACGACACAAGACCTCCTCGGGGGTGGCCTCACCAGGCCGGCTCGCGAGGGGCGGAGAGACCAAGGCAAGGGACACCTCGCGAGATTCCTGTGACGCAAGCCATGAAGACTAGAGCCAGGAGGGCGCCAGCGCGCATAGTGTCCTCGTTTCCTATTTTGTGCTAAAGAGGCAAGCGCGGGTGAGGAGTCCTGAGGTATCTGGCAAAGGTTTCCATATCGGTGCAACGAGACCAAGATCAGGATGACGGTAGGATGGAGGTCATCATGGAGCCCAAGACGGCATCACCAACAGAGCCTTTGGCAGGCGAAGACCACCTTTTGTCAGGATAACTTGTACTAGTTGTCTTCCTTCGAATTTGGTGGTTGTTGGATCCCTTGCCGCTCAATATTTGGGGAGAGGACCAGGGACTCTATAAAATAGGATTAGCCACCACCATAGGAGGCATCTCATCTTGGATCGGAGCCATTCCATCCATATCCACACACAAGTTCACCAAGCATAAGAACACCTCTCCTCAGGAGGCTGTTCTTCCCTTGTAACTATTCATCCTCAGCCCAAGAGGCAATCCACCACACCACACTGGAGTAGGGTATTATACCACATCGGTGGCCCGAACCAGTATAAACTCTTGTGTCTCTCGTTCTTAGGGCTCGTCGAGCTAGGCCTTGTGATTGTTGTGAGTGCGATCTAGGGAGAGAGAGATCTTCGCACGCACCCCAGTGTTCGAACCTTAAGTTTTTTGCCGGAACCCAAAATCCGACAACCTCTATAGGAATCCGGAAAGATGAACTAATGCTGCGGTCTCCGACACGCCAAACAGATAAGCTCTATCTCTTGCCCATAAGTGTTCTGTAAGCAAATACTTGTGCATAAGAAAACCCCACCAATTTTTTGAAATTTAGGTGCTCCCATCCCTTGACACGAACGTTTCTTCGGTCAGGATGGTCGCAGTGGACTTTGATGAAAAGAGGTTGGCGGGCGGCTGGTCCCTCATTGCAGTTTTCGCCCGGTAGGCTTAGTCCCCAGCAGCGAAATAGAGGGTACCGACAGGATAACCTGCCAGGGGAAATTTGTTTATTTAAAATATAGAGGCATTCCACCTCTGCATGTACATATATGTGCACGGATCCCTGGCAATGTTCATCTTTTTCATTAATAATCTGATCAAACAAGTACAAACCTTAAAGGACACAAACATGCTGGACACAGGAGATTCAATTATTTGAACTAAAATTTGGCAAGTACCTACATATTTAAGACTAAAAAAGGTAAGTGCCCCATGATGCCCTTGCCCTTGTCCATCTCCTACAGGAAGAGATGTAGAGGGCGAAGGGAAGAATCGGTTGGGATTCGTCGCCTCCCCAGGATCAGGATGGCACTGTTCCCGACAAGGAGGAAGAAACCGGAGGGCAGGGGCAGATGGTGACACTACTGGAGGACCAGATGGGAGGCATGGAGTCACTGGCAAACATGACTCGTCGAAACGGTCGTCCCCGTTCTTGACGCGTCATGGGTTGCTGTCGCCTTCCACGAAACTGCCATTCGAAGTCCTCGGCACGATGGCTGCGCGGGGCACCATGCTCTTCGGGTAATCCCACAATGAGCATGGTCGTCCCCAACGGCCCTGACATTAGAAACCACCAGATGTTCCGAAGACATGTATGGAATTAAGGAGCCCTCCTGCACGACAAGAGGACGGCGCCCAAGGGGATTAGATTCGCTTCCGCTGGCGGCAACCCCTTCTGCGACCCCTCCCTGTTGCCGCAAGAGAGGAGGAATGGGGCATGATCGACTACTACGTCCCGCACCCATTGCGGGCCGCGGCATGGTGTCGTTTGTGTCACCTCTCACTAGAACTGAAGCTACGGGTGACCCGGCAATGGGCGCACCAGAGTTGCCACCTCCAGTGCTATCGCCGTGCCGCCCGAGCGCTCCCCTGGGGTCCGTGGGAAGCTCTAAGCTAGGAGCCGGGAGCTGGCCCCAGGCTCTTCTCTTCAGCATAACCAGCAGAAAGCAGAAGATGGAGGATAAAGGGGGTATAGGTGGATTCGTCCGCTCTTCCCCTGCCCCTCCTTTTATAGGCGGGCCCGGGAGGAAAGCCGCTCCCTCAACGGGCGACTGCCGACCTCCTCCACCAATTCAAGAAGACCGGGCCCCTGCCCTGATGCTCTCTCGCACCACACGCCTCTGTTACCTACCCCGCGTGATGCATGCCGCATACATGGCAATAGATAAGGGCGTTGTGGGAAGTGAATTGGCAGTTCCTCCCTCGTGCATTAAAGTCATTCACGGGCAATTACAAGAATGGCCCCACCACGATTGGCTTTACAAGACGCGCAGGAAAACCAGAAACTGGCCCGGGCTCAAGGTTAATGAAGAAGCAAAGAAGATCTCAAGGGGCCAACCACTTCCACGCCCCTACCTGTGCACTTGTTAGGGCCTACCCCGACGACGCTCGGTAGCGCGTTCGGAACATGCCCGGGGGCTTCTGTCGGTGCGACAAACCCTGGGTTTGTTGCCCAGACTGCGCACAGGCACGGGAACAAGATTACAACACCAAGGTCGGAATGGAGCACAAGGAATCAACTCTTCGAAGGACCAACATGCATCACAAGAAGGCCAAGACAACCTAGAGGAGCAAGAAAGCGCTAAGGAAGAAACCTCCTTTGCCAGGCAGGCGAGCCTTGCAAGGACGGGATCACCCCCGAAAGCGAGCCTCCAGGTCATCCCGACAGGCCTGCCGGGACTCGCAAGGGTAGAACAACCTCACCACACCACCTACCACAACGCACGTTGTCGATCGGTGCGGTGTCAAGCTCCAAAGTGACTAAGTGGCTGCTATTTGCCACATGGAAACAACTTCCTATAGAAAATGCCTCCAAATGACTCCCGTCCTGCGACGTGTCAAGCGAGCAGGCGTGAAGTTGGCAAAACAGCCTGGCAAGCCTTGCCGGGCAAGCTATGATGTGACGTTGAGCGGCGCATTTAATGCGCTTTGTCAGCCTGCAGATTTAGGTATGATAGCACTGTTTGCTATCTAATTAGTGCATAATGGCTGATGCCACTATGGTGACCCCTTTGTCTACAAAAGGAGGCCCAAGACAACCGTAGAAAGAGTTGGACACTGCGTTAGAAAATCTACCCCCTCACATATTCATACGCGCATTGCCGTTCTGGCCCGAGGCAACCCTTCTGGGCAAGCGTGTTACGCTCGCCACCATTTTTCCACCAAACGAGGAGTAGAGTTTTACACCTCACGGCGGCCAGGGCCAGGGTAAAAATTGCCTGTGTGATCTCTTTCATGTTTCCCCATGTTCCTTTGCTATTTGTGCAACATGCCATCCCCCTGTCGAACCAGCAATGGACTCTTGGTCCCATAGGTGGTCGTGGTTTCCCGCGACATGAGTCCTCGTAGCACTTCTGCGTTCGCCCTCTTAGCTTGTCCGTTGCTCCTTGGATGGGGAACAGAAGCAAATGAGATCTTGCTTCTGAGGGCATGAACGTATTTCATGAAGGCGCGGCTTGTGAATTGGGTGCCATTGTCGGTGATGATTTGGGCAGGGACCCCGAAGCGGCACACCAATCCTTTAAAGAACTTGATAGCTGACTGTGCGGCCAACTTCCTCACGGGCTCCACTTCCGGCCACTATTTAAACTTGTCGATTGCAATGAACTAGAATTCAAATCCCCTGGTAGCACGGGGGAAGGGGCCCAAGATGTCGAGCCCCAGACCAAAAATGGCCATGAAAATTTATTGCTTGGAGAGCTTGAGCAGGCTGATGGATATTCTTGGAGCAGAACTTGCAGGCTTCCCACTTGGTGACTAGGTCAATTGCACTTGGAGGGCTGCGGGCCACTAGAAACCTTTCCGGAAAGCTTTCCCAACCAAGGCCCTTGATACGACGTGGGATTCGCACATACCCTTGTGTATCTCTGCCAGCAGTTCCTTTCCTTCTTCCTGGAAAATGCACTTCAATTTCATCCCGTTAGGCCTTCTTCTGTATAGCGTGTCATCAACAAATTGATACATACTGGCCCTCCGGGTTACTCTTTAAACTTCTTACTCTTCGAGAAGTTCTCCTGGTTGGAGGAAACGGATGATGTGCCTTGCCCAAGTTGGAGCCAGAGGCTCGACAACGAGGACCAGCGGCACCTCCTCATTCATGGGAGCACACGCCTCAACCGCAGAGGTTGGTAGTTTGGCGGGAGGGTGTAGCTTACCGATCAAAGGGGAGTTGTTCCCACCAAGCTCTCTGTCGGGGGCTTCGGGAAGCTCTGCCGGGAGAGGCTTGCCGAAGTCTAGTTACCTCCTATTTTTGGCCATTGTTGCCGGGGATGCAGAGGGTTGAGTGAGATGGAGAACAAAAGTCCCTGGTTCCGCAGGGAGTTTTTGCGCAGCGCACTTTGACAGATGATCAGCAATGCCGTTTTCTGCACGTGCGGCGTGCTCTGTTTACAATCCTTCAAAGCGCTCCTCCAACTTTCTCACTTCCTTGATGTATGCCTCCATCAATGGTCTTTGGGAATCCTTGTTTACTTGTCTCACCACAAGTTGTGAATCTCCACAAATGATGAACTTCTTGATTCCCAGTTCTGTTGCAATTCTGAGCCCGGCAAGGAGCCCCTCGTACTCTGCAGTGTTGTTGGTAGCCTTCTCCCTAGGAAAATGTGTCTGAACAACGTACTTGAGGTGCTCCTCAGTGGGAGAAATGAGATGCACGCCAGATCCTTCACCTTGTACGGAGAAAGCACCATCAAAGTACATGATCCATTTTTGGGGCACTTCCTTGCCGGGGATGACTGTCTCCAGCACTTCTTCATTAGGGGTAGGCATCCACTCCGCAATGAACTCTTCTCGTGCTCTGCTATGAATAGTTGACATGCTTTCAAACTTCAAACCAAAGCTAGCTAACTCAAAAGCCCATTCCACAATTCTTCCAGTGTCGGTGTACAAAAGAAGGGGCGCACCTTTGTACCCCTTTACATGTGCGCAGACAGTCGGAGCCGCGCCCACGGCCGCACCAAGCAGAACAGGGGAGGTGAACCAAGGTGAAACCGAAGACCAAGACAGCCAAATCAACGCTAAGACGGAGACCACAAAGCGCAGAGTGCGAAGCAGGTTCCCCCAGCAAGACCCTTGCCGGGGCAGCCTCCGCGGCCCCGGCAAGGCCCTTGCCCGGGCGGCTCGTCCAACACCAGCGGAGCGCACCACCCTTGAGCCCACGGTCTCCAACACCATCAACCACGTTGGACCTGGCCTCAGGAGGCACCTCCATGGTGGCATGCAGATCTTTGTGAAGAAAAGGAATATTCAAGATCGGATAAGGATTAAAACACAACGATCCTCGGCAAGGTCCTTGCCGAGGAGAGCCACAAGACCCCCGACAAGATCCTTGCCGGGGACGACAGCACGCCGCCGTGAGGCCCTTGCCGGGCCACCCGGAAAGGCCCTCACCAAGGGCTCCAGCAGGGCCACTTAAAGGACCGCCCCAGCCAAGTCTCCACCGCCATTCGCATGCAGGTGCCAGCCCAACCAGTTGGGAAGGCACCTGTGTGGCAACATGCAGCTTCCAAGCCAACTCAGCAAGCGCCTGTGTGGCGGCATGCATATCTTCGTGAAGACTTTACCACCGCGCCACCTCAGCTGCCTACCTGCCTACATGGTGCCGCATGCATCGCGGGCAAGGGCATGTGTCGAAGCAAGGAGGAGCGGCGACGGACGGGACGGGCCTCGTTCCTGTCCCCAATAAAGCAAGGGGACACCTAAGCAATGCATTAAATGTGTCTTGTTCTGTAATACAAGCGATAAGATCATAGCATTGTACGCCTTTCCACCTCCTGTGTGCCACTGTGGTAGCCCCTTTCGACTATAAAAGGAGGCCCATAGCGTACTAGAGAAGGATTCGGCTCTTTGGATCGATCCAGCCACCGTAGCTAGTTGGAAGGCTCAAGAACACTCAATACATCCACCAAAGCAGGACTAGGGATTTACGCATCCTCGCAGCCCGAACCTGGGTAAACGATCCTTGTGCTGATTACTAATCCTGCTCTTCTTGCAATCCTGCGCCCCGGCAACTGTAGTAGGGATTCTTGTGATCCCATAGGTGTCGTTTCCCACCGACATCTTTGGCGTGCCAGGTAGGGGGCGCAATTGTGAGAATCTGGTCTAGTAGTTAGCCTAGCGTTCTTCATCGCCATGGCTCCCAAGAAGAATACAGCCACGGCGATCGGCTCGTCGGGGGCCGAACAACCCGTGCCAGTACGGGCGAGCAGCGGCCCGGTCGCGGACAGAACCCGAGCTGCGGTCCGCAACCACCAACATCGCCCTGGCAGTCAGAGCCTTGCGAGCGGCGTCGTTCGCGTGCCAGGCGAAGGGCCACACACCACCAAGTCTAAAGATAGGCTGGCCCCCCCGTAGGCGGCGCGGGGCCCTCCGGGAGTGTCGTTGTGCCACCCACGGGCGCCGCTGCAACCTCCAAGACGCCCACACCGGCGACCATTGCGCGCTCTTCCCATGGTGTGATCGACGAGCAGCGTCACCACGCCGGTGACCCTGGGCACCACCGTGGGAAGAGCTCTATGCGTCGTTCACGGGATGAAGGAGTTCAGCATGCCCGCCGAAGTGCTGGCAAAAATGGCGCGCGGCCGCTGGGTCGTGATGGAGCTCCTTCTAATGTGGTTAGAAGTCGAAGCGCGCCACGGTCGACGCTAGGGATGAAAACGTTGCGGAAACAGACGGAACTGAGTGCTATTATATTTGTTTTCACATTCTTTTGCAGAAGCAGAAACGAATACAGAAACCCCGGAAATGAATACGGAAACAGATACTACCAAAAACAAACACAAAGCGAATACAAAGCGGATACGGAAACAGAAATAGGCATTGATCGGAACTTAAAAACCCCTTGAATCATAGAGAAATACACACAAAAATAAAAAAATGATAATGAGTTGTTAACATGGCTACAAAATAATATTATTATTTTAGCAACTTAGCATAGTATTGTATTAGTACCGGACAATTGCGTATAAGGTCAAGCTGATTTCATGTGTGGTAGTAGAAGTTGGGCCTCGGATCCATTCTACTAATTGTGTCATTGTGTTGTCTTTGGTGGTTGGGCTACAAAGCAGTTATAGGTCTATAGTAAAAAAGAAAAATTCCATATTCACGGAAACGGAAAGTTTCATTTCCATGCATGTTCCACCGGAAAACACCATTCCGTTTTTGTTTCCTTTTCCGCATAAAAAATTCCATTTCCACTTCCGTTTTGCAAATTTCCGTTTTTGTTTTCATATTTCCTCTCCGTTTCCATTTTCCTTTGGAAAAACGGAAAGTTTCCACTTCATTTTCATCCCTAGTCGACGCAGCTGTCGCCGCCACCCACGCCAGCAGAAGCTTTGGCGCGCGCGCAGCTGCTCCTCGACTTCCCTCCTGCTGCGGAGAAGCTCGACGAGTGGAGGGCCACATTCCGGAGCCTCGTCGCCGTCGCCAACAAAGACGATCCGCGACCAGCGGGACCCTCGGGCCGGCGCTCCACCGAGCCACCACATGCCAGCGCTAGGAGGACCGCGGGAGCTGCGGTCATGGTGCACTCTCCTCCTCCTCGCCAGCCGTCGCGGGCGTCAGCCCGTCGTGACGACGCTTGTGATAAGATCTCTATAGCGTCATCCGACCCACGGACCCACCGCGGCCAGCGCCAAGTTCTTCGAGAACGAGCTCACGAAGATGCTCGAACCACTATTGAGCGCCGGCGTGATACATGCCACCAGTAGGACAAGCAGGCGGGACCAACTATGGACCACCTAGCACCGGGGGGCTCAGGCGGCCTACCTTAGGAGGTGGGCTGCCCAGCCTTTACCCGCAAGCTGCGGCAGTTCCAGTGGCCGTCCCACCGCACGTTCAAGCCCGACGTCAGCGAGAAGTACACTGGCAAGACCCATCCCTCCGAGTTCCTCAGCATCTACACCATCGCGATGCAGGCTGCCGGAGCTCGCGAGGACAAGGTACTTGCCAGTTATTTCTCGCTGGCACTGAAGCCCAATGTTATGTATTGGTTGATGCACTTGCCGGTGGATTCCATTTCTTCTTGGTCGGATCTGTGCCATGAGTTCGTGGGCGCCTTCACAGGAGGCCACACAGCTCATGGCCAGGCCAGTGATCTGCATATCATCCCCCAGAAGGAAGGGGAAACCCTGCGCAAGTACATCCAGAGGTTTAGTCGGGTGCAGTACAACTTCCCCGACGTTCATCCTGCCGCTGTGATCAGTGCATTCCATCAGAACGTGCACAACTGCAAGATGTGCTAAGAGCTGGAGATGACCAAGGTTAAGGATGTGCCCGAACTCTACATTCTGGCCGATAGATGCGCCCGGGCTGAAGAGGGAAGGAAGTTCCCCGGCGAAGATGTCGGCACGGAAACCGATGCTACGTCTTGAACTTGCGTTGGTTTTCCCCAAGGAGGAGAGGATGATGCAGCAGAGTAGCGTAAGTATCTCCCTCAGTTTTTGAGAACCAAGGTAGAAATCTAGTAGGAGGCCACGCGCGAGTCCCTCGTACCTACACAAAGCAAATAAATCCTCGCAACCAACGTGAATAGGGGTTGTCAATCCCTTCACGGTCACTTACGAGAGTGAGGTCTGATAGAGATGATAGATAATATTTTTGGTATTTTTGGCATAAAGATGCAAAGTAAAATTAAAGGCAAAGTAAAAAAGCAAAACAATAATAAAGCGTAGGAAGATTAATATGATGAAAATAGACCCGAGCGCCATAGATTTCACTAGTGGCTTCTCTCAAGAGCATAAGTATTTTACGATTGGGTGAACGAATTCTTGTTGAGCAATTGGATGTAATTGAGCATAGTTATGAGAGTATCTAGGTATGATCATGTATATAGGCATCACGTCTGAGACAAGTAGACCGACTCCTGCCTGCATCTACTACTATTACTCCACTCATCGACCGCTATCCAGCATGCATCTAGAGTATTAAGTTAGTGAAAACAGAGTAACGCGTTAAGCAAGATGACATGATGTAGAGGAACAAATTCATGCAATATGATAAATACCCCATCTTGTTATCATCGATGGCAACAATACAATACGTGCCTTGCAACCCTTTCTATCACTGGGTAAGGACACCGCAAGATTGAACCCAAAGCTAAACACTTCTCCCGTTGCAAGAACTACCAATCTAGTTGGCCAAACCAAACGGATAATTCGAAGAGACTTGCAAAGATAACTCAATGATGCATAAAAGAATTCAGAGAAGATTCAAATATTGCTCATAGATAATCTTGATCATAAACCGACAATTCATCGGTCTCAACAAACATACCGCAAAAAGAAGATTACATCGAATAGATCTCCACGAGAGAGGGGGAGAACATTGTATTGAGATAAAAAAAGAGAGATGAAGCCATCTAGCTACTAATTATGGACCCGAAGGTCTGAGGTAAACTACTCACACTTCATCGGAGAGGCTATGATGATGATGTAGAAGCCCTCCATGGTGGAATCCCCTTCCGGCGGAGCTCCGGAACAGGCCCCAAGATGGGATCTCGTGGATACAGAAAGTTGTGGCGGTGGAATTAGGTTTTTGGCTCCGTATCTTATCTGACGGGGGTACGTATGTATATTTAGGAGGAAGAAGTACGTCGGTGGAGCCTCGAGGGGCCCACGAGGTAGGGGGGCGCGCCCTAGGGGGGGCGCCCTCCACCCTCGTGGCCGCCTCGGAGCTTTCTTGACGGAGGGTCCAAGTCTCCTGGGTCTTATCCGATGAGAAAATCACGTTCCCGAAGATTTCATTCCGTTTGGACTCCGTTTGATATTCCGTTTCTTCGAAACACTGAAATAGGAAAAAAAAGCAATTGTGGGCTGGGCCTCCGGTTAATAGGTTAGTCCCAAAAGTAATATAAAATTGGAAAATAAAGCCCAATATAGTCCAAAACAATAGATAATATAGCATGGAGCAATCAAAAATTATAGATACGTTTGAGACGTATCAGGCATCCCCAAGCTTAATTCCTGCTCGTCCTCGAGTAGGTAAATGATAAAAGAGAATATGTGATGCGGAGTGCTACTTGGCATAATTTCAATGTAATTCTTCTTAATTGTGATATGAATATTCAGATCCGAAAGATTCAAGACAAAAGTTCATATTGACATAAAAATAATAATACTTCAAGCATACTAACAAAGCAATCATGTCTTCTCAAAATAACATGGCCAAAGAAAGTTATCCCTACAAAATCATATAGTCTCGATATGCTCTATCTTCACCACACAAAGTATTTAAATCATGCACAACCCCGATGACAAGCCAAGTAATTGTTTCATACTTTTGACATTTTCAAAACTTTTTCAATCTTCACGCAATACATGAGCGTGAGCCATGGATATAACACTATAAGTGGAATAGAATGGTGGTTGTGGAGAAGACAAAAAAAGGGAAGATAGTCTCACATCAACTAGGCATATCAACAGGCAATGGAGATGCTCATCAATAGATACCAACGTGAGTGAGTACGGATTGCCATGCAACGGATCCACTAGAGCTATAAGTATATGAAAGCTCAACAAATGAAACTAAGTGGGTGTGCATCCAACTCGCTTGCTCATGAAGACCTAGGGCAATTTGAGGAAGCCCATCATTGGAATATACAGGCCAAGTTCTATAATGAAAAATTCCCACTAGCATATGAAAGTGACAAAACGAGAGACTCTCTATTATGAAGATCATGGTGTTACTTTGAAGCACGAGTGTGGTAAAAGGATAGTAACATTGTCCCTTCTCTCTTTTTCTCTCATTTTTCTTTATCAGGCCTTTCCCTTTTTTTTATGGCCTCTTTTCCTTTTTTTTTCTTTTTTGTCCGGAGTCTCATCCCGACTTATGGGGGAATCATAGTCCCATCATCCTTTCCTCACTTGGGACAATGCTCTAAAAATGATGATCATCACACTTTTATTTTTCTTACAACTCAATGATTACAACTCGATACTTAGAACAAAATATGACTCTATATGAATGCCTCCGGTGTATGCGGGATATGCAATCATTCATAAGTGACATGTATGAAAGAATTATGAACGGTGGCTTTGCCACAAATACGATGTCAACTAAATGATCATGCTAAGCAATATGACAATGATGGAGCGTGTCATAATAAACGGGACGGTGGAAAGTTGCATGGCAATATATCTCGGAATGGCCATGGAAATGCCATGATAGGTAGGTATGGTGGCTGTTTTGAGGAAGGTTTAAGGTGGGTCTATGATACTGGTGAAAAGTGTGCGGTATTAGAGAGGCTAGCAATGGTGGAAGGGTGAGAAAAGTGCGTATAATCCATGGACTCAACATTAGTCATAAAGAACTCATATACTTATTGCAAAAATCTACAAGTTATCAAAGCAAAGTATTACGCGCATGCTCCTAGGGGGATAGATTGGTAGGAAAAGACCATCGATCGTCCCCGACCGCCACTCATAAGACAATTAATAAATAAATCATGCTCCGACTTCATCACATAACGGTTCACCATAGCATGCTACGAGAATCACAAACTTTAACACAAGTATTTCTCAAATTCACAATTACTCAACTAGCATGACTCTAATATTACTACCTTCATATCTCAAAACAATTATCAAGCATCAAAATTTTCTTAGTATTCAACGCACTCAAAAGAAAGCTTTACAAATCTTGAATACCAAGCATATTATTATTATTAGGCAAATTACCATGCTATTTAAGACTCTCAAAATGACCTTAAGTGAAGCATGAGAGATCAATAGTTTCTTTAAAACTAATCCACCACCGTGCTCTAAAAGATATAAGTGAAGTACTAGAGCAAAACTATCAAGCTCAAAAGATATAAGTGAAGCACATAGAGCAAAACTATCAAGCTCAAAAGATATAAGTGAAGCACATAGAGCAAAACTATCAAGCTCAAAAGATATAAGTGAAGCACATAGAGCAAAAATATCAAGCTCAAAAGATATAAGTGAAGCACATAGAGTATTCTAAAAAATTCCAATTTATGTATGGCTCTCTCAAAAGGTGTGTACAGCAAGGATGATTGTGGTAAACTAACAAGCAAAGACGCAAATAATACAAGACACTCCAGGCAAAACACATACCATGTGGTGAATAAAAATATAGCTCCAAGTAAAGTTACCGATGGAAGTAGACGAAAGAGGGGATGCCTTCCGGGGCATCCCCAAGCTTTGACTTTTTGGTGTCCTTGGATTATCTTGGGGGTGCCATGGGCACCCTCAAGCTTAGGCTCTTGCCACTCCTTGTTCCATAATCCATCAAAAAAGTTCACCCAAAACTTGAAAAATTCACAACACAAAACTCGACAGAAATCTCGTGAGCTCCGTTAGCGAAAGAAAACGAAAGATCACTTCAAGGTACTATAATGATGTCGGATTTCGGGTTCCGGCAGACCCTCTAGGTTCAAGCACTGGGGTGTGCGCGGAGATCTCGTCCTCTTCCTACCTGCACCTCGCCGCCTCGCTAGGATCTAAACTATGAAAGGAACAACACAAGAGACACAAGGTTTATACTGGTTCGGGCCACCGTTGTGGTGTAACACCCTATTCCAGTGTGTTGTGTGGTGGATTGCCTCTTGGGCTGATGATGAACAATACAAGGAAGAACAGCCTCGCGAGGGTCTGTTCTTGGCTGGTGCGATGAACTGCTAGGGGGAGTTCAGTCGCTCCCTCTCCCTTCTTGGATCCTCTCTCTAAGATTTCTAGATGCCGCTACCCCTGTTCTGGATTCCGGATCAAGTTGCCCCTATCCTGTGGGTGGCTAGTCCTATTTATAGGCAAAGGCCCTGGGCCTCTTCCCAAATATTGAGCAGGAAGGGCGCCAACAATTGGCCATTTTGAAGGGGAACATCTAGTACACTTATCTTGACTAAAGTTGGTCCTCGCCTGTCAAAGGCTCTGGTGGTGACGCCGGCTTGGGCTCCACAATGACTTCCTTCCCGCCGTTGCGACGGTCTTGGTCTTGTTGCACCGAAACGGATGCCTTTGCTTGATATTCTTGCTTGGGCTTCCTCCCTTTGCACCAAAGAGGAAAGGAGGACACTGCGCAGGCTGGCGCCTGCCTGGTGCCCTTGGTCGTCACGGCTTGCGTCATGGGCACCTCGTGAGGTACCCCGCCTTGATCTCTCCGCCTCCTCGCGAGCCAGCCTGACGAGGCCGCGTTTGAGGAAACTTCCTGTCGTCCGCCCCGTGAAGCTTGGCCCCTCGCGAGGGTCTTGAGCTTGTGCTGATGAAGATGGGCCATGCTGGGCCACCCCTTGAGCCACGCCCGCAGGCCAGCGAGCAAGTCTGGGTACCCCCATTCCCAGAACACCGATAGTAGCCCCCGGGCCCAAGGCGCGCCCGGACTTGGCTGAGCAGAGAAGCGAAGGGGCAAGTGCGAAGCGTCGTGGGCCCTAACAGCCTGTGGCCTTGGGTGCCGCGTGGCGGTTGATTGGACGTGGGCACCTTAGCAACTGCGCGAATCGACAAAAGAGCTCCGTCTATCTAGGCTTTGCTTCCCCAGTCTCCTCCGGTCATTGCTCAGATCCCCTTTCTTGCACCTTTCCTTCCTGCCTCTGAAATCTCCAGATCTACTTCGACCGCGTGCCCTAGCAAGACATGGCGCCTCGCCAGACCCCGGCCGGAGCTTGGTACTCAGCCGCCTTGGACTCGCCGAATGTGTCGGAGGAGGGCCTTGCCCGGGTGCGCCGGATGGTGGCGGCGCAAGGCATCGACGGGGCAGAGGTGTTCAAGGCTGGCTCCGCCCTTCCCGAGGGCCAAGGGAGCACCTTCTATGCGCTCTTCATGAGCGCCATTGCTGTCGGTCTGGTGCCTCCCTTTTCTGAGTTCTTCTTCTCTATCCTCCGCCATTACGAACTGCAAGCTCTGCACCTCCACACCAACTCTGTTCTTCTTCTAGCGATCTTCGCCTACTATTGTGAGGCTCACGTCGGGGTGCAGCCCTCAGTGGCCTTGCTGCACCACTACTTCTCCCTCCGGACCTCTCGCGGTCCCATCTCCGCGTGCGCGAGCTTTGTCGCGTATGGCAGCTCCAACGCCATCTCGAAGCCCGGGAAGAGGATTGAGGGCTTTAGGAGCAAGTGGGTCATGGTAGATGCTGGGCGCATCCACCCTCGGCTGATTCTGCCCACGGAGCACCCCACGACCTCCGACGATTGGTCTCGTGCGGAACTCGTGGATCCCCGCGCGAAGCCGGTGCTGGAGAAGATGGACGCGGATCTATGGCCGAGCAACATGGCGACGGCGAAGCTGACCGGTGCGTCGCTCCTGAGGGAGTTCCTGGAGCATCAGGTGGTCCCGCCTCGTCAGTACTCGCTTCCGCTCTGGAGGCCCCGCCCGAGCCCCGCAGTCTTGGCCGACGAAGATCTTTGGTCGGGGGAGACATGGCGAGGCTGGAGGGCGCTCCTGTGCTCCTGTTCCTTCGAGATGATTGGGAGCAGGTAGTGGAATCCATGCTCGTCTTCAATGGGGACGGGCCCGTGCCCGCGGAGGTTCCCGAGGACCCGGCGGCCCTGGCGACGGTGAACGTGTCCTCCGACGACTCCAGTGAAGAGGAGGAAGTAGAGGAGAGGGAAGCGGGGCCTGACTCCGAGGCGACCGATGGGGAGTTGAGAGCACCCCTCCCCCGGCGTAGGTCCCGCGCTCTCTGCCTCTTGCCGAGCGACGACGACGAGGATGGCGACGAGCGGGCGGCGAGCTTTCCGATCCCAAAAAGGACAGGATCGGGCTGGTCCCGCTGGTCTGCCCGGCTCGAGGCGATCCGCAGACGTGCCTCGTGCTCCCGGGCCTCTTGTGGATGATCCCTGCAGCCGGCTCTCGGGCTTCAAGTATGGCCGGTGGTTGCTCGAGCTTCATGGCGATGACCAGTAAGTGCTTGATTCTTGCTTTATTCCTTGCTTTGTCGCTGAGGCTTGATATCTGTATCTCTTGGCTAGGCTGGCGCCTGCGGCGAAGAAGCTGAAGGGAGCTCCTGAGGCTCCGTCTGGGGCAGCGCCTCTGCCCGCGAACGAAGGCGATGGCGAGACACGGGCCTCTCCTGCCCGGTCATCCTCGCGAGGCCTGGCGGAGCTAGCTGGGGCGAGCTTAGCACCCATGGCCCAAGTGACTCCTGAGGTATCCTTGCCTGGTGCCACCGCCACATCTGTTGGGGCGCAGCAGGTCCCGCCTCAGGATACTGTGGTTACGCTGCCGTCCTCTCCTCCTACTCCACCAACTTCTGTCTCTCCGACTCCTCCCACTGTCTTGGATCGTGCTGCTGCTGAATTGGACCGGCTGCGGCAAGATCTTCTGGGCACCGACCCTCGCTTGGTGGTCGGGCGCTTGGAGCTGGCCTCTGGCTGGATTCGCTCTGACGCTTCGATTCGAGCGGCGCTGGTTCAGGCCTCGACGGCTTGCGACGAGGAGAAGCAAGCCGTCCTTGGGGCGAAGGCTGCTCATGACGCCGCCTTTTGGGGAGGTAGCCGATGTCCGAGGTTGCTGCAAGGCGCCGGAGAGCGAGCTGCAGGCCTGCGGGACCAGCTTGCCAAGGAGGCCCGCCGCCAAGAGAAGGAGGAAGACATGAAGGCTCGCGAGGCGGCCGTCAGGCGACCGGGACGCCAAGCTTAACAGGCGCCGTGACCGCCTGGGTGCGCTGGAGCAGGAGTTGGAGGCGAAGAAGGTCGAGCTGGACGGCAAGGCGCGGGTTCTTGCCGAGGACCGCGAGGCCTTCACGGAGATGGAGCTGAAGGCTCACACCTTGCTGAGGTCGCTTCTGACAATGGCTCGAAAGCCACCGCCGGGCGCCAAGGACGGCCCCGCCAAGCTGCTTCCCTTTCGATCCGCGCTCTTGAAGATGTCACCCTTGGCCTTGGACCTACGGCCGAGGCCGAGGCGTGTCTGTCTTCTGAATGACGCTGGTCCTTACCACGTCTACCTTCGCGATCCCGGCGTCGACCTCGACAGCTCATTTGGAGCCGCCGAGCGGCGAGCTTGCTGCTGCCGCTGCTGAGGCCGTGAAGGGTCGAGCGGAGGCTCTGCTGTCGAAATTCCGGGCCTTCAGCACCAAGCCGAAGTGAGGCGCTGCCGGTCCTGAGGCTTCACGAGGCGAACCTGCTCGGCGCAGCTCCGTCGTCGACAAGTGACTCTGTTGTGGCTCCTGTTCTGCTTCATACAACATGCATCATGCCTCGGGGAGGCGTTTAAACTTGCGTTTGGTGTTGTGATAACAATTATGGACTGTAATGTTTGCTTTTAAATTCCTTGAGATTTGCGCTTCTCCTTCCTACTTGCTTATGTTCTACGCCCGTAGAGCCCGGCCCCGCGCATACCTCAGCCGCCGTTAGCCCCGACCGGAAACTAGGACGGGACCAAGGAGTGAGGGGATACGTGACAAGTTAGGCTCCTGAGTCGCGATGCTCAGGAGTCCCCCTTGGCGCACGAACAGCAAGTAGGGAGTCGAGATGCGTGGGTGAATCTACTATTCTACGTCTGCAGAGCCCGGCCCCGCGCATACCTCAACCGCCGTTAGCCTTTCGGAACTAAGGAGTGAGGGGCTACGTGACAAGTTAGGCTCCTGAGTCGCGATGCTCAGGAGTCCCCCTTGACGCTCAAACGGCCTTCGTACCTTGGCTCCGCTTGGGGAGAGACGTGCGATAAACCAGGCCCGAGGGGCCTGGCTGGGTGGCGTACGTCTGGGCGTGACCCAGGCGTAGCCCCCGTGCCCAGCCCCCTCGTGCGGCACTCCCGAGGGGAGGCGTTGCGATGATGCCAGGCACTGAGCTCTGGGCTTCCTGAGGTTGATGCGGCCGGGGGCCACCCTCAGTTGTTTATCACGAGCGCGGAGCATAGTGCTTCTGTATGTGTACGGGCATAGCCGCTCCTCGGCAGTGTCGTCAGCCAGCGCGGAGCATATTGCTTCCACTGGTGCGTGGGAGGGGGCTCCCCTCCGGGAGGAGCCCCGGGCGTGTACAGCCCATACGACACGTGTCTGGCACGGTAGGGCCTGGCGAGGTGTATCTGGGCACCCGTGAGCCAGCGCGGGACTCACGGGGCCGTACCTCAAGGCGGGTTGCGCCTGGCACTCGGCCTTAACTTGTGATGTGTTCCTACAAATTTGGTTAGATGCCGACGCTCTACGTCCTCGGGTCCCGGCCCTCGAGCGGGTCTCAGCCGTCGCTGGTATGCCAGGTCGCGATGCCGTGGACAAGGCCAGAGGGTGAGGGCTGGAGAGCTAGTAGGAGCCCATGAGTCGTGATGCTCAGGTACCCCCCCCCCCTTTAATGTGCAAGCGGCCGACATGAAGGAAGAAGGGGTGCCGTGGACAGGCATCAAATAACAATCATGATGGGTCGAACGCATGACCCAAAATAAACGCAAGAGGGGTACATGCCGCTGGTCTGCCCGGCGACTTGGGGATGATGCAGCCGAGGGCGCCCCCAACAAAGTAAGCTAGGAACATGAAGTAAAAGGGATACATGCCGCAGGGACGGACCCATGCGGCCTGGGAATGATGCAGCCCTGGGGGGCGCTCCCAGCTGGAAATGAAACTTGAAGGATGTCACCTCATAATGTTGAAGACGAAAGGATGTTGAAGTAGCGGACGTCGTGGGCTGCAGAAGCCGACCTTCACGAGACCCCAGGCCCAGGAGCCTCGGAAGGCTCCGGAGGCGCTGGTGGCTCCTCGCGGACCATCTCCATATCCGCCAGGACTACATAGCGCCTGGCCTCTTGATCCTCCAGGATGCTCCCCATGAGGCGGCCCAGTGCGTGGGCGCCCGCATTGGCAGGCCGTGGGCATCTGAGCGTAGCTGTGGGGTGGGCCTTCGGCGCCCGCCGTGAGGGGCAGGCGCTCTGAGAGGCAGCTCAGTTGAGCCCTGGTATGTTGATGCAGACACGCAGCCCACCATCCTCGCCTGGATGGGGAGCTACGGCGGGTAAGCGGCAGCTGCCACTCATGACTCTTGAGTCCTGCAGCTCCAGAATGATCTGGCTGACGAACTCCTGAGTGTTTGGCCCTCCTTGCCTTGCTCCTTCCTGAGGGAAACGTGCTTTGAAGCTCGCCTCCAAGTTGTGCCCAAGCGCTTCCCTCGTAACCTTAGCAAGGTCGGTGGCCCTCCAGGAGAGAGCCCCCGAGCCTTGCTCGAGGAGGGCACCGGGCGCGCCTTCCTATGCGACAGAAGGTGGTGCCCCTTGAGCAGGCACGGACCCTGAGGGGCCTGCCTCCTGAGGGGTCGGGCCTGGCGATGTGTTCTTCTTCTTGGGAGCGGTCTCAGGGAGCCTCACGCTCCTGCGCTCTGGGTCTTCAAGTGATGCGGCTTTAAAGGCTCGCTCCAGGGAGCACACTGCGTCTCTCTCTTCACAAGGCACCGTGATTACTCCGCCGCTTCCTGGCATCTTGAGGACGTTGTAGCCGTGATGAGTCACGACCATGAACTTGACCAGAGCTGGGTACCCGAGGATGGCATTGTATGGCAGGCGAAGGTGGGCGACATCAAAGTCGATGAGCTCGGTGCGGTAGTTGTCGCCGCCCCGAAGGTGACAGGGAGGCGGACCTGCCCAATCGGAACCGTGGAGCCATCTGTGACTCCGGAGAAAGGCTTGGTTGGCTGAAGCTGATTGTAAGGCACTTGGAGATTGTTGAATGTCTCTACGGACAGGACATTGAGCCCTGCTCCGGCGTCGACTAGGGTCCTGGTGACTTGCACGTTGCTGATGATTGGGGAACAAAGCATCGGGAGGACTCCGGCTGTGGCCGCGCACTTGAGCTGATCTGCTGAGCTGAACGTGATGGCGCACGCTGATCACCTGAGAGGGAACGTGGCTTCGAGCTTGGGGAGGACTGCATTCACTTCACGGGCGAATTTCTTGAAGATGCGTTGAGAGGCTGGGGCTTGAGCTCCACCCAGGATGCAAGCGATCGCGCGCGGCTCCTGGAAGCCCCCAGCCCCTCGGCCCCGATGATGGTCCTCGTTTCTCCTTGGCTGCAGCGGCAGAGGAGGGAGGCCTGCGTTTCCTTGCGGGCGATCCTCGCGAGGCTGATCCTGCCAGCGATCCTTGCGAGGTCGGTCGCGCCACCCTTGGCGAGGGCCACGATCTTCCCAGCGTCCTGCGTTCCTTCCTCCTCCTCGGTCGTAGCCTCGATCGTTGCGGTCGGGCTGTCGGCTGATCCTCCCTTCTCGCTCGGCTCGGAGCTCTTGACATTCGTTGGTGTTGTGGGTGTGGAGGTCTGGGTACACACAGTACCGGCTGCCCTTGGAAGGCTCGGGCTGATCTCTGCCCCGCTTGGTGTGCGGTTCTCGCCATGAGCACGGCAGCCCCTTGGCGCTTCACGCCCTTGGCCTTGGATTTCTTCTCTTACGTATGCGGTGGCAGCTCGAGGAGGGAAAGGTGCCCTTCCTCAGCCCCGGCGCACTTGGTCGCCAAGTTGAACAGCTCCAAGGAAGTGCACAGATCTTCATGCATCGCCAGCTCCTCCTTCATCTTGACGTCACGCACACCGTCGGAGAAGGCTGAGATGATGGCCTCCACGGTCACCTTAGGAATCTTGAGGTGTGCGTTGTTGAAGCGCTGGATGTACTTCTGCAGGGTCTCCCCTGGTTTGCTGCTTGATGCGGCGCATGTCGCTCACGGCAGGAGGCCGGTCGCGAGTACCTTGGAAGTTGGCGATGAAGCGGGTGCGCATCTCGTCCCGGGAGGAGATCATGCCAGGAGCCAGGTTCAGGAGCCAATTGCGGGCTCCGTCCTTGAGTGCCATTGGAAACCAGTTCGCCATGACCTTCTCGTCCCCGTTGGCGGCTTAGATGCCCAGCTCGTAGAGCTGGAGGAACTCCGCAGGGTCGGCCGTGCCGTCGTAGCAAGGAGGCAGGTCTGGCTTGAACTTGCCGGGCCACGCGACGCTGCACAGCTCGGTGGTGAAGGCGCGGCAGCCAGCTGTGGCCACGGGAGGGCTTTGGTGACGAAGAGCCTGGTCTTGCGGGTCCCCATGCGTTGCAGCTGGGAGCAGCGCGGGGTCTTGGCATGCGGGAGCAAGAGCGTGGTCCTGACGAGCCGGTGCAGGGAGCACTCGGGCAGCTTCTTGGGGGCGAGGGACCTCTTGACAGCTCTGCTCTTGCTGCGCTGGCGCCGGACGGAGTGGGTTCCGCCCAGGGGCCACGCGCCTTGAGGCCAGGGCGCCTTCTTGAGGGGGAGGTGGCTGAGGCGCCCCTGGCGCTTCATCGCCAAGGCGGGGCGTGATCTGTGAAGGAAGGGCGGGGAGCCCCTGCGCAGACGAGGCTCGTGAAGCCAGTCGAGCCACTCTTCGTGAGACGCTGCCGATCGTGGCCGTGTAGCGCAGGAGCTTGTTTGCCGCGATGAGCACAGGTCGAGCCTCCATGGGTGCGCGGAGCGCGCGAGACGAAGAACCAGCTGGGGCGAGTGAAGGAGTAGCAGTGCGGCCATCTCGCCTCACGGGCGGATGCTGGGACGATGCTTGCTGCTCGTTCCCTGCTGGGCCGGTGGCGGCGTTGACGGCAGGCAACGGGGAACGGCGGGGGCGGCCGCCGATGGGGGCCGTCTGGGCGACGCGGGAAGCGAGAGCGACTCGGCGCTCGGTGCGGGCCCGATGAGCGTCTGACATGGATGCGGTGGTCGGCGAAGAACAGGGCGGCGGAAGACGAATTCCGGCGCACCCCTACCTGGCGCGCCAAATGTCCGATTTCGGGTTCCGGCAGACCCTCTAGGTTCGAACACTGGGGTGCACACGGAGATCTCGCCCTCTACCTACCTGCACCTCGCCGCCTCACTAGGATCTAAACTATGAAAGGAACAACACAAGAGACGCAAGGTTTATACTGGTTCGGGCCACCATTGTGGTCTAACACCCTACTCCAGTGTGTGGCGTGGTGGATTGCCTCTTGGGCTGATGATGAACAATACAAGGAAGAACAGCCTCACGAGGGTCTGTTCTTGGCTGGTGCGATGAACTGCTAGGGGAGTTAAGTCGCTCCCACTCCCTTCTTGGATCCTCTCTCTAAGATTTCTTAGATGCCTCTTCCCAAATATTGAGCGGGAAGGGCGCCAACAATTAGCCATTTTGAAGGGGAACATCTAGTACACTTATCCTGACTAAAGTTGGTCCTCGCCTGTCAAAGGCTCTGGTGGTGACGCCGGCTTGGGCTCCACAATGACTTCCTTCCTGCCGTTGCGACGGTCATGGTCTTGTTGCACCGAAACGGATGCCTTTGATTGATATTCTTGCCTGCTCTTGCTCCCTTTGCACCAAAGAGGAAAGGGGGACACTGCGCGGGCTGGCGCCCGCCTGGCGCCCTTGGTCGTCATGGCTTGCGTCATGGGCACCTCGTGAGGTACCCTGCCTTGATCTCTCCACCTCCTCGCGAGCCAGCCTGACG
Source organism: Aegilops bicornis (assembly GCA_021605145.1). Classification (NCBI taxonomy): domain Eukaryota; kingdom Viridiplantae; phylum Streptophyta; class Magnoliopsida; order Poales; family Poaceae; genus Aegilops; species Aegilops bicornis. The sequence continues at coordinate 298,840,755 of CM038674.1, read as the reverse complement.
AGGCCGTGCCAGAGGAAGCTTCCTGTCGTTTGCCCCACGAGGCTTGGCCCCTTGCGAGGGTCTTGAGCTTGTGCTGATGAAGATGGGCCATGCTGGGCCACCCCTTGAGCCACGCCGCAGGCCGCAGGCAGGCAAGTCTGGGTACCCCCGTTCCCAGAACGCCGACAAATGAACTCATTCTTTATTTCTGTTGGTGTTAAACCTACTGTATTCCAACTTCTCTATGGACCATAAACTATTTTACTAGCCATAGATTCATCAAAATAAGCAAACAACACACCAAAAATAGAATCTGTCAAAAACAGAACAGTCCGTAGTAATCTGTAACTAACGCAAACTTATGGAACTCCAAAAATTCAGCAAAAATATGAAGACCTAGGAAATTTTCTTATTGATCAGCAGCAATTGGAATCACTATTTTATCACGTTCTGGTGATTTTTAACAATTATTTTCGTGAACCGAAAGTTTCTGCAAAATTACAGCAAGATCAAATAACTATTGTCCAAGAAGATCCTATAGGCTTAACTTGTCACAAACACTAATTAAAACATAAAACCACATCTAAACAGTAGGTAGATGTATTATTTATTCCTAAACAGAAACAAAAACTAAAAACTAAAAATAAAATTGGGTTGCCTCCAAACAAACGCTATCGTTTAACGCCCCTAGCTAGGCATAAAAGCAAGGATAGATCTAGGTGTTGCCACCTTTGGTAGGCAATCCATAAGCGGCTCTCATAATAGATTCATATCGTAATTTTATCTTCTTCATAGGTAAGTGTTCCATGCCTTTCTTTAATGGGAATTGGAATCTAATATTCCCTTCCTTCACATCAATAATTGCACCAATTGTTCTAAGGAAAGGTCTACCAAGAATAATAGGACATGAAGAATTGCAATCTATATCAAGAACGATAAGGTCTATGGGCACATAATTCCTATTTGCAACAATAAGAACATCATTAATCCTTCCCATAGGTTTTTCAATAGTGGAATCCGCAAGGTGCAAGTTTAGAGAGCATTCATCAAAATCACGAAAATCTACCAAATCACACAAAGTTTTGGGAATAGTGGAAACACTAGCACCCAAATCACATAGAGCATAGAATTCATGATCCTTAATCTTAATTTTAATATTTGGTTCCCACTCATCATAAAGTTTTCTAGGGATAGAAACTTCCAACTCAAGTTTTTCCTCATAAGATTGCATCAAGGCATCAACGATATGTTTAATAAATGCTTTATTTTGACTATAAGCATGCGGACAATTTAGCACGGATTGTAGCAAGGAAATATAATCAATTAAAGAGCAGCTTTCATAATTAAATTCCTTGAAGTCCAAAATAGTGGTTTTAGCAACATCTAAGGTTTTACTTTCAATCCCAATTTTATCAATTTTAGCAACATAATCTAGAAGCTCCGAATTTTTAGAACGCCTTCTAGGTAAAGGTGACTCAATCTCATCATTATCAAGATTCATATTGCAAAACAAGGATTTGATAGGGGATACATCAATAACTTTTAGATCTTCATCTTGATTTTGATGGAAGTTGGAAGAGCACGCTTTAATAAAGGCATCTTTCATAGCACGCGTCTTAGCGGTTCTTTCTTTGCACTCATCAATGGAAATTATCATGGATTTGAGAGACTCATTGATATCATGCTTAGGAGGAATAGATCTAAGCTTTGAAGAATCAACATCAAGAGAAATTCTTTCAACATTCCTAGCCAATTCATCAACTTTAAGTAATTTCTCTTCAAGCAAAGCATTAAAATTCTTTTGTGAATTCATAAACTCTTTAACACTATTCTCAAATTCAGAGGACATCTTATGAAAATTTCCATAAGAGTTGTTGTAGGAATTTCCGTAATTATTGGAAGGATTACTAGGATAGGGCCTAGGATTAAAATTCCCTCTATATGCGTTGTTACCAAAATTATTCCTACCAAAAAAATTCACATCCGTAGATTCATTATTATTCTCAATCAAAGTAGACAAAGGAATATCATTAGGATCAGAAGAAACACTCTTAGTAGCAAATAATTTCATAAGTTTATCCATCTTTCCACTCAAAATATTGATTTCTTGTAACGCATGCACTTCTTTTATTAGTAGATCTTTCAGTGTGCCATTGAGAATAATTAACCATAATATTATCGAGGAGTTTAGTAGCATATCCTAAAGTGATTTCCATAAAAGTGCCTCCCACGGCCGAATCTAAAAGATTTCTAGAAGCAAAATTCAGTTCGGCATAGAAATTTTGTATAATCATCCACAAATTCAAACCATGAGTAGGGCAATTACATATCATTAATTTCATTCTCTCCCAAGCTTGTGCAACATGTTCATGATCAAGTTGCTTAACATTCATAATATTGTTCCTGAGTGATGATCTTAGCGGGAGGAAAATACTTAGAGATAAAAGCATCTTTGCACTTGTTCCAAGAATCAATACTACTTTTAGGCAAAGACGAAAACCAAGCTTTAGCACGATCTCTAAGAGAAAAAGGAAATAGCGTCAATTTAACAACATCATTTGTCGGCGTTCTCGGAACGGGGGTCCCCAGACTTGCCTCCCTGCGACCTGCGGCGTGGCTCGAAGGAGGCCCGGCACGGCCCATCTTCATCAACACAAGCTCAAGACCCTCGCGAGGGGCCAAGCCTCGCGGGGCGGACGACAAGGAGCTTCCTCAGGCACGGCCTCATCAGGCTGGCTCATGAGGAGGCGGAGAATTCAAGGCAGGGTACCTCGCGAGGTGCCCATGACGCAAGCCATGACGACCAAGGGCGCCCGATCGAGGCGCCAGCCATGATGTCCTCCTTTCCTCTTTGGTGCAAAGGGAGCAAGCGCAGCGAGAGCATCAAGCAAAGGCATCCATTTCGTGCAACAAGACCAAGACCAGCCCAACGGCTGGAAGGGAGTCATCGTGGAGCCCACGCAGGCGTCATCACCAGAGCCTTTGGCAGGCGAGGACCAGCTTTAGTCAGGATAAGTGTACCCGCTATTCCCCTTCAAAATGGCCAATTGTTGGCGCCCTTCCCACTCAATATTTGGGAAGAGGCCCAGGGCCTTCGCCTATAAATAGGACTAGCCACCCACAGGGTAGAGGCATCTAGAGAGAGAGGAGAAGATCCGAACCCTCATCAAGAAGCCAGTAGTTAGAGTGACTGAACACCATCTAGCAGTTCATCGCACCCGCCAAGAACAGACCCTCGGGAGGCTGTTCTTCCTTGTATTGTTCCTCATCAGCCCAAGAGGCAATCCACCACACCACACACTGGAGTAGGGTATTACACCACAATGGTGGCCCGAACGATATAAATCTCGTGTCTCTTGTGCTGTTCCGTTTAGTAGTTTAGGTCCCAGCGATTCGGTGAGGTGCGAGGCGGTGGAAGGTTGGATCTCCGCGCACCCTCAGTGTTGAACCTCAAGGGTCTGCGAGAACCGAAATCCGACATTTGGCGCGCCCGGTAAGTGCGCCGGAATCTACCTTCGTCGCCTCGTTCTTCCCCGACCACCGCAACCATGTTCGACGCCTGCCGGGTTGCCGAAGCGCCAAGCCGCTTCGCCTCCCATGTCGCCCGAGACAGCTCCCGTCGGCGGGCGCTTCGTCGTTCGCCACCGCCGGGTTAACGCCGCCACCGCCCGCGGGAACGAGCAACAAGCATCATCTCAAAGACACGTCCATGAGGCGGGACGGCCGCACCGCCACGCCTTCGCTCACCTCGCTGGTTCTTTTTCGCCACGCTACGCGCGGCCATGGAGGCCCGAAGCTGCACTCATCGCGCGGCAAACGAGCTCTGCGCTACCGCCCGTCGGCAGCGTCTACGAAGAATGGCTCGACCGAAGTCGCCTGAGCTCGTCCAGCTGCAGAGGCGCCTCACCGTCCGTATCGCTGCACCGCACCCGCCTTGGCTGGCGATGAAGCTTCGCGGGCGCCTCAGCCGCCTCCTCCTCAAGAAGGCGCCTGCCCCAAGGCCCATGCCCCTCGATCGGAACCCGCTCCGCCAGCGCCGTGGCAAGAGCAGAGCTGTCAAGAAGTTCCTCGCCCACGAAGTCGCCTGAGTGCTCCCGCCCAAAGACGTCAGAACCTGCGCTGCCCCCAGCCGTGGCGCAAGGAGGCCCGCGAGACCAAACTCTCTATCGTCCGAGGCCCCCCACGGCATGATTTCTCGCACTACATGATGTTTGAGAAACGGATGACCGAGACATAGTCTTTCGGAAGCGCTAGCACCTTACATGTGGGTAGACCGGTACACCTACTTTCCCCTACATCTGCTAGTCTACCCGTAAGAGTTCGCACAACTTAATCAACTATGCCAGAGCCCATAATGGCTTGTGGCTCCACACGGAAGTTTCTAGTTTGAAAATCTCATGACCCCTTTGAGCCTGGGTGGCGGTCCAAAGAAATACAGGAAAATCCTGATAGAAACCAGGTGCCTCAATCCACCCAGATGTGTGTTTAAGTTGCCACCTTAAATAAACCATTAATTTAACCAACTCACATCTGTCATGGATACACTTACCCAATCCACGTCTACTAGCATAGCATAACATAATAAGCAAACGTAGAAGTAACTCCCAAGGGTTTGATAATAAAACAGGTTATAGGTACTACCTCAAGTACTTTCCAAAACCCACAATTTAATTAGATCCTAATCATGCAATGTTTGAGGATTGATCTAATGCAATAAAAACTGGGTATGAGAAGAGGTATGATCAAAGTGTTACTTGCCTTAGTCGATGATCCGCGAAACCTAGATACTCGAAGTAACAGGCGGCGCACTCCGGGTATTCTATCGCAGACAAACAAACAAGCATACAATAAGTACTCATCTAATGCATATGTAAAACTCAAATAGATCTAACCAGATAGTTCAACTTAAGAACTCCGGTTTGCAAAAAGAATCAAATCAAATGAAGCAACGAAAGTCAAACGGCGGAAGAAAACAGCTCTGTTTTAATAATCTGGATCTATGTCAAATTTTACAGAAGAAAATACTTGTTTAAGTAGGTTATTCGGAAAGAGGGTTTCGAGACGAAACTCCAAGCGCTTGAATCGCCTGTTTCCAGTAAACGAGCGAAAAGTTATACTAAAACGAAAATCGGATGAGGAATCGCGATCAGAAAAATCACGAATTAAATCCGAGAAAAAAGAAAAACGACGAACAGGTTACCGAACGGACGTTCGTTAACTAAACTAATCTGACGAACGCGTTCATTTAAAACAAACGTTCGCTAACTAACCTAAACCGAAAAAACCAAAACTAAGAAAAACCGAAAACTTAAAAAAAACCAAAAAATAAACCGAAGAAAAACCACCCGGTTTTTTTTAAAAACCGCGGTTTACGAGGCGGCAGCGAACCTCGGCAGCGGGTCGGTGACGATTCGGCGGGTCCGCGACGCGGCGGGCGGCGGCGGGGTCAGGCGACGGATCCATGGTCGGCTAGGGTTAGGGTTTCACGGATGTGGCGGCTTGGTGGGGCGGGGCGGTTTTGGTATGGGCGTGGGCGGCGCTATTTAAAGGCGCCCCCCGAGCGGAGTCCCGCTCGGGCACGGCCCAAGGTCGGTGCGCGTTTTTTTATAAATAATTCCGCGCAGAAGAAAAATAAAAAGAAATACTAAACCAACTCCAAAAATCCTGAAATAAATTTTCCCCGGCTTCTAAAATCAAGCCGGACTAGATGAACATTTATTTGGGGCCTAAATGCAATTTTGAAAAACGCACATTTTTCCTAAATTCAAATAAAAAGGCGAAAAACTCCAAAATAAAATCTTATTTGATTTTATTATTAAATTTTTATTATTTCTTTATTTTGGGTAAGTCATTTTATTCCCACTCTCATATTTTGATAGTAGAAATAATTGAAGATAAAATAATTAAAATCAAATGATCCTATTTTCAAAATTTCAGAAAACTCAAATATGAAAATAACGAAATCCCCAACTCTCTCTGTGGGTCCTTGAGTTGTGTGGAATTTCTAGGATCGAGCAAAAATGCAACAAAAATATGATATGCAATGATGCTCTATGTATAACATTCCAAATTGAAAATTTGGGATGTTACAAACCTACCCCCTTAAGATGAATCTCGCCCTCGAGATTCGGGTTGGATAGAAAATAGGTAAGGGTGGTCCTTAAACAGATCTTCCTCTCGCTCCCAGGTGGCTTCATCCTCAGTGTGGTGGCTCCACTGAACTTTGCAAAACTTAATGACCTTGTCATGCGGTGACTTTACCGGCATACTCGTAATCTTAACCGATTTCTCCTCGTAGGTCAAATCATCATTCATTGAATCGCTTCTAGTGGCCTTTGTATCTCTCAGTGGTATATCGGCCATCTCTGCATGACACTTCTTCAACTGAGAAACATGAAACACATCGTGAACTCCTGACAATCCTTCGGGTAGTTCCAACTTGTACGCAACTTCTCCCATGTGTTCCAAAACACGATAAGGTCCTACAAATCGTGGCGCTAACTTTCCTTTAACACCAAAACGCTTAACTCCTCGAAGTGGCGATACACGAAGATAAACTCTGTCTCCGACTTCGTATTCTATCTCCTTGCGTTTTGAATACGCATAGCTCTTCTGTCTTGACTGGGCTACCTTGAGCCTATCACGAATTAACTTTAATTTCCGTTCAGACTCCTTAATCAAATCCGGTCCAAACAACTGGCGGTCTCCAACTTCATCCTACAACAATGGGGTCCTGCACCTTTTTCCGTACAAGGCCTCGAAAGGTGCCATCTTCAAACTAGATTGGTAACTGTTGTTATAAGAGAACTCCGCATACGGCAAGTTGTCATCCCAACTTGATCCATAATCCAAAGGACAAGCTCTAAGCATATCCTCCAAAATCTGGTTGACTCTCTCGGTTTGTCCATCTGTCTGTGGATGAAAAGTTGTGCTAAACTCCAGCCTGGTTCCCAAAGTTTCGTGCAACTGCTTCCAGAACTTTGAGGTGAATTGGGTTCCTCTATCTGATACGATACTCCTCGAAACTCCATGCAAGCATACAATCCTGGTCATGTATATCTTAGCCAATTTGGCGGTCTTTGTAGAGGTAGTCTTCTTTGGAATGAAATGAGCTACCTTCGTCAAACGATCGACCACAACCCAAATCGAGTCATAGCCTGAACGAGTCCTGGGCAATCCCGTGATGAAATCCATACCTAGTTTATCCCACTTCCATTCGGGTATAGGCAATGGCTGTAACAATCCTGCTGGCTTCTGATGTTTTGCCTTTACCCTCTGACATACATCACAAACTGCTACGTACTCTGCAATGCTCTTCTTCATTCCGGTCCACCAGAAAGTATTCTTCAAATCCAAATACATCTTGGAATTTCCCGGGTGAATCGAATATGGTGAATCATGTGCCTCTTGTAGAATCAACTTCCTGATCTCCGGGTCATTGGGCACATAAACACGGTCTTCAAACCATAGGGTATCGTGCTCATCCTCACAAAATCCCTTAGCCTTTCCTTCGCTCATTTTCTCCTTTATAGAGGCAATCTCTTTGTCAGTCTTCTGAGCTTCCCTGATCTTGTCCATCAAGGTTGACTGAATCTCCAATGCTGCTACATAGCCTCGCGGAACTATTTCTAAACATAGCTCCCGAAATTCCTCGGCTAATTCCTTTGGTAAACCTCCGTCATTAGTGTGTTGACATGAATCTTACGGCTCAACGCGTCTGCTACAACATTAGCCTTTCCGGGGTGAAAATGTAATCTCATATCGTAATCTTTAATAAGCTCCAACCATCTCCTCTGCCTGAGATTTAACTCCTTCTGCGTGAAGATGTACTTCAAACTCTTGTGATCCGTATACACCTCACAATGATTTCCAATGAGGAAATGTCTCCATGTTTTCAAAGCATGCACTACGGCTGCTAACTCCAAATCATGCATGGCATAGTTTAGCTCATGAGCCTTAAGCTGTCGTGAAGCATACGAAACAACTCTTCCCTCCAGCATAAGCACTGCTCCAAGTCCTCGACGTGAAGCGTCGCAATAAACTTGTAATCCTTGCTTTGGTGTGGCAGGATTAATACTAGTGAGGTAACCAAACACTTCTTCAACTTTGGAAACTAGTCTCACACTCCTCAGTCCAAATAAACCTGGTATCCTTCTTCAACAATTCTATCATAGGCTTCGCAATCCTTGAGAAATTCTCAATGAATCTGCGGTAGTATCCTGCGAGTCCAAGGAAACTCCGGATCTCTCCAACTGTTGTTGGCGCTTCCCAGTTTGTTACAGTGACAACTTTAGTGGGGTCTACTGTTATACCTTCTCCGGATATAACATGTCCGAGAAATCCAACTTCCTTCAACAAAAACTGACACTTGCTGAACTTGGCATATAACTGGTGTCCTCTGAGCTTCTCGAGTACCAAACGCAAGTGTTCCTTATGTTCCTCTTCATTCTTCGAGTAAACCAAAATATCATGAATTAACACCACGACGAACTTATCCAAAAACTCCATAAACACTTTGTTCATCATGTTCATAAAATAGGCAGGTGCGTTAGTCAAACCAAATGACATAACAGTATACTCATACAACCTGCACTGTGGTAAAAGCCGTCTTAGGTATATCCTGCTCTCGAATCTTTAACTGATGGTACCCTGATCGCAAATCGATCTTGGAAAACACCTTAGCTCCTTGCAATTGGTCAAACAAGCCTTTGATCATCGGCAGTGGGTACTTGTTCTTAATGGTCACTTCATTCAATCCGCGATAATCAACAACCATTCTTAATGATCCATCCTTCTTCTCCACTAGAAGTACTGGTGATCCCCGAGGTGAAGAACTTGGGCGAATAAAACCTTTATCCAGTAACTCCTTAATCTGCTTCTTAATTTCCTCCAAATCTTGGGCTGGCATCCTATACGGTCTCTTAGATATCGGCCCAGTGCCTGGCAGTAGTTCAATCAGAAATTCTATGTCTCTATCCGGTGGCATGCCTGGCAACTCTTCCGGAAACACATCGGGGAAATCCCTTACCACTGGTACTTCCTCCTTCACAACTTCTGATAAGGAATTTACATGTGCCCTTCTCGGGTCATGCCGTGATACATACTTGATTCTCCTTCCTTCTGGTGTCGTAAGCAAAATTGTCTTGCTGGCGCAATCGATGTTTCCTCCATACATCGACAACCAATCCATACCAAGAATTACATCCAAGCCTTGGGATTCCAATATAATTAAATCCGTTGGGAAAACATGCCTCCCTATACTTAATGGCACTTGAAAACATCCTTGACTGGCCATATACTCCGCTCCCGGTGAGCTTACTAGAATGGGTGTCTTAAGAGTCCTAGTGGGTAGGCTAAACTTATCCACAAATCCCCTTGATATGTATGAATGCGATGCACCAGTATCAAAAAGAACAACTGCAGTAAATGACTTAACCAAAAACTTACCTATTACTTCATCTGGCTGAGCTTCAACCTCCTCCACGGTAACGTGGTTCACTTGTCACCTATTGAAAGGGTTCGGCTTCTTTCCTGAGCTTCCATTGTCATTACCTTTTTGGCCTTCTGGACAATCATTTGCATAATGCCCAGTCTTGCGGCACTTAAAACAAGTGATGTGGCTCAGGTCTACCTTGGATGGTGTTGACGGGTTGGTGCGGTTTTGTCCATTGCTTCCTCCATTCCCGTTCCCATTCTTGGTGCCATTATGGTTGTGCGAGCTACCTCCTCCATGGGTATGCTGAAATTGTCCTCCTGTCTTCGGGGTAAAGCGAAGTTTCTGCTGAGCTCCAGAGTTATTCTTCCCCTGTCCATACTTTCTCTTGCGATTGTCAATCTGCTGCTGCTTCCCTTCAATCATAAGAGCACAATCTACTAACCCCTGGTAGTTATTGAAGGTGGATACCATCAACTGCATGCTCAGCTCATCATTCAGTCCTTCTAGAAACTTCTCCTGCTTAGCTGCATCCGTAGCAACGTCATCTGGGGCATAACATGCTAACTTACTGAAATCATCTACATACTGGCCACCTGTCCGTCCTCCTTGGCGCAAGTTGCGAAACTCACGCTTCTTCATGGCCATTGCTCCTGCTGAAACATGGGCAAGTCTGGAAGGCTTGGTCAAACTGATCCCATGTGATAGTGTCTACAGGGGTAAGTGGGCTGTAAAATTCTCCCACCATCTTTGCTGCGGGTCCTTCAAGCTGATGTGCGGCAAATTTCACCCTTTCTCCATGTGTACATCCTGCAGTGGTCAACTCCCTCCCTATCTTACGGAGCCAATCATCTGCTACAATCGGCTCGGTGCTACTGGAAAACACCGGCGGATTCAGCCTTAACAAACGGGTCAAATGGTCAACAGGTGGTGGTGGCGGTGGGTTGTTGTTGTTGTTGTTGTTGTTGTTGTTGCCTTGGTTCTGTACCAATGTTTGAATCAAGGCATTCTGCTGCTGAATCAACTGAGTGATCTCTAGCGGGAAAACAAATCCGGGGTCGCGTCTCGGAGGCATCTGAGGGTTTATAGAAAAGACGAGAGTTAAGAATAGAATGAGGTCTAGAGAGAAACACTACCCATATGCACATGAGACAAATCACACAATATCACTCCAATCAATTCAAACTAGGGCATACAACGGTCTATCTATCGTTACAAAGTGCTGGAACTAAAACTAATTTAAAATGGGGGGAAATCTACTACTATTAAGGTGGTCAACTAGAAAAACTGCTCCGATGAAGACTCCATGATATCTGCTCCAGCTTCATCTTCGAAATCATCATCACTAGGATCGGAATCGGTGTCGTCGATGATGATGTAGTTCTCTGGACAGGTGCAATCTTCATCTTCTCCTTCGGGTGCTGAATTTCCCATGAGTTCTTCAATCTTCTCCTTAAGATCGCTGTTTTGTCCCACTAGAGCTACAATCTCCTCCATGTAGTCCTTGTGAGTGGCCTTCAGTTCTCCTTCTAGTTCGATAATCTTGGCTTTTGCTGTCTTCAACTCCATCATGTCTGTGCAAATCTGGTTCTCCTGGCGTCGAATGTGCTGATTTAACTGCTGGATGAAAGCTGCAACGGATCGATCCTTCTTAGTGCGAACTATCTCCCATTGTTCATCTCGGCGCCCGCAAATCTGGTAGATAGTATCCTTGAGGTCTTATTTGTAAACTTCTCCAATGCGCCCCATGGTTATGTGAGCTGCCATGTTCTTTCCCAGACTCCAGGTTGGTGCATTAAAAACACACTCTATGGGCTCCGTGATTGGCGCCAACGTCCTTCCGGGAAATTGAGCTTGAATCTTCCAACGCTCTTCTTCAGGTAAAGTGGAGTTGTAGGTCCCGGTGAAGCTTGGTAATCCGATGTTCAGGTACTTAGTGACTTCCTTCAGGTGTCGTCCGAAGGGTGTATCTTCATCCATTTGGGTGAACTTGATCCTCGCTTCCGTCATCCTAAAAGAGTAGAAAAGATGAGGAGTTAGAAATGAGAAGAGAGGGTAGTGATCTAGGGCTTTAGCTTAATGGTCGTGTCCTACAGTCAGAGTGTGCTCTGATACCATCTCTGTAGCGACCAGACCTCAAGCGATCCGATCTACGTGCTCACTTTGTCATCCCCGGATCAAGAATGCCGACACCACACAAGATTTCGGAGGATTTATAACAGAGTAGCAATCACACACTTATTACAATCGAATGTCTCAAGAGAGAAATTAATAAAATAAATATGGCTTAAGGCCATCTAATAACGATAACAGCGGAAGGCTTGGAAGAATAAGCGAGTCCATCAACTCCAACGGCATCACTGAGTATAGAACCACGACCTAAGCACCTTACTCGTAAATGCGAAAAGTCTCGCAACATGAAACGTTGCAGCCAGAACGGGTCAAAGACATGGAATGTCTTTGGCAATGTAAGATAGAGAATAATGGAATAATAAGCCTATACTACATGCATATATGGCTGGTGGAAAGCTCTATGGTTACAGCTTTTGCATAAAGCCAATTTTTCCCTACCGCAAAGGAATAAATTTGTTTAACTATCATGGTGGTTGTTAAACATTGAGAATGGTTGACGACATTCTCAATCCCAATTAAAAGTACTCATTAAAAACCCAACAATATTAATTAGAAGTAACATGATGAGATTCACATGATATCCAAATACTAGATACTCAAGATGTCCATAACCGGGGACACGGCTAACCATGATTAGTTTATACACTCTGCAGAGGTTTGCACACTTTTCCCCACAAGACTCGATCTCCTCCGTTTGATTTCTCGCACTACATGATGTTTGAGAAACGGATGACCGAGACATAGTCTTTCTAAGCGCTTAGCACCTTACATGTGGGTAGACCGGTACACCTACTTTCCCCTACATCTGCTAGTCTACCCGTAAGAGTTCGCACAACTTAATCAACTATGCCAGAGCCCATAATGGCTTGTGGCTGCACACGGAAGTTTCTAGTTTGAAAATCTCATGATCCCTTTGAGCCTGGGTGGCGGTCCGAAGAAATACAGGAAAATCCTGATAGAAACTAGGTGCCTCAATCCACCCAGATGTGTGTTTAAGTTGCCACCTTAAATAAACCATTAATTTAACCAACTCACATCTGTCATGGATACACTCACCCAATCCACGTTTACTACCATAGCATAACATAATAAGCAAACGTAGAAGTAACTCCCAAGGGTTTGATAATAAAACATGTAATAGGTACTACGTCAGCTACTTCCCAAAACCCACAATTTAATTAGATCCTAATCATGCAATGTTTGAGGATTGATCTAATGCAATAAAAACTGGGTATGAGAAGAGGTATGATCAAAGTGTTACTTGCCTTGCTGATGATCCATGAAACCTAGATACTTTCAAGTAACAAAGGCGGCGCACTCCGGGTATTCTATCGCAGACAAAAAAACAAGCATACAATAAGTACTCATCTAATGCATATGTAAAACTCAAATAGATCTAACCAGATAGTTCAACTTAAGAACTCCGGTTTGCAAAAAGAATCAAATCAAACGAAGCAACGAAAGTCAAACGGCGGAAGAAAATAGCTCTGTTTTAATAATCTGGATCTATGTCAAATTTTACAGAAGCAAAAACTTGTTTAAGTAGGTTATTCGGAAAGAGGGTTTCGAGACGAAACTCCAAGCGCTTGAATCCCCTGTTTCCAATAAACGAGCGAAAAGTTATACTAAAACGAAAATCGGATCAGGAATCGCGATCAGAAAAATCACGAATTAAATCCGAGAAAAAAGAAAAACGACGAACAGGTTAATGAACGGACGTTCGTTAACTAAACTAATCTGACGAACGCATTCGTTAAAAAATGAACGAACGAACGAACGTTCGCTAATTAACCTAAACCGAAAAAAACCGAAACTAAAAAAATCAAAAACTTAAAAAAGAACCAAAAATAAAACAGAAGAAAAACCGCCCGGTTTTTAAAAAAAAACCGGCGGCATGGTTTACGAGGCGGCGGCGAACCTCGGCGGCGGGGTCCGGCGACGGCGGGCGGCGGCGGGCGGATCGGCTAGGGTTAGGGTTTCGGCCGGGTGTGGTAGCGGGGTGGTGGGCGGCTCGGTTGGGCGCCGGGCGGCGCTTATTTAAAAGCGCCCGAGCGGAGTCCCGCTCAGGCACGGCCCAAGGTCGGTGCGCGTTTTTTTATAAATAATTCCGCGCAGAAGAAAAATAAAAAGAAATACTAAACGAACTCCAAAAATCCCGAAATAAATTTTCCCCGGCTTCTAAAATCAAGCCGGACTAGATGAACATTTATGTTGGGCCTAAATGCAATTTTGAAAAACGCGCATTTTTCCAAAATTCAAATAAAAGGCGAAAAACTCTAAAATAAAATCTTATTTGATTTTATTATTAAATCTTTATTATTTCTTTATTTTGGGAAAGTCATTTTATTCCCTCTCTCATATTTTGATAGTAGAAATAATTGAAGATAAAATAATTAAAATCAAATGATCCTATTTCCAAAATTTGAGAAAACTCAAATATGAAAATAATGAAATCCCCAACTCTCTCTGTGGGTCCTTGAGTTGTGTGGAATTTCTAGGATCGAGATAAAATGCAACAAAATTATGATATGCAATGATGCTCTATGTATAACATTCCAAATTGAAAATTTGGGATGTTACAATCGATGACGTCCTTTACAGGAGGAGGCCGAAAGGTGTGAAATTGAAGTGCATCCCCCGGGAGGAATGACTGGAGCTGTTGGCGGAGATACATGGAGGCATATGTGGCATGGGCCTCGCTCATGCACGAAGAACCCGGCAAGCACCCTTTTTCATTAAAAATGTCCCATACAGGTACAGTTCGTACGGAAAGAAAAACATGAACAAGGGATTACAAGCTTTAAATTTAACAACGCTCGAAGGCTTACAGAATAAAAAACAGATGAGATGCCCGTTATCCCTTTCTTGTCCCTCTCCTTAGGAGGCAGGTCAAGGAGGCGAAAGGGAAAAAGGGGCGCCTAGCCGAACTACGAGCAGCAGAAAGCACCAAGAGAACACCCCGGTGGCCGCCCACGAATGGGCCGGTGATGACGGTGCCGGGAAAGGAGCTCGAAGATGAGGCGACAGGTCGCCGAACACGCGACGAAGGCGCCGGTGTCCGCGTACTCCGAGTTAATGGCCTTGCCGACCACCCTCTTCCTCTTTCGCAGGCCCCATATGCCAGCCGCCCAAGGAGACAGCCCCGAGAAGTTCAAGGAGCTGGCCCGTCCCCCGGCGAACCTCCACCGGAGGAGCGGCCAGGTGCAGATGCTGCTGCTGCCGCACCCGCCCAGGCGCGGGGCATCCGGCGCCTAGTCGGACTCGTCCGCGTCATCTGCCCCGCTATCCTCCTCGTCGCGTTCGCTCGAAGAATAGCTTCCATCGTTAAAATCTCCGTCGGAGGAGCTCTCCACGCAGCACTTCAGGCGAGTTCCAAGATCCCCAAAGACCTTGATGGAGAGCAGGCCGTCCTCCATTAATTTGAAGTAGAGGACAAGCCCCGCCGTCAGGCTGTGGATGCGAGCGAACGTCTTACATCCACGGCGGAGGTACATGACCCGAGGAGCCGGGAAGTCAACGTCGACCCGCGTGCCCCCATTCCCACAGCCCCTCATGTGCAATCTGAGGGTCTGGGGCAGGTCACACTCCATCTCCCGAGAAAATGGGGCGGGAAGACGAAGACGGTGACGCGGAGGCCGGCGCAGCCTGATAAAGAACTCACGAGGCTGGTCTCCAACGTGGCCCTCCATCAGGAAAGGCATCATAGGCGGGGGCGAGGCCGGCACGCCGCACCGTCCTCCTCTTCCCCGGGCACCACGACCTCTGCCACGACCTCGCCCACGGCCTCTCCCCCTCCCCCTTCCCCTCGCGGCCGGCTTCACCACCGGGCTCAGGAGGAGGAGGGACGTGCTGTCAAGCAGCGACCCTCGCTGCCACCGTCGAGGGATCGGGGTTCCCCTTCTCCATGGCAGATGAGAGGAAGAAGCAGAAGTAGGAGGAGATAGAAGATAGAAGAGTGCAGAGTGCCAATTCCCCCCCCCCTTCCCTCTCCTTATAAAGGGGCAGGATCGGGGCTCGGCTGCCTCGCTCATCCAATCTAGCCATCAGGGGCGCAGGGAATCGGGACCGACCCGCTGCCCCAACCAGCGACGGCCCGGTTTCCTGCCTCCACATCTCGCCACCTGCATGAAGGATGCTTGGCGAGCGTGCATGGTAGAAAGGACGGGTGAGGCGACCGCTCCTCGCCCCGTGATCAGGGGGGCGTGGTCGCCTTAAAGACTGCGACCCGAGTCCATCCAGTAAATGAGCCGCGCCTCCACGCCTCCCTCTTTCTACGGGGAAGGTGCGAGCCGCCTCTTTACCATGGTGTGACGCATGCACGCGGGAACCGCCCCACGCATGCCACCCACGTCACGCGCACCCCTCCACGTCGCGTATTCAACGCGGGTCATGGGGAAGCACAATAGACAGAAAATTATCGCGGTAAAAACCGTCCTCCTGCCCACGCACCGTTTTGGGCCTGGCCCAACAACGTGTCGCGCTTATGTGTGGCCCAAGCCCGGTGGCTCCTGTCGGTGTACAAAAGAAGGGGCGCACCTTTGTACCCCTTTACCTGTGCACGAACAGTCGGAGCCGCGCCCACCGCCGCACCAAGCAGAACAGGGAAGGTGAGCCAAGGTGAAACCGAAGCCCAAGACAGCCAAAGCAATGCCAAGACCGAGACCACAAAGCACAGAGGGACGAAGCAGGTTCCCCCGGCAAGACCCTTGTCGGGGCAGCCTCCGCGGCCCCGGCAAGGCCCTTGCCGTGGCGGCTCATCCAACACCAGCAGAGTGCACCACCTTTGAGCCCACGGTCTCCAACACCATCAAGCACGTTGGGCCAGGGCTCGGGAGGCACCTCCATTGTGGCATGCAGATCTTTGTGAAGACAAGGAATATTCAAGATCGGATGAGGATTAAAAGACAACGATTCTCGGAAAGGTCCTTGCCGAGGAGATCCACAAGACCCCCGACAAGATCCTTGTCGGGCGATAAGCATCGCAGATGAGGCCCTTGCCGGGCCACCCGGCAAGGCCCTCACCAAGGGCGCCAGTAGGGCCACTTCCAGGCCCGCACCAGCCAAGTCTCCCCCGCCATTCGCATGCAGCTGCCAGCCCAACCAGTTGGGCATGCACCTGTGTGGCAACATGCAGCTTCCAGGCCAACTCAGCAAGCGCCTGTGTGGCGGCATGCAGATCTTCGTGAAGACTTTACCACTGCGCCACCTCAGCTGCCTGCCTGCCTACATGGCGCCGCATGCATCGCTGGCCAGGGCGCGTGTCGAAGCAAGGAGGAGCGGCTATGGACAGGACATGCCTCGTTCCCGTCCCCAATGAAGCAAGGGGACACCTACGCGATGCATTAAATGCGTCTTGTCCTGTAATACGAGCGATAAGCTCATAGCATTGTACGCCTTTCCACCTCCTGTGTGCCGCTGTGGCAGCCCCTTTCGACTATAAAAGGAGGCCCATGGCGTACTGGAGAAGGATTCGGCTCTTTGGATCGATCCAGCCACCATAGCTAGTTGGAAAGCTCAAGAACACTCAATACATCCACCAAAGCAGGACTAGGGTTTTACGCATCCTCGCGGCCCGAACCAGGGTAAACGATCCTTGTGCTGATTACTAATCCTGCTCTTCTTGCAACCCTGCGCCCCGGCAATCATAGTAGGGATTCTTGTGATCCCATAGGTGTAGTTTCCCACCGACAGCCAGTGGCCTCGGGGTTCCAGAGTATGGGTTGCAAGGGGAAGCGATTGACAACTATGATCTCGTGGGCTTGGAAGTAGTGGCGCAGTTTCCTTGAAACCATGATGAGGCCAAAAATCAACTTTTCCATGCCAGAGTACATCGACCTAGCTCCCTGCAGCAGGGAGCTGATGAAGCACACTGGCCGCTGCACCACCTTCTTCTTGGTCGTGATCTTGGAACTGTCTCTGTTGCCTTGCTCTTCCTTGTCTTGAACTTCCTCTGGCCTTGCCGGGATGGGTTCACTTTCCTCTCTAGAGGGGACAGCGGTGGCATCTGCTGCTTCATCTACCTCCCGTTGTGCCACTAGTGCTAGGCTAAGAACTTGATTGATCGTTGCTAAATAAAACATCAACGGCTCTTGTGGTTTAGGAGCGACTAAGGTGGGAACATAGGAAAGGTAGGTCTCCAAATCTTGTAATGCAGCGTCCGCCTCCGGGGTCCAGTCCACGGTTCCTACCTTCTTCAAGATTTTGAAGAATGGCAAGGCGCGCTCTGCAGACTTGGAAATGAAACTACTCAATGCGGCAACACATCCAGTCAAACGTCCCACATCTTTAACTGTCTTGGGTGCTTGAATCTGCTCTATAGCCTTGATCTTGTCAGGGTTGGCCTCTATCCCCTGGGGGGACACAAAGAAGCCAAGTAGCTTGCCAGAAGGAATGCCAAACACAACTTCTCCGGGTTCAACTTCAAGTTGATCTTGCATAGATTTGCAAAGGTCTCTTCCAAGTCCTGAATGAGAGTCGATCGTTCCTTGGCCTTCACCACTATATCATCCATGTAAGCTTCAATATTTTTGTGCAGCTGGGACTCAAAGTCAGTTAGTACTGCTCTTGCGAAAGTGGATCCGACGCTCTTCAACCGGAAGGGCATCCGTACAAAGCAGTACGTGCCACATGGGGTTATGAATGCGGTCTTCTCTTTGTCTTCTTTGGACATGAAGATCTGGTGGTATCCAGAGTAGGCATCCAGGAAGGAAAGCAGGTCACACTCGGAGGTGGAATCCACAATCCAGTCGTTGTGTGGCAAGGGGAATGGGTCCTTCGGGCATGGTTTGTTCAGATCTGTGAAATCTATGCAAAGCCTCCATTTCCCATTAGCCTTGCGCACCACAACTGGATTTTCTAACCCCGTTGGATGCAATACCCCTCTGACCAAACCAGTTGCCTCAAGTTTCTTGATCTCCTCGGCAATAAGCTGCTACCACTCCAAAGCTTGCTTCCGGACCTTCTGCTTGACGGGTCAGGCATGTGGGCATATACAAGGTGGTGCTCGATTACCTCCTTGGGAACACCAGGGATGCAGTTGGTTGACATGCAAACACATCGACATTCACCTACAGGAAGGCAACGATCACACTTTCCTATTTCTCATTGAGGGTGGCACTATTTGTAAATGTACCATCAGTGCCAGCCAGCCCTGCCGGGACCTTCTTCACATGGGTGCAACAGCCTTGGATCTCTTGCTATTGGAACTCTCCGGCAAGTCATCAACATGCGCATTGCACGCCGAAAAGGTACGCTTCCTGGGTTCCTTGCTGGCATCCTTGCTAGCTCTCTTCTTTTTCTTGCTTTCCTTGGCAGAAGCAGTGGCTTCCGCGGCCTCTGCCGCGACTGCTTCCTGGTACATTTTGTCCACGCATATGATTGCGTCTTTCTTGTCCGACATAATGGAAATGGCGCCTATTGTCCCTGGCATATTCAGAGTGTTGTCGGCATAGTGGGAGGCCACCATGAATTTGGCCAGGGTTGGGCGACCAAGGATTCCATTGTACGGCTGGGGGAGGTCAACCATATCAAACATGATCTTCTCAATCCGGTAGTTTAACTCCCCTCTGAACGTCACTGGCAGCGTGATCTTCCCCTTACGACGACTCCTGCTGGGGTTGATCCCTTGGAACGTACCAGTAACCTTGAGCTCTTCTTCTCCTATCTGGAGTTTGACGATGAACTTTGGAGAAATCAGATTCAACCCGGCCTCATCGTCAACCAAAATCTTTGTGACTTTGAGGTTGCGGATTGTTGGTGAGACCAACAACGGCAAGCACCCTACCACGATGGTGCGGTCAGGGTAATCCTCTTCATCAAGGATGATGGGCATGCGAGACCAGTGAGCAGCTTCCGGGAATCTGCAGCTGGCTCCACGACATTGACTTCACGCGCCCACTATTTAAGTTGGCGGTGAGAGGATTGCAAAGATGCACCCCTGTCAATGCACAGGGCGTCAGTGGCCTTCTGGAACTCCTGCCCGCTGGTTTCCTCTTCATCTCCTTCATCACTCTCGTCATCACAATTCTTCTTCTCACGGCCTCTAGCAGGTTTCCCTTGATACTAAGGAGCCTTGCCGGGATGACCTGCTCTACCGCCTTAGCCCTTCCCGCCAACACCATCTTGGTCTTTCTCCTTATCTTGCTTCTCATACTCAGCCCTCTGCTTCTTGACGAGTTGTTCAACCTGATGACACTCCTAAAGATCGTGGACCTTGGTCTGGTGGATCTTGCAGTATGGCCCATCACCATTGCCAGCCTTCTCGGCAGCCGCGGCTTCCCGGAAATTAGTGCACGCGACAACTTCCTTACCAGGAACCTCGGTCTTTGACTTCTTGCCGATACTAGGTGCGCTCGATCCTTCAACGGTCATCCTCTGAGTCGATGTCGAGGCCATCTTCTTCACCGAGGAGTTGCCTCCCCTCTAATACCCGAGCACACTTATCCACGAGAGAGTATAGCTCATTCACAGTATCGGGCAACCAAACATCCATTTTTGAACGTATACGGCAGTTGCACGCGTTGGACTGGAATGCAGCTATCACAGCTGCCGGGTGGATGTCTGGGATGTTCCTGTGCACTCGGCTGAATCTCTACATGTACTTCTGTAGACTTGATCCTTCCTTCTGTGGGAGGAGCTGCAAGTCGCTGGCCACCCTGGTTCTCGATGGCCACCCGTGAAGGCTCCAACAAACTCATGTCACAGGTCAGCCCAGGTCGAGATGGAGTTCTCCGACAGGTGCATCAGCCAATACCTCACATTTGGCTTGAGTGCCAAAGGGAAGTAGTTGGCGAACACCTTCTCGTCTCTTCCCCTGGCAGCTATGGGGGAGGAGCTAGCCAAACTACTTGAAGCCGAGTTTATCTGAGAGATAAAACACCCAGATTGGCTAGCAAACCAGGTCACGGTGCCAAAGAAGGACAAATCCTAGCGCCTTTGTGTCGATTTTAAAGACCTCAATAAAGTCTGCCCTAAGGACCCCTTCCCACTGCCCCGCATTGACCAGATCATTGATGCAACCGCAGGATACGATTCATTATGTTTCCTCGACGCATACTCTGGATACCATCAAATTAAGATGAGGGAATCCGATCAGACCGCAACGGTGTTCATTACCCCGTACGGGCCTTTCTGCTTCAACACTATGCCTTTCATACACAAAAACGCCAGCGCCACCTACCAACGCATGATTCAAACATGCCTGGATAAACAAATTTGGAAGACGGTGGAGGCATACTTAGACGATTTAGTCATCAAAACTAAACATGTCGAATCATTGGTGGATGACTTACGTCTTACATTCGACAACCTTCGAACATATGACATACGTCTCAATCCGGAAAAATGCGTTTTCGGTGTTCCGACCGGAAAGCTGCTCGGGTTCATTGTTTCCAATAGAGGAATAGAAGCAAACCCGGCCAAAATCCGAGCCTTGTCACAGTTGGCAATTCCAACCGACCAAAAGCAGGTCCAAAAACTAGCTGGGTGCGTAGCAGCCTTGAGCCACTTTATCTCCAGATTGGGAGAGAAGGCGTTGCCACTATATCGCCTGCTTCGACGTACTATATCGCCCACTTTGAGTGGATGGACGCAGCAACAGCCATGTTGGAAGGAATAAAAACTCTGCTAGCAAACAACCCAATCCTTGCCGCGCCTAACATCGGCAAACCCATGCTACTGTACATATCTGCAACTCACCAGGTAGTGAGCGCAGTACTCGTCATTGAATGAGAGGAAGAGGGACATTAGTTCCCACTCCAAAAACCCGTATACTATGTATCGGCGGTTCTCACACCATGCAAATCCCGATGCCCGCACTATCAAAAGATAGCATGTGCATTTTTCATGGCATCTCAGAAGCTGCGACACTACTTTCAAGAGTGTTCGATCACGGTGGCCTCCGAGGTACCACTCAATGATATCAGAAACAATCGAGATGCCAACGGCCCCATTGCAAAATGGTCCATCGAGGTCCTACCATCCGAAATAACTTACAAACCATGCCGGGCTATTAAATCTCAGGTGTTGGCTGACTCCGTCACCGAATGGATAGAAGCCGAACTCCCTAAAGAGTACGACACATACTCTAACTGGGTGATGTACTTCGATGGCTCTAAAATGTTAGCCGGATTGGGGGCCGGTGTCATCCTAACATCCCCTACAGGGGACACAGTCCGTTACGTATTGCAAATCATGTACATGGACTCCAATAATGCAGCCAAATATGAGGCACTATCGCATGGTCTCCGGATGGTCAAGCTTTCTCACGGGCATACAATGCCTCGAGGTGCGCGAGGATTAAAAACTCGAAATATCCCAAATAAACGGAGAATTCGATGCCAAAGATCCAAATATGGCAGCTTACCGCAATGCCATACTCAAAATATCATCTTGGTTCGAGGGGCTCGAGTTTCATCACGTGGCCCGAGACAATAACCAAGCAGCGGACATCCTTGCTCGAATGGGTGCTAAACACGACCCCGTCCTGCCTAACACCTTTGTGGAAAGGCTCTTTAAGCCATCCATGGTATGGAAGGACGAGAGCGGAAATACTAGTCTGGCGCTGATCACACCCCCGATGCCGAACACAATTCGGACATCATCGGGGGCTCGGGCACAGAACCAACGCCTTCCGCCCATATAATCATGGCGGTAATCGCCCCATGGACCGAACCCTTCCTGGCCTACCTTAATAGGAAGGAGCTCCCTGAGGACTAGAATGAGGCTTTCTGCATCGTTCGACGTTCAAAAGCCTACAAGGTTCATGAAGGAGAGATCTACAAGAAAAGCACTACTGGTGTCCTTCAAAGATGTATCTCCAAAGAGGAGGGACGGCAGCTTTTGGCCGAAATACATGCTGGTCTTGGCGGCCATCACGCCGCAGCTCGGGCCCTTGTAAGTAAGGCCTTCCGTACATTTTTCTTTTGTCCCACAGACCGATTAGACGCAAAGGACCTCCTACAACGTTGTGTCGGATGCCAGCTTTTTTCCAATCAAAACCATATGCCGCCAACTGCCCTACGTACAATCCTCGTTACCTGGCCTTTCGTGGTGTGGGGGCTAGACATGGTCGGACCCCTTAAAGGGGGAAGCCATAAGAAAAAATATTTGCTAGATATGGTAGATACATTCACTAAGTGGATAGAGGCCAAAACAGTTAAAATGGCTGAAGCCGACAGGTGATAGACTTTATATCCGGTGTAGTACACTGCTATGGTGTCCCACATAGCATTAATACTGACAATGGCTCTAACTTTACAGCCGACGAGGTGAAAAATTGGTGTGCTAATCTAGGTATTAAACTCGATTATGCCTCCGTATATCACCCCCAAACAAACAGTCAAGTTGAACGGGCCAATGGCCTGATAATGAGCGGAATCAAACCCAGACTACTGCCATCCTTAAAGGAGTCCGATAAAAACTGGGTCGAGGAGCTCGACTCTATACTCGGGGGGCTGCAGACCACACCCAATCGTAAGACCGGATACACACCGTTCTTCATGGTGTATGGCGCAGAGGTTGTCCTTTTCTGCGATATTATTCTTGACTCACCTCGAGTGCGCATGTACGAGGAGAGAGAGGACGAGCTCGATCGGCAAGATGACTTAGATGGGATGGAGGAGGAGCGCGATGTCGCAAAAGCCCGTTCTGCATTCTACCAACAACAAGCTCGAAGATACCAAAGCAGAGAAGTGCGGGCTCAGACTTATAATGTCAATGAACTCTTTCGAAGCCTACCAGATAAGAAAAAGGATAAGCTCAAGCCCAAATAGGAGGGTCCCTTAATTATATATGAAGTTCTCACTGGAGGAGCCTATCGCCTTCGCAATGCATTGGACAATCACTTAGAGCCGTACCCATGGAACGTTGCCAGACTCCGAAGATTCTACGGCTAAGTCTGAACACATTGTTTGTTACCTTTTTCTCCTTTTTTCAGTTTTTGCTTTTTATTTTTGTTTCTTTTACGACTTCTAGCATGTGTCCGGGTAAGCCACACACTTGAGGGGTATACATCCTTAAATGTACACACCCCACCATAACTGGGGGCTTCCTTCAATAGAAGCTTATTATCATTCCAAGCATAAAGCTCACCATACATATGTGTGTTGTTTGCTGATATACGTCCTGTCTTCGCCATTATATGCAACTCTATGACTTAAGTTTTTGCCAAGTTGGGTTGCCTGGCTCCCGTGCTTATGCCCTACGTTCCCGCTCGTTCGGCTAGGGCATAAAGGGAGCACCTCAGCGATTGTTACAACCGGGTCATCCGGACATGTACCTCAGACGGGTGAAGCCGAAAGCTAGCGTTCTTAAGGGAATAATTGGTCAACGGACAGAAGACGAACTGCCTTCGTAGCAATATAAACTACCAAAATCTAAAGACTCCTATGATTCTTTCGCATCACGGTTTAGTCATGCATAAACGCATGCCGGCCCAGGGAGAGGAACCCTTAACGGAACTATTCTTTCTGCAAGATGTTTCTTATGTTAAAAAGTAATATAACATAAGTCCCTGAATACAGTTTGTCTGTTCAAAAATTATGACCGGATCGCCTGGTTTCCGAACATACTTGGTGTTTCCCACAGGTATAGTACTCGAGAAACACTCCACCCTTGGGTTTCGGAGGTTGTAGCAGAAAGTCTGCCATGACAATCTTTTATAATTCAGCCAGAGATAAGCTTTGCCGATAAAGTGTATCGTCACATGAAATTACACGCCTACTCTTTATCTATGCCATCTATCAGGCTGTCTAGTTTACTGATCTCGCTATGAAAATTTGGCAGCTATCTTTACTTGGTCGCATACACCAATCTATCTCGAATTTCTTGTCCGTCTGGTCCTCGAGGTCCGACCGGCCATGTGGTTCAGATCAAGTCCCAGATACCGCATTTTCACCATGGCCCAGGCCTCTCGTGCACCTTCTCGACATGCTGATGCCTTCCACAGCTCAAAACAAAGACGAGCACCCTTGAATAACTCTGCGAGCTCCCCCATCATTCCTGGAGGAGAATCGGATGGCCATGAAGCCTTTGCCATATTCCTCTTTACTTTCCGAGCTCGCTCGTGCACATTGGATAGCTCTTGCAGCAAGTACCCTTGAAATACGGACACTTCTCCTTCGGGCCGCCCAGTTAACAAAACTACAGGAACAAATATCATAAAAAAATATTCATCAGGGGATCTTATGAAAGTTAGGTTCAGGGACATAGTAAATATGCTGCCTTTCAGCTTTCGGTTCTCCTTCAAGGCATCTGACAGTTGGGCTCTTACGTCCGTTAGCTCCTCAGCTTCCTTGATGTTGGCATCCTATAGTTTGTTCTTCTCATACCTGGTCCGTGTCAGTATACGTTGCCAGCGCCTTCTTGCCTTTCGGCATGCTGTTTATCCGCCTCCACACCCTTCAGTCTATCCTCTAGCTGATCCGGAGATTCTACCGCTGTAAACAAAATAGTGTATATTAAAAAGAACATTGTTGGCGCATAATCATATTTTCTGGACAATGATTGACCTTACCATTCGGTGCCTTCTTGGACTTCTCTAGTTCGGCGGTGACAGCAGTTAGCTTTGTCCGACATTCTTCAAGCTCCTTGGATAGCATGCCATTTTTCTCCATGAGTACCTGATAATACAACGATCCTTAAATCAGTTGGACAAACTGTTTCAAGTCTCGGTGGCTACTGGCACATAAGTATTGCATCTACAAAACCCTCTTACCCCGCATAACCTTTGAAAGCTAGTGTGTAGCTCCAGCAAGCCCATCCCAAGCAGCTCGGATATATGCATCTATAGAGTTGAGGGCATCGAACGCCTCTACGGTAAACCTGGGATCGCGCACGGATCTCTTTCCTCCGCCGATGATTCATCGCACTCTCCACTTCGGAATTGGTGACGGATACATTATCCAAATCCTCTTGGAGATGACAATCCGACATTTTACCCGTATCAACCCTGGTCCTTATGGAAGGGTCCGGGGCCGGTTTGGTTGATGCACGGCCGGCGAGGTCCCCGGATATAGTTAGGCGTATGCTCTTCCTGCAAGATGGCCCAACGGAAAACGTCACAATTCGGTATGTCCACCGGGTGCGTGTTAAGAACTATACCTTTTTTGTGAAGCCAGGCGCGCGGTAGTATCACTGTTGTCCTTTCTTTTTAAAGACTCGCCTCACAAGCAGTGTCGCCTTCCTAGAAGACACCTTCGATACAGCTCGGCGAGACGAGCGTCGCCCCTTCAGAGCATGAGACAGTGCGGTGGGTGAGGTGCGACGGAAAAATTCTTTCGGAGGAGATGTCTCCTGGGTACTTACATGCGAGGAGGGGAGAAGGCCAGGGTAATTGGCTATAATGGCAACTTCCGTGCCGTCGTAGCTCGCCTGATAAAAAAACTCCCTCCTTAAGCTATATAAATATGCCCGGATCTTCTTCATATCCGGGATCTAGGTCCCGATTATGATCCTCTGGTTGCGGAGCAGGGCTGTCGATCCCCTCGACGATCTTTCTCCATTCCTGTTAGAAGCAGCCAGATTAAATTTGACTAGCGTAACTCGGGAAAAGGGTTGAGTAAAGCCGATCATCGAAAACTTACCCAGTAAATGGGGTTGTACATGGAAAAACCTTCCCGACACTTCAAGCGAGTGAAGTCTTCCTTCTCCCATTTGAAAAGATCAGCTAAGATAGTGGCCAGGGCGGCAAAGTTGTCCAGACCCTTGTGTAAACAACGAGATGCATCGTCCTCCCCGTTGTAATGCCACATCAGAAAACCCCTAGATTGGAGCGGCTGAACGCATCACGTTATTGAAATTGCCATTACCTCAAATATTGATAGCCCAGAGTTGGCAAGTACTCTGATCTTACTTGCTAGTCTCGAAATTTCATCACCATCTTCTTCTTCGAGGCTTCGGGGGCGCCAGCCGGCGCGCTTCCTCAAGGAGCACTAGAGAATTCAGGAAGACCACGCCGGATTGGGTCCGGAAGAAGGACATCTTCAATATAAAACCACTCCGAGGGCCACTCTTCGGATGCCTTCTTCGGAGTGCGGGACGGGTATCTAGTCTCGGCTATGCGCCGTACTTCAGCACCGCCCATCTCGAATATGGATCCCTTTTGGGAGCAGGGGCCGAGGCAGAAAATGTCTGCCATAGCTCGAAATCGGCCTCGCAGCCCAGGAACAGCTCGCAGAGAGCAACGAAACCTGCGATATGCAAAATGGAGCCTGGTGTCAGAGTGTGCAGTTGAAGGCCATAATACTCCAGTAGACCTCTGAGGAAAGGATGAATAGGAAATTTTATGCCTCTCAAGAGGAAGGAGACGAAGCACACCCGCACCTCTTTAGAAGGATTGGGGAAATTTTCTGCCACGGCTTCGTCGTTGATGGAAGTTAATCCAGCCAGAACGGAGACTAGATCCGCGGGCGGAAGATATCCCTGTGTCTGAAGTTTGATCAGATGGGCATGGGATACTGAACAACTTCCCCAGTCGCCTTTTTGAGGGCCATTGGGGCGCCAGGAAGAGCTAGGGGCACTAGCCAGGTTTGGCTGATTTCCTATGGCGAGTTTTAAGGATTTCCGCGGGGTGGGGAATGGTCTCTGAGATCTAATCTCTATAAATAGGCGCCTTTCCTGCGTGGTCAAGGGGTTATTTGTAAAAAAACCTGGACTGTTCACATTCGTTTGACACGTGGAAGCCGAGGCGATGGTAACAAAGAAACGATAGAAAATGGTATTTAATGTGCATCCGAACTATAAATGGGTCAGAGTACAATGGAAAACCCGCCTTGCAATGCCGAAGACATAAGTCGAACTAGATTAAGGGGTCCGCGGAGGGTCGGACTATGTGTCGTGGGCTGGACTAATGGGCCGTGAAGGTACAAGATGAAGGCTTTTCCCCGTGTCCGGATGGGACTCTCCTTGGCGTGGATGGCAAGCTTGGCGGCTAGTCGCATAATTTCCTTTCTCCGTAAACCGACTTTGTACAACCCTGGTCCCCCTCAGGTGTCTATATAAACCGAAGGGTTTAGTCTGTAGAGGCAATCACAATGATACATGCTAGACATCTAGGGTTTAGCCATTACGATCTCGAGGTAGATCAACTCTTGTAACCCCTATACTCATCAAAGTCAATCAAGCAGGAAGTAGGGTATTACCTCCATTAAGAGGGCCCGAACCTGGGTAAACATCGTGTCCCCGCCTCCGGTCACCTTCGATCCCAGACGCATAGTTTGGGACCCCCTGCCCGAGATCGGCCAGTTTTGATAATGGCATCTGCCTCGTGAGGCTTGGCCCCTCGCGAGGATCTTGAGTTGTTGGTGCTAAAGGTGGGCCGTACCAAGACGCTGATGGAGCCACGCCATGGGCTGCAGGCAGGCAAGTCTGGCTACCCCCGTTCCCAGAACACCCACAGTTGCCCCCTGGCCCAAGGCGCACTCGGACTTGGCTTCGAGGCGAAGCCAAAGGGTAAGTGCGGAGCGCCGTGGGCCCTAACCGCCTGCGGCCTTGGTCGACACGTGGCGATTGATGGGACGTGGGTGTCTCTGCTTCCCCACGCGGCCTCAGCAACCGTTCGACTTGACAAGAGCCTGCTGCATGCATAGAAAGATCATCATTGTGTGGGATCATGGAGGCCGGCGGTTGGCCTCCCTCTGGCTATAAATGAGGGGAGGGGCAGAGCACCCTTGCTCATCTCCATCTCTCGGCGCCCGCTCTTCCTTCTTCTTCCTTGTCCGGCCATCTTGGTGTAGCATCCATGGCGCCGATCAGGAGATTCTCCACGGTGGAGAAGGGAAAACCCCTCGGGAGGAGCCTGGGTCACTCCCGCCGAAGAAGAGGTTCGGCCGCCCTCACGACATCGGCGAAAGGCAGGAGGGGACGTGGCCTTGGTACGGGTGGCCTCCGCCTAGCTTCCCGCTCCCTCTGTACGCTAGCACGCAGAGCTCTGGACACAGCGGCAGTGCTTGAATTTTCTCTATAGCCTTGATCTTGTCAGGGTTGGCCTCTATCCCCTGGTGGGACACAAAGAAGCCAAGTAGCTTGCCGGAAGGAATGCCAAACACAGCTTCTCCGGGTTCAACTTCAAGTTGATCTTGCATAGATTTGCAAAGGTCTCTTCCAAGTCCTGAATGAGAGTCGATCTGTCCTTGGCCTTCACCACTATATCATCCATGTAAGCTTCAATATTTTTGTGCAGCTGGGACTCAAAGTCAGTTAGTACTGCTCTTGCGAAAGTGGATCCGACGCTCTTCAACCGGAAGGGCATCCGTACAAAGCAGTACGTGCCACATGGGGTTATGAATGCGGTCTTCTCTTTGTCTTCTTTGGACATAAGATCTAGTGGTATCCAGAGTAGGCATCCAGGAAGGAAAGCAGGTCACACCCGGAGGTGGAATCCACAATCCAGTCGTTGTGTGGCAAGGGGAATGGGTCCTTCGGGCATGGTTTGTTCAGATCTGTGAAATCTATGCAAAGCCTCCATTTCCCATTAGCCTTGCGCACCACAACTGGATTTGCTAACCCCGTTGGATGCAATACCCCTCTGACCAAACGAGTTGCCTGAAGTTTCTTGATCTCCTCGGCAATAAGCTGCTACCACTCCAAAGCTTGCTTCCGGACCTTCTGCTTGACGGGTCAGGCATGTGGGCATATAGCAAGGTGGTGCTCGATTACCTCCTTGGGAACACCAGGGATGTCAGTTGGTTGACATGCAAACACATCGACATTCACCTACAGGAAGGCAACGAGCACACTTTCCTATTTCTCATTGAGGGTGGCACTATTTGTAAATGTACCATCAGTGCCAGCCAGCCCTACCGGGACCTTCTTCACATGGGTGCAACAGCCTTGGATCTCTTGCTATTGGAACTCTCTGGCAAGTCTTCAACAGGCGCATTGCACGCTGAAAAGGTACGCTTCCTGGGTTCCTTGCTGGCATCCTTGCTAGCTCTCTTCTTTTTCTTGCTTTCCTTGGCGGAAGCAGTGGCTTCCGGGGCCTCTGCCGCTACTGCTTCCTGGTACATTTTGTCCACGCATATGATTGCGTCTTTCTTGTCCGACATAATGGAAATGGCGCCTATTGTCCCTGGCATCTTCAGAGTGTTGTCGGCATAGTGGGATGCCACCATGAATTTGGCCAGGGTTGGGCGACCAAGGATTCCATTGTACGGCTGGGGGAGGTCAACCATATCAAACACGATCTTCTCAATTCGGTAGTTTAACTCCCCTCCGAACGTCACTGGCAGCGTGATCTTCCCCTTACGACGACTCCTGCTGGGGTTGATCCCTTGGAACGTACCAGTAACCTTGAGCTCTTCTTCTGCTATCTGGAGTTTGCCGATGACGTTTGGAGAAATCAGATTCAACCCGGCCTCGTCGTCAACCAAAATCTTTGTGACTTTGAGGTTGCGGATTGTTGGTGAGACCAACAACGGCAAGCACCCTACCGCGATGGTGCGGTCAGGGTAATACTCTTCATCAAGGATGATGGGCATGCGAGACCACGTGAGCAGCTTCCGAGAATCTGCAGCTGGCTCCACGACATTGACTTCACGCGCCCACTGTTTAAGTTGGCGGTGAGAGGATTGCAAAGATGCACCCTTGTCAATGCACAGGGCGTCAGTGGCTTTCTGGAACTCCTGCCCGCTGGTTTCCTCTTCATATCCTTCATCACTCTCGTCATCACAATTCTTCTTCTCACGGCCTCTAGCAGGTTTCCCTTGATACTAAGGAGCCGTGCCAGGATGACCTGCTCTACCGCCTTAGCCCTTCCCGCCAACACCATCTTGGTCTTTCTCCTTATCTTGCTTCTCATACTCAGCCCTCTGCTTCTTGACGAGTTGTTCAACCTGATGACACTCCTAAAGATCGTGGACCTTGGTCCGGTGGATCTTGCAGTACGGCCCATCACCATTGCTAGCCTTCTCGGCAGCCGCCGCTTCCCGGCAATTAGTGCACACGACAACTTCCTTACCAGGAACCTCGGTCTTTGACTTCTTGCCGATACTAGGTGCGCTCGATCCTTCAACGGTCATCCTCTGAGTCAATGTCGAGGCCATCTTCTTCACCGGGGAGTCGCCTCCCCTCTAATACCCGAGCACACTTATCCACCAAAGAGTATAGCTCATTCACAGTATCGGGCAACCAAACATCCATTTTTGAACGTATACGGCAGTTGCACGCGTTGGACTGGAATGCAGCTATCACAATGCCGGTGGATGTCTGGGATGTTCCTGTGCATTCGGCTGAATCTCTACATGTACTTCTGTAGACTTGATCCTTCCTTCTGTGGGAGGAGCTGCAAGTCGCTGGCCACCCTAGTTCTCGATGGCCACCCGTGAAGGCGCCAACAAACTCATGGCACAGGTCAGCCCAGGTCGAGATGGAGTTCTCCGACAGGTGCATCAGCCAATACCTCACATTTGGCTTGAGTGTCAAAGGGAAGTAGTTGGCGAACACCTTCTCGTGTCTTCCCCTGGCAGCTATGGGGGAGGAGCTAGCCAAACTACTTGAAGCTGAGTTTATCTGAGAGATAAAACACCCAGATTGGCTAGCAAACCAGGTCATGGTGCCAAAGAAGGACAAATCCTAGCGCCTTTGTGTCGATTTTAAAGACCTCAATAAAGTCTGCCCTAAGGACCCCTTCCCACTGCCCCACATTGACCAGATCATTGATGCAACCGTAGGATACGATTCATTATGTTTCCTCGACGCATACTCTGGATACCATCAAATTAAGATGAGGGAATCCGATCAGACCGCAACGGTGTTCATTACCCCTGCATGTGCCTTTCGCTTCAACACTATGCCTTTCATACACAAAACGCCAAATACCACCTACCAACGCATGATTCAAACATGCCTGGATAAACAAATTTGGAAGACGGTGGAGGCATACGTAGACGATTTAGTCATCAAAACTAAACATGTCGAATCATTGGTGGATGACTTACGTCTTACATTTGTTCCCACTCCAAAAACCCGTATACTATGTATCGGCGGTTCTCACACCATGCAAATCCCGATGCCCACACTATCAAAAGATAGCATGTGCAGTTTTCATGGCATCTCAGAAGCTGCGACACTACTTTCAAGAGTGTTCGATCACGGTGGCCTCCGAGGTACCACTCAATGATATCAGAAACAATCAAGACGCCAACGGCCCCATTGCAAAATGGTCCATCGAGGTCCTACCATCCGAACTAACTTACAAACCACGCCGGGCTATTAAATCTCAGGTGTTGGCTGACTTCGTCGCCGCATGGACAGAAGCCGAACTCCCTAAAGAGTACGACACATACTCCAACTGGGTGATGTACTTCGACGGCTCTAAAATGTTAGCCGGCTTGGGGTCGGTGTCATCCTAACATCCCCTACAGGGGACACAGTCCGTTACGTATTGCAAATCATGTACACGGACTCCAATAATGCAGCCAAATATGAGGCACTACTGCATGGTCTCCGGATGGCTCTTTCTATGGGCATACAACGCCTCGAGGTGCGCGAGGATTAAAAACTCGAAATATCCCAAATAAACGGAGAATTCGATGCAAAAGATCCAAATATGTCAGCTTACCGCAATGCCATACTCAAAATATCATCTTGGTTCGAGGGGCTCGAGTTTCATCACGTGGCCCGAGACAATAACCAAGCAGCGGACATCCTTGCTCGAATGGGTGCTAAACGCGACCCCGTCCTGCCTAACACCTTTGTGGAAAGGCTCTTTAAGCCATCCATGGTATGGAAGGACGAGAGCGGAAATACTAGTCTGGCACTGATCACACCCCGATGCCGAACACGATGCGGACATCATCGGGGGCTCGGGCAAAGAACCAACGCCTTCCGCCCATGTAATCATGGCGGTAATCGCCCCATGGACCGAACCCTTCCTGGCCTACCTTAATAGGAAGGAGCTCCCTGAGGACTAGAATGAGGCTTTTTGCATCGTTCGACGTTTAAAAGCCTACAAGGTTCATGAAGGAGAGATCTACAAGAAAAGCACTACTGGTGTCCTTCAAAGATGTATCTCCAAAGAGGAGGGACGGCAGCTTTTGGCCGAAATACATGCTGGTCTTGGCGGCCATCACGCCGCAGCTCGGTCCCTTGTAAGTAAGGCCTTCCGTACATTTTTCTTTTGTCCCACAGACCGATTAGACACAAAGGACCTCCTACAACGTTGTGTCGGATGCCAGCTTTTTTCCAATCAAAACCATATGCCGCCAACTGCCCTACGTACAATCCTCGTTACCTGGCCTTTCATGGTGTGGGGTCTAGACATGGTCGGACCCCTTAAAGGGGGAAGCCATAAGAAAAAATATTTGCTAGATATGGTAGATAAATTCACTAAGTGGATAGAGGCCAAAACAGTTAAAATGGCTGAAGCCGACAGGTGATAGACTTTATATCCGGTGTAGTACACTGCTATGGTGTCCCACATAGCATTAATACTGACAATGGCTCTAACTTTACAGCCGATTTAGGTGAAAAATTGGTGTGCTAATCTAGGTATTAAACTCGATTATGCCTCCGTATATCACCCCCAAACAAACAGTCAAGTTGAACGGGCCAATGGCCTGATAATGAGCGGAATCAAACCCAGACTACTGCCATCCTTAAAGGAGTCTGATAAAAACTAGGTCGAGGAGCTCGACTCTGTACTCTGGGGGCTGCGGACCACACCCAATCGTAAGACCGGATACACACCGTTCTTCATGGTGTATGGCGTAGAGGTTGTCCTGCTCTGCGATATTATTCTTGACTCACCTCGAGTGCGCATGTACGAGGAGAGAGAGGCCGAGCTCGATCGGCAAGATGACTTAGATGGGATGGAGGAGGAGCACGATGTCGCAAAAGCCCGTTCTGCATTCTACCAACAACAAGCTCGAAGATCGCAAAGCAGAGAAGTGCGGGCTCAGACTTATAATGTCGATGAACTCTTTCGAAGCCTACCAGATAAGAAAAAGGATAAGCTCAAGCCCAAATAGGAGGTTCCCTTAATTATAGATGAAGTTCTCACTGGAGGAGCCTATCGCCTTCGCAATGCATTGGACAATCACATAGAGCCGTACCCATGGAACGTTGCCAGACTCCGAAGATTCTACGGCCAAGTCCGAACACATTGTTCGTTACCTTTTTTTCCTTTTTTAGTTTTTGCTTTTTATTTTTGTTTCTTTTACGACTTCTAGCATGTGTCCGGGTAAGCCACACACTTGAGGGGTATACATCCTTAAATGTACACACCCCACCATAACTGGGGCTTCCTTCAATAGAAGCTTATTATCATTTCAAGCATAAAGCTCACCATACATATGTGTGTTGTTTGCTCATATACGTCCTGTCTTCTCCATTATATGCAACTCTATGACTTAAGTTTTTGCCAAGTTGGGTTGCCTGGCTCCCGTGCTTATGCCCTACGTTCCCGCTCGTTCGGCTAGGGCATAAAGGGAGCACCTCAGCGATTGTTACAACCGGGTCATCCGGACATGTACCTCAGACGGGTGAAGCCGAAAGCTAGCGTTCTTAAGGGAATAATTGGTCAGCGGACAGAAGACGAACTGCCTTCGTAGCAATATAAACTACCAAAATCCAAAGACTCCTATGATTCTTTCGCATCACGGCTTAGTCATGCATAAACGCATGCCGGCCCAGGGAGAGGAACCCTTAACGGAACTATTCTTTCTGCAAGATGTTTCTTACGTTAAAAAGTAATATAACATAAGTCCCTGAATACAGTTTGTCTGTTCAAGCATTATGACCGGATCGCCTGGTTTCCGAACATACTTGGTGTTTCCCACAGGTATAGTACTCGAGAAACACTCCACCCTTGGGTTTCGGAGGTTGTAGCAGAAAGTCTGCCATGACAATCTTTTACAATTCAGCCAGAGATAAGCTTTGCCGATAAAGTGTATCGTCACATGAAATTACACGCCTACTCTTTATCTATGCCATCTATCATGCTGTCTAGTTTACAGTCCTGCTATGAAAATTTGGCGGCTATCTTTACTTGGTCGTACACCAATCTATCCGGAATTTCTTGTCCGTCTGGTCCCCGAGGTCCGACCCGGGCCATGTGGTTCGGATCAAGTCCGGTATACCGCATTTTCACCATGGCCCAGGCCTCTCGTGCACCTTCTCGACATGCTGATGCCTTCCACAGCTCAAAACAAAGACGAGCACCCTTGAATAACTCTGCGAGCTCCCCCATCATTCCTGGAGGAGAATCGGATGGCCATGAAGCCTTTGCCATATTCCTCTTTACTTTCCGAGCTCGCTCGTGCACATTGGATAGCTCTTGCAGCAAGTACCCTTGAAATCCAGACACTTCTCCTTCGGGCCGCCCAGTTAACAAAACTACAAGAACAAATATCGTAAAAAATATTCATCAGGGGATCTTATGAAAGTTAGGTTCAGGGACATAGTAAATATGCCGCCTTTCAGCTTTCGGTTCTCCTTCAAGGCATCTGACAGTTGGGCTCTTACGTCCGTTAGCTCCTCAGCTTCCTTGATGTTGGCATCCTGTAGTTTGTTCTTCTCATCCCTGGTCCGTGTCAGTATACGTTGCCAGCGCCTTCTTGCCTTCCGGCATGCTGTTTATCCGCCTCCACAGCCTTCAGTCTATCCTCTAGCTGATCCGGAGATTCTGCCGCTGTTAAAAAATAGTGTATATTAAAAAAACATTGTTGGCGCATAATCATATTTTCTGGACAATGATTGACCTTACCATTCGGTGCCTTCTTGGACTTCTCTAGTTCGGCGGTGACAGCAGTTAGCTTGGTCCGACATTCTTCAAGCTCCTTGGATAGCATGTCATTTTTCTCCATGAGTACCTGATAATACAACGATCCTTAAATCAGTTGGACAAACTGTTTCAAGTCTCGGTGGCTACTGGCACATAAGTATTGCATCTACAAAACCCTCTTACCCCGCATATCCTTTGAAAGCTTGTGTGTAGCTCCGGCAAGCCCATCCCGAGCAGCTCGGATATATGCATCTACAGAGTTGAGGGCATGGAACGCCTCTACGGTAAACCTGGGATCGCGCATGGCTCTCTTTCCTCCGCCGATGATTCATCGCACTCTCCACTTCGGAATTGGTGACGGATACATTATCCAAATCCTCTTGGAGATGACAATCCGACATTTTACCCGTATCAACCCTGGTCCTTATGGAAGGGTCCGGGGCCGGTTTGGTTGATGCACGGCCGGCGAGGTCCCCGGATGTAGTTAGGCGTATGCTCTTCCTGCAAGATGGCCCAACGGAAAACGTCACAATTCGGTCTGTCCACCGGGTGCGTGTTAAGAACTATACCTTTTTTGTGAAGCCAGGCGCGCGGTAGTATCACTGTTGTCCTTTCTTTTTAAAGACTCGCCCTGCACAGGTGTCGCCTTCCTAGAAGACACCTTCGATACAGCTCGGCGAGACGAGCGTCACCCCTTCAGAGCATGAGACAGTGCGGTGGGTGAGGTGCGACGGAAAAACTCTTTCGGAGGAGATGTCTCCTGGGTACTTACATGCGAGGAGGGGAGAAGGCCAGGGTAATTGGCTATAATGGATACTTCCGTGCCGTCGTAGCTCGCCTGATAAAAAAACTCCCTCCTTAAGCTATATAAATATGCCCGGATCTTCTTCATATCCGGGATCTAGGTCCCGATTATGATCCTCTGGTTGCGGAGCAGGGCTGTCGATCCCCTCGACGATCTTTCTCCATTCCTGTTAGAAGTAGCCAGATTAAATTCGACTAGCGTAACTCGGGAAAAGGGTTGAGTAAAGCCGATCATCGAAAACTTACCCAGTCAATGGGGTTGTACATGGAAAAACCTTCCCGACACTTCAAGCGAGTGAAGTCTTCCTTCTCCCCCTTTGAAAAGATCAGCTAAGATGGTGGCTAGGGCGGCAAAGTTGTCCAGACCCTGGCGTAAACAACGGGATGCATCGTCCTCCCCGTTGTAATGCCTCATCGGAAAACCCCTAGATTGGAGCGGCTGAACGCATCACGTTATTGAAATTGCCATTATCTCAAATATTGATAGCCCAGAGTTGGCAAGTACTCTGATCTTACTTGCTAGTCTCGAAATTTCATCACCATCTTCTTCTTCGAGGCTTCGGGGGCGCCAGCCGGCGCGCTTCCTCAAGGAGCACTAGAGAATTCAGGAAGACCACGCCGGATTGGGTCCGGAAGGACATCTTCAATATAAAACCACTCCGAGGGCCACTCTTCGGATGCCTTCTTCGGAGTGCGGGACGGGTATCTAGTCTCGGCTATGCGCCATACTTTAGCACCGCCCATCTCAAATATGGATCCCTTTTGGGAGCAGGGGCCGAGGCAGAAAATGTCTGCCATAGCTGGAAATCGGCCTCGCAGCCCAGGAATAGCTTGCAGAGAGCAACGAAACCTGCGATATGCAGAATGGAGCCCGGTGTCAGAGTGTGCAGTTGAAGGCCATAATACTCCAGTAGACCTCTGAGGAAAGGATGAATAGGAAATTTTATGCCTCTCAAGAGGAAGGAGACGAAGCACACCCGCACCTCTTTAGAAGGATTGGGGAAATTTTCTGCCACGGCTTCGTCGTTGATGGAAGTTAATCCAGCCAGAATGGAGACTAGATCCGTGGGCGGAAGATATCCCTGTGTCTGAAGTTTGCTCAGATGGGCATGGGATACCGAACAACTTCCCCAGTCGCCTTTTTGAGGGCCATTGGGGCGCCAGGAAGAGCTAGGGGCACTAGCCAGGTTTGGCTGATTTCCTATGGCGAGTTCTAAGGATTTCCGTGGGGTGGGGAATGGTCTCTGAGATCTAATCTCTTTAAATAGGCGCCTTTCCTGCGCGGTCAAGGGGTTATTTGTAAAAAAACCTGGACTGTTCACATTCGTTTGACACGTGGAAGCCGAGGCGATGGTAACAAAGAAACGATGGAAAATGGTATTTAATGTGCATCCGAACTATCGTCAGTCAGGAGTACAATGGAAAACCCGCCTTGCAATGCCGAAGACATAAGCTGAACTAGATTAAGGGGTCCGCGGAGGGTCGGACTATGTGTCGTGGGCTGGACTAATGGGCCGTGAAGGTACAAGATGAAGGCTTTTCCCCGTGTCCGGATGGGACTCTCCTTGGCGTGGATGGCAAGCTTGGCGGCTAGTCGCATAATTTCCTTTCTCCGTAAACCGACTTTGTACAACCCTGGTCCCCCTCAGGTGTCTATATAAACCGAAGGGTTTAGTCTGTAGAGGCAATCACAATGATACATGCTAGACATCTAGGGTTTAGCCATTACGATCTCGAGGTAGATCAACTCTTGTAACCCCTATACTCATCAAAGTCAATCAAGCAGGAAGTAGGGTATTACCTCCATTAAGAGGGCCCGAACCTGGGTAAACATCGTGTCCCCGGCCTCCGGTCACCTTCGATCCCCAGACGCATAGTTTGGGACCCCCTGCCCGAGATCGGCCAGTTTTGATAATGGCATCTGCCTCGTGAGGCTTGGCCCCTCGCGAGGATCTTGAGTTGTTGGTGCTAAAGGTGGGCCGTACCAAGACGCTGATGGAGCCACGCCATGGGCCGCAGGCAGGCAAGTCTGGCTACCCCCATTCCCAGAACACCCACAGTTGCCCCCGGGCCCAAGGCGCACTCGGACTTGGCTTCGAGGCGAAGCCAAAGGGTAAGTGCGGAGCGCCGTGGGCCCTAACCGCCTGCGGCCTTGGTCGACACGTGGCGATTGATGGGACGTGGGTGTCTCCGCTTCCCCACGCGGCCTCAGCAACCGTTCGACTTGACAAGAGCCTGCTGCATGCATAGAAAGATCATATTGTGTGAGATCATGGAGGCCGGCGGTTGGCCTCCCTCTGGCTATAAATGAGGGGAGGGGCATAGCCCCCTTGCTCATCTCCATCTTCTCGCCGCCTGCTCTTCCTTCTTCTTCCTTGTCCCGCCATCTTGGTGTAGCATCGATGGCGCCGATCAGGAGATTCTCCGCGGTGGAGAAGGGAAAACCCCTCGGGAGGAGCCTGGGTCACTCCCACCGAAGAAGAGGTTCGGCCGCCCTCACGACACCGGCGAAAGGGAGGAGGTGACGTGGCCTTGGTACGGGTGGCCTCCGCCTAGCTTCCCGCTCCCTCTGTACGCTAGCACGCAGAGCTCTAGACACATCGGCAGTGCCCAGCGCTGCGTGGTCTGAGGTCGTGGTGGACAGGCCGAGGTTGCATCGCTAGCCGGCCCGTGAACCCACGTAGAGGGCACCTCGCGCGTGTTCGTGGTGTGGGCGGCAATGCCGCCGCACACGTGGATCCGGTTCCCAAGGTTCTTTAAAGAGGATATGCCGCCGAGAGGGTCGCTTGAGCTATGGCTACAGCACGCCGGGTGTTGCAGCCGAGCCACGGGGGCAGAGGTCGAGGTCGTCCCCCCGGGCGACATCTTCATGACCCGAGGATGGGGCAAGGTCGCCCGGTTCGGTTGTACAGAGGGGGCCCTCTCCATCGACTTAGAGTACGATGGCGCCTCCACGCTGTTCTTCAAGGTCTTCGACAAGGAGGGCCGGTGTCTGGACTCCTGCTCCGGGAGAAGCAGTCCACGCAGCACGGCCAAGGGCATCGAATCCGCTCTTGGCCTTGCTGGCTGCTCCTCCAACAGCAACGATGACTTCTTGGAATCCAGCGACTCTCCCGAGCCCAGCATTCTCCGGAGTCCAGCGACAACAGCTACGTGCCACCGAGCTCTCGCTGCGCCCAGAGCGAGGCAGCAGCGTCCGCTCGGCGTCGTCGGTGATACCCAGCGGCCGGGGCCCTCCGAGGTGTTCTTCTTTTGTTTCCCTGCGCAGAATTGTGACAAGCCCCGTGGGGGTATGTAAAAACTTTAATGCTTTTGCTCCAATGTTATCATTCCTAGTATGATGTTGTAGCCACGTATCTCGCTTCGTCACGATTCCCCCTTTTTATTCTCGTGGTAGCTTAGTGCTCTTCACCGACAGGTCCCAGTTCCCTGGGAGGCTTCGGCCGCTGCTGGTATGCCAGGTCATGATGTCGTGGTCAAGGCCAGGAGGTGAGCAGCCCCGAGTTCTGGTAAGAGCTCCTGAGGCGCGATGCTCAAGAGGTCCCCTTTGGCGTGAAAGCAACCCCCTGAAGGCCGAAAAGGAGAGCGGCATTGCCAGAGCGAGATTGCAAGAGTCGATATGGGACGGTGAGGTTCACACTGATATGTATGGGTGGCTTATCTTGGTAAGCCTGCAGTGATTCCTTTGTGTGGCCCCTAATTGTGCCTTAGTGGTGACGCTTCTAGGTAGGGCTCACACCGGCCTCCCCTTTTACCCGCTCATCTAGGTGCTCTACGTCCTCTGGTGCCGGCCCTCGATCGAGGATCAGCTGCTGCTGGTATGCCAGGTCGCGATGCCATGGTCAAGTCCAGGGGTTGAGGGCTGGAGAGCCAGGAGGAGCTCCGGAGGCGCGATGCTTAGGAGCCCTCCTTTAACGTGCAAGCAAATTGCATGAAAAACAGACGACTGGCGGGGCTGCCCGTAGTTAAGCTCCGGACATTCCTGCGGGTTCGTCCGAGAGGAGAATATAACTCATAATCACGTTTGTTGTTCTGCAGTGAGGTGACGTGCACGGGGCAGGCCGCGAGCCAGAGCTCTATGTCGTGGTTCTAAGTCTGACAGTAGAATGGGGGGTAGGTATGTAGAGGCAAGATCTTAGCTATGGAGGAGTTGTACACGCAAGTTTTACGAGTTCAGGCCCTTCTCGGAGGAAGTAACAACCCTACGTCTCGGAGCCCGAAGGCGGTCGACTGAATTATACGCGTGTGAGTTACACAGAGGGTGTGAATTATACGGAGGCGGTGCGAACCCTTGTCACTGAGCAGGGGGGTGGCTTATATAGAGTTTGCCAGACCCCTCCGGCCCTCAATTACATAGGGTTTAAAGGTACATTAAGAAAGGGTGTTACTGGTAACGCCAGTAATAAAGATATATAATGACCATAAAGCTATGACTTAATTCCCGACCGTTGCAGTGTAGAGTGGCTCTAGATCTTCTGGTAGTCGAGTAATAGTCTTCACGGTCGAGTCACTTCAAGACTGCCGAGTGGGACATAGCTTCGTGGTTGAGTGGATGATGATTCTTCCTCAAATGCTTCTAGTTTCTTGAGAGATGTCCTTGGGGAGGGTATCTTGGACAGGTCCATGACCCTACCCTAGGTACATAGCTTCATCATTAGCCCCCGAATGGATCAGGTTTTGAGTGGGGAAGGAGTTGAGAACACTTCAGACTCATTTTTCGTCCTACGAGTATATCTTTTTCTGGATCAATGAACCGAGGTGACAATACCAACTTGTTTTTCAGTCGCCTTGATCCATTCCTAGTTTTTGTCGAGTGAACTCTTACTGGAAGAGCTACGAGTGATGATGCGGAGTAGACCTTTCGTCTGAGAAGTTGTTCTGCTGTCCGCGGATTTCGCGGGATTCGAATTTTGGGAAGCGCGGGGCGGAGGAGGCCGCAGTAATCGGGCTGGATTAGGCAGTGCCGCCTTGATTTCCGCGCCGCCTTTTTTGCCACGTATCGCGCGCGTGACTGTTGCGGGATTGGATAAGATTGCCTGGGCGTACAAGTCAGTCACTCGGAAGTAACATCATATAAGGCACCGGGCCAGGGCTTTTGAACAGTGCGCTCTCATTTTTCTTCTTCTTCCTCAGAGTTCTTTGCTGCGCTTGCTTTCGCCCTAGTACCGCCATTCCATTCAAGATACATTTGCGGTGATGGGGAAAGAGAAGATGGTGGCTCTCGAGCACGCTAAGAAGGCGACGACGAAGGCGAAGGGGAAGAAGTCCAGCCGGGGTGGATCTTCCTCGAGGTCTGGCCTGCCGCCGGGCTGGATCCAGGGCAACTGGATTCGCTGGCGATCAACCAGGACGACATCGACGACCTGGTCGAAGGGGGACTGATTCCCCACGAATTGGCGCGGCTCCCGGGGAACGAGACCGAGCCGCAGCCGCGTGAGGGTGAGTGCGTCCTCCTCGCCACTCACATTGACCGCGGGTTCTCCTTGCCTCCTCACCCTTTCTTCCGAGGTTTCTTGAATTTTTTCGGGGCGCAACTCCACCATTTCACCCCAAACACCATTGTGTACCTTGCTGCCTTTGTGTCTTTGTGTGAGAATTTCTTGGGCTGCAATTTAATCGGGGCCTCTTCAAGCACATCTTTACATGCCGCTCCCAGTCGGTCAAAAAGGAAAATCCGAGTGATGAAAGGATGCATGTGATCCAAATGTGCGGGGGCCTTCGGATTCAAATGAGGGGCAAAAGTTCTTTTCCAGCCATGATTCTTCCTGACTCAGTCTATGGGTGGCAGTCGACCTGGTTCTACTACAAAGACCAGCCGACTCCAGGGCATTCGACTAGACGTCCCCCTTTTTCTTTGGCCCGAGTGGGGAAACCCTCCCCTTTGAAGGTGATTCTGGAGGAGAAGGCACAAGTCAAGGTGCTGGTCGTTCGAGTAGTTCAACTTGTCCACGATCGGGTGGCTGGTATGGATTTGCTGGAGGTTTTCCTGCGGCGATGCATCCAACCGCTTCAAGCTCGTGACCACCCGATGTGGATGTATTCGGGCACTGATGACACCACTCGGACTCATACGGAGGAGGTCGACGAGACCACGTTGGAGGGGTGGCTGACGAGTATCACAGGAAACAAAGACAACCCCAGGGGAGCCAGGAGAATTCCTCCACTCGACCAATCTTACGAACCAGACAAGGTCCAATTCTGAATTTCTGACTGTAATATTGATTTATTCGCACAGTTGTTTATGCTTTTACCGACTGAATTTGTCCAGCTTGTCTTCTTCCAGACTCTTACCGAAATGTACTCGATGCCCCGGAGAGTAGGAGCAGGATCCGGAGGGCGAGGCAAGCGGAGGCAAAAGCGGAGAATGGCATTCTGACGGAGAGGGAGATGGGGAGAGCGACGACTCGAGTGACGAAGAAGAGGTCGGCTCTCCTCCCCGCAGGGAAAGGCGATCCAAGCTTGCTCAAGATCCAGCGAGTGCCCGTGACAAGGCGATCGTTCCGACTGGTCAATCATCAAAGCATCCTCGAACATCCTCTCCAGCACCAACTGAGAAGGCCCCAAAGCAGACCAAGGTCGTCGCGCAAAAGACTCGGAAGGCGCTACCAAAAATCAAGATTGACATTCCCATTGCCTCTGCGTAAGTGTTCTTCTTTCGCTTTTACTCGACGCTCTGCGCTGTTTATCTTTCCTTTGGTTTGATCGAATGAACCTTGAAATTGGCAGTGCCGCTACCTCTGGGACTTCAGCTTATAGAAACGAGGATGAGGAAATGGAAGACATGGTCACCTCCAATCCGGGTACAATCTTTGTTATTATGTCATCCTTTTATCGACTGAACTATGATATATCCGATCGGGCGATAAAATGTTGGTGACTGAACTTTTTGTAGTTCTCAACGTTATTGACCTCCCTGACGATGATGATGACGAGCCGCAGAGGCCCTTGGGGAGAAGAAACAGGAAAATGTCCCCTGGCAAGACACCTCAGTTGGCGCGATTAAGCGGAACCAGCGATTCAGGATCTTTGGTGGCGTAATCGGACTTCCGTTTCTCTCACCATACCGCTGTCGAGTGCTCGACCTTCTGCATCAGCCGCGCGTGCTCCTGTCGATCCACCTTCAATTTTTGCTACACATCACGTCCCAGAAGATGAAGTGGGTGCTGCCAAAGAAGTTATACACCAAGCAGGCACTACAAAAAAATACACTTCCGTGATGATATGTGTTTGTCACAGTAGGTCGCATTTTTTGTCATGCATGTACATCCATGATGATTTTATGACAGAATCAAGATAGTCATACTGTCTTTGTCGTAGAGAAGTGTTCCGTGACATTACCAAAATTATCATCACGGAAGTGTCCACTTCCATGACGATAAATCGCGGCGTCCGCGAAGTGCTTTCGTCCAAGGGTGACCGACACGTGGCATCCACCGTAACGGAACACCGTTAAGCTATCGGGTCAGGTTTTGGATCCGATAACCTGTTATCAGCCCCGACCAATGGGGATTTTCCACGATGTAAAATCATCATTGGTCGGAGGAAACACGTGTCGGCTCATCATTGGGACAGATGTCATCCACTCACCGGGATGAAGGCGCCTATGATACGTCGACACGTGTCACGCCCAACAAAGATGGCCCATTCCTGTGAAAAGGCCGGCCCGTTTGACTTGTCAAAAGCTGGCGGGCCGGCCCATGGAAAGCCTGTTAACGGCCTGTTAGCATATAGCCCATTTACAGCCCACTAACCCAAGGCCCATTACGCCCTATGCGAATTAGGCCCAGTAGCGTCATTTGGGCCATCCAATATGATTCCAGCCCGCTTTCACTTCTGGCCCAAGTATGGCCCATGACGTCTTTCGGCCCATATGAGGCCCTTGGTAA
Source organism: Aegilops bicornis (assembly GCA_021605145.1). NCBI lineage: Eukaryota > Viridiplantae > Streptophyta > Magnoliopsida > Poales > Poaceae > Aegilops > Aegilops bicornis. The sequence goes on along the minus strand of CM038674.1, from coordinate 298,796,801 downwards.
CTCTTGGCCCATTAGCGGCCCGTGCTGAAACTAGCCCGTAATGAACAGTGTATTACTTTACACCCATTAACGGTCCACGGTGAAACTGGCCCATAATGAACAGTGTAACACTTTATACCCATTAACGGGCCGTTATTCCGTTGGGCCGTTTCCAGCCCAAGTTAACTTTCGGCCTTCTGAGGGCCCATTTATTCTTGGGCACATTTGAAGGATTCGGTTACTTACGGCCCGTTACTGTCATTTTCTGCTTGTGGGCCAAATTCAGCCCGTCGTTATAGTCGGCCCGTTTGTGGTCCATTTTCATAGCATCACCAAATACGGCCTATTAACGGCCCCTTATGGTCAGCCCATAAACGCATTTATTTCCATTATAGGCGTCTGCCTACGGCCCATTAAAGGCCCGTACAAGACCCATAAATGAGTCAGCGGCCCATGGATCCTACGTGACGTAGAAAGCCCATGGATCCTACGAGACATAGAAGGCCCATGGATCCTACGAGACGTAGAAGGCCCATGGATCCTACGAGGCGTAGAAGGCCCATGGATCCGACGGCCCGTGAAGGGCCATGGTCGGGCGAGTTGGCCCCCGTTTGAACGATATAGCATATTCAAAGAATTATCCTACTCAATACTATCACCTCTAAAAAGCATACACTATACAACAAAGAGATCAAGGCATAGAAAGGTAGAATAATCCTACACTATACAATAAAGAAATTACAGCCGATTATACCCACTGGGCATTATGGTTCGACACAGGTGATAATAAAGCATACACAAACAGCAAATTACATACACTGGGCAAATACAGCTCATACATCATGGATGCGCATCAACTTAACTCCATTTGAACTATAATCACTTCAGAAAATAGGATTGGCCAGATTCAGATAGCACAAATTTCAGTCTGCAAAGTCTCCAATTCCTTCATGGTTACCTCCGTGTCTTGTTTCATTTTTTGACTCCTGCTCTAATACCTGCATGTCCAATCTCAACTTGTTGATTATACGTTGACAATCATGTACACGTTGTCTTGCCACCTCTAGTTGATGCTCGAGAACATCAGCACATTCCAATTCCAATCCATAATCATTCGGTAACGGCCATGCCGCATCGCTCACATATTTTTGTCTTGATGTCACTTTATCACGAAATGTTTACGTAAGTACACATGACTAGGGAAAAATATAGTTACAACAAAGTGAAGTTTAACATGACACTATTTTGTACTACATGGCAAAACAGGACTAACAATAATGTTACAGGTCACTTTCACAAAAAAAAATGCTACACGTCATGAAGCATAAGCAGGTGATATTTTAAAAATTATAAAAAAGATAGTATGTGCAGCCTGCATACAGAAATCCCTCTTAACACAGACAAGTTACAAATTTAGACATCACATTGCGTATAAGTAAGCAAGCAGTTGGCCATTATGTACCTCACTTAAAGTCTTAGGGAGCATAATGAACAACAGAGGGTTTCATACAAACATACTACAACAGGCAAAACTATGCAATCATTAGCGTAGTATAAACTAGATTGTGAGCCTCATGCCATAAATAGTTGGTTAATAGACTTGAAAGCTTCAGGCACACTTCGGCAGAGTAATTAAATGGTAAGGCCTTTAATTATGTCAACTAATAGTGATACAAGTACCGAACATCAGGCATGATTATTTGGGCATCTCATTAGCGAGGACAAATAAAGCAACTGAAAAGAGAAAATTATCTATGCCTGAAACAAACAAGGAATTGAAGTGTTGAGTTGCATACAGTGACTTACCTTAGCAGGTTGAAGAGGCTCAGCGCAGCTCCTACTTCTCTTGCAAGGCTCCTTCCTAACATCTTGTACTTGGAAATCCTCAATCTTATCTTCATTGCACCTCCTCTGCAAGGTGACACAAACTAGTTGCTTGTCTCCTTGGAAGATAAATATGCATACTTTCCAGTCTGTGAACACAAAAGGATGAGATTATAACAAAACAACACCACATAATGAAACATGCCGCATCTCTTGCACTTGCACACAATGAAATGAGCATTTACTATATGTGCACTATGTAAAAACTAGGCATACCTTGAACTGGATCTCGGTACTCTTGGAGAGCCCTCAGAGTGTATGACCAAACCTTTATGTCACCTATGAGTTGGACAAGGCCCCACTATAGCAGCCCTTAGTGTTTAAATTGTTGTCAAGCTCATTAGAGTGTTAGGTCAACAATGACAAGTAATCAAAGCAAACAGTCCTAGTATGGCTGGCTGATGCAAACAAGCAATTGAGCAGATGTGTGAGCAAAGCTTACACATCAAGAAAAGAAGCAAAGAAGGAGGCTTAAAGACCATCACTTGATCGACAAGATTTAAGGGCATTTAAACATCATGTGCAACGTATGAACTAACATAAACATTGCATATTCCAGATTCTACAATGGAATGCACATGTATTAGGTTATGCCATGTATGATGATGCCTAAATGTACAGATAGCAGGCAGGAGTGATTCATCATTGCACGCACAATTGAATTGCAGGTTAAGGGCCAATTCGAATCCGCCTTTTCAGGGCATTGTCAAAATAAGCCATAAAAGATGTAAAGAAGTCATTTTGAGTTATGGGCTTGGGCTTAACTAATTTCGCTTTGGAGGGGGGTGTTTCGGGTAGAACCTCACTAAAATTTGAAGGGAAGGAATAGTGAAATGACTCTTTGTGCGCCTATATTATACTCAAAATGCAATCACGACGCCCGTGTCACACCGGACCCTCAAGTAAAAACAAACACGCAAGCATTCATTGCCCTGCCTGATTGCATCTCCTCTCCCCTTTCCCTCTATCTCGATCCCCTGCCTGCAGCACTAGGGTTCCTCCAGCGAGCCGTCGCCACTGGTCCCATTTGGCCTAGTCCTCGACGATGCTATGTCCCGCTAGGCTACATGGCCGGCGGGTAGGGGCAAATCTCCCTAGCTGCTCCTCCCTCTAGCGCCGCCCCTCATTCTCATGGTCTCCAGCAGCTGCTCCATTGTGGTTCGTCCAACGCACTACTCCGGTGAGCGCTGCACAACTACGGCTGATGCCACACTGCGGTAGAAGGCACCTTATTCCCCCTCCGCTCCTCCCAGGCCATGGCCTTGAGGTGCTGTTGAAGGATGAGCTCATCCAACAAGGTGAGGATCTCCTCTGTTTTTTGCCAAATTTTCATTCTGATCCACTATACGATGAATTGCTATGAGCTGCTTCTGCTGCTGCTATATGATGCATTGCTATGAGCTGCTCCTGCTGCTGCTATATGATGAATTGCTATGGCTGCTGCTGCTATATGATGAGTGGCTATGAGCTGCTGCTGCTATATGATGAATTGCTATGAGCTGCTGCTGCTGCTGCTATATGATGAGTTGCTACAAGCTGCTCCTGCTGCTGCTATATGATGAATTGCTATGAGCTGCTCCTGCTGCTGCTATATGATGAATTGCTATGAGCTGCTCCTGCTGCTGCTTTCTGATGACTTGCTATGAGCTGCTGCTTTGGTATATAATGAATTGCGCATCGTGCTGCTCTTTGTATGATGAGTTGCTATGAGCTGCTGCTATATGATGCTTTCAGGTGGTGCTGCTATACGATAATAACCAGCCACTTGGACCATCGAATTTCAGTAAATAATTTTTCTTCATTTAAATGTGGGTCATGCGTTCTTCGTTTAAATTAGGCAATGTGTCTCTATGGAAAACATTGACCAAAGTAGATTGTGCCAAGTAGATGGTATCTTTGTATTTGCATTTTGAGCAAATAGTGATGGTGCATTTTCCTATCATATTAATTCTTGCACTGGGTTCAATTTGTGATGTTTGCAAGTCAAATTAATTTCCATATGGGCAGCAAAATGAAAAATATATAATGCAATCTAGACTTTCCACTGATCATACCAAAGATAAGCTGAAAACACAATGAAAAGAACTGGTTGGCTTATTACATGGAGCTTATATTCACAGGTGCTTATTTTCTTAGGATAACTCGTAATAACTCTCCCTAAGAAACTTGGCTAATAGAACTAGCATACAAATAACATGTCACGATGATTGCAATGGAGGAGTGACGTACCATAGCACACTGTATAGGCTCACCGCTGCCTCTCCTTTTTTTGCGGTGTTCCATGAAATTGCCACATACATCTTGTACTTTTTCATTGTGTAACCCTATCTACAAGTTGACATGGCTAATTTCAGACATCTCTGCATGATACTACATTGCATATCCCTTGCGCATATTTAAACCACCAATTAACGATTGTGTGCGTACCATAAACTAGCCATGATTCTGTATGCTGGAATAGCAGGCACTCTAAGGGAGCCTAATGTAGTGCACTGGAATTCCTACATGCCACCTACGATTTTGTGTAATGTACTGCCCCTGTTCCAAAATATATGTCTATGTAGAGATTCAAGCATGGACCACATACAGATGTATATAGATGCATTTTCGAGTGTAGATTCACTCATTTTGCTCCGTATGTAGCCTATAGTGGAATCTATAGAAAGACTTATATTTAGGAATGGAGGTATGAGGTAGTATCATGTATGACATCTACATATCTAATTTAGTAATTTAGCAGCCAGCAGTAGAAATCATTGTCTACACAAAGGGATCACTGGTCGAAAATCCTAGCAAAGCACGCTGGCAGGCACAGAACAATACAAGAGAGAGCGAGAGAGAGAGAGAGAGAGAGAGATAGGGACACGCTTACAAGATCATAGCAATGCCTCAGTCCAGGATCTTGGTTGGCAAAGCTATTAGATCCAGAAGAAACATCGTCCTTGTAGTTTTTGCCACCGCATAACAGTAACAAATGACCGGTTAGTATATTTGAAGTACATCGGGCAGGTGATGCTGGATGGGTTTAAAGGTGACAAGTACCTAGGCCGTGGCGGGTGCTTGGCATCTCTCCAGACGGTGGGAATCAGGTTATAAACATCGAGGGTGATGACGCTACGCTGGCTGTCGGGGTACGGTAAGGAGATCTAGAATCGTCGAGTAGGGTGTTTGTGGAGCGGCTCCGGTAGGGTGGACTACGGTGTGGGCGAAGCGGATCTGTGGCCGTGGACGAGGGCGTAGGTGAAGCTACTCCGGTGGTTGGGTTAAGGATGGTGTCGACGAAAAGGATCTGCGGCCGTGGACGGGGCGTCAGAAGCTGCTCCGGTGGTTGGGTTAAGGATGGTGTCGACGATGCGGATCTGCAGCCGTGGACGGGGCGTCAGAAGCTGCTCCGGTGGTTGGGTTAAGGGTGGTGTTGACGATGCGGATCTGCGGTCATGGACGAGGCGTCAGAAGCTGCTCCGATAGGTTGGATGAGGGTGCGAGGAAGCGTATCTGAGGCCATGGACTTGTGAGTTGGCAAAGCGGCCCCAGTAGGGTTGAGAATGGTATAGGCGAAGCTACTCTGGTAGGGTTGACAATGGTGTCGACGAAGCGGCTCCGGTAGGGTTGAGGAAGGTGTCGGTGAAGCGGCTCTCGTAGGGTTGAGGAAGGTGTCGGCGAAGAGGATCAGAGGCCGTCGATTGGGGCATCGGTGGGGCGGCTCCGGGGGGTGTGGACAAAGCGTCTCCGATGGGGAGTACGAATGAGCCGCTGCAGATGTGCGGCGGTTGACGAGAGTACCGGCGAAGCAGATCCGGCGCCGTGGACAAGGCCGACACTGAATGGGCTGTGGTACAGTGGTGGATGAGCAGTCTACTTGTTTCTAGGGGAGGTGGGAGGGTTAGATGCGGCCGTAGAAGCAGATCCGGCGAGGTGGACGCCGCTGGCAGTGAATGGGCTATGGTACGCCGGTGGATGAGGAGTCTAGGGTTTCGAGAGGGAAGGGGAGAAAGGGCGATGAAGTACGGATGGCGTGATGTAAGATGCTCTGGTGCTGTGGAGTTAGTCGCTTTTTATGGAGGGGAGAGGAAATGGGGGTGCCGTGTAGTGGGGGAACCGAAGTTACCAAAGTAGCCCCGACCTATCATGTAGATGAGGGCGGTATTGTAACTGTTGGTCTCCATGCACCAAGGACAAAAGGTGGATTTCGCATGCTAAAGACTAAGGTGGAGGAAATTTTAGAAGGCGGCGGTAGATTTTGCCGCCCGCGGGAAATTTTAGAAGGTCATACTAGACTGTGTACACAGGGCTCGCGTCAGCAGTTAATAACTGGTGTGAAGTCCACCCCAGAAAAAAAGACAATAACTCGGGATGATGCACCGATAACTTGGACGTTCATACCGGCGCGACCAATCGTACGGGTGTAGTGGCGCGCTCACAAAAAAAAGGGATCAAACGCTCAGCCTATGTATTTCTCGTGTAAATAGATAATTTAGTGCCATTGGTTATTTACTTTAAACATAATGCATTGACGTATTAGTGTAGAGGCGCAATAAAAAGAAATGGATATTGTAGTTAGCTACTTAAAAGTGTTACCTCATATGATTACATAGCCTCCATTTCATAAATTGTGTACCCGTTGAATTCATATATGAATATTACATATATTACTTCAAAATAGAAACTTAAATCATCCAAGACTAATGAATTTGAATGCAAGAGTAACAATGGTGCATGTACATGATAACTACATTGGTTGTTTGAAGAAACATCACTCTAACTTTTGCATGCACAACTGAAAAGGTTTATTTAAATAGAAAAAATGTGATATGTGAGTGTCCAATCTTTATAGCGTTGAATTGATATTGTACCTTTGGCCATGATACGAAGTAGATATTGACTTATGTTCTAGCGATGCACGCCCACGATTGCTAGATAGTGATACGTGAATGAATTGTGCAGTCTCTCTCACACGCATACATATCTTATTTCCCTGTGGGCATCGAAATCACACACACGCACTTCATTTATTTCCCTCCCACCGTCAGGGTTAAATTCGTCTTTCTACCCCGTCCTACAAGTCTCTCACACAGAAACACACACGCTCTCTATGTCTAACATGCCCACCCCTTTAATTCCGCCCACCCACAGCCACTAATGTCTCAAAGTATAATAATGTCTCTCACACATATGCTATCTACCTATTCCTTAATATAGCTAGATATGTGTCACACAAACTCCTTCTCCCTACTAGCAAGAAGCACATGCGTTGCGCGGAACATCAAAATGCATTTGTATGAGAAGTTTATCTTGTGGGAGAAAAGGATGAACGAGGGAATGCCTTATTTGCAAATGCGGTGAGGGGTGTGCGTATCTTTTTGCAAAATTGCCATATTTTCCTTCCTATCCGTCGGATATAAATCGGATGGCCTATATTGCAGGATGGCAGGAACACCATCATCACCAACTCTGTTTTTTTATAAGAGTAGAGATATGTGAGTGTCACTGCTCCCACCCACACCCACACTTCCCAACACTGAAGGAGTAGGGTGACACATCAATCTTGATACTAATCTATCGACTGGCTTCTCTCTCAAACATACACACACACACACTACCCGGCACCGAAGGAGTAGGGTGACACCTCGATCTTGATACTAATCTATCGATTGGATTCTCTCTCAAACATACACACACACACACTACCCGCACCGACGGAGTAGGGTGGCACATCGATCTTGATAATAATCTATCTACTCCTCTTTCAAACACACACACACACACACACACACACACACACACACACACACACACACACAAACACGCGCGCGCGCGCGCACGCGCGTGCTAGTTGTGCCTTTGTGCCTACCGCGCACACTCTCGATACGTCTTTCTCTCCCCCCCAACAATGACAGCAGAAGGGTGACAACTCAATCTGATCACAACTCGATCCATCTTTCTTCTTGCCTTCTGTAACCACCACTGTGATCGTCGTGGCCTTAATTCTTATTGTGTTGTTGCATTCTTCTTACAGTCAATACCGACATGTGCGATCCCTTTGCTTAATTATATGCATCACTTTAACTAGTACTCCATCTGTCAATTTATAAGTTGTGCTTACCTTTTCCATCAACTTTGTGCAACGCGCGGGCATCTTGCTAGAAACACTAGAATATGTCTATATAATCCGTATGTGATAGTCCATTTGAAATCTCAAAAAAAAAATATTTAGGTACGGAGGGAGTAATATATTAGGAGTATATCAAAACAATAGTGATTTCTTTCAAGTTTGTGAACAAATACTACTATTCTACTACTTTGGAGCCGTCGCAACGCACGGTCACATTGCTAGTAAAAGGAAAAGGCCTGCCGCATTCGCGTCGCACCCCCACACGCCCGGGAATCGGGAGTACAACACGGCCCGTCCGGCACGACATATAGCTTAGGGAAGGCGTGTTTCCTAGCATTTTCACTTTCATGTGGGACCGCCGTTGAGCAAACCGACACCCCGCCCGCCGCCGGGTTGGAAAACAGAAACAAGGGGAAGATCTAGCTATAGCACGGAAGCCAAGAAATTTTATGTCAAACGGGGCTCGTTGATAGAGTAGGAGCATTCCGTACTAGTACTACTCCTACTAGTACCAAGTTTGTACTCCTAATACTATATTACTAGTACTACCACTATACAACTAGTAGATACGTGCACGTCACAACATCGTAGAAACAAAAAAACGGGAAGATCTTGTTTTGGGTGATTTATCTTTTTTTCAATCAACGTAGTATGAATAATATGATGTGGGCAATGGTGGAGCCAAGACCGGCCAGTGCTGGGCAGCTGCCCGGGCTCCCATGCTGCATGTCCATGGAACTGTAGTAGAGAAAATTAGATTAGTGAAGAGGTTGCTTGGGCAAAACCTTATTAACATGGTCGCACGTCAATCTTGCCCAGGCTCTAAACTTGAGCTAGCTCCGCCACTGATGTGGGGGGCACCCATGAAGCTTATGTGGCTTGGTTGCATGGCTATGGAAGGTTAGAGAAAAATAAATAGATAATGTGTTTAGAGTGCACTCCACTAAATAGATATACTTTGGATCCATTGCAACGGATCGGCACATCTATATCTATACCCCCTATATAGTGTGTGAAAAGCTTTGGAAGTTGGTCGTTGAATGAAGCCAATCCGACGGTACAAAGATGGCAAATCCGAGCACTACTGGCCGTTGGATATCATCCACCTGATTCTGCCACATGTATAATCTAGAAGACTCCATGGTTGAACTTAATTCATGACTAACTTTGCCACAACTAAGCTTAGGCAAAGTTATTAGTTCTTCAAAATGAGAGCCACAAGTTGGCAAGCCTAAGGGAATCTTGCCACATTTTTTGTGTGTATGTCATGTGGGGCCTTAGTGTGGCTTGCCTAAGGTGTGGCTTGAACCAAACACTCACCTAAGTTAATCAAACTTGCCTAACCTTACATTCCACCAGATTTTGCCACATGTTAGAATCCAAAAAACTCCACATGTAGAAGCATAATGCATAAACCACCAGAATCTCATGCGTGCAATGCACGTGTACCTTACTAGTACTAGTTGGTTGTAGTAAGAAACAAATTCCATTTTTGGCACAAGCTCGTACTGCAGGAGCGCCACAAGGCCTGCCGCAGGAGTTACATTTCCCTCTCGGGGCCCATGGGACCAAACTTCAGTGGCTTAGTGCCCGGCCTATGAGTCAATGACATGCGGACCTTAAATGCGGCTGGCCCACATGTCATTCTCATGGTGGTGGCGTGGTTCGCGACTCACTCGTTCGAGATGAACTGGCCGGTGGTGGTGTTGCCGTGGCGAGGGTGCCACAACTGGGCGTCGGGGCGTTACGAGGCGTAGATGGCCACACCGGCAGGTACTACCTGTAGTACATAAGTACTCCAGCTGAGGATTGATGCCCGGGACGAAATGTGTCACAGCCGCTGGATGAAAATTCGATGGTGCGGGAGTATGGATCGGAGCTCAGCGGCGGAGCAGGCAAACCGCGTCCAATCGGGTGTGTCTGTGGTAGAAAGTTGATGGTCGCCGCAGTTCAGCTAGCCCGCATGTCATGCACACAAAGGCAGAGGAGCGGTGGGGCCGAGAGGGATGAGGGGCACGAACAATCCTACCATTCTGTCACTGACATGTGGGACCCATAAGCATGGGTCCCACCTGCCAGCGAAGGAAAGGCAGAGCAAGGCAGTGATAGCCACGTCAGAGGATCCATGTCCACGTCGGGGGACGTCGTGTCGTGGGTTGGAGCGGTGTCGTGGGAATCGCGTGTGGGTGTGGCAGTGGTAGAAACAAGAAACATGATGGTCGCTGTGGTTCAACTTCCATGGACAAGCTGTCGTGTCTGCTGACACATGTATATCAAAACTAGAGTGTTTATATTTCAAGCACGTGAACAAGTATTATTCTACTAGTTTGGATCCATTTCAACACATGGGCCAGCACATTGGTAGTAGTAGTGTCCATCTCTATCTCTAGAGGCCTTCCCTCGTCCATCCTTTTCTCTCACAAGATAAACTACTCATACAAATGCATCTTGATGTTCCGTGGAACGTAGTAGGATGTTTCCATGGGGGTCTCTCCAGCGCGGCGTGGCCGTAGTTGCAAGTTGACGCCTGACGTTGTCCTGGACTAGGGAGTACTCACCACGTCATCTCCCGATCTGTTAGATTGGGCCGAGGACCCCCATGGCCGAATACTCATGGGCCAGTCCGGACAGCTGCCGCATACAAGGAAGATTCCACAAGACTTGGCGATCAAGACAAGGACTCCTCCCCCACCGGCGTATTCGGCTAGGACTCTTGTTATCCTAGGCCTCTGGTGCATTATATAAACCAAGGCCAGGCTAGTCGATAGGGATATACAACAATCATACCATAGGCTAGCTTCTAGGGTTTAGCCTCTCTGATCTCGTGGTAGATCCACTCTTGTACTACCCATATCATCAATATTAATCAAGCAGAGTAGGGTATTACCTCCATCGAGAGGGCCCGAACACAGGTAAAAACATCGTGTCCCTTGTCTCCTGTTACCATCCGCCTAGATGCACAGTTCGGGACCCCTACCGGAGATCCGCCGGTTTTGACACCGACATTGGTGCTTTCATTGAGAGTTCCGTTGTGTGTTCGGCAAAAGGTCGATGGCTCGGTTGTAGATCAACTACGACTTCGGCATCTTCGTAACCGGCTCGGCTGGTCACCTTGGTTCGACCAAGGACTTCTCCCTACCTCCGATCGTCATGTTCGGATGGGCTCCTTCATCAACATCAGCTCCGATCTCTATCAAGATCATGGAGGAATCATCCTGGGAGCCCGGGGCTCAACGTCAATATTGCCCTCGGGCGACCGTGCTGTTTTTGTGGACAGGGAACTTGCATCCGCCGTCACCGCCTCCTCGAGCGTCGGTTTGACGATTGCTTCGGTGGAATTGTGCGGAATTGAGTCTACAACAACCCTAGAAAAATTTCGTCGAATCCCGATGGAGGAATCTCTGGCAATCTCCGACATACCGGAGCCGCATTGAATCTGGACGAGAATTCGGACGAGTTTAGGGCGTGCTGTCCAGCTTCTAGCTCGGACCTCCTTTGGAAGATCCAACCGTTGATCGACTGCGGAATTCCTTTATCTACCGCCCCTCAAAATTTCAGCTCGATCCGACCGTCCAAACTCCGGGAACCTTTTGATTAGTGCATCATTTTTCGGATTTGTTTTCTGCGCGAAAACAAATCCGACCCGAGTTCGTCCTTTTTACTTAACGGGATTTGGACATCCTTTTGAAGGAAGTTTTGTATGGGGTATTGTGTTTTATTCCGAACACATCCCACTAACTTTAAAATCTTTTGAACATGATCTTCAATATCATCTTTGGTGTCAAACCAGTCCGGCAATATTGCTCCACGGTACGCCGACCCACGCTAGACACGTCGTCACTTTGTTGAGCCGAGCTCAACTTCTTCGGATCATCATCTCGGCAAGCCGAACAAGAGTCCGGCATCGCGAAGGATAAATCATCACCAACATCGCCGCCCCATGGATTACACGGAGCGGGCATACCGGCATCGCCGCATGGTCGCTTCATCAAGTCGGCATCGACCACGTCATGACCTGGATCGGCAGGGCCGCACTATTGCTTCTTCAAGCTGGTTTCCATCACACCGACCTACTTCGACATCTCGGCTGGACCGGGGGCTTCGCCATCTCTTCATCAACCTACTTCGACGCTTGGCCGCTAGTCGACCAGCTCCACACGTTAGGCTGGACCGAGGGCTTTGCCTCGCCGAGCCAACCTTTGCCAGCATTGCCATGCCGTCGTTTTATCGCCCATCAGGAAATGGGTGCGCGGATCGAGTCCCAATTTTGGGAATCACCTTCCTTCGGATTGCTACAACAAATAAACCAATTTCCGTATATAGTCCGGCGAACGCCGCATCCGGAGCTCGGACCAACCTGTGAATTCAGGCTTTGCCACGCCTTTACCGCATCATGCCGATGCCCTGCATCGACATTGACTTCGGCGCCAGGCCATATTTCTTTTATTACTCACTTTGCATAAATTATTTAATATGCAACGATTTCTTTTTTATTTATCATTATTACTATTATCTCCGGTTTGCACTATTTTTTGTGCACAGGAAAATGATCCGGGGACTTCGGCGTCACTCTGCCGGTCTGCATTGACCGTGCTATGTCACCACTTCGGCGTGTCGAGCTCTCCGCTCCGCCACCTCGGGACCGGCTTGGGGGATGGAACCTTGTCCCGCATCAAGCTCGGACCACGTCATCAATACCGAACACATTAACCAGCTAAGTCGCTTTCATGCTCAAAGCTTTAATTTCTAACTTGTGTTCGGTTCGACCAAGCATTATCCTTTTTTGGAAAAATAATGCTTGTAAAAATTTGCTTGTCCAAACTTTGTTTGTGACGCATAAATTCAAATACCCAATTCATTTGGGGCTTCCTTCATGAAGCTTTTCCTCTTGCATATGATTATACTTGTACCGCTTCGTTCCTTGTTCGTGTATTATGCCACAATATGCACCATATTGACTTAAGCGATTTGCAAGCTGGGTTGCCTCGCTCCTGTGTTTACCCCTACGTTCCCGATTGTTCGGCTAGGGAGTAAAAGGAGCACCTCTGCGATTGTCACGATAGGGTCACCCGAGCCGGACCTCAGACTGGGTGAAGCCGAAAGCTAGCGCTCTTACTGTTTTCAATAATGGTCGGCACACAACGGAACTCATGAGTACAAAAAATCTAATGCACAAGTCTCATATTAACAATGAGCACCGAAGAAAGGTATCGGTGGGGGTACTATTTTCTTGAAGATGCTTCTTACATTTTATCAAGAATATAGCATAAATTCCTCGAGCGCTTTATGTCCGTTATGCCTTATGACCTGATTACTGGTTATCATAAACACCGTCGATATTCTCGGCGGTGGAGTACATAACACTTTTCGGTCTTTGATCAAGAGGGAGAAGCCGACGGTCGGTTAAGACGCGTTTAAAGTTCGATTGAACATAGATATGATATAAGTACTTCGGTACATGCAATCATTCTTTTACCCAAGTCACTTGGGGGCTCTTAAATTTACATGAGCCGTTTTATGATAAGTGTTCTTCTTCTTAGTCGTTGCAAAATTTTATTATTATTATTATCTATCCCTCCTTTTTTCGACACGAGCGTGTGGTCACTAGCCGGGGAGCCTAATTTCTCTCTCAAAGCCTCTAGAGTTTAGTTTGCTAAATTGGCCTACTGAGAAGTACTCCGCCCTCGGGATAGGAGGTTGAAGCCGTAGGCTGGCCCGCTTGAAGTCTTGAGATAGGATGTATCATGTTAAAGCACGACAGAAGCACTTATTTTTTTTAGGTCCAATTTCGGATTGGCACCGAACACTTGATCTAGTTCGGACATTAAACTTTTGAATAAGTTTTTTGGCTTTTCGAGCCTATGGTACTTTTTGTGCGTTTCCAGCATTAGTCTCGCAGTGCAACGTCGGACACCTTTAGTTATTCGGCAAAAACATTCTTGGATATTGCTACATATGCATCGGTTTCGAATTGTGTCTTCGGTCAATAGTTGGGTTGCCCGGCTCCCGCGCTTGCCTCCTACGTTCCGATTTGTTCGGCTAGGTGTGCAAAGGGAGAACCACTGCGATTGTGCTTCCAGCTCACATGGTTAAACACCTTAGTGGAGAAAGCCGAAAACTGACTGTCACAATAAGCGTAAACTGGTCAGCGATCCGATGACGGTGTTAAACGACGGGCCATTCATAACAATGGCCTAAGTGTTTACGGCTTGACCTTGACTGTCGCCGAACACTACCGGGGGCTATTAACCGTCCTCCCAAACAAAATCCTCGATATTTTTCTCTTACATTGGAGCTGAGGTTTCATGATCATGCTTAGCATGACAACCCAAAGAAAGGAACCGATAGCGGGACTATTTTCTTTGGAAGACATTTCTTCTGTTAAATAGTAATATAACATATCTCTCTGTGTATCTTTGTTTATAAAACCGTATGGCCAGATTGCCTTGTTTGTTGTAAATCTTTGCTCTCATAAAGGCTTTATAAAGTAGGACAAACACTCCTCAGCTATTGGCCGAGGAGGTGGAAGCCGATGGTCGGTCAACAAAGTTTTGTACAATGCGGATCCAAGCATTAATGATGTAAAGTACTTGGATACATAGAGTCATTACACATAATTTGTGATTTTATTATGGATATCGATCCTTAATTCGGCCACCCGTGCCCGCATTAAGGCTCGGGTGCTACTGGGCTTCGGGCTTATTATTTACAAATATTAAAGGGCACATCGATCCTCGATGCGGTGTTGCCACCCGACCCGATGTCTCGGGGCTCTTGCATTGCTGTCCAATGCAGAAAATTTTAAAGTGTATCTGAGTCTCCGATGAGATTTTGATCCTCAGGTTGGTCGGCCGCACCCAACCTGAGTCTTGAGGACTGAGCACGCCGCTTTTTGTGTCCCGAAGTATTCTGCCGAGCTAGGACTTGATCCTCAGACCGATTTTGCAAATCAACCTGAGTCTAAGCGGTTACGGGGATCAGCGGTCTTATGTCATCCCTCATGTGCATCTCGGGTTTTAGACCGATACCCACCTTGAGGGCTACTGGCTATGTATCTCGGCAGAAAATAAATTGCACCAATCAAAAATATTTACAAAAATCGGCCCACATTCGGGGTGGTGCACCACCTCGGAAGCAGTCCGGCATAAAGTTCGGGCGCTAGTGGCTGGCTCCATAGAGGGCATTTCCGGCATTAAACTCGGCTAAACTCCTTCAAACTTCTTTGAACCAAGGTGATTTATGACACCTCGGATACAGTCCGGCGTTGGAGCTCGGATACATACTCCGGCGTTGGAGCTCGGATACAGTCCGACGTTGGAGCTCGGATACATAGTCCGGCGTCGGAGCTCGGATACATTCCAGCGTTAGAGCTGGGAAGCGGTCCTGCGTTGGTGCTCGGCTGCAAAAGATACCTCAAATGCAGTCCGGCGTTGGAGCTCGGACGCAAGAGGACGCTACTGCCCGGGAACAACTTCAAACCCGAGGTGTGGCATAAAAATAACAAGGCATTGATAAAGGCCGGAAACTTAAAGGGCTCCTCGGATACAGGCGTGTAAACTCGTCGAATGCATTTGGCGATCCTCAAGATCGAAGATGAGAAGATTTGTTGAACCAGTTTTCAAGACCGACGACTGAAGATGAAGAACGGTTCGGAAGAATCGAGGAGCGTCCCTAAACTTGAAGACCAGTTCAGGGGGCTATTGACGGTGTCCTGGGCTAGGGGGTACTCACCACGTCATGGGCCAGTCCGGACAGCTGCCGCATACAAGGAAGATTCCACAAGACTTGGTGATCAAGACAAGGACTCCTCCCCCACCAGCGTATTCGTCTAGGAATCTTATTATCCTAGGCCTCTGGTGCATTATATAAACCGAGGCCAGGCTAGTCGATAGGGATATACAACAATCATACCATAGGCTAGCTTCTAGGGTTTAGCCTCTCTGATCTCGTGGTAGATCCACTCTTGTACTACCCATATCATCAATATTAATCAAGCAGGAGTAGGGTATTACCTCCATCGAGAGGGCCCGAACCTCGGTAAAAACATCGTGTGCCTTGTCTCCTGTTACCATCCACCTAGACGCACAGTTCGGGACCCCCTACCCGAGATCCGCCAGTTTTGACACCGACAACACCCCTTGAGATGCCGACATTGAGGGGCACTCAGATTTCCTCCGATGAGCAGGTAAGATGAGTTTGATCACGTAGTAAATGCATTCTAAAGACTACTTCCGTGTCCATTTCCTAATTCTCCCCTGCCTTGTTTCACAGGCTAGGCTCGGTCCGAGTGGAGATTGGCTTGCATATGTACGGGAGGGTACCAACATCAATTTGCACAACATTTACAACGGTGACACCGTTCTTGTAGAACCTTTGTCCAACATTGGGATCAGCCATGCAACGGGCCACCGCATGAATTGGTATGATGGAACCACGGTGAGATTGAACAAGATAGCACGAACCTTGCACATGGCGGTCAAAGGCGGACCATGCTGTCTGCGGCCGATTTGTTGACGTGCGAGTTGGAAGACGTTGTGCTCCTTTCTAACCGCATCTTTGCGGTGACAAACCAGGGGACTTATTTTGTATGGGACACATCCTACGATATACTCCCTCTCTCCCAGTTTATTTGTTTTGAATCTTTTCGTTTTATAAGTTTCAAATTCAAATTTAGATATCCCCATCACATGTTGAGATTACAATGTCCATTAAATCGTTGTGCATGTATAGTAAAGAAACAAATCTCGAGTTTGGCACGAGTTCGTGCTATGGGAGCACCACAAGCCCTTGCGCAGGAGTTACATTTCCCTCTCAGGGCCGTCGGGACTGAGCTTCAGCGCCTTACTACACCTACCTTTGAGTCAATAACATGTGGACCCGATAGGTGACTGGTCCACATGTAATGCTCCCGAAGTTAGAGGGGCATTAGGGCCAAGAGGGGTGAGCCACAGGTCGGGGGACATGTGGTCTCATGGGTTCGAGCGGCGTTGTGGGAATCGCGGGTGGCTGTGGTAGAAACTTGATGGTCGCCGCATTTTAGGTGGCCCACATGTCATGCACACAAAGGCAGAGGTGCGGTGCAGCCGAGAGGGGTGAGGCGCACGTCGGGGGGCGTGGTGCCGTGGGTTGGAGAGGCGTCGTGGGAATCGCGAGATGAAATGTGATGGTCGCCGTAGTTGAACTTCCATGGACAAGTTGTCATGTCTACGGACACATGCACGCATACCGATCCTTTGGAAGGAGTAGCAGAGAAAGCTATATATGCGGATAAATAGTTCCTTATAGTCAAGCGGACCCACGCTACTACTCTGTTCCAAAGACATGCACACCATCAAAATAGTTCATCTATATCAATATACAGCGAGAGGGAATAATTTTTTTACAAGAGAGGAAATAGTTCATCCATCCATAATGCCCTCCTGCTAGTGCAGCGTTTTCTTCTTCTTCTTATTCTTCTTCTTCTTCTTCTTCTTCTTCTTCTTCTTCTTCTTCTTCTTCTTATTCTTCTTCTTCTTCTCATTCTCTGTGGGAGACGGCTTCGCAACAAGCTCTTTGGACCTTGCAGCTATTTCAAAACTCACACGGGCATCGAGGGCAACATATTTTATCCGCTCGTACGTCAAGGGATAATTCTCCCATCCAGACGACTTTAATGCCACCGTCTCGTCACCCTTCTAAAGATTTGTACCGAGCACAAAATTTTCTACGTCGAATAGGGATGGTGTCTGTTTAGCACAATCTTCTACAGGAATTTTGATTCTGGTTTGTAGGTCAGCGATGCTTTTAAAATCAAGGTTGTACGGCTCCAGCTTATGTTTGTCCCGCTCAAGGCTGCCTCATAGAAGTATACGTCCTCCCGAGACAAGAAATCGTGAAGCTACTTTGGTATGGAGGGCGAGTGTATGATGTGGTACACCAAAACATCATCTTCGAGGCACGGTGAAGGGCGGTATACTGGATCTTCCTAGGGGCACGCTCCGTGTACCCTGCGTCGAGATCGATGACCCTCGTCTCTACCTTTTTTAGGGAGTTGGATACATTGTTGATCCACTGCCAAACAACCCTTGGGTGGACGGTGACGGTGGCAACTATGCGCATCGAGCCTTCGATGAGGACATGTTGGACACTAAAAACCTGCATCTCAATCTCTTTCGCCATTTGGAACCGCTGGAACGGAGGGCTATGGTTTGGAGAATTAGGATTAGATGGCTAGTCTAACTGAAGTAGTAGATGATTATTTAAAGAGATTTAAACAATGTGAACGCAGTGTGGTTTGGATGCAAATGAAGACGAAGGGGAGGTGAAGAAGCCGAGGCGAATCGGTTCCCGATGGAGAAGTAAATGGGAGAAGTGGCATGCATGCAGATGATTAGACGGCTAGGTAGACTAAACAAAAAGGCTATGCAGGTAGACTGAGGAGTCGTACCTGTTCGTGTACGTGCCCATCCTTCCTGATAGGTGGGACCTATGCAAACATATAAAAAAATGTGTCGTAGCTTTTTTTTGAGCGCGTGAGTGGGAGAAACAACATTCTCTGGTTAAGGAATACTCCCTCCGTTTAGGTGAGTATAAGTCACCTTATGAAAATCAGGTTTTCCCAAAACCTTTAGGCGTGGAGCATTAACTTCCTGCTCAATCCCCTCCCAGCCTCATTAGCCAGAGTTCTCTTCCTTTGCTGCCGCGTTCTACCTTTCCATTTTTCGTCTTCTCAAGTGTGGAACGATCTGCATGCCGTCCTTGATGCACTAGAACAACCACTGCATACATCGCGGCAGGGCGTTGATTGGGCATGCACGAGAATTTGGTTCTGCTTGCAATATGGATGATACCTAAACGATGAAGTGAACAGGCATGCTAGCACGGGAGACCTATTTCCACTATACAATACTGGAGTACTCATGTTCCTACTAGTAGTAGTAGTAGTAGTAGTAGTAGTAGTAGTAGTAGTAGTAGTAGTAGTAGTAGTAGTAGTAGTAGTAGTAGTAGTACAACTGTGGTACACTTGATGGTCAAAATACTATTCATCCGGTCCTCACGGAAGTGACAACACCTGCTACCGACACTAGTCCAGCGAGGCGGTGTGTTCGGGTTACCAAAGTCAGCCTCACCACTGCACCGTGCTGATCTGTCACCGCTTGTCAGACAAAGCACATTGGCGCCTCTCCTCGTCTCCCTCTCCGCTCCCATAGCACCACTCCATCTCCATCTCCTTCTCCGTCTCCGTATTCGTCTCCATCTCAATGTGCCCCCGTGTACTGTCGCCTCACTCGCCTCCCCCCAGTACCACTATTCCCTCGCTAGCCGCTCCAGCACCGACATCCTTCTCCCCCGTAAATCAAGCCCCTTTCTATACTCCACCATGGCCGAACGCGAACCACGCAACATCCATATGAGCCGCCATTGGAGCAATCTCCCCAGTGACATCCTCGACCTCTATTGTTTGTGTATGGATATGATGACCGCCCTGCGGCTGGATGCATGCTCGAGGGACATGCACACGGCCATCGTCGAAGCGAGGCCTAAGCTTTTCAAGACACCCTGCTTGCTGCTATCTGGTCTTGCGAGATTGGCTCACCATGATACGGAGGCGTGCATGATGCCCCTCGACTTCAATCCAATCTCCATTAGCCGAAACTTCTTTGCGTGTATGTAGTGTGTCGCCATACATCATTTCCCTCGACGTCGATCCAATCACCATCGCCAGAAACTTCTTGGCAGGTATGTACTAGGTCGGCATTAACTCCCACTGGATGGCTGTCTTCAGAGAAGACGGTAAAAACTTGGTGCTCGTGAACTTCCATACCTCCCATGAGATTATCCTTCCTCCGTTGGATTATATAGAGTATTACCATCGCAGTCCAAGTCATCTAGATTAGTACGTCAGTTGGACGGACCTTGATTTGCAGAAGATTGTAATCTGCCAAGTGCTCACACGACATGCGAATTACGCAGACTTCAAGCTAATTGCCTTGTTCGACCTCGGACTCGCCTATCTTTACGCCGGTGCCTTCTTTAGCTGGAGACAACTCGACTCGCAGTGGATCATCGTCAAAGCTGATACACACTTCTGTGATGCTATTGAACACAATGGCATCATCTATGCGATCGATAAAGCAGATGGCACCACGTATTGTTGGGACGGCGCGTGTAAGTTGTTTCCATATCATGTTAATGATGACGCCATGACACTGTTTGAACTTTTTTTGATGATTGGCATATCCCTGTTTGAGCAGAATTTGAGTAGAACTATGGCAATATATTAGAGACGCCGTAAATCAGCTATATTTGGAATGATTTAATTCATGCGATTTTGACCATGTCATTACAACCAATTTGTACCCTGAATAATCAAACGGTTAGGAATATATGGATATTATCCTTATTTTACAGTAATCTATATACTACTATTAAATATGAGTGTGTATCAATGGCCATGTTAGTTTCCTCATTTTCATGATGTAGAAACATGCACCACACTGTTGGTTTCATCTAACCATACATTAGGGAAGTAAATGTGCATATGGAGAACTCTATATTTGGAAGTAGTGAAATCCTTCAATGCTTACCATGTGTACATACCTATATTCGCCGTTCAGCAATCAATGGCTAGAATAATATCCTCACAAAAAATTTTCCCATAGAACATGAGTATATAACAATGCATGGTCTGTTAGTTACCTTGAAGAATTTGTTTGTGAGGACAGAACATGATTACATAACATGCATGACATGGTAGTTTCCTGTGAAGAATCGATTGCGAGATAACATGAGTATAACCATGCATGGCACTTCTATATTTTCGAACCCAGTATACATTTCCCTGTATTTTCCTCCCGGTTCCAATAGGGACATGTCAATGTTGTTTCTTGCATTATCCTACTCATACTATGAACTATGTTGATCTTACATTAATAATGCCTGTCCTTTTTTATATGATGTAGTGTCCCTACAGTTACTGCCCTTTGTAATCACACCACCTTTGCGAAAAACAGGGAAGCACAACTGGTTCCTCGCTCGATCAGACGACGGCAAAAGACTGATGATCATTCGGACACATGAGCCGGAAAAGTTATATTGCAAAAACCCCACTGTATACAAGAACCGTGTAATACGTGACTATCCGGACAGTGGCTGTTACGTCTATGAGCAGGATACCAGCTTGTTGGGGCATTTAGGATTTTTTACTTGGAGGCGGGTAAACAGCCTTGGTTCACACTCTCTGTTTCTCGGACTCAATTATCCGATTAACCAGGAGATCACCGTTGGCAAGGACCTTGATGGCAGAGAGGCTCTGTTTGCTATGGAAAATTGTGTCTACACGGCGAGCCCTAGGAGTTCGGGAGCAAACTCCCCTGATTGTCAATGATACAGCCTGCAGCCAAAAGAAGGTGAGAATGACAAAGGCATCCGGATTAACTTTGATCCTTGGATGTCTCAATTCTGACGACGATGATGTGGTTCAAGCCTTCAGGTTGATAGGTAATTGGGCTGTTGCATCGAAAGGGTGGAGTACTGGTGTCTCCGGATCACTGGTCGCTGAAATGGGGCTGCAAATTATGATGGTGTTGGATCATCTCTTCGAATGACTTTGTTGTCTTTGCTGCTGGTTCGGATGGGTAGTTCTTTCTTTTGTTATGCATATTCCTTGTCATTTGGTCATCCTCGTCTATGTCACTCTTTCTATGTAATAGTTGCTTACATTTAGAATGTCATTCTCGTCTGGATCACGAGAGTCTAAGCGCTGCAGATGGGTGCGTTTTGGTGGTGTAGCAAGACTTCTTATGAACTATCATGTCTTGCTATTTATGTCAGCAGTAGTCACTAGTCAGTATTTGAATGTTGTATATATCGTTGTTTCGAACTGTTTATTGTCTCGAACTACTGGTGGGCTAAATGGGGGCATCACCATTTTCCAAAGTTGTTCGTAGTATATCTCCTTTTTTCAAGTTATATAATTTGAGCTCACTTGTCTTTTCGATGATGTACACTTGTTTGGGCCAGTGAGGTGTCGTTGAATATGGGCGAGTAGTAGCATAATGCCAAACAGGTCAATTATGACTCTCGGGCCGGGCTCTCAAAAGATCCTGAAAAAAAGGTCGGGCTCTCCAAAAAAGAAAGAATAAGGACTCTTAGGCCGACATGTGGGCGCCACCGGTGTTTTCATGTGCTTGCGCGCCGAGAGCATATTAGCTCGTGCTCGAATTTCATGCTACCTTTTCATCCCCAGTCTCCCACGCCTCCCCCACCTTTGGAATCTTGATTCCTACTCCAGTTCCCCCAAATCCCCCTCCTGTACTCCCTGTACTCAAGCACAGTATCATGTCGCCGGTCAACGCGGATCTCCGAGCCAGAGATCCTGAGGTCCGTCCTTCCTTTGGTCGCTGCGTGCTGTCGCCCAATAGTGGCATGGCGGCGCTTGATGACCAGTTTGCCGGCAAAGTGCTGATGGTAACCGTCAATGGCGACCGGCCTCCCGCCTCGCCGGATGACCTTGTCAAAGCTCTTGGCATTGCACACGGCATCCAAATAAGTGACTTGCTCGTCGAAGTCTGTTCGCCACCGGCTGCTTTCTTTGTCAGGTTCCACACAACTTTCAACTGCAGTTGTGTGTTCGAATCTTCCCGGCGTTTGTTCTGCGATGGCATGCTAGTGAGCTTTGATCGGTGGCACCCAGGATGGGGCTTGGTGCCCTCTGAGCTTGAGTTTTTAACAAAGCTTACCTTCCACGGCATGCCTCGACATGCTTGGAACAGCGAGTCCATGAACGAGCTTATCAACGACCTTGGAGGTGAGCTCGTAATTATGTTTGTTCCTCCAGACAGCTAGGCTCTGACGGTTATAGCATGGATGAAGAAGCCGTTCACAATACCGAAGGTGATTGGTATTGAGATACCGGTGCAGGAACCGGGGTTGTACTATTCGTCGCCACCAAGGCCGCCGCGGACCACGTTAGGGATGTACCTCTATCGAGTGTTCGTGCATGTCGAAGAAGTGGTCAATCCATCAATCGAAGTCCTGCCGCCTCCGACGATGACGTCCATTACAGGAGTCAACGTTAGACTTTCCCCGTGTTGCTCGGAAGGATGGATGGCACAGGGCCTACTCCATCGCGCGGCGGAGGCCACTGCTTCTTTGGGAGAAGAGGCAGGGCTGGCTGCCTGGATGTGCTCTAATTTGAGGTAACAACTGAATCTTGTTAGATAGTACTAGTTAAATCTGAGCTATGGGTCTGATGCACTGATATGCCAGTACATTTGATTGTGACCTGTTCTAATTTTGTAAATGAACTTTTTTTAGAAAGGGTTGTACGTCAACTTAATGTGCTAGCAGAACTTATTGTGTTGTCTGTCTGTTTTCTTTGCACAACATTCAAGATATTTCCCCGTCATTTATAAAGACGATGAACCATTATGTACGACTTTGTTTGTTTCAACATAGCCCTTCCCGTAGTGATCCACTGCTTTCATCCTGATTGTGCCGCCTGCATGAAATTTTTGTATGCAAGTTCAGTGTGCTATGATGTTCTATATGATTGTGTCAACTATATAAGTTTTTACTGAGCATCAACAATGCATATGGCTGAAAGATGTATTTACGAGCATCGACCGATGGGTCTCTCTCTCTCTATCTCTCTCTCTCTCTCTCTCTCTCTCTCTCTCTCACACACACACACGCACACACGCGCACACGCACAAGTGGGACCCGTTGAATGATTTATTTGCTCGTGACAGCTTTTAATTAGGTTCCACTATAATCTAACTTTTTTCTTAAGTTATTAACTGAGCTCAGTGACGTCAAAAGTTGTCTGAAGCCTTGTTTGGGCCTTTACGGCATTCTTGAATGTGGGCTGAGTAACCATGTTAGGTTGTCTTGTACTACATAGGCCTTTGTTTCAACATCGGCAATGCAAGCTGGGCCGACAGGTTGTACACAATATCCGGGTCAACTTGTTATCCGCCCCGCTGGGCTGCAAAGTTTCCTAGGAGGTATGCATTAGGCTTAACAAGAAAATGGACTTTAAGAAATAATAAATGGGATTAATTATAATAACTGGCAATTACTATGCACCAAACACATAATTAGTTTGAAAAATATATTATTTTTCGAATTTGGAAATTCTAATTTCATTACTTGTTACGCGTGCAATATTTCGTTGGATTTTAACGTAATACAACTTTATTTTGAAATTATATTTAACCTGACTAGAAATTTCGGATAAAAATATTTTGGATCCCATCAAAATGTGGGAATTTTTTTTGAATTCTGTTTTGAGCGGTTGTTTGAAATTATTAATTGTTGTCCTAGCTAGAAGTTGGGCTGTACTTTTAAGAAACTGTAAATGGGCCGTAGTAAATTCCATTAGAATTAAAAAATGGGTTGTACATTCTTACAAATCGCAAATGGGCTATATGTTCTCTGCCAAATCCGAGCTGTGGGCCTACTAAGTTGACGTGTACCAAGGGCTTTGTCAACTTAGTCAATATGAACAATTCTAGCTGCAGTGATCATACGATGTCCAACCAATGGCCGTAGTGCTTCTTCAACCTCTGGTCTTCTTGCTCCAGCCGCCCAAAGCAGCGCCGGTCGTGTCGCGTGCTCTTGCCTCCCGTGGCCGGCTGTGATGCCGCGGAGGCCTCACCGCCCCGTACTACTCCCACCGCTGGCCAGGCCATCCCTCTACTCACCCACACCCCCTGTTATTCTGCGGCGACGACAGGCACACTGCAGCCGAACCAGTGATGGAGTGCATGTTGTATTTGTGGCGTAGCTCCAAAGGCGAAGGTTGCAGTCGACCTGCACCTCGTCGTCCTTGCTGATAGGGGTGGAGCGCACATTGTATTTGTGGCGTAGCTCCGAAGGAGAAGGTTGCAGTCGACCTGCACCTCGTCGTCCTTGCGGATAGGGGTGGAGCACACATTGTATTTGTGGCGTAGCTCCGAAGGAGAAGGTTGCAGTCGACCTGCACCTCGTCGTCCTTGCGGATAGGGCTGGAGCGCACATTGTATTTGTCGCGTAGATCCGAAGGAGAAGGTTGCAGTCGACCTGCACCTCGTCGTCCTTGCGGATAGGGATATGTTTTGAACTTAGGTGAGTACAAGACTGCAGCTAAGCCTCCAAGTGGGAGGATCGCTCACTACTCGGTATGATTTTTTAAACTTAGGCGAGTACTGGATTCGCAGCTAGGCCCCTGAGTGAGAGGCTTGCTCATCGCTCGATAGGATTTTTAAACTTAGGCGAAATGGATTCGCAGCTAAGCCTCCGAGTGAAAGGCTTGCTAACCACTTGGTAGGACTATTCGAACTTAGGTGAAACGGATTCGCAGCGAAGTCACCCACTGGGGGATTTCAAATGCAAACAAAGGCAACAACAGATTGTTCAGGCAGATTATAAAGCTCTTGTCTTTGATAAACAAACTACAAAGGTATTTCTTATTACATCTCATCCAAATGAGTACTTAAGTATAAAAGGGGCGGAGCACCTCCACGTTCCAAGCTCGTGGCTTGTCTTTCTGATGCTCGACATTATAAAGATGGTATGCTCCATTGTGGAGAACTCTGGTGACAATGAAGGGACCTTCCCAAGCAGGGGCGAGCTTGTGTGGTTTATGTTGATCCACTCGAAGAACCAAGTCTCCCTCTTGAAAGGCTCGACCCCTTACGTTTCTGGCGTGGAATCGACGCAAGTCTTGCTGATAAATGGTCGAACGGATCAAAGCCATCTCTCTTTCCTCCTCTGAAAGGTCGACTGCGTCCTGCCGAGCCTGTTCTGCTTCATCTTCAGAGAAGAGCTCGACTCATGGTGCATTGTGAAGTAAGTCACTCGGCAGAACGGCTTTAGCTCCATAGACCAAGAAGAATGGAATTTGGCCAGTCAACCGATTGGTAGGTGTCCTTAGACCCCAAAGAACCGACGGAAGTTCATCAACCCAGGCGCCTGCTGCGTGCTTGAGATCACGCATCAGACGGGGTTTCAGTCCTTTGAGAATTAGGCCACTTGCTCTTTCTGCTTGTCCATTCGACTGAGGGTGAGCGACAGAAGCATAGTCAACTCGCGTGCCTTGAGAAGCGCAGAAGGCTCTAAACTCATCAGAATTGAAGTTCGACCCGTTGTTAGTGATGATGTTGTGCGGAACTCCGTATCTGAATGTCAATTCTACGATGAAACCGGCAATGATCTGGCTTCAAGATTCTTGATAGGCTTAGCCTCAATCCACTTGGTAAACTTGTCGATTGCTACAAGCGGCGTGAGTGAAGCCGCTCCTACGGTTCTCAGCGATCCGACCATATCCAATCCCCAAACGGCAAAGGGCAGACGAGTGGAATGGTCTTCGTATCGACGCATGCTTGTGCGACATGTTGGAGTAAAACTGGCAACCCTCACATTTGTCGACTATATCTTTCGCCATTTCATTTGCTCGTGGCCAGTAAAACCCCGCTCGGTATGCTTTAGCCATGATGGTCCGAGAGGACGCATGGTGACCACAGGTCCCCGAGTGTATGTCGTTGAGGATCATTCGACCTTCTTCTGCCGTTATGCATTTCTGATTGACTCCCATCACTCCTTCCCTGAACAGTTGCCCTCCTATCATAGTAAAGGCTTTGGATCGACGGACGATCTGTCGAGCCTCTTCTTCATCTTCTGGGAGTTCCTTCCTAAGAATATATGCAATGTACGGTACTGTCCAGTCGATAGTGATGACCAAAACCTCCATGATCAGGTCGACCATGGCTGGGACCTCGACTTCAGTCGGATCTGTGGCACTCTTAGGCTGTGGGGGCTCTTCAGTGAAAGGATCTTCTTGAACTAACTGTGTGTGAATGTGCTCCAAAAATACATTGTTGGGAATGGCTTCTCTCTTGGAACCTATCTTTGCCAAATCATCAGCAGCTTGATTTTTCAGTCGGGGTATATGATGGAGCTCTAACCCCTCAAACTTCTTTTCCAATTTCCTCACTGCATTCTGATAACCAGTCATGCACAGGCTTACGGCGTCCCACTCCTTCATCACTTGATTGACTACCAAATAGCCATACGTAACCCATACAGGAGTGCTTCATATTCTGCTTCGTTGTTGGAGGAATCAAAGTGAATCTGAAGGACATATCTGAGCTTGTCTCCTCGGGGGGATACCAGTACCACCCCAGCACCGGAACCGTTTAGCATCTTGGAGCCATCAAAAAACATGGTCCAGTGCTCCGAGTGAACTTGAGTCGATAGTTGCTGTTCGATCCACTCGGCGAGGAAATCTTCTATTCCTTGGGACTTGATAGCTTTCTTTGCCTCAAACATGATATCTAAGGGAAGGAGTTCAATCGCCCACTTTGCCACTCGACCAGTTGCATCTCTGTTGTGCAGAATCTCTGACAATGGGGCGTCGCTAACGACTGTAATTGAATGGTCAGAGAAGTAATGTGCAACCTTCTTCGTGGTCATATAAATCCCATAAACAAGTTTATGATAATGCGGATATCTTTGCTTTGATGGATTAAAACTTCAGAAACATAATATACTGGGCGTTGAACTTTATAGGCTTTTCCTTCTTCTTCCCACTCGATCGTAAGTACTGTACTGACAACTTGTCCAGTGGCTGCAATGTAAAGAAGTAAAGGCTCTTTGCTGATTGGGGAAGCAAGCACCGGCTGGGTGGAAAGCATGGCTTTTAGCTCTGCGAATGTTGCATCAGCTTCAGGAGTCCACTCGAACTTATCTGACTTCTTCATCAGTCGGTAAAGAGGCAATGCCTTTTCACCGAGGCGAGAAATGAATCGACTTAGGGCGGCCAAGCAACCAGTAAGCTTCTGGACATCATGCACACGCACGGGGCGTTTCATTCGGAGTATGGCACCCACTTTCTCTGGGTTAGCGCCGATCCCTCGTTCGGAAATGAGAAACTGAGGAATTTTCCGCCTGGGGCTCCGAATGTGCACTTCGATGGATTTATCTTGATATCATACCTTCTGAGGTTGGCAAAGGTTTCAGCAAGGTCAGCCAGTAGGTCGGAACCTTTACGTGACTTAACCACAATATCATCCATGTATGCTTCCACATTCCGACTGATTTGAGTGAGTAGACACTTCTGAATCATCCGCATGAATGTGGCTCCAACATTCTTCAAGCTGAATGGCATGGTGACATAACAGAAGCACCCAAATGGGGTAATGAAAGCTGTTTTTATCTCGTCGGGTCCATACAGACGGATCTGATGATACCCCGAATAAGCGTCCAAAAAGGACAAACGCTCACACCCCGCAGTTGAGTCGATAATTTGATCGATGCGAGGGAGAGGAAAGTGATCTTTCGGGCAGGCCCGATTGATAAGCTTGAAGTCAATGCACATGCGAAGTGAGTTGTCCTTCTTAGGTACCATGACAACATTAGCTAGCCACTCGGAGTGGTAAATCTCTCGGATAAACTCAGCTGCTAGGAGCCGAGCGACTTCTTCACCGATTGCTTTTCTCTTCTGCATGGTGGACCGTCGCAGATGTTCTTTGACTGGTTTCACTTTTGGGTCGACTCGCAGACGATGCTCAGCCAGCTCCCTGGGAACACCAGGCATGTCGGAAGGTTTTCATGCCAAGATGTCCCAGTTCTCACAGAGGAACTGGATGAGCGCTTTTTCCTATTTGGAGTCGAGTGTTGTTGAAATGTGAGTCAGAGCAGCATTGGGATCCGTCGGGTGAATATGAATCAGCTTCATTTCGCCAGATGACTGAAATGCTTAATCCGTGGCAGGCTGCTTAGCTCGCAACAAATCACTCGGATCTGCATTTTCTGATACTCCTACAATTCCACTACTACCATGTGTGCATCGGCGATCTTAGAGCCTTTCTGGAAGCACTCTTCTGCCTTCTTCCGATTGCCAGTGATAGTGATCACACCTTTAGGACCAGGCATCTTCCACTTGAGATACACGTAGCATGGTCGAGCCATAAAATGTGCGTAAGCTTGCCTACCCAGAATAGCGTGATAAGCACTCTGGAAATCCACAACTTCAAATGTCAATTTTTCTTTGCGGTAATTCTTGGAATCACCAAAAACTACATCAAGGGCGATCTGGCTGAGTGACTCAGCCTTCTTGCCAGGAATGACTCCATGGAAACTCATATTGCTTTCACTGAGTCTAGACATCGGAATGCCCATTCCTTTCAACATCTCCGCATACAGAATATTCAGGCCACTGCCACCATCCATTAGAACTCTAGTCGGCCGAGTGCCTTCGACGACTGGGTCGACCACCAATGCTTGCCTCCTGGGGGTGCCTATATGCGTCGGGTGATCATACTGGTCGAATGTAATGGCAGTCTGAGACCATTTCAAATAACTGGGCGTCGCCGAAGCGACCATGCTTACTTCTCTGTTGATGACTTTCAGTCGACTTTTGCTCTCAACATCAGCAAAAATCATCAGAGTGGAATTGACGTGAGGGTAACCATTGTCACTTTCCTCTTTGTCCTCAACTTTATCTGACTCTTTTTCCTTCTATTTGGGTTGTTTCTCTCGGAACTTCTAGATTAGGAGCCGACACTGTCGACTGGTATGCTTTGGGTAAATGAGATTACCCTCCTCATCTTTCTTTGTGTGGATGTGGCATGGAAAATCCAACACATCATTCCCATCTTGATCTTTTACTTTCTTAGGGTTCCACGGCCCCTTGGGTTTCCCCTTGAACTTTCCTTGAGTCACGACTATGGCTTCTCCAGGAGCAGCTGGCTCGGCTTTGCGCTTCTGCTTCCGAATGGAGTTCCCTCCCCCAGTTTCGTGGACGAGTGTTTTGCGCTTGCCACTCTGGAGTCGATCCTCCTCATCACCATTGGCATAATTGGTGGCAATCTCCATCATCCGACTCAGAGACATATCTCCGGTCTGACCGAACTTCAGATTCAACTCTCGATATTTGACGCCTTCCTTGAAGGCACAAACCGCTTGGTGATCAGACACATTTTCCACCATGTGATGCAACGTGATCCATCTCTGGATATAGTCCTCAAAGTTTCATTTGGCTTCTCCACACAAGATTGCAGCTCTGTCAACCCTGCTGGCCATTTGCATGTTCCTTCAAATGTTATGACAAACACTCGGGCAAGATCTTCCCAACTGTAAATACTACCGAGCGCTAACTGATTTAACCATGCTCTGGCCGAGCCCTCCAACATCAGAGGAAGGTGCTTCATGGCCACTTCATCATTGTCGCCGCCTATCTGAACAGCCACTCTGTAGTCCTCATGCCAAGTGTCAGGCTTGGACTCGCCAGTGAACTTACTGACTCCAGTCGCCAACCTGAAGTTGGGAGGAATCACCGCGGCCTTGATGGCTCTACTAGAGCACTCTGGACCTGAGACATGCACTCTGCTGCTGGTTGGAAAATCCCTGTCATGGACTTCTCTGTGAGCTGTGTTTCTGTCGACCAAACCTTGTACGAGAATAGATCTCGCATCAAAGCCCGTTTCCCTTGGGTCGACTGGAATCCTTCACCCACCACTGTGAGGGCGTCTGTCATCATGCTGTCGAGGCACATATGACCCACTCCTTGGGGGAGGCGTGGGCACTCGACGATGATCATCGTGATCGAGTCGGTGATCATACTGCTCGCGGTTTCTGTACTGATCTCGCCGGTCTCCATGCCCCTCACACCTCGGGGGCGATCTTGGGCTGTGGGCCGACTTGACTGTATCTGCTATGACGGATCTGCTGTGGATCCTATTCCGCGACTGAGACAAAGCTGTATTATATTCTCGCTGCCGGAGTAAAGCCACGATGCATCAAACCTCTGCCAGCTTCTGACTGGGACGGCTGGATTGACTCTGCTATTCGGGCTGCAACTGTGAGATTCTGGATTGGAGTTCGATATACCTGAGTTGGAGGCGGAAAAAGTTGTCTTCGACTGGATGCTGGAACCCGCTGCCGAGCACGCTCGTCGAGTGCGTGCTGGAGGTTCTCTAGGCGAGTGCGCTCAGCCAACTTGGCCATGCGCGCCTCCTCCAAAGCTTGGGCCTTGGGGGTTTCTCCAGTGATAGGAGTATGAAGTGCATCCATGTTCCGGCGGCGAAGTTCTTCCCTCTGCTGCGAAGAGAGGGGCTCGGGTAGGTACTCCTCGTGGACGCGCGACGGATCGCCTCCGCCATCTCCACCGTCATTGCAAGGGAAGCCTGGAGGACTGCGAGGCCCATCGACCATCAGGACTTCCTCCGCGGGATCACTACTGTCGCACTCGGATGCGGTTTCTATGGAGCCAGTCGACAGATCGATCATGCCGTAGAGTGTTTCGTCGGGCTCGATTGCCACGACTTGGGGGAAGGCCGACTGGCGGGCCACCACGTGCCTCACCCACCGCTGAAGCCTCGATCGTTTGGAACGCTTGCACCGGCGGGCAACAGGGAGGGAAGACGCCACAGGAGCTGTCCGATACCGAGTCGACGGCTGCCGCAAGAGGACGCCACGGACGCACGCGCGGAAGTGTGTTGCCCCGCGGACGGGGAGCGCCTCGACGTCGAGTGGAGCCTCTTGGATCCAAGCGGAATCGTCGGCGACGAACACGAGCGCGCCGAGACAGATCTCGCGGCCCTCGGCCAAACCTCTGCCTGAAACCATGTCGATGGGGATCGGAAAAATCGCAACTTCTCCAACAAGTCGCTAAGACACCTGCCCCAAGGTGCGCCAACTGTCGTGGTTCTAAGTCTGACAGTAGAATGGGGGGTAGGTATGTAGAGGCAAGATCTTAGCTATGGAGGAGTTGTACACGCAAGTTTTACGAGTTCAGGCCCTTCTCGGAGGAAGTAACAGCCCTACGTCTCGGAGCCTGGAGGCGGTATACTGGATTATACGCGTGTGAGTTACGGGGGGTGCGAACCCTTGTCACTGAGGAGGGGGGTGGCTTATATAGAGTTCGCCAGACCCCTCCGGCCCTCAATTACACAGGGTTTTAAGGTAAATTAAGAAAGGGCGTTACTGGTAACGCTAGTAATAAAGATACATAATGACCATAGAGCTATGACTTAATTCCTGACCGTTGCAGTGCAGAGTGGCTCTGGATCTTCTGGTAGTCGAGTGATAGTCTTCACGGTCGAGTGACTTCAAGACTGCCGAGTGGGACATAGCTTCATGGTCGAGTGGATGATGATTCCTCTTCAAATGCTTCTGGTTTCTTGAGAGATGTCCTTGGGGAGGGTATCTTGGACAGGTCCATGACCCTACCCTAGGTACATAGCTTCATCACTCGATCTCTCAGGTTTGTCAGCGTTGCAGGGACGAAACCGAGCACAAGCGCCGTGCCAGCATGCGTAGCCCCCGTTGCGGGATGAGCAAGAGGCCAGTCAGCAACGCGGGGAGGCTGCAAAGGGTGATAAAGCATCAGGAAAGCGGGTGATAATCATAAAGCAACTTATGACCAAAGGGTAGAGCTAGTTCTGATAGATGCAAAAATGGAACATGCCATAGGGACGGACCCAGGAGGCTTGGGGGTAGTGCAGCCCAAGGGGCGCCCCCAAACTTAACGAACCAAAAAAGTGTCAGCTCGCACCGTTGCTGAAGAGATGTTGAAGTACACGGAGACGTGTTCTGCAGAAGTCGCTCCTCATTATCTGCCCAGGTCCTGAACCACTGGAGGCTCCGAGGGCCCGGGGGGCTCGCGAGGATCCGTCACGACCTCCGAGAGGATCGCCTCGTGACTGGCCTCATGAGCCGCCAGGATGCCCCGCACTTGGCGCTGGAATGTAGCAGCCATGTTCGACAAGCCAAAAGGAATACAAACGTAGTTGTGAGGGGGGCCCTCGCACCGGCCAATGAGGGACGGCCAGAAGAGCTCCTGAGACGCGACCCTGTTGAACCCTGGGATGTTGACGTAGGCGCGCAGATCGCTGTCCTCGCCTGGATAGGGAGCCGCGCCGGGTGGTGGGCGACGGTCGCCTCGCATAGCTCTTGCCTCCTAAAGCTCCTCGATTGCCTTGTTGATGAACTCCTGAGCACTTGGCACCTCGTGCCTTGTGCCCTCCTGGCGGAAGTGCGCGTTGAAGCACGCCTCCACATGGTGCCCGAGCACCTCCCTCATGACGCTGGCCAGGTCAGAGGCCCTCCGACGAGATCCCCCGAGCCCAGCCTAAGAGAGGTGTCGGGCGCGCCTTCCTATGCGAGAGAGGGAGGCGCCCCCTCAGTGGGCGTGGTCCTGTGGAATGGCCACTGGAAGCAGCACCCTCGTGAGGTCCTTGGCGGAGCAGCTGCTTCTTCTTCTTGGGGACAGCCTCACGAGGGTAGACAGCACCCTCATCATCTGGGTCCTCGACTGCCGCAGCCTGGTAGGCGCGCGAGAGAGAGCACACCGTGTCCTTCTCTTCATAGGCGACCGTGATGATGCCGCAACTCCCTAGCATCTTTAGGACATTGTAGCCGTGGTGGGTCACCGCCATGAACTTGGCGAAGGCCGGATACCCGAGGATGTCGTTGTACGGGAGGCGAATGTGGACGACGTCGAAGTCGACGTGCTCAGTACGGTAGTTGTCGCGCTTGCCGAAGGTGACAGGGAGGCGGACCTGCCCTATCATGGTGGTGGAGCCGTCGTTCACTCCTGAGAAGGGCTTGTGTGATAGCCTAGCTTATTAGGGATGATAGACTACTCATTTCAATAAGGAATTCCTTCTTTTCCGGGTGCCCATTCAGACAGAACTCCAAAGTTAAGCGTTCTCAGCTTGGAGTAGTTTTAGGATGGGTGACCGACCGGGAAGTTGCTCCCGGGTGCGCACGAATGAGGACAAAGTGCGCAGAAAAGACTAGTATTGATCTGTGGGGAAAGTATAGATCCCGCCAGGAGTAACGACCATCGGCGGGTGTTTCCAGGGCATTACAAGTTGGTATCAGAGATAACCCTCGAGGTTACACGGATGTTTGCAGACAGGTGCGCGGTCATATTGTTCATGACGTTTGTGACCCGTCGTGGCACACGACATGGCACATGTACCGGACTGGATGCATAGACGTATGTACCAAGAGGGAACGTTCCTGTGGCCCGACGAAGACCTCGGTTCCTCTGAGTGGGGGTGTATGTGATAGCCTGACTTATTAGGGATGATAGACTACTCATATAATTAAGGAATTTCTTCTTTTCTGGGAGCCCATTCGGACATAACTCCAAAGTTAAGCGTGCTTAGCTTGGAGTAGTTTCAGGATGGGTGACCGATAGGGAAGTTGCTCCCGGTTGGCACGAGTGAGGATAAAGTGCGCAGAAAAGACTAGTATTGATCTGTGGGTCCATTCTAGATCCCTCCAGGACTAACAACCACCGGCGGGTGTGTCCGGGGCGTTATAGCTTGGTAGGCTCCAGCTCGTCATAGGGCACCTGGAGTTGGTTGAATGTCTCGACGGAGAGAACATTGAGCCCCGTGCCGCCATCGATTAGTGTCTTGGTGACAAGCACGTTGCTGATGGTAGGCGAGCAGAGCATCAGGAGGGCACTGGCAGTCGCTGCGCACTTGAGCTAGTCGGAAGAGTTGAAGGTGATGGTGTACTTGGACCACTTGAGCGGAAGCGTCGCCTCAAGCTTGGGGAGGTCCGCATTCACCTCACGAGCAAACTGCTTGAAGATGCGATGGGAGGCAGGGGCCTGAGCGCCGCCCAGGACGCAAGTGATGGCATGAGGCTCTTGGAAGCCCTCAGCCCCTCGTCCTGGTAGTGGTCGTCATTCCTTCTTGGTGGTGGCAGCAGTGGAGGAAGGCCAGTGTTGCCCTTAGGGCGGTCCTCATGAGGCTGGTCCCTCTAGGGTCCCTCGGAGGATGGCCCTGCCAGCGGTCATCGCGAGGCTAGTCGCGCCATTCCTGGCAGGGGTCGCGGCCATCCCAACGTCCTCTGCCTCGGCCTCCTCCGCGTCCGTAGCCTCAGTCGTTGCGCTCGGGGCGATGACCGCGGCGCCCGTCGCAGATGGCCCTGAGCTCCTAGCAGTTCCTGGTGTTGTGGCTGTGCATGTTGTGGAAGAAGCAGAACGGACGGCTGCCCTTGGATGACTCCGGGTGGTCGCAGCCATGCTTCATCTCTGGTTCGGCCGCGAGCACGGCTGGTCCCTTGCGCTTCACATCCTTGGCCATGGCTTTCTTCCCTTCGGGGTCATCCCTCGGAAGTTCCAGGAGGGAGAGACAACTTTCCTCAGCTCTTGCACATTTGGTTGCTATGTTTAACATCTCCAGAGCCATGGACAAGTCCTCATGTATGGCGAGCTCCTCCTTCATCTTGATGTCGCGGACGCCATCAGTGAACGACGAGATGATGGCCTCATCTGACACCTTGGGGATCTTGAGGCGGACACTGTTGAAGCACTGGATGTACTTCTGCAAGGTCTCTCCTGGCTGCTGCTTGATGCGCCGCAGGTCACCCGTAGCCGGTGGGCGGTCGCGAGTGCCCTGGAAGTTGGCGACGAAACGCTCTCGCATCTCATCCCAGGAAGAGATCGATCCCACGGGGAGGTTCAGGAGCCACGAGCGCACGACGTCCTTGAGGACCATGGGAAACCAGTTCTCCATAACCTTCCCGTCGCTGTTGGCCGCCTCGATGCTCACCTCATAGAGCTGCAGGAACTCAGCAGGATTGGGGTGCCGTCATAGCATGGAGGCAGGTCGGGCGTGAACTTCCCTAGCCAGACGATGTTGCGCAGCTCCGAAGTGAATGCGTGACATCCTGGTCACGGGAGCCCTCTGTAGGGCTGGAGGCTAATCTTGGTGCTCGCGCACCACCACCGTGGGAGGTACGCGGTCTTGCCGTGGTGGTGCTGGGAGCGCACGCGCATCTCCTTGCGGCCGCTGCATCACCTGGCAGCTTTCCTCGTCATGGCGGGCGCCTTGCACGGCGGGTCGCACCATGGAGCCTCGCGCCTTGGCTCGATGATAGCGTCCATCCTGGGAGGTGGAGGATGTGATCCATGAGCTACGTCACCCGCGGTAGGCCGCGGGCGAGGCAGCGAGCGAGATGGTGCAGGAGAATCCCCAGTGTTGCTGACGAGTTCAGCGATGCGGTCCAGCCAGTCCAGATAGAGGTTGTTGACCGGGAGGTAGCGCAGAAGCTCGCGCGCCATGAGCAGTGCGGCCTGCGTATTCGCCGGACCCCAACGAGCATGGGAGGACGAGGCAGCCGGAGTGAGCGACGGGGTAGTGGTGCGCCCATCTCGCCGCACAGAAGGATGCAACGATGAAGCCTATTGCTCATCCCTTGCGGGGCCGGTGGCGGCGTTCGCCAATTGCGACGGGGAGGGCGAGGGCAGCCATCTCCCGCCGGCACTGTCTGAGCGACGCGGGCAGTGAGGGCAGCCCGGTGCTCAGCACGAGCTCGACGAGCATCGGCCATGGAAGCGGTGGAGCGGTAGCGAATCAACGGATGGAAGAGAGGCTCCGATGCACCCCTACCTGGCGCTCCAAATGTCTGATTTCGGGCTCTGCAAACCCTTGATAGATTCGATTTCTGGGGTGCATGCGAAGAACTCAACTTCCCCAGTCTGCCTACTCGCTACTCTCGCGGCCTAGCTCGACGAACTGCAAGGAAATGGGACATAGTAGTTTACCTAGGTTCGGGCCACCTTGCGGTATAAAACCCAACTCCTACTTTGTGGTGGATTGGCCTCGAGGGGCTGATGATGAAATAGTACATTGGAAGAACAACCTCAGGAGGAGGTGTGTTCTTGTCCTCGAGTGAGCTGGTGGGTGCAAGGATGGAATGGATCCGATCCGGTCCCCCCCCCTCCATGGTGGTGGCTAGTTCCTATTTTGTAGTGGCCTTGTTCCTCTTCCCAAATGAAGGCGGGAAGGGATCCCACAACGACCAACTTTGAAGGGAGACAACTAGTACATCTTATCATGACAAAAGTATTCTTCGCCTACAAAGCCTCTGGTCGTGACGCCGTGGTGGGCTCGGTGATGACCTATGTCCTGCCGTCGTGGAGGTCTTGGTCTTGTTGCACGGGAATGTAAACCTTTGATTGATTCCTTGGGACTCCGCGCCTGCGCTTGCCTCCTTAGAACCAAAGGGGAAGCTGCTCTCCTGCACCCGCTGGCGCGCGCCTGGCCTTGGTCGTCATGGCTCACGTCATACGAACCTCACGAGGTGAGGGCTTGCATTGAAATCTCCCTCCTGAGGAGCCAGCGTGGGGTGGCTGCTGAGGGAGTCCTGGATTAGGGGGTATCCGGACAGCCGGACTGTATACATCGTCCGGACTATTGAAGTGTGAAGACACAAGACTCAAGACTTCGACCCGTGTCCGGATAGGACTTTCCTTGGCGATCCGGATATTGTATTTCCTTCCTTGTAACCAACTCCATTTAAACCCTAGCCCTCTTCGGTGTCTATATAAACCGGAGAGGTTGGTCCTTAGAAGGCTGATCACAATTACAATCATACCATCATAGGCTAGCTTCTAGGGTTTAGCCTCTACGATCTCATGGTAGATCTACTCTTGTACTACCCATATCTTCAATATTAATCAAGCAGGAAGTAGGGTTTTACCTCCATCGAGAGGGCCCGAACCTGGGTAAACATCTGTGTCCCTTGCTTCCTGTTACCATCAGCCTAGACGCAGAGATCGGGACCCCCTACCCGAGATCCGCCGGTTTTGACACTGACATTGGTGCTTTCATTGAGAGTTCCTCTGTGTCGTCGCTGCAAGGCTCGGTGGCTCGTCTCGTTGTCAGGGACAACATTACCGCAGGGGTAGCTCTGGCTGTAGGCCAAACGCTCCGTCTAGGTGGCTTTGTCATGGCCGCCCCATCGGCTATCGCGCCGACGATGGCCTATCGGGTCATCACGCATAAACTTCACATCAATTCGGAACTCGCCGAACAGATGGATCCGATAGAGCTCTCTTCTCTTAATGAGCTCTTGGATCGCGTCGTCGCTTTGGGAGTCGCAACGGACTATGACCTGATCGGGCTTAAACCCGACCAAAGGGACATTAAATCCCCGCCGGCCACCCATGAGATAGCGGTATCGGAGGAACCACACAAGGAGTATCCCTCTGTTTTTAGGACGAATTATGTCCGGATCGCCGAGCTCCCGGAGCCGGACACCCACACGGGGGATGATATGACCCGGAGCTCGGACTTAGAACCGGGCACGGGGCCGGAAAAATTGGGCAGCGTCCCGAATCCTGAGTTGTTGAACTCGGAAGCTTCCATGCCCCGGGGTGCTAGATCGGATCAGAATCCGGATTCAGCTATAACCACCCGCGCGGACTTAAATCGTCTCTCCCATATCAGGCAAGATCCCCAGGAGACAGTACATCATTACTGGGCCAGATTCCTCCTTGCGCTAAACAAAGTCGAGGACTGCCACGAGGAGGACGTAATCTCGCTCTTCTACAAAAACTGCACGGACAAAGGAATCCTTAATGCTATAAGTCGCCTTAACATAGTACGCTTCGCGGACTTAGCAATCATAGTACAGAAGTACTGTGCGATGGAAAGCGTTTGAAAAACTCAAACTGAATTTTGGGACAGTCCGGCTTTCACCAAAACCTTTGCCCGAACTAAACGGGCGAACTTTCGCAAGTCGGCCGATCCAATCCCCAAGAAACCAAAGCCCACCCCGGGTCGGGGAACCGTATTGGAAAAATGGCTCGATGGGCCATGTAAACTCCACGGCACTCCGGACACAGCACCAACTCATAGCCTTAGGGCATCTTGGATACTCCGGCAGGTTGCAAAAAGTGGCGAGGATCTTCTTACAGAACAACATCCCGCCAACGAGCACAATATGGTACTAACAGTCTTCGAGACTTTTGCCTCAAACAGTAGGCGCAAGCGAGCTCATCGAAGCTCCGCGGAAATTTGCCATATGGCCAAGATGAACCCTTGGAGCGACACTGCTATAACTTTCAATGCCAGTGACGAACCTAGATTCCGGACTGTCCGGGCACCAGCCGCAATGGTTCTTAGCCCAATCGTGGACGACTTTCGGCTCACTAAAGTGCTCATGGATGGCGGAAGCGGATTAAATCTGATCTATGAAGAGACACTCAGCAAGATGGAAATTGACAAAGGCCGCATTGAACAAAGCGGCACAACCTTCAGTGGAATTATCCCTAGTCGGGAAGCACGGTGTGCGGGAAAAATCACACTTGACGTGGTATTCGGCACCCCGGAGAATTATAGGTCCGAAGAAATCACATTCCAAGTGGCCCCTTTTAGCAGCGGATACCACGCCCTTTTAGGGCGGGACGCGTTTGCAAGCTTTCAAGCTATACCCCATTACGGGCACATGAAGCTTAAAATGCCTAGGCCCAATGGAATCATCACTCTAGCCAGTGATCCGGACGTCGCACTTCGCGCCGAAAACAAAACGGCAGCAGTAGCCCTGGAGGCATTATCTGAGGCCCTAACAGCTGAAGAATTAACAACACTGCGGGCCACCGTGGACAGGGACGAAGTGATACTCGACAAGCGACCCAAGTCCACCTCGTTTAAGCCCGCAGACGAGATAGTCAAATTCCAAGTCCATCCAACGGACCCCACGAAGACAGCTTCCGTCGGGACACAGCTGAGGCCCGCGATGGAGCCGCACTGCGAGACTTCTTATGCGAGAATTGGGACATCTTCGCCTGGCACCCATCGGACATGCCAGGCATCGCACGCAGATTGGCCGAACACAGCCTCAATATACTAAAAGGATACAAACCGGTCAAGCAGACTCTAAGATAGTTTTCAGAGCCCAAACGGCAGGCCA
This sequence comes from Aegilops bicornis, assembly GCA_021605145.1. Taxonomy (NCBI): domain Eukaryota; kingdom Viridiplantae; phylum Streptophyta; class Magnoliopsida; order Poales; family Poaceae; genus Aegilops; species Aegilops bicornis. The sequence continues at coordinate 298,757,143 of CM038674.1, read as the reverse complement.
TGGGGGAAGAGCTAGCCAAACTACTCGAGGCCGGATTCATCAGAGATATCAAAGCATTCGGATTGGCTGGCAAACCTGGTAATGGTACCAAAGAAGGACAAATCCTGGCGCCTATGTGTCGACTTTAAAGACCTCAACAAGGCTTTCCCCAAGGATCCCTTTCCCCTCCCTCGCATCGATCAAATCATTGATGCCACAGCAGGACACGACTCGCTTGTTTCCTCGACGCATACTCTGGATACCATCAAATAAAGATGGTAGAGTCTGACCAAGCTGCAACAACCTTCATAAAGCCATATGGCCCTTTATGCTTCAACACTACGCCTTTCGGGTTTAAGAACGTCGGCGTAACCTACCAATGCATGATTCAAACATGCCTGGAAAAGCAAATCGGCAAAACATTTGAGGCATACGTGGATGACGTGGTCATAAAAACAAGACACGTCGAAACCCTAATAGATGACTTGAGGCTTACATTCGACAATCTCCGGACATACGACATCAAGCTGAACCCGGAAAAATGCGTTTTTGGCATCCCCTCAGGGAAGCTACTCAGCTTCATCGTTTCCAACAGAGGAATTGAAGCGAATCCGAAAAAGATCTGAGCTCTGTCACAGTTGGCTATACCAACAGACCTCAAGCACATCCAAAACTAGCCGGATGCGTGGCTGCTCTCAGCCGCTTTATCTCCAGGTTAGGAGAAAAGACATTACCTCTTTACCACCTTCTTCGGCGCACCGAACACTCCGTGTGGACGGATGCAGCCGCGGCCGGACTGGATGAAATAAAGACCTTATTGGCCAGTAATCCAGTAGTAACAACGCCGAATATCGACGAACCTATGCTGCTGTACATAGCTGCAACGCATCAAGTTGTAAGCGAAGTGCTCGTCGTTGAATGAGAGGCTGACGGATACAAATACTAGCTCCAGAAGCCGGTTTACTATGTGTACACGGTCCTAACCCCATGCAAATCCCGATACCCGCACTATCAAAAAGTAGCATACGCGGTGTTCATGGCATCCCGGAAGCTACGACACTACTTTCAAGAGTGCTCAATTATGGTGGCCTCCGAAGTACCACTCAATGACATAATAAATAACCACGATGCTACGGGCCGGATTGCCAAATGGGCCATTGAGCTCCTTCCATTCGACATAACATACAAACCACGGTGGTCCATCAAGTCGCAAGTATTGGCTGACTTCATCACCGAATGGACAGAAGCCGAACTCCCTAAAGAGTACGGCGCATACTCAAACTGGATCATGCACTTCGACGGCTCTAAAATGCTGGCCGGATTGGGAGCAGGTGTAGTCCTGACGTCTCCTACCGGAGACACGATCCAGTACGTCCTCCAAATATTATACACAGCCTCCAGCAATGCAGCCGAATACGAGGCTCTATTGCACGGCCTTCGGATGACAGTCTCTATGGGCATTCAACGCCTAGAAGTGCGTGGGGATTCAAACCTCACAATATCACAAATAAATGGAGATTTTGATGCCCAGGACCCGAAAATGGCAGCCTACCGTAATGTCGTCCTCAAAATTTCAGCACGGTTCGAGGGGCTCGAATTCCACCATGTGGCTCGAGAAAACAATCAAGCGGCGGATGTCCTCGCTCGCATCGGCGCTAAACGCGACCCTGTCCCACCTAACATATTCTTGGAACGGCTGTTCAAGCCATCCGTAGTATGGGAAGGGGAGTCCGACAATACTAGCACGGATCCGAATACACCCCCAGATTCCGAACCATCAGACATAGTCAGAGGTTCTACCACCGAAATAACGTCCTCGACCCACGAGATCATGGTTGTAATCGCCCCATGGACCGAGCCTTTCTTGGCCTACCTAAATAGGCAGGAGCTCCCCGAAGACCAAAATGAAGCACGCTGCATTGTCCGGCGCTCCAACGCTTACAAAGTCTATGAAGGGGAACTCTACAAGAAAAGCTCTACCGGAGTACTCCAAAGATGCATCTCCGAAGAGGAAGGGCGGCAACTCTTGGCTGAAATCCATGCCGGCCTGGGCGGGCACCATGCTGCGGCTCGAGCATTAGTCAGCAAGTCCTTCCGTACAGGTTTCTATTGGCCGACAGCCCGAGCAGACGCACAGGACCTTGTCCAACATTGCGTTGGTTGCCAGCTCTTTGCCAATCAGAATCATATGCCCCCTACCGCTCTCCAAACAATCCCCATAACTTGGCCCTTTGCGGTCTGGGGGCTGGATATGGTCGGACCTCTTAAAGGGGAAGCCATAAGAAAAAATACTTATTGGTCATGGTGGACAAATTCACCAAATGGATAGAAGCTAAACCAGTCAAAACGGCTGAATCCGGACCAGTAATAGACTTCATATTCGGGGTCGTACACCGATACGGTGTCCCCCACAGCATCATCACTGATAATGGCTCAAATTTCACAGCCGACGAGGTGAAAACTTTGTGCGCAAAAATGGGCATTAAGCTCGATTACGCTTCCGTCTACCATCCCCAAACAAACGGTCAGGTAGAGCGGGCAAATGGTCTCATCATGAGCGGCATCAAACCCAGACTAGTGCGATCCTTGACAGAGTCGGATACGCACTGGGTCGAGGAGCTCGACTCCGTACTCTGGGGGCTGCGGACCACGCCAAATCGCACCACCGGATATACACCATTTTTATGGTGTACGGCGCGGAAGCAGTATTACCCTGCGACATAATACATGATTCACCACGCGTATGCATGTGTGAAGAGAAGGAAGCCAAGTTAGATCGGCAGGATAACTTGGATGCCCTGGAGGAGGAGCGCGACGTGGCAAAAGCCTGCTCCACAATCTATCAGCAGCAGGCTCGACGATATCAAAGCAGAGAAGTGCGGGCCAAAACTTATAACATTAGCGAGCTCGTTCTACGCCTACCGGAGAAGATGAAGGACAAGCTCTAACCCAAGTGGGAGGGTCCCTTCGTCATTGACAAAGTTCTCACTAGAGAAGCGTACCGCTTACGTAATGCATCTGATAACAGACTCGAGCCGAACCCATGGAACGCGGCCAGACTCCGGAGATTCTACGCCTATTGCCAAACTCAATGTTCGTCTCCTAACCCCTCCTTTTTAATTATGCTCCATCCCTTTTTCCTTTCTCGACCTTTTTCTCTCTTCACACAAAGTATGCAATATAGTTCAGATTTCCGGATCACTCCGGCGCACTAAGTGTGTAATCAATACCTGGGGGCTTCCTATACGGAAGCTAAAAATAATTACTCACATGGCTTTTTTCCCATCACATATGCATTCTTTTTCCATATGTGCCTTTTCTTCACCATTATATGCATCGATATGACTTAAGATGTTGCCAAGCTGGGTTGTTCGGCTCTTGTGTTTATGCCCTACGCCCTGTTAATTCGGCTAGGGCATAAGGGGAGCACCTCTGTGATTGTTACTGCTGGTTCAGCCGGATGTGTACCTCAGACTGGGTGAAGCCGAAAGCTAGCTTCCTTAAGAGAATATTCGGTCGGTGAACAAAAGATGTATTCATTTATTATAACGCAAATCCCCAGAAGTATTGTATCCTGCGCAATCGTTCACAGTCCGGACATGTGCATTGTCGCATGCTTACCCAGGGAAAGGAACCCCTAACGGAACTATTCTCCCTGGAAGATGTTTCTTACTATCCATGTAATATAACATAACTAGTTGGGTACTTGTCTGTTCAAGCACTTATGACCCCTACGCCTGGTGTCCATGCATACCTCGGTTTTGTATAACTGAGCGGGTATTCGGACACACCCCAGACTATAGGATCCGGAAATGAAGCGAAAAAGGTCTGTCATGACAAATGATTTTAATCCGGCTAGGGAATACCTATGTCCATTGAATTACACAGTCACTTGGACTGACTATATTCCTCCTCTATACCGTCCAACAGGCTATCTAGCTTACAATCCTGTTGAGAATACTTAGCGGCTAACGCTACCTGGTCATATACCAGACTCACTGGAATTTCTTGCCCACGGGCCCTGCTGGTCCTACTTCGACCATATGGTTCATGTCGAGCTTGGTGTAGCGCGTCTTCACCATAGCCCAGGCTTCTCTTGTGCCTTGCCGGCAAGCGGACACATTCCACAGTCGGAAGCGCCGCCGTGCTCCTTGCAGCATATTTACAAGCTCCCACATGCCATTCGGCAGTAAGCTTGATGGCCACAAAGCCTGAGAAGCACCCTGCATCACTTGCCGAGCTCGCTCGTGCAGTTGCGAAAGGTCTTGCAGTAAATCACTTGCAGATGAGGGCATCTCCTCCTCAGGGCGACCCGTTAACATTCCTGCAAGCAAAATTCTTTCAATATACTTCCTCGCCGAACTATACTACAGTTCGTCTAGGCACTTACCGTAAATGCCACGTCGAAGCCTTTTGTTCTCCTTCAAGGAGTCCGCCACCTGAGCACGGAGATCTTTTAACTCCACGTCCAACTGGACTTTGGCATCTTGAAGATTGTTCTTCTCCTGCCTAACTCGCGCGAGAATGCGCTCGCTAGCCTCTAGCTGCCTTTTGAGATGCGACGTGTCCTCTCTTACGCCCTCCGGATTCACCCCGGGATTGTCTGCAGAATTTTCTGTTAGACTTGTCATATCAGCCATTTACTAACTGGTGCATTTTCGTACAATTGTGACAATTGTTACCAGATGAGGGCTTTTGGGGTTCCTCTAACTTAGCAACTGCGGCCCTCAGTTCGGCCTTGCATTCCTCCAGCTCCCAAGACAATTGCTCATTCTTATATACAAGGACCTGCGCATAAATTGGTCCTTAAAACAGTTGTTCCAACCGTTTCAAGTCTCAGGGGCTACTGCTACACATGCTTATAAAATTTTCTTACCCGTATATCTTTGGTATACTGGTCCATCGCTCGGGCAAGCCCGCCTTGAGCAGGTCGGATGTATGCGTCTCCCGAATTGAAGGCGTTAAATGCCTCTTCGGAACAGATGTTGTCCCAAAGTAAGGCCCGTCGGCGCCGGTGATTCATGGTGCTCTCTACTTCGGAATTCGTGGCTGAGAGCACATCCGCATTCTCTGTTGGAGAACTATGCGGCATCGGCCCCGCTCCCGCCTCCGCTCTCAACGTTGGTTCTAGAATCCGGCTGGTGGAGGCGTGGTTGGCAGGATCCCCGGATATAGTCCGGCTGCTCCTCTTCCTGCCAGAACACAAAGGGTGCTGACATACTTCAAAATACCATAAACACAGCACAAGTTTTTGCTTTACCTCTATAGCGGCGAGTAGACCCTTACCGCCTTCCTCTTGAGCCTGCCCGATCCGGACGCCCCTGGCCGACAAGTCCCTAGGGGCTCGGCCCCACACTCTGATCATCGTCCCTGCAAAAACACGACACTTTGAGGGTAAGGCATGACATCTGAAGGGAGTCCTCTTTGGAGGATAGGTTTTTTCGACTTGACTTATGCGCGACGTAGGAAGCGGCCCGGGATAGTCGGCAGTAATGGCCACTGAGGCGCCATCGCAGCTCGCTTGATAAAATATCCCGTTGACGAGCTCCACGGTAATATCCGGATCTTCTTCGAGACCTGGATCTAGGGCCCTTCCGGGGTCCTCCGGCTGCGGGGAGGGGCTGAAGATTCCTTCTACAGCCCACCTTAGTTCCTTCTTGGGAATATCGAGGCAGATGTACTTAGCAAAGAATGCCACAATAAGTGACGTAGGGAAAGGAACGACAACTTACCCAGTTTGGGGGGTTGTACATGGAGAATCCCTCTCGCGGTTTGATGTGAAGGAATTCCTCCTCTTCGCCTTTATATAAATCGGACAATATCCTTGCCAGAGCAGTGGTGGAGTCCGGACCCTTACGGCCACAGCGGGTGGCATCATCTTCCCCGTTGAAGTGCCACATGGGCTTCCCCCGATATTGAAGTGGTTGCACTCCCCGTATTATGCATATTGCCATAACCTCGACTATCGTCAGTCCGGAGTTGGCCAATAACTTTACCCTGCTGATGAGGTAATGTATTTCCCTGGAATCCTCCTCTTGGGGGCCTCGGGGGCGCCATCTTAGACGTGCCCTCGGCGGGGCGTTACTGAACTGGGGGAGACCTGTCCGGACTGGATCCGGAAGGGGAACGTCGTCAATATAGAACCACTCTGAAGGCCAGTTCTCTGGTACCTTCTTGGGAGTGCCGGATAGGTATCCGGTCTCGGCAATGCGCCATACTTCGGCCCCGCCCACCTGACATAGGGATTCTCCCTGGTTGCGGGGGACAAGGCAGAACAACTTCTTCCATAACCCGAAGTGAGGCTCGCAGCCTAAAAATAGCTCGCAAAGGGCAACATACCCTGCTATATGTAGTATAGAGGCAGGGGTGAAATTGTGTAACTGGAGGCCGTAGAACTCCAGGAGCCCGCGAAGGAACGGGTGGATAGGAAACCCGACGCCCCTTAACAAATGCGAGATGAGGCATATTCGCTCCTCTAGAGACGGATTCAGATATCTCTCCGCTTGCTCCCCGCCATTATAGGTGGCTATTCCGGCTCGGACAGGGACCATGAATGCTGGTGGAAGAAACCCTTGGATTTGTAACTCGATCAAACGGCTATGGGGAACTGAACACTCTTCCCAGTCCCCCGGCTTGGGGCGAGGAGAGCGAGCAGAAGAGCTGTGACGACCGGCCATGTTGGAATGGTTTTTCCGAAGCGCTCTGTTGGATGCTTGCTCGAGGGGGAGGATTGAGGTTTGGGTCTGAGAATCCCCGTCTCTTCAAATAGACAGTCAGCCCAAAGAATTGAGGGTGGTAAATGCGAAAAGCACCTCAGCTCCTCGCATTCACTCGACACGTGGAGATGGTAATTGAGGGAGTCCTGGATTAGTGGGTGTCCGGATAGCCGGACTATGACCTTTGGCCGGACTCCTGGACTATGAAGATAAAAGATTGAAGACTTTGTCCCGTGTCCGGATGGAACTTTCCTTGGCATGGAAGGCAAGCTTGGCGATACGGATATGTAGATCTCCTAACATTGTAACCGACTCTGTGTAACCCTAACCCTCTTCGGTGCCTATATAAACCGGAGGGTTTTAGACAGAAGGACGAACAACAAACATACCATAGGCTAGCTTCTAGGGTTTAGCCTCTACGATCTCGTGGTAGATCTACTCTTGTACTACCCATATCATCAATATTAATCAAGCAGGAGTAGGGTTTTACCTCCATCGAGAGGGCCGAACCTGGGTAAAACATCGTGTCCCTTGTCTCCTGTTACCATCCGCCTAGACGCACAGTTCGGGACCCCCTACCCGAGATCCGCCGGTTTTGACACCGACATTGGTGCTTTCATTGAGAGTTCCTCCGATCATCCACAACGATGTGCTCCAGGGTGAGACTTTTCTCCCCGGACAGATCTTCATATTCGGCGGCTTTGCACTGTGGGCCAATTCGCTTGGCCATCTGGAGCAGATTGAAAGCTACGCCCCTGGCCACCAGGTCAGATTTGGAAGTTTGAACTACACGGCTGAGTTCCACGGAGACTTGATCTTTGACGGGTTCGAGCCACAGCCAAGCGCACCGCACTGTCACGAGGGGCATGATCTAGCTCTGTCGCCGAACAGTGTCCTGCAGGCCGCACCAGTGTCCGCTCCGACCTTTAGCTCAGAGCCGACTGTGCCGATCGAGGACGGGTGGCTGGACACCGCCTCGGGGGCTGCAATCTCTACGGCGATTGAGCCGTACACCTACCCCGTCCTTTGTGAAGCTCGTGACTCCAAGGTGCCGGACTCCTCTCTGGACTCCGAGCCTTCCGCGCCCCATGTCGAATCCGATTGGGCGCCGATCATGAAATTCATCGCCTCGGACATCTTCGGCACTCGCCCTTCGGCGACATCCTGAATTCACTAAAGTCTCTCTCTTTATCAGAAGAGCCCTGTCCGGATTATGGTCAGCAAGGTTGGGATGCAGACGACGAAGAAATTCAAAGCCCACCCACCACCCACTTCGTAGCCACTGTCGATGATTTAACCGACATGCTCGACTTGAATCCGAAGACATCGACGGTATGGACGATGATGCAGAGCGACCAAGAACCAGCGCCCACAGGGCAATGGAAGGCCACCTCGTCATACGACATATACATGGTGGACATCCCAAAAGATGGGAATGGCCATGGAACAGCGGAGGATGACCCCTCCAAGAAACAGCCTAAGCGCCGGCGTCAGCGGCGCCGCTCTAAATCCCGCCACAGCAAAAACGGTGATTCCGGCACGGGAGACAATAACACCCCGGACAGTGCCGAAGACAACCCCCTCAAGCAGGATTTAGCGCAGGAGGATGGAGAAGCCAGCCCTTATGAGAGAGCGGCAGAAAGAGAGGTAGAGGATGATAATTACATGCCTCCCTCCAAAGATGAGGCAAGCCTCGACGACAGCAATTAAATCGTGCCGAGGATCCCGTCGAACAAGAGCGTTTCAAACGCAGGCTTATGGCTACGGCAAGCAGCCTCAAGAAAAAGCAGCAACAACTTAGAGCTGACCAAGACTTGCTAGCTGACAGATGGACTGAAGTCCTTGCCACCGAAGAGTATGAACTTGAGCGCCCATCCAAGAGCTACCCAAAACGAAGGCTGCTACCCCGATTAGAGGAGGAAGCACCCAAACCTACATCACCAGTGCATGATACGGCTGACCGGCCACCTCGTGGTCATGACAGAGGCCTCTCGGCCCTCAACTCAAGGCGCACCCCGGCACCGCTCAAAAAATACCAAGGCGCGGGGAAATGCACCAGACCTGCGAGATATATTGGAGGACAAGGCAAGGCAAACAAGATCAATCTACGGATCGTGTGGGTGCCCCACAACACGTGACGATAACCGTCATGCCGGATATAGAAACTCCGGCCGGGCCGAACACAGTAGACAAAGCTCATTTGAGCTGCGTCGTGATATAGACCAATACAGAGGCGCCACACACCCACTATGCTTCACAGATGAAGTGATGGATCATCAAATCCCTGAGGGTTTCAAATCCGTAAACATTGAATCATACGATGGCACAACAGATCCTGCGGTTTGGATCGAGGACTATCTCCATCACATCCACATGGCCCGCAGTGATGATCTACACGCCATCAAATACCTCCCACTCAAGCTTAAAGGACCAGCCCGGCATTGGCTTAACAACTTGCCAGCAGAGTCAATTGGTTGTTGGGAAGACCTGGAAACCGCATTCCTCGACAATTTCTAGGGCACATATGTGCGACCACCAGACGCCGATGACCTAAGACACATAATTCCGCAGCCAGAGGAATCGGCTAGACAATTCTGGACACGGTTCCCAACCAAGAAAGATCAAATCATCGACTATCAGGATGCAGAGGCCCTTGCAGCCTTCACAACACTCATGACCTACTTTTGCGCGGGAGAGGACAGCTGGCTAGCTCGTAGTAACAACATGACCAAGAGCCCTGGTAATTCGGATACCAAGGACAGCAATGGCAGGTCGCGTCATAACAAGAACAAGCGCCCGCATTAACGGCGATATCACGAGGATACGGCAGTCAATGCCGGATTCAGAGGCTCTAAACCCAGTCAGCGGAAAAAGCCATTTAAAAGAAATACTCCGGGCCCGTCCAATTTGGACCGAATACTCGATCGCTCGTGCCAGATAAACGGCACCCCCAAAAAACTAGCCAACCACACCAACATGGATTGTTGGGTGTTCAAGTAGGCAGGCAAGTTAAATGCCGAAAACAATGACAAGGGGCTGCATCGCGATGACGAGGAGGAGCCCCGGCCGCCGAACAATAGAGGACAGAAGGGCTTCCCCCCACAAGTGCGGACGCTGAACATGATATCATAACCCACATACCCAAAAGGGAGCGGAAGCGTGCACTAAGCGGCGATATATGCGATGGAGCGATCGCCCCCAAAGTTCAACCCGTGGTCTTCCTGCCCGATCACTTTTGATCGAAGGACCACCACTAGCATCTGCCATGGCAGATTTGCCGCATTGCTTCTAGACCCAATCATTGTGGATTTCACCTCACTAGAGTCCTAATGGGCGGTGACAGCAGCCTGAACCTGCTTTATCGAGGATACGGTCGCCAAAATGGGCATAGACCCATCAAGGATTAAACCCACGAAGACGACCTTTAGAGGCGTCATACCAGGTGTAGAGGCCAACTGTACAGGCTCAGTTGCACTTGAAGTGGTCTTCGGATCCCCGGATAACTTCCGAAGCGAGCACATGACTGCAAGGTGCCAGACTAATCTCCAGACTCCGAGCCTTCCGCGCCCCCGCCAATCGAATCCGATTGGGCGCCGATCATGGAATTCACTGCCGCGGACATCTTTCAGCTCTCGCCCTTTGGCGACATCCTGAATTCACTAAAGTCTCTCTCTTTATCAGGAGAGCCCTGGCCGGATTATGGTCAGAAAGGGTGGGATGCGGACGACGAAGAAATTCAAAGCCCACCCACCACCCACTTCATAGCCACTATCGATGATTTAACTGACATGCTCAACTTCGACTCCGAAGACATTGACGGTATGGACAACGATGCAGGAGACGACCAAGAACCAACGCCCACAGGGCACTGGAAGGCCACCTCATCATACGACATATACATGGTGGACATCCCAAAAGATGGGAATGGCGATGGAACAGCGGAGGATGACCCCTCCAAGAAACAGCCTAAGCGCCAGCGTCAGCGGCACCGCTCTAAATCCCGCCACAGCAAAAATGGTGATTCCGCACGGAGACAATAACACCCGTGACAGGTCAAGACAACCCCCTCAAGCAGGATTCAGCGCAGGAGGATGGAGAAGCCAGCCCTCATGAGAGAGCAGCAGAAAGAGATGTAGAGGACGATAATTACATGCCTCCCTCCGAAGATGAGGCAAGCCTCGATTACGACGAATTCATCGTGCCCGAGGATCCCGTCGAACAAGAGCATTTCAAATGCAGGCTTATGGCTACGGCAAGCAGCCTCAAGAAAAAGCAGCAACAACTTAGAGCTGACCAAGACTTGCTAGCTGACAGATGGACTGAAGTCCTTGCCGCGAAGAGTATGAACTCGGCGCCCTCCAAGAGCTACCCAAAACGCAGGCTGCTACCCCGATTAGAGGAGGAAGCACCCAAACCTACATCACCAGCGCATGATATGGCTGACCGGCCACCTCGTGGCCGCGACAGATTGGCCTCTCGGTCCTCAACTCAAGCCGCACCCCGGCGCCGCTCAAAACATAACAAGGCGCGGGGAAATGCGCCAGACCTGCGAGATATACTGGATAACAAGGCAAGGCAAACAAGATCGATCTATGGATCGCGTGGGCGCCCCACGACACGTGACGATAACCATGACGCCGGATATGGCAAATCCGCCGGGCGAACACGATGACAAAGCTCATTTGAGCTGCGTCGTGATATTATCTGAGGCGCCAAGACACCCACTATGCTTCACCGATGAAGTGATGGATCATCAAACCCCTGAGGGTTTCAAACCCGTAAACATTGAATCATACGATGGCACAACAGATCCTGCGGTTTGGATCGAGGACTATCTCCTTCACATCCACATGGCCCGCGGTGATGATCTACACACCATCAAATACCTCCCACTCAAGCTTAAAGAACCAGCCCGGCATTGTTTTCACAGCTTGCCAGCAGAGTCAATAGGTTGTTGAGAAGACCTGGAAGCCACATTCCTCGACAATTTCCAGGGCACATATCTACGACCACCAGATGCCGATGACCTAAGCCACATAATTCAGTAGCCAGAGGAATCGGCCAGAAAATTCTGGACAAGGTTCCTAACCAAGAAAAATCAAATCGTCGACTGTCAGGATGCAGAGGCCCTTGCAGCCTTCAAACACAACATCCGTGATGATTGGCTTGCCCGGCACCTAGGACAGGAAAAGCCGAAATCAATGGCAGCCCTCACAACAGTCATGACCCGCTTTTGTGTGGGAGAGGACAGCTGGCTAGCTCGTAGTAACAACATGACCAAGAGCCCTGGTAATTCGGATACCAAGGACAGCAATGGCAGGTTGTGTCGCAACAAGCACAAGCGCCGCATTAACAGTGATAATACTGAGGATACGACAGTCAATGCCGGATTCAGAGGCTCTAAACTTGGTCAGCAGAAAAAGCCATTGAAAAGAAATACTCCGGGCCCGTCCAATTTGGACCGAATACTCGACGCCGTGCGGATACATGGCACTTCGAAAACCAGCCAACCACACCAACAGGGATTGTTGGGTGTTCAAGCAGGTAGGCAAGTTAAATGCCGAAAACAATGACAAGGGGCTACATAGCGATGACGAGGAGGAGCCTCGGCCGCCGAACAATAGAGGACAGAAGGGCTTCCCCCCACAAGTGCGGACGGTGAACATGATATTACGCAATCCACATTCCCAAAAGGGAGCGGAAGCGTGCACTAAGGGACGTATACGTGATGGAGCCAGTCGCCCCAAAGTTTAACCCGTGATCTTCCTGCCCGATCACTTTTGATCGAAGGGACCACCCCACTAGCATCCGCCATGGCGGATTCGACGCATTGGTTCTAGACCAAATCATTGACGGATTTCACCTCACTAGGGTCCTAATGGACGGCGGCAGCAGCCTGAACCTACTTTATCAGGATACAGTGCGCAAAATGGGAATAGACCCATCAAGGATTAAACCCACGAAGACGACCTTTAAAGGCGTCATACCAGGTGTAGAGTCCAACTGTACAGGCTCAGTTACACTTGAAGTGGTCTTCGTATCCCCGGATAACCCGAGCGAGGAGTTAATCTTGACATAGTCCCGTTCGCGAGGGCTATCACGCCCGCTTTCGGACGAACTGCATTTGCAAAGTTCAATGCGGTGCCACACTACACATATCTCAAGCTCAAGATGCCAGGTCCTCGAGGAGTCATTGCGGTCAATGGAAACACCGAACGCTCTCTCCGGACGGAGGAGCATACGGCGGCCCTCGCGGTGGAAGTACAAAGCAGCCTCTTAAGGCAATTCTCGAGTCCGGCTATTAAACGTCCGGACACCGTCAAGTGCGCCCGGAGTAACCAACAACAAGACCGCCTGGCACGTTCCGAGCACACATAGCAATGTGGCCCAAACCCCGGCCCTCGCCAAATTGCGAAACCAATACTATGCGTACATAATTACGCTCTGGAAATACCATGGGCATAGGGGAAGGGGCACAACCACGGCATGCCCAGAATGTGGCTCAACCGCACCAGGGGCTCCCGATTGTGTCATTCTTTTCTTTTCTTCTTTCTTTTTTACTTTCAGGACTCCGTTCTCACGAAGCCCTGTCCGGCAGTAGAATCGCCGAACACATGATGCAACAGCCAGGAAGCGTAAAGCTACGCCGAGTGTCCAGTGGTCTCTATTACGAAGCAGTATACCTGTTTTACATACCATCCCGCAGCTTACCCTCGAGGGGACATGTTAAAAGTCTCGTCCCTTGCTTATCGCACTATATGTATCGTTACGCTTCTTCTGCAGCCCTTTTGAATAAACAATACATAGCTTCTGCCTATTATTGAATTCCTTTTTCTATATATATATATATATATATATATATATATATATATGTTCGATTATGACATTGTGCAACCGTACACTTTGGTACGGGCAATACACATGGGCTTAAGTACCCCACAATATGGTGTGATAAGTCCGAACACTTTCACAAGTGCGGCACCCCGAACTTATAGCATTATATGCATCGGCTCCGAATCATGTCTTGGGTCAATAGTTGGGTTTGCCCGGCTCCCATGTTTTGGTACCTTATGTTCTGTTATATCGGCTAAGGTAGCGCTGTGAGAACCACTGCGATTGTGCCCCGGTTGAGCTGGGTTAAACACCTCAGTGGAGAAAGATAAAACTGGCCGTCATGATAGGGCGAGAGCTGGTCGCTGTTCGAGAGGTTTTCGAGTCCCTAAAGAATTATGCCGCTTAGAGCGAGGAGTCGGCATTGTCCGGCCTAGGCGTGGATAGCGCCCCGAAATCGGTCTTCCGAATACCAGGGGCTTCGCCGAAATTTAAAATTATAGAATTCTATGGCTAAGTGAGAGTGTTCAAGCATTATAGTCCGGTTGCCTTGTTCGTTGTGTTGAGCGCCTCCCTCGAAGGACCCAAGAATGGGAACAAGAGCGCTCAAGTTTATCCCGAACACCCGCACTTTCGTGGCATGGGGCTGAAGCCGACGACTCGCTATCTCTCAAATTTAATCTGCGGCCGCCTGAAGGTAATATTTTAAATTCAAAAATGTTGCTTAAGCGCATATGAACAAGTTTTCAGCGTCTGAGGATAACAAATGCGAGTCTACTAAAAATTACATCTTTGGAGCATTCACCGCTATAAAGGCGGGCACCCTTCAGACGCCCTCATAATAAATTTCAGGCTTGCGATGCTCCTTGCCCGGTGGTGGTCCGTCCGTCACAAGCTTCTCGGCGTCCATCTTGCCCAGTGCACCTTAGCACGGGCAAGGGCCCCTACGGGCACCTTCGATGCAGACGGCGCTTGGCGACTTCAACCCATGGACAGGCGTCCACCAGCCGCCTCACCAGCCCAAAGTAGCTCCCAGGCATGGCTTCCTTAGGCCACAGCCGAAACATGAGGCCCTTCATGGCCTGTTCGGCCACCTTATGGAGCTCGACCAGCTGCTTCAACTGGTCGCTTAAGGGCACCGGGTGTCCGACCTCAGCATACTGAGACCAGAACACCTTCTCCGTCGAGGTTGCCTCCTCGGCTCGGTAGAATGCGGCAGCACCGGACACACAGCGGGGCAGATCTGCAAATGCTCCTGGAGAGCTCCGAATTCGGGTAAGTAACAGATAATTCACTTTCACATGCTTGCTTTGCATAAAGAATGCTTTACCCGCCGCTATCTTCTTCATCGCCTCAATTTCCCGGAGGGCTTTTTGGGCTTCGGCCTTAGCGGCTTTGGAGCTCTCAAGGGCCGAGGCGAGCTCGGGCTCTCGAGTCATTGAGTCACGCTCCAAACTCTCGTGTTTTTCCACGAGAGCCTGGAGCTCTTGCCACACCCCTGCCACCCGCGCCTCCTGCTTCTCTCGCTCGGTGCGCTCCGTGGCCGCATTGCTTTCGGCCTTGGACACCGCTTCCTTCAGGGTCGCCACCTCGTTTGTGGCCCCTGCAGTGTCATTTTTTGCAACCACATCTCTTAAATACTCCCATTAGGTATTACTTACATTCCTTGTCCTCGAGCTGCTTTTTGGCACGGCCGAGCTCGTTCTCGGACCGCTCGAGGCTCTGCTTCAATGCATCAACCTCCATGGTCGGTCTTGGCGGTGAGGTCGGCACAGCCTGCATTCCCATATTGACATACTTATGTTAGACTCCTGCGTATATCTTTTAGATCCTCAGTTCGGCTATTTCTTTCCGAACACCAAACTGAGCATTAAGGGCTACTGTATATGCGGTAATATTTTTACATATCTTAAATGCATACCTCAAAGCCTGTTAGAAGGCTGGCACGGGCTTCAGTCAGCCCGCTCTTGGCAGACTGAACTTTCTGTATCACCACACTCATAACAGTGCGGTGCTCCTCGTCGATGGAAGCGCCGTTAAGCGCCTCCATCAAACTATCCGGTGCCTCCGGTTGGACGGAGGTCACTGGCGTCGCGGTCTTGCCCTTCTTACGAAGGAGTCGCCTGCCGGAGTCCGGAACCACTGAAGGTTCAGGTACGGAGTCCGGCACAGGGCCGGACTTAAAGACCTTCGGGGTTTTATCCCCTTTGCGCCCTGAGTCCGGGAAGTCGCCTTACGGCGCCTCCCGGGCCACCTCCTCCTGGCTGGGCCCCTTTTGGGACTCCACGTCGGAGTCATCCGTGGCGGGAGGAGACGAGGCGGTCGGAAGTGAGGTGCTATTCACATCCGACGAATCCAGGGAGCCGCTTGTCGGAGCGTCGAGCCCGTCCTTGGGTGGGCTGTGTGGTTATATTCGGCGTTAGAAGATGTTGTGCGACAAATGGAACGCCATGAGTTATTCTGGTGTCCGGACACTTATGATTTCGCCAGGGGCTTGGTCCTCGGTGGCCACTCCTCTTCGCCATCGTCGGTGTTGGTGGTGTAGTCCGGAGGAAGGGTCCTTCCCTTCTTGGACCCTCCGGCCTCCCCAGTTGGGGGGGCCTTCCTTTTCTTCTCTCCCGGCGGGAGAGGCCTCTTCCTCCTCCTGCGTCTTCGCGGGAGGAGTCTGCCTCAGAGTCATCGGACGATGAGTCCGACAACACGTGGCGCCGGGAACTCCTTCGAGTTCCCGTGGCCTTCTTCTCCGGCACCACGTAAGGTGCTGGAACCAGCAGCCCCATCAATCGGGCGTCTGCTGGGTCTTATAGCAAGGGAGCCGGACGGTCAACCTGTCCGGACATCTTCTGCCAGTCCTGTCAAAGGTGAGGGAGTTTTAGATCCCGCATAGATTCAAACTATGAAAAATTAGTCCCGTAAAGGGTAAAATAGCTTACCTCGCTGGCTTGATGCCGCGAGCTGAATCCACGATCTTCGGTAGCGGATGCGGGAGCCTCGGCGCCTTTGACCAGCACCTTCCAGGCATCTTCGTACATAGTGTCGAAGAGCCGGCTCAAGGTTCGGTGCTGTGCCGGATCAAACTCTCACAAGTTGAAGGCCCGTTGCTGGCATGGGAGCATCCGGCGGATGAGCATATCCTGGACTACATTGACAAGCTTGAACTTCTTGTCCACCAGGTTTCAGACGCAGGTTTGGAGCCCGGTCAGCTCTTCCGAATTACCCCTCGTCAGGCCTGTCTCTTTCCATGAGGTGAGCCGTGTAGGGAAGCTAGATCGGAATTCGGGGGCCGCTGCCCATTTAGAGTCGCGCGACTCGGTGATGTAGAACCACCCAGATTGCAACCCCTTTATGGTCTCCATGAAGGAGCCCTCGAGCCATAGGACGTTGGCCATCTTGCCCACCATGGCACCTCCGCACTCCGCTTGGCGGCTGCCCACTACCTTCGGCTTGACATTGAAGGTCTTTAGCCATAAGCGAAGTGGTGCTGGATGCAGAGGAAGGCCTCACACACGACAATGAACGCCGAGATGTTGAGGATGAAATTCGGGGCCAGATCATGGAAATCTAGGCCGTAGTAGAACATGAGCCCCCGGACAAATGGGTGAAGTGGAAAACCTAGTCCGCGTAGGAAGTGGGGGACGAACACCACCCTCTCATGGGGCCTGGGGGTGGGGATGAGCTGCCCCTTGTCAGGGAGCCGATGCGCGATGTCGTCGGACAAGTATCCGGCCTTCCGCAGCTTTTTGATGTGCCCCTCCGTGACGGAGGAGGCCATCCACTTGCCTCCCGCTCCGGACATAGTTGGAGAAGGTTGAGGTGGGATGTGCGGACTTGGGTGCTAGAGCTCAAGTGCGCGGAAATGGATGAGCAAAGGAGGAAGAAGGCGTGTGTGAAAAAGTGGATCCTTATCCCCTTATATGGACGGACAAAGCTATGCGTCCCCACCGGCCTGATAAAACTCGCTTATCTCCCAAGCGCCGTAATCAATGGCGCGGTTGGATTACCCACGCCCGTATTGATGACAATCCCGGAATAAGGGGACACGATCTCTGCTTTGACAAGACGTGCCAAGGAAACCGCCTCGCTAAATGCGCTGAGGTGGGACAGTGTAAGCGATTCGAATAAAGGCTTGGCCGTGGTGTGATGTCACGCGGTGGAATACGTCAGCAGATTGAGTTTGTGTAAATAGTATTCTCTCTACGGTGGTATGTGGAACTTATTTTGCAGAGCCGGACACTATCCTTGTGTTCAAAATCTTCTATGAAGAATTCGGAGGAAGGACCCGCCTTGCAATGCAGAAGACAATATGCGCGCCGAATTCGTCGTCATTGAAGCCTAGTTCATGGGCTACTGAGGGAGTCCTGGATTAGGGGGTGTCCGGATAGCCGGACTATGACCTTTGGCCGGACTCCTGGACTATGAAGATACAAGATTGAAGACTTCGTTCCGTGTCAGGATGGGACTTTCCTTGGCGTGGAAGGCAAGCTTGGCGATACGGATATGTAGATCTCCTACCATTGTAACCGACTCTGTGTAACCCTAATCCTCTTTGGTGCCTATATAAACCGGAGGGTTTTCGTCCGTAGGAGGAACAACAATCATACCATAGGCTAGCTTCTAGGGTTTAGCCTCTCTGATCTCGTGTTAGATCTACTCTTGTACTACCCATATCATCAATATTAATCAAGCAGGAGTAGGGTTTTACCTCCATCGAGAGGGCCCGAACCTGGGTAAAAACATCATGTCCCTTGTCTCCTGTTACCATCCGCCTAGACGCATAGTTCAGGATCCTCTACTCGAGATCCGCCGGTTTTGACGCCGGCAGTCATTATTGAGGCACTCAAGCCAAGGAGTACAACATTGATGGAGTTCCGGACACTATTCGTCGTAACAAGTACTTTGGAGTATTCGGAGATGGAACCCGCCCTGCAATGCCGAAGACAAGACTGCGCGCTGGACTCATCGTCATTGAAGCCTGGTTCGAGAGCTCTTGAGGAGTCCTGGATTAGGGGGTATCCGGACAGCCGGACTATATACATCATCCGGACTATTGAAGTGTGAAGATACAAGACTCAAGACTTCGACCCGTGTCCATATAGGACTTTCCTTGGCGTGGAAGGCAAGCTTGGCGATCCGGATATTCTATTTCCTTCCTTGTAACCGACTCCATGTAAACCCTAGCCCTCTCCGGTGTCTATATAAACCTAAGAGCTTGGTCCTTAGAAGGCCGATCACAATTACAATCATACCATCATAGGCTAGCTTCTAGGGTTTAGCCTCTACGATCTCATGGTAGATCTACTCTTGTACTACCCATATCTTCAATATTAATCAAGCAGGAAGTAGGGTTTTACCTCCATCGAGAGGGCCCGAACCTGGATAAACATCTATGTCCCTTGCTTCTTGTTAACATCAGCCTAGACGCACAGATCGAGACCCCCTACCCGAGATCCGCCGGTTTTGACACCGACAGCTGCTCCTTCTGGAGGTCTTGGTGTCGTCCGCCTCGCGAGGCCTGGCCCCTCGCGAGGGTCTTGAGTTACTGGTACTCAAGGTTGGCCTTACCAGACCACTGATGGAGCCACGCCGTGGGCCGCAGGCAGGCAAGTCTTGGTACCCCCATTCCCAGAACGCCGACAGTACGACACCTCCGCATTCAGCACATGTTCAGCTCGATGACGTCCTTGTCTTCTTGATCCAGCAAGACGGCAAAGTAGTGGATGAGTTCTGATAGCATGAGGCTGTGGTGATGGTGATGGTGAATTTATCTCCGCAGGGCTTCTCCTACGCACTACGAAAATATGACCGAGGGTGTAAATGATGGAGGGGGCGCCGCACACAGCTAAGCAATTGTCGTCGTTATGTGTGGCACCCCATTCCCACATATATATAGGTGGGGCAAGAGGGGAGAGGCCAATGGGATCCCCAAGTAGGGACGAATCCTACTTGGGCTCTTGCCCTTGGCCGCGCCTCCCTTCCACATTTGTCGGAGGGGGGAAGGTAAGGGGGGAGAGGGAAGGAAGGGGGTGGCCCAACCCCCTTTCCTTTATCCCTCTTGGCCGGCTGCCATAGGGGGTGCGCCAGCCCCTTGTGAGCTGGTGTGCTCCCCTCTAATGGCCCAATAGGCCCATTACCCTCCCGGGGGTGTTCGGTAGCCCCTACGGTATTCTAATGACTACCCGGTACACTCCGAAACACTTTTGGTGTCTGAATACTAGCCTCCTATATATCAATATTTACGTCTAGACCATTCCGGAGCTCCTCGTCATGTCCGTGATTTCATACGGGACTCCAAACAACATTCGATCACCAAATCCTATAACTCATATAACACTATATCGTCAACGAACGTTAAGCGTGCGGACCCTACGGGTTCGAGAACTATGTAGACATGACCGAGACACCTCTCTGGTCAATAACAAATATCGAAACCTGGATGCCAATATTGGCTCCTACATATTCTATGAATATCTTTATTGGTCAAACCGTTATGACAACATACGTAATTCCCTTTGTCCATTGGTATGTTACTTGCCCGAGATCCGATCATTGGTATCTTCATGCCTAGTTCAATCTCGTTACCAACAAGTCTCTTTACTCTTTCCGTAATACATCATCTTGCAACTAACTCCTTAGTCACTTTGCTTGCATGGCTTCTTATGATGTGTATTACTGAGAGGGCCTAGAGATACCTTTCCGATACTCGGAGTGACAAATCCTAATCTCGATCTATGCCAACTCAACAAACACCTACAGAGATACATGTAGAGCATCTTTATGATCACCCAGTTACATTGTGACGTTTGATAGTACACAAGGTATTCCTCCAGTATCCGGGAGTTGCATAATCTCATAGTCGAAGGAATATGTATTTGTCATCAAGAAAGCAATAGCAATAAACTTAACGATCTATATGCTAAGCTAACAAATGGGTCTTGTCCATCACATCATTCTCCTAATGACGTGACACTGTTATCAAATGACAAAACATGTATATGGTTAGGAAACCTTAACCATCTTTGATCAACGACCTAGTCTAGTAGAGGCTTACTAGGGACACAATATTTGTTTATGTATTCACACATGTATTTAAGTTACCGATCAATACAATTATAACATGATTAATAAACCTTTATCATGAATAAGGAAATATATAAAAACAACTTTATTATTGCCTCTGGGGCATATATCCTCCAGTCTCCCACTTGCATTACAGTCAATAATCTAGATTACATTGTTATGAATCTAACACCCATGGAGTCTTGGTGCCAATCATGTTTTGCTCACGGAAGAGGCTTAGTCAACGGGTCTGCCACATTCAGATCCGTATTTATTTTGCAAATCTCTATGTCTCCATCTTGACCTTTTCACGAATGGAGATGAAGCTTCTCTTGATGTGTTTGGTTCTCTTGTGAAACCTGGATTCCTTTACCAAGGAAATTGCTCTAGCATTGTCACAAAAGATTTTCAATGGACCCGATGCACTGGGTATTACACCCAGATCGGATATGAACTCCTTCATCCAGACTCCCTCATGTGCTGCTTCCGAAGCAGTTATGTACTCCACTTCACACGTTGATCCCGCCACTATGCTCTGCTTGGAACTGCGCCAACTAACAGTTCCACCATTTAATATAAATACGTATCCGGTTTCTGACTTAGAGTCATCCGGATCTGTGTCGAAGCTAGCATCGACGTAACCATTTACGACGGGCTCTTCGTCACCTCCATAAACGAGAAACATATCCTTTGTCCTTTTCAGGTACTTTAGGATGTTCTTGACCACTGTCTAGTGATCCACTCCTGGATTACTTTGGTACCTCCCTGCCAGACTAATGGAAAGGCACACATCAGGTCTGGTACGCAGCATAGCATACATGATAGTACCTATGGCTGAGGCATAGGGATTGACTTTCGTTTTCTCACTATCTTCTGCAGTGGTCGGGCTTTGAGTCCGACTCAACTTCACACCTTATAACACAGGCAAGAACCCTTTCTTTGACTGATCCATTTTGAACTTCTTCAAAACTTCATCAAGGTATGTGCTTTGTGAAAGTCCTATTTAGCGTCTCGATCTATCCCTATAGATCTTGATGCCCAATATATAAGCAGCTTCACCGAGGTCTTTCATTGAAAAATTCTTATTCAAGTATCCTTTTATGCTATCCAGAAATTCTATATCATTTCCAGTCAACAATATGTCATCCACATATAATATCAGAAATGCAACAGAGCTCCCACTCACTTTCTTCTAAATACAGGCTTCACTGTAAGTCTGTATAAAACCATACGCTTTGATCACCTCATCAAAGCGTATATTCCAACTCCGAGATGCTTGCACCAGTCCATAGATGGATCGCTGGAGCTTGCACACTTTGTTAGCACCATTAGGATCGACAAAACCTTCTGGTTGCATCATATACAACTCTTCTTTGAGAAATCCATTAAGGAATGCAGTTTTGATGTCCATTTGCCAGATTTCATAATCATAAAATGCGGCAATTGCTAACATGATTCAGACAGACTTAAGCATCGCTACGGGTGAGAAAGTCTGATCGTAGTCAACCCCTTGAACTTTTTGAAATCCTTTCACGATAAGTCGAGCTTTGTAGACAATAATATTACCATCAACATCGGTCTTCTTCTTGAAGATCCATTTATTCTGAATGGTTTGCCGATCATCGGGCCAGTCCACCAAAGTCCACACTTTGTTCTCATACATAGATCCTATATCAGATTTCATGGCCTCAAGCCATTTATCGGAATCTGGTCTCATCATAGCTTCTTCATAGTTTGTAGGTTCTCCTTGGTATAATAACATGACTTCCAGAATAGGATTATCGTACCACTCTGGTGTGGGTCGTCCTCTGGTCAACCTACGAGGTTCAGTCGTAACTTGATCTGAAGTTTCATGATCATTATCATTTGCTTCCTCTCTAGTAGGTGTAGGCATCACAGGAACGGTTTTCTATGATGTGCTACTTTCCAATTCGAGAGAAGGTACAACTACCTCATCAAGTTCTACTTTCCTCCCACACAATTCTTTCAAGAGAAACTCCTTCTCTAGAAAGGACCCATTCTTAGTAACAAAGATCTTGCCTTCGGATTGTTTCCTTAGGGGTATGCTGTGAAGAGGCATTTCTCCGATTTGGTTTCGAGTTCATCAGGCCGAAGCCTTTTGACATAAGTGTCGCAACCCCAAATTTTAAGAAACGACGGCTTAGGTTTCTTGCCAAACAACAGTTCATACATTGTCATCTCAACGGATTTAGATGGTGCCCTATTTAACATGAATGCGGCCGTCTCTAATGCATAACCCCAAAACGATAGTGGCAAATCGGTAAGAGACATCATAGATCGCACAATGTCCAATAAAGTACGGTTACGACATTCAGACACACAATTACGTTGTGGTGTTCCAGGTGGCATGAGTTGTGAAACAATTCCACATTGTTTTAAATGTAGGCCAAACTCGTAACTCAAATATTCGCCTCCGCGATCACATCATAGAAGTTTATTTTCTTGTTACAATGATTCTCCACTTCACTATGAAATTCTTTGAACTTTTCAAATGTTTCATACTTGTGTTTCATCAATTAGATATACCCATACCTACTCAAATCATCTGTGAAGGTCATAAAATAATGATACCCGCCGCGTGCTTCAACACTCATCGGACCGCATACATCGGTATGTATTATTTCCAATAAGTCATTAGCTGGCACCATTGTTTCGGAGAACGGAGTTTTAGTCATCTTGCCCATGAGGCATGGTTTGCAAGTATCAAATGATTTATAATCAAGTGACTCCCAATGTCCATCTGCATGGAGTTTCTTCATGCACTTTACACCTATATGACCTAAACGGCAGTGCCACAAATAGGTTGCACTAAAATTATCAACTTTGCATCTTTTGGCATCAATATTTTAAAAATGTGTTTCATTACGATCGAGATTCAACAAGACTAAACCATTCATCAAGGGTGCATAACCATAAAACATATTACAATAGAACAACCATTATTCTCCGATTTAAATGAATAACCGTCTTGCAATAAAGAAGATCCAGATATGATCTTCATTCTCGACGTGGGCACCAAATAACAATTATTGAGTTCTAAAACTAATCCTGAAGGTCATTGTAGAGGTAGCGTTTCGACGGCGATCACATCGACCTTAGAAATATCTCCGACGCGCATCGTCACCTCGTCCTTCACCAATCTTTTTTTATTCCGCAACTCCTGTTTTGAGTTACAAATATGAGCAACCGAACCAGTATCAAATACACAGGCGCTGCTACGAGCATTAGTAAGGAACACATCAATAACATGTATATCAAATATACCTTTGTTCACTTTGCCATCCTTCTTACCCGCCAAGTATTTGAGGCCGTTTCGCTTCCAGTGACCATTCCCATTGCAGTAGAAGCACTCAGTTTCAGGCTTGGGTCCAGCTTTGGGCTTCTTCTCGGGAGTGGCAACTTGCTTGATGTTGGGGGTTGGGTGCGACATATGCCAATGGATGGCCTATCATGGTGGGAGCGAGTAGAACGTCGCCGGTGCCTGGAAGTGGGATAAGGCATGAACCTGAGCATGGCGCACTTTACCCAGGTTCGGGGCTCTCCTAGGAGATAACACCCCTAGTCCTGCTCTGCGGTGTCTCCGCATGATCACTAAGGCACAAGTGAATACAATGGTGCTCCTCGAGCTATATGCTAGAGGTTGGAGAAGGCAAGGCTAGCTCTCTCCTTTCTCTATGGGTTGGTCTAGTTCTAACAGGTTTGGAACCCTTTTGCATGGGTGCCCTGGGGGGTTTATATAGGCCTAGCCCCCCAGGGGTACAATAGTAATCCGGCCGGGTGTAGGACCCGGCTGTCAGTCTCTCTGGTTGTCGGCTTCTCCGACTTCTTTGAAACCCGCCGCTGGTGGGCCCCGCCGGCAATGCAATGCAGGGCCGACAGGCTGCCTCCGCCGCTCACGGGTCCTGTCGGTTGCTGATCGCTGTAGCCGTGATGTTAACGATGCAGGATTGGTCAGGGGAGCGTCGCTACAGCCCCGCCGCCTGGCGGGCGATTACTGTAGCCATTCTGCGTCTCGTCTGGTTAATGGCACATGGGCCCCGAGGAAGGGCGGGCCGACTGCCGGGGGCCAACCTCCCTCGGGTCCGACTGTTGGGGCTCTAGCCGTCTCCCGGCTCCAGCTGATCGGTGGGGCCCGTCGTCCCCTGGCTATACCGACAGGCCGTCATGGGAGAAGCGTCCCGCCTACTTGTGGTGACGTCAGGGGTGGAGTGGCAACAGTGCCGTGCCGGGCGAAGATCTCTGCTGGTACGGCGCACTGTGGCCACGCAGGTCCATGGATCGGGGCGGGGGGGGGGGGGGATGGGCTACACTGTAGCCACCCCCTGTCTTGTCTTTCTCGATGAGGGCGCAAGCTTCCTTGGCGCCACGGGCCGCCTGCTTGGGGCCGACTTCTCTGGAAGCCGCCCACTAGGTGTCGGCTTGCCTTGATGCCAGATTCTGGGATTCGGCCGTCCACGGGCAGCCGGCTATTCCTCTAGCCGGCCACCTGAAGGCGGCACTCGCTTGGTGCCTTTAGGGGTGCAGTCAGCCCTGATGTCTTGAAAGGTTATGGGTCTCCGGTTAGCCTACCCGTGCCCATTACTCTGACAGTAGTCCCCGAAGCTGGTGAGGCTCCGTGGCGGGAGTCGGCCTTGCCCAGTCTGATTTGTCCGAACATCGAACGCGTCGGCAGGAACCAAGTGGCGTGCTAGCTAAGCCTCCAGGCCGCCGCCTGTTGTGGGCATGTCACATGGCGCCGAGCGGCCGGGCCAGTCTGCTAACCCACGTTCGCGATGGGACACGCCTACGGGCGGGGCCCGCCGCTACCACACCTCGGGGCGCGAGCGGATGCGCTGCGGCCGAGATTGGCGGTTGGGGTTCCCGCGGAGTTACTGCACGCAGTAACTTGCGCG
The DNA here is from genome assembly GCA_021605145.1 of Aegilops bicornis. Classification (NCBI taxonomy): domain Eukaryota; kingdom Viridiplantae; phylum Streptophyta; class Magnoliopsida; order Poales; family Poaceae; genus Aegilops; species Aegilops bicornis. The sequence continues at coordinate 298,731,648 of CM038674.1, read as the reverse complement.
ATAAACGTGGGGGCGTGGGGTCATGGGCGCAGTAAATCCCACAATCGCCCCCTCGGCTTCGCAGCCCGTAGGCCTATAAGTAGGGGGAGGAGGGGGCAGCGGCGGAGCACGCCCGTCCCTCCTCCCCATTCTTTCCTGCTTCTTCTTCCTCTCGCCGTAGCGCCTCCAAGCCACGTTGAGCGCCGCGGTGGTTCGTCTCCGATGAGCTCATCTTCCAACCCCACGCCCCCATGGCGCACTCTGGAGCATGGGACGGCTCCGAGGTACATGATGACCACATCGACTTCCTCCGCCAGACGCGGCGGCTGCCCAGCAAGGACCACATGAAGGTCCGCCTCACGCCGAAGAGGGAAATTTCGCCGGCGCCGGAGGAGGGCAAGCAGGTCGTCTTCCGCTCGCACTGCCTGCACGGCCTTGGCCTGCCGGCGAGCAGCTTCTTTCGATCTTTCCTCGAGTTCTATGGTCTTCAGCCGCACCACCTCACCCCGAACACGGTTGTGCTGCTGTCCGCCTTCGTCACCTTGTGCGAAGGCTTCCTCGGCGTCCTCCCCACCATCGAGCTCTTGGGGGAGTTCTTCTACATCAAGCTCGGCACCCTCATCGCGGGCGTTCCGGCTCAATGCGGCGCGTTTATCGCGGTGCGGATGCCGGCGGCCGAAAATCCGTTTCCTCCCATCCCGCTGATCAAGTCGGTGAAGATGTGGCAGCGGTCGTACTTCTACGTGAAGAGCATCTTCCCGGAGGGCGACTGGGTCAACGGGCCGGCTTACGAAGACGGCCCACCGGCTGGGAGGCGGCCCAACTGGTTGTACCGTGCCAGGATGTTGTCGCCTTCTGGAGCCGCCGCCATCGCGCGGCTCTGAGTGTTGACACAGACGGAGGGCCTGACCGGGCCTGACTTGCTGTCCGCCTTCGTGGCGCGCCAAGTGCTCCTGCTCCAGGGCCGCCCTCATATGAACTGTCAGATGAGTGGGCATCGGGACCCAAGCCAGCTGTGCACCAAGGAGATGCCTCACGTAGAGGTATCTCACATAGTGAACTATCTTGCAAACTGCAAGCTCACGGAGGAGTGGCGGTTCGGCAAGGAGCCGTATTCACGTGCCAACCCCCCGCCTATGGTATGTTATCTGTCTTTTTTCCCTATCTCTTTGTTGCCGAGTTCGGCCTGTCCAACCTTACCAATCGGCCTTTGCACAGAGCCCCCTCCTCCAGCTGGCAGCCGACGCCGCGGGGCCAGAGCACCAATTCCTCCCCGACCAAGCGGAGAGCGACGTCGACGACCCTGATTTGGGGGCGGCGGCCTTGGAGGACGACACCGAGCGAGGAGGCGGTGAAGCAGGCGTCTCGAGACTCGGAGCCAGCCTCGAGGACTGGCCTGACGACACGGGGAAGTCGCCCCGCGACACCAGCCAGGAGCCGGCCAGCCGGGCGTGAGCTCGTCTGCCGCGCTGGATGTCCAAGGCGGCGCAAAGAAGCGCAGGGCCGCGCCGAGCTTGTTCGGCAGCCGGCCGAAGAAGCGCTAGGGCTCGGCCACGGCGACCAAGCGGGATGAAGCGGCAGCAAAGGCCATCCGCTTCCGCAAGGAGGTGAAGAAGCCGCAGCTGGTTTCCGCGTACGTACCGCATTTATCTCGTACCTTCATTTTTCCCTTGTGGATTCTGTCTGAGTTTCTTCACTTTGTTTCCCTTGATCTAGGGCTCCACTTTCTCTCGAGAAATCGGCCGCCGCCTCCATCGTGGGGTTGGCGGAGACCTCCACCACCACTCGGTGGATCGATCCGGCTGACGACCTCCAGGAGGCGAGGGAGCGGAACACGCAGGAAGCACGCGAGGAGGCGGAAGCCGCCCGCCTGGAGAAGGCGGAGGCAGAGAAGGTGGAGGCTGCCGCCCAAAAAAAACTAGCGGAGGCCGAGGCCGCCGACGCGGTGAAGAAGCAGGCTGAAGAAGCTGCGCATCGCCAGTCGGCGATTTTCATCACTCCATGAACTCCGCGCCGCCACCTCCAGAGTTCGTGGTGCAGATTGGGGAGGTCGGCGACGAACACCCGGTCATGGAGAGGGACGGCGGCGACGTCGTTATGTCGGACGTGATTGTGCCTCTACCGCCGCCGTCCGGGGACGCTCAAGGCTAGCAGCCGGCGGACCCGCGAGTGCCGCCCACTGGAAACGAGTTGGTGATGGGCCCGACTCCTGAGGTCGGCACACCGACGCGACGCCCACTTGCAAAGGCGGCTTTGGTGCCACACCCGCTGGAGACTGGCACCGCGAGCTCCTCGATCCCGGACACCGAGGCGACCAGACCCGCGCACACTAGGTGGGTGCGGGTTGGCAGGACGGGCCCTCTGAACAAGGCGATGCTGAATGTTCAAGCCAAACTCCGCGCTGAAGCCGACGCCATCAAGAACTGCAACAAGGCATATCTGGCATCGCGAGAGGCCATCCGGGTATGCTTCTTGCTTCTTTGTTTTTAACTCTTGTATTGCATTAGAGGCGGCGTCGGTACCACTGGAGTGTAATCCCGAGTTCGGGCGGCTGCTAAGCGGTGGCCTTGAACACTTAATGTGAGCTCACGAGAGGTGATATCCTTGCTGCAGGATTATCATAACCTTCGTGTTGCTGCCTTAAACTCCAAGGTCCAGGAGTTGGATCAACGTGCTGTCAACTTGACGGAGAGCCGGAGTAAGTCTTCTTCCTTTTTCTTGAGGGCGGCTGGCGCACCATGGCTGTAATCCCGAGATTCGGGCCGATTGCTGGCGATCGGGCGGATCTCCAGCGACTGTTCTTCTTTCTATTGACGACTCATTTCTCCGCGGGGGCGCTGGCACACCTACGGGCTGTAGTCCCCGAGATTTGGGCTGACTACTAAGCAGTCGGGCCGGACCTCCCCGGCGACTCTGCCTCTTCTCTGTTGGCAACTGATGCCTTCACTTCTTCTTTTCTTCTGGAAAGGCCAACGCCACCTTGCGGCAGTAGCTGGGCGAAGCCAACACTGCGTTGCGCGCTAATGAGGAGGAGCGCAGCAAGCTGGCGGAAGAGCGCGACCGGCATGTCGCGCAACTGGCAGAACAGAAGGAGCTCCTCAATAAGGCCCAGAAGGAGGCGGAGGACAAGGAGACCGGATGCTGAATGCTCCGCCTGGACCGACAAGGAGGCGATGCTGAATTCCAGCTTTCACGAGATCGAAGACATAGTCGATGGTGAGCTTCCCTCTTTTCCCTTCTTTGAGCTGTCGGCTGTTGGTCGAGCCGGCCTCTTGTCTCTGACTTTGGCTATTTGCTTTCTATCTTGGTAAGACTTCTTCCTTGGTCACTCGGACGTCGCCAATCAGGCCATTGAAGCTGATCGTGAAGGACGGAGGGCGAACGTAGCACAGATCGCCGCCGATGCCCGCCGAACCCTTAACGAGCAGATCCTGAGCATCGAGGCTCGACTTCGGCTGGCTCACCGGATGCTGCGTCGGCTTCAACGTGTCGGCACCCAAGTGATCGCCGCCCTGTGGCCTGACATGCCGGCACCGTGCACTCCCAGTCGGACTGCCTACTGGCTGGAGGTGGCAGCCGGCCGTCTTGATGACTGGAAAGGCTCCCCTGGGCTGGAGTGCGTGGGGCCCTGCAATTCATCAAGGCGTGGTAACCTGGGCTGAGTCTAGCCCAGCTAGCCATGTTCCGGCTGGAGGCTCGGGAGGAGTTGGCGGTCGTGGAAGATGACCTCGTCAAGCGTGCGACATCAATCACCGAGTACACCGACACCAGCATCTTCGTCCCGGAGCAGGTTGAGAACGGCGCCAAGGCGCCACCAGAATGGTTCGGGCTGAACCCGGAGGACAGCGAGGACTCGGCCGAGGTGATCGACTCCAGCGGCGAGGAAGAAGGCGAGGCGGAGGAAGAAGGCGAAGAGGAGGCGCCAGAGGTCGGAGAGGACGGCCAGCCTCAGCTCGACCGCGCCTCCAGCAACGAGCCACACCCAACCGAGTCGGCTACCACTGGAGGCGACCAAGCGGAGACTAACCAGCCGTCGGCTCCACCAACCGGCGCCACCGACTCCTCCGATCCACCGAACCCGTCTGCCGCTCCCTAGGCCGCCAGTTTATCTTTGCTTTACCTGAATATCAGTCTCGATGAACTTGTTAATTTTGCACAATTCCACCCGTGGGGTGTATCTCAAACTTCGTTGAATATTGGCCAAGGGCCTTTTGCTATGTAAAATATTTTTCTGAGTTCTTATCTTTTCTTGCTCTCTGCTCTTTTGGCTTTTTCCTTTGCCGCCCTCCCTTAGTTGCCGTCTTGCCAGCCAAACAGCCGCTCTGCGGACTGTGGCTGGGTCAAGTACTTAGCTAATTTCGGGAAGGCAAGTACTTAGCCATGTTAGAGTTCTTTAGCAAGTTAAGTAGAAGTTGGCCGGCCGGCTGCTCCACAGCCGGTCGTAGAAGGCGGGAAGACGGCTTAAACTATGCACATGCTTTGGGTCCTTAGCCATTTTTCACGTGGGCACCCTTTCTACCTTACTCCTGCCCACCAGACAGTCGCTCTGCGAGCTGCAGCTTCTGGCAGGAGACGACTTAAGTGCCAACACATTACTTGTCCGGCTGCAGGAAGCATTTCATAGTACAAGGCGGCAAGTTCCCGGGCAGATTAGTCGGACCTAGTGCCAAGCGGCATAAAGAAAATGACACACTCATAGGCATAATTCTTATCAAATACATAAAAGAGGGCAGTCCCCGAGCTCTTCTCGGGGGACCCGGAGTCTTCGTACTTTAATACAAAAGGTAGTGTGGTACATACTGCATCAACTGTAAAATCTTCGGAGGAGATTTGTATGGCCGCTCCGTCTCCTTGCCGGAGTCGTCCCTCTTGTGCACTCGAGGCTTCTGTGCGTCGATCTGGTAGTAGGAGTCATTGCCCAACACTTTGCTGATGATGAAGGGGCCTTCCCAAGGCGCTGAGAGCTTGTGCTGGCCGGCTATTCACTGGATCAGTCGGAGCACAAGGTCTCCTTCTTGGAAAGATCTCGGCTTGACCTTCCGGTTGTAGTATCTGCACAGGCTCTGCTGGTAGATGCTGGACCGGCTCGGATGATTGTTACGGCTGTAGGCAACACCGCTCGCCTGGTCGATGGCACCAGAGTGATGTATATGACTTTGACCTCCCCCGTCGCTTGCGTCTGCCCTATCGCTCGCCCACACTAGCGCAGGCAGACCGGCTCCAGACGAGCCGACCGCTGGGGCCGCCTCTTTCTTCGGGGCCATCATGATGGAGAAATCGATGCGCCAACTCCCAGATTAGTTTTTCACAGCTTCGCCCCCGACCTGGCGCGCCAAAGATGTCGGGGGAAACGACACCGATGGGATCACGGGGAATCCCTTCTACGGCCCTCTTCCAGCAGATCGACGCCATCTTGACGTGCTTCTTCTGCCTCCTCTTGGGTGTACATGGTGACTCGAGGGGAGTCGAATTCTATGTCCGTCGGGATGACGGCTTCGGCACCGTAGACGAGGAAGAAAGGCGTGAAGCCGGTTGACTTGTTTGGAGTCGTGCGCAGGCTCCAGAGGACGGCCGGCAGCTCATCGAACCAACAGCCGGCCGACCGCTCCAGGGGCTCGACCAGTCGGGGCTTGATACCGGACAAGATGAGGCCGTTTGCTCGCTCTACTTGGCCGTTTGATTGCGGATGAGCAACGTATGCTAGGTCCACCCGGATACCCTGTGTCGCGCAGAAACGGGCCAAGGCGCCTTTGGCAAAGTTCATGCCGTTGTCGGTGATGATGTTGTGTGGTATGCCATACCGAATGGTGATGTCGGAGATGAAAGTCACAGCAGTAGGACCATTCAGCTTCTTGATTACTTTTGCTTCTATCCACTTGGTGAACTTGTCCACCGTGACAAGCAGATGAGTCATGCCACCTCGTGCTGTTTTGAATGGTCCCACCATGTCCAGGCCCCAGACAGCAAAGGGAAAGGCAATGGGGATAGTCTTGAGTGGAGAAGCCGGCTGATGTGGCTTGGAACGGAACTTCTCGCACCCATTGCATTTCTGGACTAGGTCTTTGGCGTCTTCTAGAGGAGTCGGCCAGAAAAAACCATGGCGGAAAGCTTTGGCGACAAGTGCTCTTGAAGCCGCGCGGTGGCCACATTCGCCTTGATGGATGTCTCTGAGGATTGCTTGGCCCTTGCTCCGGCTCCACACAGCGCTGGTAGACACCAGTGACACTGCGCCTCAGAAACTCTCTGTTCACTATGGTGTATGCTGCTGCCCGGTGTTGCACTTGCCGGGCAGAGATCTCGTCCGTCGGCAGCTCTTTGTTTACCAGGAAGTTGAGGATGGGCTAGGCCCATGAAGGTGCTTCAATTTCTTCGACTGCTAGGACTGCAACTTGCACGAGGGCGGTTGGGCCGGGAGGCGGCAGATTGGAGTCGCCCGCCGCTTGCTGGCTCGATGAAGTTCTTGGGCCGACTGCCGCAGTCCCCGGGCCGGGCTCTAAAGTCCCCGGGCTGACCGCTGCAGTCCCCGGGCCGGGTTCTGAAGTCCCCGAGCTGGGTGCAACTGCCGCGGCTCCTGGGCCGCCTGCCGGAATTCCCGTGCCGGCTGCTGGAGCTCTCAAGTCAGATCCGATCGCCGTGGAGGAGCACGAAGATAGAATCCGACTCTGGCGATGGCAGCGGGCGGCTTGAGGAGGCATTGTAGAAGCGATGCCGGTCGGTATTGCTTGACGGGTGGAGCCGATTCATGCCAAGGCATCTACTTGCTCCTTGTCATTTCTTGGCACATGGGCTTCGCACCCTTCAAAATATCCACTGAGTTGTTGTACGAGGAAGCGGTAGCTCGCCATGTTTGCATCTTTGGCGTCCCAGTCGCCTGACGACTGCTGGACCACCAAGTCAGAGTCACCATAGCACAGGAGCCCGTGAATGAGTGCCTCGTATTCAGTGACGTTCTTGGAGGTGGCAAAATGGATTTGCAGCACATATCTGACCTTGTCGCCTTTGGGAGAGGTGAGGACGATGCCGACTCCCAAACCGGTACGCATCTTGGAACCATCGAAGTGCATCCGCCAATGGGTGGAGTCCAGCGCTGGTGGCAGGTACTGGGTCTCTGCCCAGTCGACGAGGAAGTTGGCCAGCGCTTGTGACTTGATGGCGGTGCGAGGCTGGTAATAGATGGTGTAAGGGGCCAATTTGGCCACTCGGCCTGAGGCATCTCGGCTTCCAATGATCTCGGCAAGCGGAGCAGTGCAGACAACAGTGATTGGGTGCTCTTGACAATACGGCTTCAATTTCTTGGTGGCAAAGTGCATGCCGTAGCACATCTTCTGATAGTGGGGGTAGTTTTGCTTGGAGGCTGACAACACTTCACTCAAGTAATACACCGGTCTCTGGACTGGTAGTGCCTTGCCTTCCTCATTGCGCTCTACCACTATGACTGTGCTGACCACTCGGCTAGTGGCGGCGATGTTGAGGAGCATGGGCTCCTTAGGAGTCGGAGCCGCTAGGACAGGTGGAGTAGTCAACATCTTCTTGAGCTGGAGAAAAGCTTCGTCCGCCTTGTCGTTCCACTCGAAAAAATTGGTCTTCTTCATGAGCTGGTACAGGGGAAGAGCCTTCTCTCCCAGCCGACTTATGAAGTGGCTGATGGTCGCCAAGTAGCCAGTGAACTTTTGCACGTCGACCAGTCGAGTGGGCACTTCCATCCTCTCGATGGCCTTGATCTTCACAGGGTTACACTCTATGCCGCGCTTTGAGACCAGGAAGCCAAGAAGCTGGTCGGCTGGTACTCCAAAGACGCATTTCTCCGGGTTGAGCTTGATTTGAAATCAGCGCATGTTCTCAAAGGTCTCCTTGAGGTCTTCTAGCAGCGTTTCATGCTTCTCTGTCTTCACCACAACATCGTCCACATAAACGTGGGCGTTCCTGCCGAGTTGCTTGAGGAGGCACTTCCGCATGCAACGTTGAAATGTGGCGCCGGCATTCCTCAAGCCGAACGTCATAGTCAAGTAGCAGAAGGCTCCAAATGGCGTGATGAAGGCGGTCTTCAGCCTGTCGGCCGGGTTCAGCTTGATCTGGTGATACCCTGAGTATGCGTCCAAAAAACTCAACAGCTCGCATCCGGCTGTGGAGTCTATCACTTGGTCAATTCTCGGCAAAGCAAATGGGTCTTTGGGGCAGGCTTTATTGAGGCTAGTGTAATCAATACACATGCGCCACTGCTTGTTTTTCTTCAGCACAAGGACTGGGTTGGCCAGCCACTCTGGAAAGAACACTTCCATGATGAAGCCGGCTGCCAGCAGCCGGGCTATCTCTTCTCCAACGACTCTTCTCTTCTCTTCTGACAGGCGGTGCAAGGGCTGCCTCACTGGCTTGGCATCGGACTGGACATGTAACTTGTGCTCGGCTAAATCCGTCGGAACACCCGGTATGTCTTTAGGTGACCATGCAAAATGTCCCGATTCTCACGGAGGAAATCGATGAGCTTGCCTTCCTATTTGCTGTCAAGGTTTGCACCTATGACAGCGTACCTCTCCGGGTGCTCCGGGTCCAAGGGTATCTTCTTTGTCTCTTTGGCCGGCTTGAACGAGCCCTCGGCTTCCGACTCCTTGGGGTTGGGTGACATCTCCGGCTACTTGCCTGCCATCGCCACAACTCGGTCAAGGAGACGCTTTTCAGCCGCGATCACAAGGGACTAGGCCAGCCGGCTGCTATCTGTTGCGCAAGCGGACGACTTCTTGTAATCCCCTGCTACGGTCAGAATTCCCTTGGAACTCGGCATCTTCATTTTGAGGTAAGCGTAGTGGGGGACCGCCATGAACTTGGCTAGAGCTGGCCGGCCAAGCAGTGCATGGTAGGGGCTCTCAAGGTCCACCACCTCAAACCAGACTGGCTCTCGGCGGAAGTGATCTTTGTCTCCAAAGAGGACGTCTATCTGGATCTTGCCGATTGGTGAGCACGAAAGGCCAGGAACTACGCCATGGAAAACGGTCCGGCTGGGCTGAAGCTGCCTTTGTTTGATTCCTAACTTCTCCATGCATGGTATCCTTGTACAGAATGTTGATGCTTCTGCCGCCATCTATCAGAACTCGAGAAATAGCGAGCAGCTCGCCTATCCGTGGCAAAGGTGGCATCCAGAACCAGGGCGTAGGAGCCGGGATTGGGCATCACTTCCGGGTGGTCAGCTCTGCTCCGGCTGATGGGCTTCTTGGACCAATGCATGAACTCGGGGGTCTCTGATGCTACTGCATTTACTTCTTGCTATCGTTGCCATCTGCTGTGCTTATCGTCAGTCACGCTGGTGAACACGACATAAGCCCCGTGCTCTTCGGGACACTCGCCTTGTATGGCTCTGACTGGTCGAACTTCCGGCTGCTGGGGAGGAGGAGGAGGTGGCTGCCCAGCAGGCGGAGGAGGCAGAAGGCCGTCTCCCTTGGTGATCCCAGTGAGCCAAATGGCATTTCCGAGTGGTGTGGTTGGATGGCTTCACACCACTGTGGAACTTGCAGGGTGCGTCAAGAGTCTGCTCGTACGAGAAAGCAGGCAGCCAATTGGGCTTGCCGTCCTTCTGGCGCTTTGATGGAGGCTGCCCTTCTGGCTGCTGGTCTTTGATTGTCGCCACCTTCCGGCTGCATGGCCTTGTGCTTGTTGTCGCTTGGTTGTTGGCGCCGACTGGTGTCGCCAGCCAGGGTCCGAGGAGCCTGAGGGGCCACTTTGCCAGATGCATCAACTTGGATTTCTGCCTTCATGGAGGAGTCGGCCGTGGCATATTTATCTGCTATGATCAGCAGCTCATCGAGGGACGCCGGCTCGTCGCAGAGAAGTCGGTGCTTGAGGAGGGTGCCCTCTCGGCACCTAGCGGTGAAGTACTCGATGGCGTGCACCTCGTGCACGCCCTCGCAAGAGTTGCATAGCTCGGCCCAGCATGTGAGTTAGTCGCGAGTCAACTCGTTGGGGCCTTGGACGCACAAGGAGAGCTGGTGGGGCTTGGACGGCCGCTTGTAAAGTGCTGGTGAAGTTGCGGTCGAAGGCTTCGGTGAAGTAAACCCAGCTGTTGATGCTGTGGGTGAGGGAGTCCCAGACGAGGGGGTGTCCGGATAGCCGGACTATCGTCATGGCCGGACTCCAAGACTATGAAGATACAAGATTGAAGACTTTGTCCCATGTCCGGATGGGACTTTCCTTGGCGTGGAAGGAAAGCTTGGCGATACGAATATGTAAATCTCCTACCATTGTAACCGACTCTGTGTAACCCTAACCTATCATGTGTCTATATAAACCGGAGGGTTTTAGTCCGTAGGGGGAACAACAATCATACCATAGGCTAGCTTCTAGGGTTTAGCCTCTTTGATCTCGTGGTAGATCCACTATTGTAACACACATCATAAATATTAATCAAGCAGGACGTAGGGTTTTACCTCCATCAAGAGGGCCCGAACCTGGGTAAAACATCGTGTCCCTTGTCTCCTGTTACCATCCGCCTAGACGCACAGTTCGGCACCCCCAACCCGAGATCCGCCGGTTTTGACACCGACAGTGGGGCTTCAGACTGTTCAGCCATGTCCGGGCCGTGTCCTTGTGCATGAGCGGAACGTACTTCACAGCAACGCGCTTATTGCCGTTTGCTATGTTGATGGCTGTGGAGTAGTCGACCAGCCAGTCCTCCGGCTTCACGGAGCCGGTGTACTTGGGCGTATCTCTTGGGAGCGTGAACCCTTTGGGGAAGGGATCGTCTCGAATGTGGGGGCCGAAACAAGGCGGACCCAGCTCATCATCTTCTTCTAGCGCCAGGAATCGGTGGAGACGGTCGATCCGGTGGCGGGCATCGTTCTCTCCGACTCCTTCTCGGCGGCAAAGGCGGTCGCCGACTGTCGGGTGTTCAACAGGCGGCGGGGAGACGCGCCTTTCCCTGCGAGGGGGAGGAGGCGGACAGTCATCCCGTCGTTCCACTGCTCTCGGGCGGCCGTCTTGGTCGCGCTCAATGGTGATGCGAGTCCGGCTGCGGCTGGCAGCCGGCTCCTTGTCTCTTCTTCCGCGGACGCCACCAGTCGGCGTCCGAGATGTCGCGCCTTGATCTCGGCGGGGAGGCAGATCGTCATTTTGCCGGTGAGGCACCTCAGTGCGGCAGCCGGCCTCATGCTGCTCAGCAGCCGCGTTGAGGAGTCGCTGGACGCGCTCCGCCATCTGGCGATGCTCTTCGCCCTCAAACTTGTCCAGCTCTTCTGTTACCGCCTGGGCAGCTCGGATATTTTCCGCAGGCGTGGCATAGACGGGGTGATCTGCCCCGAACAAGTTGGTGATGGCCACGCCACGCTGCCGGACCGTGCCAAGGCGGCTGGGCCCTCCTGGAGCCGGCGTGCCGCCCACAACGCGGTCCATCTCGTGCTGGTAGGCCTCCGATAAGCGTCTCATGTTGGCCAGGTTCTTGGCGCCCTCGACGAGCTGAATGCGGCGTGCTTCCAGCATCTCGGCATCGGCGTCTTCTGGGATGGGCGCCGTCAGGTCTTGAAGTGCCGCATCGAGTGGGTCGTGAGCACCTCCGCCAGAGTGCTCGCTGTGGCCGATGACTAGCACCTCCATGACGGCACTTTCGCCGCTCTCCGTGCGAGGAAGCGGCTCGTCGTAGACCACCACGTTGGTGGGGAACGCGTCAAGCGAAGCAGTGTTGGAATCGACAAGCATCGGGTCAGTGGAGCCAACAGACTCCAAGTCTACAGCTGGCTCGTTGGCAACAGGGAGCTGATCGAGGAGGCTGACGAGGCGGCTCTCAAGGCCTTCATTGCCCGCATCGGACGCTGGCTCGTCAGAGAGGCGAACCTCGCCAACAAGGTCGGCGAGGCAGCTCACCGAGCAGGCGACCTCCGTGTCATGCAGTGCGTCCGCGCAGACTCTATCTGGCATGTCGGGCTGGCTGCGCTCGCCAGGGAGGAAAAGGGTTCCCGTCCAGAACAGGTCTCCGGACGACGGTGCACCTCACCCCATGGTGGGCGCCAAATGTCGGTAGTTGGGTGAGACATATGCCAATGGATGGCCTATCATGGTTGGAGCGAGTAGAATGTCGCCGGTCCCTGGAAGCGGGATAAGGCGTAGACACGAACGCCGGCGCACTTTACCCAGGTTCGGGGCTCTCCTAGGAGATAACACCACTAGTCCTGCTCTGCAGGGTCTCCGCATGATCACTAAGGCACAAGTGAAAACAATGGTGCTCCTCGAGCTGTATGCTAGAGGTTGGAGAAGGCCTAGCCCCCCAAGGGTACAATAGTAATCCGGCCGGGTGTAGGACCCGGCTGTCAGTCTCTTTGGTTGCCGGCTTCTCCGCCGACTGCTGGGGCCCGCCGCCTGGTGGGCCCCGCCGACTGGTCTGGTACGGGGCCGACAGGCCGCCTCCGCCGCTCACGGGTCCTATCGGCTGCTGATCACTGTAGCCGTGATGTTAACGACGCAGGCTTGGTCCGGGGAGCGTGGCTACAGCCTTGCCGCCTGGCGGGTGATTACTGTAGCCATTCTGCGTTTCGTCTGGTTAATGGCGCGTGGGCCTCGAGGAAGGGACGGGCCGACTGCTGGGGGCCGACCTCCCTCGGCTCCGACTGGTGGGGCTCTAGCCGTCTTCCGGGCTCTCGCTGATCGTTGGGGCACGTCGTCCCCTGGATGTACCGACAGGCCGTCGTGGGAGCAGGGGCCCGCCTACTTGTGCTGACGTCATCGGTGGAGTGGCAACAGTGTCGTGCCAGGCGGAGATCTCCGCTGGTACGGCGCACTGTGGCCGTGCTGGTCCCTGGATCGGGGGTGGGGGGGGGATGGGCTACACTATAGCCACTCCCTGTCTTGACTTTCTCAATGAGGGCTTAGGCTTCGTTGGCGCCACGGGCCGACTGCTTGGGGCCGGCTTCTCTGGAAGCTGCCCACTAGGAGTCGGCTTGCCTTGATGCTGGATTCTGGGATTCGGCCGTCCACGGGCAGCCGACTATTCCTCCAGCCGGCCACCAGAAGGCGGCACTCTTCTTGGTGCCTTGAGGGGCGCAATCAGCCCCGATGTCTTGAAAGGTTATGGGTCTCGGGTTAGCCTGTCCGTGGCCCATTACTCCGACACTTGACATTCTTCTTGAAGTTCCCTTTCTTTCACTTGCCCTTTTGCTTGAAACTAGTGGTCTTGTTAACCATCAACACTTGATGCTCCTTCTTGATTTCTACCTCCGTGGCCTTATGCATTGCGAAGAGCTCAGGAATTGTTTTATTCATCCCTTGCTTATTATAGTTCATCACGAAGCCTTTGTCGCTTGGTGGCAGTGATTTAATAAGTTTGTCAATAACACTATCAACTTGAAGATCAACTCCTAGCTGAGTCAAGTGGTTATGATACCTATAAATTTTGAGTATGTGCTCACTTACAGAAATGTTCTCATCCATCTTCCAGCTATACAACTTGTTGGAGACTTCATATCTCTCAACCCGGACATTTGCTTGAAATATTAACTTCAACTCTTGGAACATCTCATATGCTCCAGGATGTTCAAAATGTCTCTGAAGTCCCGGTTCTAAGTTTTAAATTATGGCACACTGAACTATCGAGTAATCCTCAGATCGAGCTTGTCAAACGTTCATAACATCTGCTTCAGCTCCTGCAGCAGGTCTGTCACCCAGCAGTGCATCAAGGACATAATTCTTCTGTGCAGCAATGAGGATAATCCTCAAGTTACGGACCCTGTCCGTGTAGTTGCTACCATCATCTGTCAACTTAGCTTTCTCAAGGAATGCTTTAAAATTCATGGAAACAGTAGCTCAGGCCATTGATCTACAACATAGATATGCAAAACTATAAGACTAAGTTCAAGATAAATTAAGTTCAATTAATCAAATTACTAATGAACTCCCACTTAAATAAACATCCCTCGAGTTATCTAAGTTATACATGATCCAAATCAACTAGCCCATGTCCGATCATCACGTGAGATGGGGTAGTCATGAATGGTGAACATCTCCATGTTGATCATATCTACTATATGACTCGCGTTTGACCTTTCGGTCTCTAGTTGTCGGTGTACCCCCTTACTTGTGCACGGGCAGTCGCAGACTCGCCTATTGCCATGCTTGGCGGGGAAGAGGAAGGGAAGATACGAGACTGCCAAGGTAGCACTCGAACCAGAAGCATGTAGAGCGAAGGAGCAAGATGGGCTTCCCCCGGCAAGACCCTTGCCGGGGCAAATTTCTCAACACCAACAAGGTCGCCACCCTTGAGCCTAAGAGTTCTGACACCATCGACAACATCGAGACCAAGACTCAGGGGCGCCTGTGTAGTGGCATGCAGATCTTTGTGAGGAACAAAGGCCTGCGAATCTGGAGAGAAACCAGGAGGAGAAGACCCCTGGCAAGAGCCTTGCCAGGGACAGGTGGAGACCCTCGGCAAGAGCCTTGTCGGGGACAGATGAAGACCCCCGGCAAGATCCTTGCCCGGGACGCCCGCGAGACCCAGGCAAGACCCTTGCAGGGGGCCTCTCCTGGGCCGAGGCTAGGCCAGCACCCACTAATGTTCCGCTGTCCCTCGCTCGTGCCGACGCGGTAATCAACCCGCCAACTAGGCCAGCTCCTACGTGGCAGCGTGCAATTCTAGGTCAACTAGCCAAGCACCTGCACGGTGGCATGCAGATCTTTGTGGAGACCGTGTCACTGCACCAACTCAGCAACCAGCCAGCCAGCATGGTGCTGCATGCCTCGTCACCTTGGACACGTATCAAAGCAAGGCGAGGCGGCGATGGACGGGACAAGCTTCTTTGTCGTCCCCGATAAAGCAAGAGGGCATGTCGGCATCACATTAAATGTGTTTGTCCTACGGTCCCAGGCGATAGACTTGTACACTGTACATACTTTCCACCTCCTGTGTGCCGCTGTGGCGACCCCTTTGACATATTAAAGGAGGCCTGAGGCGTACCAAGGAAGGATTCGGACTTTTTGGACTGGGCATGCACTGCAGATAGTTCAAGAGGTCAAGAACACCAAATATACTCAGACAAGTAGTACTAGGGTATTACGCATCATTCATGGCCCAAACCTGGGTAAAAATTCCCTCGCGTTGATCTTTTAGACCCGCTCTTTGCACAGCTCCACGCCCCGCCAACCGTAGAAGGGATTCCCCGTGATCCCATCGGTGTCGTTTCCCCCGACATCTTTGGCGCGCTAGGTCGGGGGCGCAAGCTGTGAAAATCTGATCTGGGATTTGGCGCATCGATTTCTCCATCATGATGGCCCTAAAGAAAGAGGCGGCCCCAGCGGTCAGCTCGTCTGGAGCCGGTCTGCCTGCGCTAGTGTGGGCGAGCGACAGGGCAGACGCAAGCGACGGGGGAGGTCAAAGTCATCTCCATCGCTCTAGTGCCATCGACCAGGCGAGCGGTGTTGCCTACAGCCGCAACAATCATCCGCGTGGAGACGGAAAAACAAAGTCACGCAAAACCTTGAGCAATTTTCTTTTTTATAAGGTTATTTTCCTCGAAGGATCTTGCTCCTTGTATGGAGAACTTGCATTCAAGGGAACCCTTCCGCTATTGGCAACGCTCCTGCTCTGTTTCGAGTCTGCTCAACAGTTCAAGCGGCTGCGCTAAGAACGGCAAGGTGGCTTTCCAGGCAGCAAGCGCCCCACGGCAGGCTGCTAAGGATCCATTCCTCAAAGCGCCACGTCATGGGTTTATGCACCGACAAACCTATCCAACAAGGCGTAGGGTGTGTTCATACAAAGAAAGATCAAATAGGAAGATAGCATGCTTCATTTTAAAGTACTTCAGAGTTATATTACATCAATGATTGCCGCGGTTCAAACTTAAGATAAAATCGTCTTGGGAATGAACTCGTGGCGGCAAGGAGAAACGGGGTGGCTAGTCCCGGCGTTGTCCCTCCACCCTCTTGACTCCGTCGACTCAGCTGATGATGGACTTGATATGCTCTTCGAGCGCCGCGAGGTCCGTGTCCTCCGGCAAGCTCTCAAGTGCATTGGATAAGTCGATCCTGGGGTTCCAGAACACCACCTTGGTGAGCGCCTTGGTCAGGGCGTCCCGGCAAAGCTTCCGGGCCTCATTAGCTAGATAAGTTGCTCGATTGGAGCGGAGCTGCTCCAGAGCATCGAGGATGCGCTCAAAGAACAAGGTCAGCCTGGCATTGGGCCTCATGTTTTCCTCCTGGGAGTACCTGCCATCCGGCATGCCCATGTGAAAGCACAAGTGCTCCCTAGGTGGTTTTGGTAATTAATGTCAACATATCTCTTGTTGGACTAACACTTTTATCTAGTATGTTTCAGATAAGTTCAACAATGGAGTGGCATGGACTAAAGGATGTGGGAACTCCTTCAAGATGCTAAGGACAAAGGATTGGCTCATGCTTCAACCTCAAGACTCTTCAGTTTACATTTTAGTGATCCAAGATCACATTGAGTCTATAGGAAAAGCCAATACTATCAAGGAGGGATGAGGTGTTGCTTAATGAGCCTCTTGCTTCAAGTGCTTAGTGATATGCTCCAAATACCCTCAACTACTTTCCCACTTCAACACATATGTCCTAATACCTAAATTCAAACTCGGCCCCACTGATTCTTCCTATCCGGTGCCACCGAGTTTGGATGTCTTAGCCACTGCCACAAACCCTAGGCAAATCGGTCTCACCGATAGGGATCTCGGTCTCACCGAGATGGGATTGTAATCTCCATGTGTATGTCCATTATCAAAATCGGTCTCGCCGAGTTTGAGCAATCGATACTACCGAGATTACAATGCAAACTTTCTGGTTGACTCATTATCAAAATCGGTCCCACCGAGTTTGAGTAATCGGTTCAACCGAGTTTGCCTGACCAACTCTCTGGTTAGCTAATTACCAAAATCGGTCTCGCCGAGTTTGGGTAATCGGTCTCACCGAGATTACGTTATGCCCTAACCCTAACCATATCGGTCCTACCGAGTTGCATTTCGGTCCCACTGAAAATCCTAACGGTCACTAGGTTTGCTGAATCGGTTCGACCGAGTTTCTCAATTCGGTCCCACCGAGTTTGGCAAATTGTGTGTAACGGTTAGATTTTATGTGGAGGCTATATATACCCCTCCACCTCCTCTTCATTCGTGGAGAGAGCCATCAGACTGAACCTACACTTCCAGCATCCAATTTCTGAGAAAGAACTACCTACTCATGTGTTGAGGCCAAGATATTCCATTCCTACCATATGAATCTTGATCTCTAGCCTTCCCCAAGTTGCTTTCCACTCAAACCCTCTTTCCACCAGATCCAAATCCTATGAGAGAGAGTTGAGTATTGGGGAGACTATCATTTGAAGCACAAGAGCAAGGAGTTCATCATCAACACACCATTTGTTACTTCTTGGAGAGTGGTGTCTCCTAGATTGGCTAGGTGTCACTTGGGAGCCTCGACAACATTGTGGAGTTGAACCAAGGAGTTTGTAAGGGCAAGGAGATCGCCTACTTCGTGAAGATCTACCGCAAGTGAGGCAAGTCCTTCGTGGGCGACGGCCATGGTGGGATAGACAAGGTTGCTTCTTCGTGGACCCTTCGTGGGTAGAGCCCTCCGTGGACTCATGGCAAGAACTGCTACCCTTCGTGGGTTGAAGTCTCCATCAACGTGGATGTACGATAGCACCACCTATCGGAACCACGACAAAAACATCCGTGTCTCCAATTGCGTTTGAATCCTCCAAACCCTTCCCTTTACTTTCTTGCAAGTTGCATGCTTTGTTTGCTGCTGCTCATATACTCTTTGCATGCTTGCTTGTTATGTATTGAAAAAGTTAAACTTGTGCCTAAACTCCGCTTAAACTTTAATAAGGTTAAAAACTGCAACTTTGATACTTAGTGTCTAATCACCCCCCTCTAGACACCTCTTCTCAAGATCCTACAAGTGGTATCAGAGCATTGGTCTCCATTGCCTTGGTTTAATCAGCATTGGAGGAAGATGGATGAGTCTACTTTGGGGAGGCTTAGTCATAGAGTGCCTATTCTTGATGGAGAGTATTTTCATGAGTGGAAAAGTGAGATGCTTGTAATTTTCAATCAATATCATTTGAACAAGTACATTGCTAGCCCTTGTGCACCTCACGTTGATCCTATGCATCCTACCCTTGATGAATCTATTGACATGACTAGAAATCTTAGAACTGTTAATCTTATCACTAGAGGCTTGCCTAGAAACTTAATTAGAATCTTGCCTACTTTTGAGTGTGCCTACACTATATGGAAATTTCTTGAGGAACGCTTTCCAAATTATTCCTTGAAAAATCTAGATGATATTCTCTATAAGTCTATTCCCTTGAGTAAGATGAATACTAGTGATCCTATGTTTGGTGATCGTTCTATTTGAACTCACCAACCTTATGCGTGCCAAAGGAGATGTTGGAATTATTGGCGATATTTTTTCCGAAGCTATAAGAATTGATAAGCAAGATCTTTGTCAAACTCACTCTAATGAATTAACCTCTCTACGATTTGATCCACCACATGATGATGTTGAACATGGATACTATGATGAGGATGATGATAGTGACTTCGATCTTGATGATGCAATGAGACATTTTGGTCTTATGGCAAATCTTGAGGATATGTGTCAGGAGGAAAGGAATGGGTTGTTGACAGTGGATGTACCGATCACATGACCGGAGATAAAGACATGTTTCGTGAGCTTGCTGATAATGATAGTCCTCGAAAGTATGTCACTTTCGGTGACAACTCAAAGGGTAAGGTGGTTGGTCTCGGTAAGGTGGCCATCTCACATGATAGCTCCATTCAGAATGTCATGCTCGTTGAATCTCTTGGCTACAACTTACTTTTAGTATCTAGACTTCCTGATTTCGGTTTCAATGTCCTATTTACTGAAATTGATTGCCAAGTGTTTCGTCGAGACAATCATAAAATGGTATTTACCGGTATACGTAGAGGTGATCTATACATTTTTGATTTCACTAAAAAGGCTCAACCTAGAACTTGCTTCATTGCTAAATCCTCAAAAGGTTGGTTATGGCATAGACGATTAGGTCACGTTGGCATGAGAAATCTTGACAAGCTTATTAAAGGGAATCATATCCTTGGAGTTAACAATGTCATATTTGATAAGGATAGACTTTGCAGTGCTTGTCAAGGTGTAAACAGGTTGGATGAAGGCATCCCGTGAAGAACATCATGACCACAAAGAGGCCACTCGTGCTACTTCACATGGATCTCTTTGGTCCCAACTCCTACAAGAGTCTCAGTGGAAATTCTTTTGGTTTAGTTATAGTTGATGATTTTTCAAGATTTACGTGGGTGTTCTTTCTCGATGATAAATCGCAGGTCCAAAAGATCTTCAAAAACTTCGTTAGAAAGGCCCAAAATCAATTTGAAGTGAAGATCAAGAAGGTTCGCAGCGACAATGGAACGGAGTTCAAGAACACAAATGTGGACACCTTTCTTGACGAAGAAGGGATTTCACACGAGTTCTCAGCTACGTGCACACCTCAACAAAATGGAGTTGTTGAGAGGAAGAACCGGACGCTCATCGAAATGGCGAGAACGATGCTTGATGAGTACAAGACGTCGAAGCACTTTTGGGCAGAAGCGGTTGAGACAACTTGTCATGCAACAAATCGCTTGTATCTTCACAAGCTACTCGGCAAGACGGCATATGAGCTCCTCACCGGTAACAAACCCCACGTTGGATACTTTCGAGTATTCGGCTCAAAGTGCTACATTCTTGATAAGCATCGTCATTCTAAATTTCCTCCTAAGTCTCATGAAGGTTTCCTACTAGGTTACGGCTCAAACTCTCACACTTACCGTGTCGACAACAATTTCACCCGAAAGGTTGAAGAGACGGTAGATGTGAAGTTTTATGAATCTAACGGCTTGCAAATAGAGCAATTGCCAATTGATGTAGGAGACAAAGATCCGTCGGAAGCAATCCAAGACTTGTCTATTGGCAACGTTCGTCCAACGGAGGTGAAGGAGAGCACCCTGTCCGTCCAAGTGGAAGCTTCTACTTCACAACAAGGTGAACCAAGAGTTTATACGGAAGCATCCTGTAACACCCCGGATGTAACTTTCCATATTTGTAACTCCAACTCTTGCCATTTTCGGCATTGTGATATGATATTCCCTCCGTGGTTGGGTTTTCCTTCATTTTGCATTTTGTCCATGTATTGCATTTCACATCATGTCATCATGTGCATCGCATTTGCATATGTGTTCGTCTCATGATTCCGAGCATTTTCCCCGTTGTCCGTTTTGCAATCCGACACTCCTATCTCCCCCGGCGGCCCCTTTTACGTTTTTTTCGTAATGCGGGTACTAAACCTTCTCGGAATGGACCGAGGTTTGTCTAGTGGCCTTGGTATACCACCAGAGACCACCGGTCAATTTCGGGTCATTTGGAGCTCGTTTGGTACTCCAACGGTTAACCGCACTCTCGCAAAGGCTTCTTTTAAGTTGCAGCCCAACACCCCTCCAAAACAGCCCAATAACTCATCCAAGTCACTTCCATGCTCTCCGTCGTTCGATCATGTTCGTGTGGCGAAAACTACACCTCATTTGGACTCTCCTAGCTCCCTCTATGCCTATTTAAACACCTCCCCGTCCAAATCCGGGTCTTCTTCCCGAAACCCTAAAATCTGCCTCCGCGCGCCGGACACGTCCCGGCGAGCCGGACGCGTCCGCCGCGCCGCCAACCAGGGCCTGCCACGTCAGCCGCCCGGCGCCCGCCGCCGCACCGCGCCGGCCGGGCCAGCTGCCCGGGCAGACGCCGGCCCGGCGCCGCGCCCGCTCGGCCGCCGCGCGGCCCCGCTCCTCCGCCGGCCGGTGTGGTTGACCCCTCGCCACACGCCGTCGCGCCTCCCTCCGGCGAGCTCAGCCCGCGCCGCCCGTCGCCGACCGGATCCCGGCCGGATCCGATCGGGTCCGAGGAGCCCGTTGACTTCTCTTCCCCCTCCTATTTTTTTTCTCCAAGTTATTTTTGCATCTATTGTTATTTTGTTACATTTTCTCGGTAGTGTAACTTTGCGTCCGTAGGTCCATTTTGCGCGTATAATATGTCAAAATGTTCGCCTCGAAGAGTAGATCATTTCATATCATTGAATTATTTTCATTTGAGCTCATCCTGATGCCCCAAATGCTGTTGGAATAGTGCTATGTGATGTTAGTTTCTGATTTTTATCAGAACTTGCACTTTTGTTATTTTTGCCATGATTAATGAGTGCACCCTATGAATTTGAGTCCTACATGTGTTTTGTTATATGCCATGCCATCTTCCCAGGGGTGTATGCCATGTATTTGTGTGATCTATGTGGTGACTAGCACAAGCATGCAAAGTAGGTGTCCTGATGTTGCTGTTTTCAGCTCTGTTTTTCTGATATTTTGATGCCATGTTAACTTGATGCTACCGAGAGATCTATGCATATTTTGAGATAGTTCAGTAAGGATGTTTTGTTAAACATGTCTTGCTCTATAAATCCATGTCCTTGTTTGCAATTATGGAGTGCCATAGCTTGAGTCAATCGAGCTCTACTTTTGCTATAAAATGTTTGCTGGCAGATTGTATACATGTTATACAATTTTGCCAAGGTTGTTATGGTTGATCCATTTATGCTATGTTATTGTTCTTGCCATGTATGTCTTCTATGCCATGTCTTCTTGATGTATGTATGCTTAGTTTATCATATAAGGCTCTGTAGTGAGTGCATCGAGCTCTTAAACATGCCTACTTGTTATCAGTTTTTGACATGCCATGTTGCTGAATCTGTTAACAAAACTTTCAATATTGACATGGGTGTTACTATATTTCGTGATCCTTTTTGGCTTATGGTCAGTAAGGGACTTTTGTTCTATGCTTTGAGTAGATTCATGCCATGCCTTGTTTTGCTATTTTAAGTTCCTGTAGCAGGTAGTTTTCTTACTCTGAACATTGCAACCTGATGCTGTTTTGCCATGTCCAGCCTGATATTTTGTGCACTTTTGCCATTCTTGTTTGAACCTGTTATGATGTGATTTAGCCGAAGCTCAGTGCTCATCTTTTCTCAAGCATCTTGTGTAGATCACTGCTATATACTTTGTTGATACGTTTGGGTGCAGTAACTTAATTTCTTGTTGCTTGCTAAGTGGCATCATGCTGTTAATGGCAGATTTGTGCCATTCTTGTTTTGCTTGTCATTTCCAAACCGTGCATCCAATTCCGGTGATCTTTATATCGATTTCAACCGAAATCATCTCATCTTTCCAGTGGCATACTTGGTTTGCCAAGTTGATGCCTGGTTCATCATTTTCCTTTCGAGCGCTATACGCATTGCATATCACATCCCGCATATCATGCCATGTTTTGCATCATGTTGATTGTGCATTGCACCGTGATTTCTTGTGGTTCCTTTGTTTGTGTTGTTGCTTTGGGTAGAGCCGGGAGACGAGTACGTGAACGAGGAACCTGTTGAGAACGCTTACGAGGATCAAGCTTTCGACAACTCAGAGAACATTGCAGGCAAGATGACCATACCCTCGAAATCACTTCTATCTTTGCTATGCTAGATGCTCGCTCTTTTGCTATGCCTATGCTGCGATGCCTACCACTTTCTATATCATGCCACCCATATTGCCATGTCAGCGCCTAACCATCCTTTTCCTAGCAAACCGTTGATTGGCTATGTTACCGCTTTGCTCAGCCCCTCTTATAGCGTTGGTAGTTGGAGGTGAAGTTGAAGTTTGTTCCTTGTTGGAACATGGAGATGTTGTTCCTTATCGGAACATGTTTACTTGTTGGGGATATCACAATATATATCTGCTATAATTAATACATCTATATACTTGGTAAAGGGTGGAAGGCTCGGCCTTATGCACAGTGTTTTGTTCCACTCTTGCCACCCTAGTTTCCTTCATACCGGTGTTATGTTCCTTGATTTCGCGTTCCTTACCCGGTTGGGTGATTTATGGGACCCCTTGACAGTTCGCTTTGAATAAGACTCCGTCCAGCAAGGCCCAACTTTGGTTTTACCATTTGCCACCTAAGCCTTTTTCCCCGGGTTTTCGCGAGCCCGAGGGTCATCTTTATTTTAACCCCGGACCGGTGCTCCTTCAAGTCTTTGGCCCAACTGAAGCGATGTCCGGCGCCTGGCAATCCAGGTCTATGCCAACCCGACGTCTTGCCCATCCGTGTGCCACGAGAACGAGATATGTGCAGCTCCTATCGGGATTTGTCGGCACATTCGGGCGGCTTTGCTGGTCTTGTTTTATTCGTCGAAATGTCTTGTAGTCTGGGATTCCGAGATTGATCGGGTCTTCCGTAGAAGGAATATCCTTCGTTGACCGTGAGAGCTTATAATGGGCTAAGTTGGGACACCCTGCAGGTAATATCTTCAAAGCCGTGCCCGCGTTATGAGGCAGATGGGAATTTGTTAATATCCGGTTGTAGAAAACCGAAGTTGACCTCAAATAAAATACACATCAACCGGCGTGTGTAACTGCGGATGGTCTCTTCTCGGCGGAGACCGGAAGTGAACACGGTGTTGGAGTTATGTCTGACGTAAGTAGTTCAGGATCACTTCTTGATCGCTACTAGCTTCACGACCGTGCTTTGCTCCTCTTCTCGCTCTCTTTTAGGAAGTAGCCACCATATATCTAGTCGCTTGCTGCAGCTCCACTGTACTACTCTGTCCTTCCTATAAGCTTAAATAGTCTTGATCTCGCGGGTGTGAGATTGCTGAGTCCCCGTGACTCACAGATACTTCCAAAACAGTTGCAGGTTCCGACGATGCCAGTGCAGGTGACTCAACCGAGCTCAAGTGGGAGTTCGACGAGGAACGTGGTCGTTACTATGTGTCTTTTCCTGATGATCAGTAGTGGTGCCCAGTTGGGACGATCGGGGATCTGTGTAGCATTTGGGGTATCTTCTTTATTTTGGTTCCGTAGTCGGACCTTGAGTGTACTCTGAATGATGGATGTTTATTTATGTATTGTGTGAAGTGGCATTTGTAAGCCAACTATGTATCTCTTTCCCTTATTTATTACATGGGTTGTGTGAAGATTACCTCACTTGCGACATTGCTTTCAATGCGGTTATGCCTCTAAGTCGTGCCTCGACACGTGGGAGATATAGCCGCATCGAGGGCGTTACACATCCACAAGTGGGACACACCAAGATGAAGAAAACGAGGAAGTGGATCAAGATGAACGTCAACGACCTCCTTCTCCACCACGACAAGATAACGATAACGCCGACAATGAAGAATGCCAAGAAGAAGAACAAGATGAAGAAGATGTTCAACGAAGATCCAAGAAAAAGATTTCACGAGTTAGAGCAAGAATTGCTAAAGACCATGCCGTCGAGCAAATCTACAATGATATTCAAACCGGGAGAATCACTCGCTCTAAAACTCGTTTAGCTAACTTTTGTGAAAGCTATTCTTTCATATCTAGCGTTGAACCTATGAAGGTCGAAGAAGCATTGAAAGATCCGGATTGGATAAATGCTATGCATGAAGAGCTACACAACTTTGAGAGGAATCAAGTTTGGACATTGGTTGAGAAGCCCGACAACAACCACAACATCATCGGTACCAAATGGGTGTTTCGCAACAAGCAAGATGAAGATGGACAAGTAGTTCGCAACAAAGCACGTCTCGTCGCCCAAGGCTACACTCAAGTCGAAGGTATGGACTATGGTGAGACTTATGCTCTCGTTGCTAGACCTGAGTCCATTCGCATCTTACTTGCCTATGCTAATCATCATGATATCACCTTGTACCAAATGGACATTAAAAGTGCTTTTCTAAATGGTGAAATAGAGGAGGAAGTTTATGTTAAGCAACCTCCGGCTTTGTAAATCCTAAGAAACCCAATCATGTTTACAAACTTCACAAAGCTCTTTATGGTCTTAAACAAGCTCCTAGAGCATGGTATAAATGCTTGACCAAGTTCCTTATTGAAAAAGGCTTTGAAATTGGGAAAATTGATTCTACTCTTTTTACTAAAAGTGTTAATGGAGAACTCTTTGTGTGCCAAATCTATGTTGATGATATTATATTTGGTTCAACTAACCCTCATTTTAGTGAAAAGTTTGGGAAGCTAATGTTGGAGAAGTTTGAGATGTCTATGATGAGTGAACTCAAATTCTTTCTTGGGTTGCAAATCAAGCAAACTAAGGAAGGTACTTTTGTTTCTCAAACGAAGTACACCAAGGACTTATTCAAGAAGTTCAATATGCAAGAATGCAAAGGTATGACTACACCCATGCCTACTAGTGGACATCTTGACTTAACCAAAGATGATGAACCGGTTGATCAAAAGGTTTATCGCTCTATGATTGGTTCATTGTTATATCTATGTGCTTCACGTCCCGATATTATGCTAAGTGTGTGCATGTGTGCACGATATGAAGCTGCTCCTACATAATGTCATCTTAAGGCCGTGAAAAGGATAGTGAGATACTTAATCCATACACAAAATTTTGGCATTTGGTATCCTAAGAGGGCCTCTTTCGATCTTGTTGGCTACTCCGACTCGGACTATGCCGGTGACAAGGTTGATAGAAATTCCACTTCGTGTACTTGCCAATTTCTTGGTAGATCTCTTGTGTCTTGGTCCTCCAAGCAACAAAACTCAGTATCCTTATCCACTGCCGAAGCGGAATACATTGCCGCTGGTTCATGTTGTGCTCAATTACTTTGGATGACCCAAACTCTTAAATATTATGGGATATATGTGAAACATGTTCCATTGCTTTGTGACAATGAAAGTGCTATCAAAATTGGTCATAATCCCGTACAACATTCTCGAACTAAGCATATTGAAGTTCGTCACCATTTCATTCGAGATCATGTTGCTAAGGGTGACATTGATCTTAAGCATGTTTGCACCGAAAAGCAATTAGCGGATATATTCACTAAACCTCTTTATGAGAAAGTGTTTTGCAGGTTAAGAGGAGAATTGAACATCATTGATGCTTCAAACTTGGAGTAGAAACTCCATTGGATACATGCAAGACATGAGCTTATGCCTAATCCTTGATATCTCTCCTATGATGGAAATCTTATGTCTTGGATATATTTGTATCTTGCATGTTATCTAACCCTTGTGGGTACTTGGTTGAATCAAATTCCATGAGGTTGTAACCTACTCATATCTTGAGCAATCTCTACATCACCAAGTCTCTACACAAGGTGGTTGAAGCGAAGGAAGCACGAAACCATTTAAACATATCCTTTGACACATTCTATGTTGAGCTTCATGATTGTCATTGTTGGATACACAAGTGCTCTTCCTTGCACGAACTAACCTATGTAGGTAGATGGACTCAAATTCCAAGTGGTGCTCCAAATTCATGATGAGCTACATCAACCTTGAGCAACCCACACAAGTTCAACTACATGGACGACACCACCAACCAAGGTATGTTATTCCATCTTAGAGAAGCTTTACTCCAAGTCATGAGTTAAAGCAACTCGACAAGATGAGAATACATCAAGATGCTTAAACGAAAAATGGCAACCCCATTTTGAGCTTAAATGATGAGTATGACCTATGATCAAGTGATCTCACTTGACATCTAAGTCAATATACTCTAACATAGGTGACTTTGTCGCCAACCATCTCTAGATGAAGTTCTCTTGTGTTCTTTTCTGAGTTTTTGCATTTGTCTCATGCATATGTGTTTACCCTGTCAAAAAACTTCATCTAGATTTCTTTCTGTTTGCTCTGCATTTTCTGCATTCCAATTCATTGCATATCATTCAGTAAATTCCTTGCAAATATTTGTGAGATCTTATAGTCAAGTGAGATGAGGTGACAAGTGTTTTCTCTGTGATGAACTCGGTTACACCGAGTTGTCATTTTTGGTCCAACCGAAAACTTTCAGTACCACCGAAGCATACCACTCGGTGCCACCGATTTCACAACAGGAAAAACAATTTGCCACTTATTCTGTGTTTCTTTTGATCCAGCTCCACTCAATGAATCTTGTCCTCTACAAGCATCACATTTTTATCATTGCTTTATGTTGTGACTCAAGGATCAAACCCATTCACAACAAATTCCAGCGGGGGAGAGAGAGATCACATTTTTTATCAAGCCCTTCTTGGAAATTGATGTCAAAGGGGGGAGAGAGATCACATCAAAGCTTATCATTTAGAGAGAGAGATCACATCTGAGAGGGAGAGAGAGATCCTTCAGGGAGAAAGAGAGAGACCTCCAGGGGGAGAGAATACTTCTCAAGGATCCCAGATGCTTGGTGTTCAAGAGGAGAGATGCCACATGTCTTCTTGAGGGGAAAGACATGTTCATATGTGCTTATTTGCATTAGCTTGCATTAGCTCTGTTCATTTATATCTTTCAGCTCTGATTTTCTGTTCCCTATCTTCTCCCAGTATCCCATGCTAGATTCAGGGGGAGCAAGACATCTAAGGGAAAGAAATCATCTAAATTCATTGCATATCTTTACTCTTGGGGACATGTCAAATCCAATGTAGTACTTAGTACTCACTCTCTACATGTCATCCCAGTCTTGGTATTCTTGTGGTTTCTTTTTTTGCTCTGGCTAGTAGGTGCATCTGTGTTATCTAACCTTGTTTACGCAGGTTCATTCCATCCTAAGCCAACTCAAGACTACAAGGTAAGTATATGCATCACAATCATGTGTATGAGGAATTCTTGCTGATGTACATACTGTTTGCAAGAAGGACTCATGGGCATGAAGGTATTTTCTTTAATATTCTTTGCTCTGATGCATATGGCCAAGATACATGTAACACATTGCCTTCTCTATCATGGTTATGCTATCACATGCCTCTATATTCCATATTCACATGATTGCATACATGTAGGGGGAGCCTATGCCTGTTACATGTCTTTCCAAAGCTTTACTTGCTATTCTTTATACCTTTATCTAAAGCTTTGATGTATGTTGTCATCAATTACCAAAAAGGGGGAGGTTGAAAGCACAAGTGCTCCCTAGGTGGTTTTTGTAATTAATGTCAACATATCTCTTGTTGGACTAACACTTTTATCTAGTATGTTTCAGATAAGTTCAACAATGGAGTGGCATGGACTAAAGGATGTGGGAACTCCTTCAAGATGCTAAGGACAAAGGATTGGCTCAAGCTTCAAGCTCAAGACTCTTCATTTTACATTTTAGTGATCCAAGATCACATTGAGTCTATAGGAAAAGACAATACTATCAAGGAGGGATGAGGTGTTTCTTAATGAGCCTCTTGCTTCAAGTGCTTAGTGATATGCTCCAAATACCCTCAACTACTTTCCCACTTCCACACATATGTCCTAATACCTAAATTCAAACTCGGCCCCACTGATTCTTCCTATCCGACGCCACCGAGTTTGGATGTCTTAGCCACTGCCACAAACCCTAGGAAAATCGGTCTCACTGATAGGGATCTCGCTCTCACCGAGATGGGATTGTAATCTCCATGTGTATGTCCATTATCAAAATCGGTCTCGCCGAGTTTGAGCAATCAGTACTACCGAGATTACAATGCAAACTTTCTGGTTGACTCATTATCAAAATCGATCCCACCGAGTTTGAGTAATCGGTCCAACCGAGTTTGCCCGACCAACTCTCTGGTTAGCTAATTACCAAAATCGGTCTCACCGAGTTTGTATGTCGGTCTCACCGACATTACGTTATGCCCTAACCCTAACCATATCGGTCCTACCGAGTTGCATTTCGGTCCCACCGAAATCCTAACGGTCACTAGATTTGCTGAATCGGTCCGACCGAGTTTCTCAATTCGGTCCCACCGAGTTTGGTAAATTTTGTGTAACGGTTTGATTTTGTGTGGAGGCTATATATACCCCTCCACCTCCTCTTCATTCGTGGAGAGAGCCATCGACTGAACCTACACTTCCAGCATCCTATTTACGAGAAAGAACTACCTACTCATGTGTTGAGGCCAAGATATTCCATTCCTACCATATGAATCTTGATCTCTAGCCTTCCCCAAGTTGCTTTCCACTCAAACCCTCTTTCCACTAGATCCAAATCCTATGAGAGAGAGTTGAGTGTTGGGGAGACTATCATTTGAAGCACAAGAGCAAGGAGTTCATCATCAACACACCATTTGTTACTTCTTGGAGAGTGGTGTCTCCTAGATTGGCTAGGTGTCACTTGGGAGCCTCCGACAAGATTGTGGAGTTGAACCAAGGAGTTTGTAAGGGCAAGGAGATCGCCTACTTCATGAAGATCTACCGCTAGTGAGGCAATTCCGTGGGCGACGGCCATGGTGGGATAGACAAGGTTGCTTCTTCGTGGACCCTTCGTGGGTGGAGCCCTCCGTGGACTCGTGCAACCATTACCCTTCGTGGGTTGAAGTCTCCATCAACGTGGATGTACGATAGCACCACTTATCGGAACCACGACAAAAACATCCGTGTCTCCAATTGCGTTTGAATCCTCCAAACCCTTCCCTTTACTTTCTTGCAAGTTGGATGCTTTGCTTTCCGCTGCTCATATACTCTTTGCATGATTGCTTGTTATGTATTGAAAAAGTTAAACTTGTGCCTAAACTCCACTTAAACTTTAATAAGGTTAAAAAATGCAACTTTGGTACTTAGTGTCTAATCACCCCCCCCCCCCCTCTAGACACCTCTTCTCAAGATCCTACACCATGACGGCTAGCTACGCGGTGAGCTTCTCTGCAATGTTAATGAGACGGCTGATCCAGAGATTTACGCTGCCCACAATGTCCTTGTGGGCGGCGGCGTCGTCACTCCGCGGCTGCTTTTTGGTCTTGAGGGCCTTGTTCAGGGTCTCCTCCCGGTCCGTGACCTCTGAAAGCGTCCCCTCCAAGGCGCCTAGTTGTAGCTTCAGATCATAAATGGAGCTGTTGGCCTCGAAGAGCAGCTTGATCTGGTCGGAGATGGTGACCTGCAAATACGCCAGAGTGCGGTTGGTCGTGTCCCTCTCCTCCGTCAACTCTGAGACTATCTTCTTCAGTCCTCCCGCTCCAGCTCCAGCTTCTCCACCTTGTCGGCTTGGTCCAGGCCACGGAATCAAGTGCGTCCTTATGCTTCTACTCCAGCTCCTAAGTTCGTTGCGCGACGATCTTCCTGATTTCCCTGTCCTTGTCGTGGAGCGTGGCGGCAAGCACCTGCTCACAGGCAACGAGGTCTTTCCTCCTGGGTGTCCAGCAGGGCTTGTTGCTGCAACCGGGCGGCTTCATCCTTGGCGGCATGTTCCTTCGTCGCCTCTTGGGCCTTCTCAATGTCGGCCTGCTTCAGGATGATCTCTCGCTTGCGCTCATCCAGCTCACCTTGGGCAGTCCTCAGCTCCTCCCGGGCCTCGCCAAACTAGACTTGTGTCTGAGCAACGCACTCCTGGAAATATGCCTCCGCCTTGTCCATAGCCGCCATCCTGGAGTTCACCTTGTCTTGGCGGGCACGATGGAGCGCCTGGACCTTCTGGAAATTGGCGCTCATGGCCTGGAGGAGCTACTCCTCTTGGGAACCGCCACCACTAGCACTCGGTTCGTCAACAACCTAGAGCCCGGATGTGGCGAGCGCCTCATCATCAAACACCTCCCCTTCGGCTGGCGCCCTGGTACTTGTCGTCCCCGGGAGGTGGATGGACAGGTCGTCACCCACCCTCAGGTACATGCCTGGGGCAGGGTGTAGGACCTTGAAGTATGTCTAGAGGGGGGTGATTAGACTACTTGACCAATAAAAACTTAACCTTTTCCCAATTTTAGAGTTTGGCAGATTTTAGCTATTTTAGGACAAGTCAAGCAATCATCACACAATTCAAGCAAGCATGCAAAGAGTGTATAGGCAGCGGAAATTAAAGCATGCAACTTGCAAGAAAGTAAAGGGAAGGGTTTGGAGGATTCAAACTCAATTGGAGACACAGATATTTTTGGCGTGGTTCCGATAGGTGGTGCTATCGTACGTCCACGTTGATGGAGACTTCAACCCACGAAGGGTAACGGTTGTGCGAGTCCACGGAGGGCTCCACCCACGAAGGGTCCACGAAGAAGCAACCTTGTCTATCCCACCATGGCCGTCGCCCACGAAGGACTTGCCTCACTAGCGGTAGATCTTCACGAAGTAGGCGATCTCCATGCCCTTACAAACCCCTTGGTGCAACTCCACAATCTTGTCGGAGGCTCCCAAGTGACACCTAGCCAATCTAGGAGACACCACTCTCCAAGAAGTAACAAATGGTGCGTTGATGATGAACTCCTTGCTCTTGTGCTTCAAATGATAGTCTCCCCAACACTCAACTCTCTCTCAAAGGTTTTGGATCTGGTGGAAAGAAGGTTTGAGTGGAAAGCGACTTGGGAAGGCTAGAGATCAAGATTCATATGGTAGGAATGGAATATCTTGGCCTCAACACATGAGTAGGTGATTCTCTCGAAATGGTAAGTTGGAAGTGTAGGTTCGTTTCGATGGCTCTCTCCATGAATGAAGAGGAGGTGGAGGGTATATATAGCCTCCACACAAAATCTAACTGCTACACACAATTTACCAAACTCGGTGGGACCGAATCGTTAAACTCGGTCGGACCAATTTAGTAAACCTAGTGACCGTTAGTGATTTTCGGTGGACAGACATGCATCTCGGTGAGGCCGATTCGGTTAGGGTTAGGGCATAACGTAATCTAGGTGAGACCGATTACAAACTCGGTGAGACCGATTTGGTAATAAGCTTTCAGAGAGTTGGTCGAGTAAACTTCGTTGGGACCGATTTGCTCTTTTCGGTGAGACCGAAATGTTACAAAAAGTAAACAGAGAGTTTACATTGCAATCTCGGTGGGACCGATCGCTCACTTCGGTTAGACGAAACGTTACGAAGGGAAACAGAGAGATTGCAACCCCATCTCAGTGACACCGAGATCCCTATCGGTAAGACCGATTTGCTTAGGGTTTGTGGCAGTGGCTATGACTTTTGGAATCGGTGGCCCCGGATAGAAAGAATCGGTGTGACCGATTTTGGCTTTAGGTTTAGGTCATTTGTGGATGTGGGAAAGTAGTTGAGGGTTTTGGAGCATATCACTAAGCACATGAAGCAAGAGGCTCATTAAGCAACACCTCATCCCTTCTTGATAGTATTGGCTTTTCCTATAGACTCAATGTGATCTTGGATCACTAAAATGTAAAATCAAGAGCCTTGAGCTTTTGAGCTTGAGCCAATCCTTTGTCCTTAGTATTTTGAGGGATCCACTTTTATCATCCATGCCATGCCATTCATTGAGCTTTCCTGAAACAATAGTCTTGGAATAGCATTAGCTCAATGAGCTATATGTTGTTATGAATTACCAAAACCACCTAGGGATAGTTGCACTTTCAATCTCCCCCTTTTTGGTAATTGATGACAACATATAGATCAAAGCTTCGACAAATGATAATAAAATTTAAATAACATCGCCGCTTTGAGAAGTATGTGATAAGCAAGAGCTCCCCCTAAATTAGGCTCATGGGGTACTCTTCCATGTCACAAACATCTTGGTGGAGCGCTCAAAATAATAAACAATGAATACATGCACTCATCACCAAGCATAGTGAGTGATCACATAAGATAGATAGGATAATATCAAGCATGCATAAGTGTAGCTTATGATCAAACGCATGATCATCAATGTCTCACAAGCATAGTATCTCAACCAAAAGCAAACAAAGATTGAAAAACCACCAAATAAAGCAAGAGAGAACAAAAGCAACACACTCTCTCTCGAAGCCTATGATCTATACATTTTTCTCCCCGTTTGGCAACAAGTTACCAAAAAGTTCATAGAAAATGCATAGTGCTAGATCGAATCTCAGGCTTGATCTTCTGGTGGTGGTGTAGAGATGGCTCCTTGGATGAAGGCTTCAGTTGAAGTGGATGGAGCTGGAGGAGTTGGTGCTGGAGCTGGTTGCACTGGAACTGTAGGGGCAGTGGCTGGTGCTGAAGTTGTTGCTCTAGTGTCTGTCTCTAAACTGCAACTGACCTCTGGGCTCTGGGCACTCTGGCAAACACATTTGTGTTAATCTTGCCATTCCTCTCCTGCATGTCATCCTGCAGCTGCTCCACAACTGACTGAATCTCAGTTACCTTGACATCTAGATCAAAGAATTTTTGTTCCATGATTCTTTCCAGGCTCTCCTGGTTTTGAGTTAGGGTGTCCAACCCCTTCTCAATCCTCGAGATGATGCTATCAAGTAACCAAGCTGCTCCTGTTTGGTTTTCAAGAAATATTCAGATGCCTCCTCTTGAGTTGGCATCTTGGCAGCCTTCTCCCTCTTTGCCTTCTCCTTCTTCTCCTGAGCTTGAACTGATTGTGAATCATCTTCATTCATGACAACCTCATTGTCCTCAAAGTCTGGATAAAGTGGAAAGTGTTCCTTATCCAACTGATATTTTCCTGTGCCCATCTTTGAGTTTATCAATTCTTGAATCTGAGATGCATTTCCACAGCTCCTCTTCTGATCTGCTGCAGTCCTCTTGATTGTTTCAATGATCAGGCTCATGACTTTGATCTTCTGTGGCACATCAAACACATGCAACATGTTGATGGCATGCCCTCTGATCATGTTATGGTCACCAGACTTGGGCAAGAAAGTGTGCCTCAGAATCCAATTTATGGTTGGCAACCCTGACAGCAGAAAGTGAACTGATCCAAACTTGTGAGTCTCTAATGCCTTGTCTGGAATTTCCTTGTACATGTGAGCCATTGAATCGTGACCCAACTTCTTCTTTGCATAAATGTCTAGGTCATCCTCATTCTCCTTGGGGGCATTGATCTGACTTGCCCATTCTTCAATAGTGGACTGGTACCTTGTACCTTCAGACATCCAAACTATTCTTCCATCTGGGTAAAAGTGTGTGGAGTAGAACTGCATGATAAGCTCATCATTCCGGTTGGTGAACTTCATCCAACAAAATCTGCAACTCCACAAGCAACAAAGCTGTCTTGCACTCCAGGATAGTGTTGTTCATTTTCCTTGATGAATTTCCAGTCAACCCACCTCATGTCACAGAATATGGGCTTCTTGTCCAACAAAATTGTTTCATAGAAGTCCCGTTGTTCCATTATGTGGAACCTGTAGTCAACAGCAGTTCTTCTTCTTGAAGCATATGGATCTACCATTCTCCACAGTCTCAGCACTGAATCCTTCCTAATTCTCATGTCCTCATCCACAGGATGGGCATCATTGTGGTCTGGTATCTTGGGCTTGAGCTTTCCTAGAACCTGTCCTTCTTCTTCTGAATCTTCAAAGAACATTGGGCCTTTGGGGCCTTGTTCTTCTCGGAATTTGGAATACTCCTAGTATTCCTCTTTGGAACTTGCTTGGCCTTGGAGGCAGCTTTGGGTGTTTCCTTGGGCTTGGATGTTGCAGCCCCTGATCTGATTGCATCTCCCATAAGCTTAGTTGCCTTTGGAGCTGGTGCAACAAGCTCTTCCTCTTCCATCATGGAAGGTTGACCAACAATTTTGGCCATGGACATCTTGACCCTTTCCTTCCTCTTCTTTCCTTCAGCAGCAGGCTCTTTGGGATCAGGCCTTTTAGGCTATTGAGTTGATGATCTGGCCTTGGACATTGGTTGTCTTCCTGCAGGCCTTTTGGTCTTCATGCCTGGCTTTGTATTCTTTGCTGAGCCATATTCCTTCTTGAGCACCACTTTCTTGGAAGTAGCCTCATCTTCCTCAGCTTTGTAATCTTCATCCTCTGAATCTGAAGTTCTTTTCCTCCTTTGCCTAGTTGCAACCTTAGGCAAATTGCTAGGAGTACTTCTACTCCCTTCATCTGAAGTTGAGGGACTAGTGCCCTCACTCAAGTCCATCTGCTCTTCTGATCTGTTCTGGCTGTCACTTTGATCAGACATACTGCAAAAGTCGATCGACCACGTGAAGAGTTATAGATGGGATAGAAAAGATGAGCATCACAAAATGCAGAGGTTTTTGCAAAAGAATGACTCAAAAGTTCAGTCTTAGTTTTCCACAGAAAGCATTTCGGATCCACCGATTTTCAAACTCGGTGATACCAAAGTAGTTTTGGAACCTAAACTGATGATCTTGGTAGGACCGAGTTTCAGTTCGGTGGTACCGAGACTGCTAGGGTTTCACAGAATCCTCAAATCGGTTGCACCGGTTAGTAATTCTCGGTTAGACCGAGAGTCACTAGTGCAATGGCATAAGCCAAATCGGTGAGACCGAGTTTTACATCTCGGTGGGTCCGAGATGGTTTCGGCGGAAACCTAACCCTAAAAATTTAAATCACATCTAATCTATGAACTACTTTGGCTGGATAGAAGTGTTTCAATCGTGGCAAGAATCAATATGAAAACAATGTGCCAGGAATCAGACGTGGATAGCACAAAGATTAATTCCATACCCTAACTTGGCGGTGGACTTGCTACGGCGGCAAAGGCGGGGACAAAATCCGTTGACGGCGGCGGAGACCAGCGACAGGAGGCTGCTGGCGATGAGGAGATGATCCGGAGACCACGATGGCAGAGCGAGTTGTTGCGCGGGCGAAGGGTTTCGGAGAAATTTCCAAAATTTTGCCCGTGACTATATATATAGCTCGACCCTGTCGGTGTGACCGAGTGGAACAACTCGGTGGCACCGAGATGCATAACTGTGTTCGATTCTAAAGAAATCGGTGAGACCGAAAAGTTCAAATCGGTTGCACCGAGATTGAAAACTCAGATCAACTTGATGATCTCGGTAGGACCGAAATGGAAGGATCGGTCGACCGAGAATCACTAAGAGGTTTTGGAAGTTTAAGTCTATGATTTAATCGGGGACTCGAGTGCTCCTCACGTGAGTGGTTCGAATCGACTTGATCAAATTTTGTGATGTAGCATGAATAGAGTTTGAGACGAGAAAAGCATAGATAGCTAAAGAAGGTTCTTAGGCATTCTTGTCCATCCACTTGGCACAAAGAAAAGAATCCAAACAAACAAAATAACAAGTGTATGTCCTTGAATGAGTAAAATATGCACCAACATGCTCACACAATAAGATGGCAATTGAAATATGTGGCAAAGCATGCACAACCAATTTTAGCATCTCTCAATCAATTGGCGATGACTAGGTCATCTATATATGAGTATATTGACTTAGGAGTCAAATGAGAACATTTGATCATAGGTCATACTCATCGTTTAAGCTCAAGTGGGGTTACCACTTTTACATAATGCATTAATGTGTTCACACCATTAGAGTTGCTTTGACTCAATTCTTAGAGTTAAGCTCCCCTAGATGTGAGATCCCCCCTTAGAGGGATGAACTAACCTTGGGTTTTGTCGATGATGACTTCATGTAGGTGTTGAAGATGTAGATGCTCAATGTTGATGTAGATCATTTGGAGCAATCCTTGGAGTGAGTTGCACTTTCAAATTGCCTACATGGGTTAGTCCCACAAGGAACAAACAAGAATATCCATAGACATAGAGTGATGCACACACAAGATGATGTCCATGAAAACATTAGGTTACCTTGTCCCTTACCTTACCAACATGAGGGTTTGTGACTCCTTGAACTAGTGCAAGATGTGAAAGTTGATTGCACTTGTTCTTGCCAAAATGATATGAGTGAAGAATATTGGCGGAGTCACCCTTAAGAACTCTCTAGTTCTTCTTCTTCGGGATCCACATCATCTTGATGGGAATCCTTGGAGTTGTAGTTGTACTTGATGAAGTAGTACTTGACGTAGTCTTGGGGACCCACTTGAACGAGGCTTTAGGTGCTTCTTCAAATGCATCAATCTCTTCTTGAAGCTTGTCCTTGCCTTTGTTCTTGTGGTCTTGTGGTGGAAGATCATCTTGAGCTTGTGTCCCCTTGAAGGAAGCAGGATCATACTTCTCTTGTTGAGGAACAAACTTTGTCTTGGGGTATTGATCTTCTTCCCACTCAACTCCATTGGCGTTGAACTTTCATTCAAAACCAACACCTTGATTCTTCCGGTGCCTTCCTTGCTTGCGTACAATTTCCACGAATTGCTTACTCCCGGCAAGACTCTTGTATACACCTTTCTCTGTAATTCCCTTCAATAAACTATTTTCTTGCTCAAGTGTAACTTGGATAAGAGAATCATTAGTGGAATCAAGAGAACTACTAGAAGCAACAACATTGGATTTGACATTATTATTGTTACTACTAGAGGAAGTATCTTTCTTGTACTTGTTACTAGACTTGACTTGAGGCATGTAAGTAGATAAGAGTAAACGCTTTGGCAATATAAGAAGAACTTTTCTTGCGGAGATCATCATTGATTGCCTTTAAGAACTCATGCTCTTGCTCAAGATTGAGCTTTTCAAAGCGTAACTTCTCATGAGCCCTTAAAAGTTCTCGGTGATCTTCGAAGGTAGTTTCATGAGCCAACTTAAGAGTGTTTAGTTCTTTAGTTAGAAGCTCAATTTTCTCCTTATCATTGTCATTCGTTTGATTAGCATGATTAATTGACGTTTCATCATAGTATTCATCACTAGAGTTGTCAACAAGTAAATCATCATGCACAAGCAAGTCATGTTCATCACTATTAAAATCAACATACTCGAGATGTGTTACCTTTGGACCTTTGGCCATGAAGCATCTTCCAACACCTTCATTTGGTGAGTCAAATATGTCGTAGGAGTTGGTTGACACAAGTGCTAGACCGGCAACACCTTCATCTTGAGTATATTCGGAGTCGGAGTGATAGCTTCTCTCGGAGTGATTGTCGGAGTCGGAGCCGGAAACCCATTCACCAACATGAGCTTGATGTCTTCGTTTTGTGTAGCTCCTTGGACTTGTCCTTTCTTTCCGAATCCTTACTTCTCCGTGAGGGTCTTCGTTCATAACGATCATCTCT
This sequence comes from Aegilops bicornis, assembly GCA_021605145.1. NCBI lineage: Eukaryota > Viridiplantae > Streptophyta > Magnoliopsida > Poales > Poaceae > Aegilops > Aegilops bicornis. The sequence continues at coordinate 298,693,901 of CM038674.1, read as the reverse complement.
ACTCCTCCTCTCTCTTGGTGGTGATTCTTCTCTTTTGCTCCTTCTTCTTGGAGAATCTTCTCTTCTTTTTGTAGGGTGTCGTACACTCATTGGAGTAGTGTCCGGGTCTCCCACAATTGTAGCAATTGCGCTCTCGACTAGAAGATCTCTTGTCATTGTAAGACCTTGACTTGGAGCTTCTTTCTTTGCTTCTACTTTTGTAGAATTTGTTGAAGTTCTTCACCACTAAGCTCAATTCTTCATTGAAGGTTGGTTTCTCACTTGATGATGTGGGGGCTTCACTTGAAGCTTTGTAAGCACCACTTGACTTGTTGTGAAGTTCCGCCTTATCCTTGAGTGACATCTCATGAGAAACAATCCTTCCAACGACTTCCGTTGGCTTGAGATCTTTGTAGTTTGGCATCATTTGGATCAATGTGCACACGACATCATACTTTCCATCCAATGCTCTTAGGATTTTCTTGATGATGAATTTGTCGGTCATCTCTTCACTCCCTAAGCCGGCAATCTCATTTGTGATAAGAGCAAGCCTAGAGTACATTTCAGCGACACCTTCACCATCCTTCATTTTGAACTTGTCAAGCTGACTTTGGAGCACATCCAACTTGGATTCCTTGACGGACTCGATACATTCATGCATATCAATCAAAGTATCCCAAATTTCCTTTGCATTCTCAAGACGGCTGATTTTGTTGAATTCTTCGGGGCACAATCCGTTGAAGATGATGTCACATGCTTGAGCATTGTATTGCAGCATCTTCAATTCTTCCGCATTAGCTTCACGGTTCTGTTCTCTCCCATCAAAGAATTCACGTTGCAAGCCAATACAAATAATTGCCCAAACGGCGGGGTTATGTCCAAGAATATGCATTTTCATTTTATGCTTCCAACTAGCAAAATTAGTACCATCAAAGTAAGGACCTCTACGGTGATAGTTTCCCTCGCTAGACGCCATACTCTCCTATGTTGTGAAACCAAGGCTATGACCACCAAAAGCTATGGAAATCAAAGAAAATGGAGATCAAAGCTCTGATACCACTTGTAGGACCTTGAAGTATGTCTAGAGGGGGTGATTAGACTACGACCAATAAAACTTAACCTTTTTCCAATTTTAGAGTTTGGCAGATTTTTGCTATTTTAGGACAAGTCAAGCAATCATCACACAATTCAAGCAAGCATGCAAAGAGTGTAAAGGCAGCGGAAATTAAAGCATGCAACTTGCAAGAAAGTAAAGGGAAGGGTTTGGAGGATTCAAACGCAATTGGAGACACGTATGTTTTTGGCGTGGTTCCGATAGGTGGTTGAGGGAGTCGCGGACTAGGGGGTGTTCGGATAGCCGGACTATCGTCACGGCCGGACTCCAAGACTATGAAGATACAAGATTGAAGACTTCGTCCCGTGTCCGGATGGAACTTTCCTTGGCGTGGAAGGCACGCTTGGCGTCTGAGATATGTATATCTCCTACCTTTGTAACCGACTCTGTGTAACTCTAACCTATCCGATGTCTATATAAACCGGAGGGTGTTAGTCCGTAGGACGAACAAAATCATACCATAGGCTAGCTTCTAAGGTTTAGCCTCCTTGATCTCGTGGTAGATCTACTCTTGTACTACCCATATCATCAATATTAATCAAGCAGGAGTAGGGTATTACCTCCATCAAGAGGGCCCGAACATGGGTAAAAACATCGTGTCCCTTGTCTCCTGTTACCATCCGCCTAGACGCACAGTTCGGGACCCCCTACCCGAGATCCGCCGGTTTTGACACCGACATTGGTGCTTTCATTGAGAGTTCCTCCGTATGCGTCACCGATAGGCCCGATGGCTCCTTCGATCATCAACAACGACGCGGTCCGTGGTGAGACTTTTCTCCCGGACAGATCTTCGTATTCGGCGGCTTTACCTTTGCGGGCAATTCGTTTGGCCATCTGGAGCAGATCGAAGCTACGCCCGGCCATCGTGTCAGATTTGGAAGTTTAAACTATATGGCCGATATCCGCGGAGACTTGATCTTCGACGGATTCGAGCCGCAGCAAGCTGCAGCAAGACTGTCTCGATGGACATGATCTAGCTCTGCAGCCGGTCAAAGGCTCGGAGGCCGCACCAACATCTGCTCCGACCCTTAATCCAAGCCGGATTCTCGATCGAGGACGAGTGGTTGGACACCACCTCGGGGCTGCAATCTCTACGGCGATTGAGCGAACTCCATCCTGTCGCTGCGAAGACCTTGACTCTAGGGTGCCGGACTCCTCTCCGGACTCCGAACCCTCCGCGCCCCTACCAATCGAACCCGATCGGGCGCCCGTTATGGAGTTCACAGCCGTGGACATCTTTCAGCACTCGCCCTTTGGCGGCATCCTGAATTCAAAAGTCTCTCTCTTTATCCGGAGACCCCTGGCCGGACTATGGTCAGGAAGGTTGGGATACGGACGACGAAGAAATTCAACACCCACCCACCACCCACTTCGTAGCCACCGTCGAAAGCTTACACGATGTGCTCGATTTCGACTCCGAAGACATCGACGGTATGGATGACGATGTAGGAGACAACACTGAACCAGCACCTATAGGATGCTGGACAACCACCAAATCCCATGACGTATACATGGTGGATACACCTAAAGGAAATGAAGACGAGGAACAACGGGACGCCACGAAGGATAAATCCCTCGAAAAGCAGTCAAAACGGCAACGTAAACGCCGAACCAAGTCCCGCCTCAAAAGAGACCTAGCCATAGAGCAGGGCGGACGGGTGGACGACGAACACGCTGTCGAGCAATCGTCCGAACAAGACAACTTGGATAAACAATCTGTCCCCGGCGAAGACAACAGTCCGGACGATCTGACGCCGGACAAACTATTGGAACAAAATGACCTCCAGAAAGGCTCGTCGCCACTGCGCGTAGCCTGAAAAAACAGAAGCGGAAGCTCAAAACAGCGGAAGATGCACTCAGGATCAGATGGAGAAAAGTATTCAGCACCACAGACAAGTACGACGACAGTCGCCGAACAAAGAGCTACCCGAAAAGAAAGCTACTGCCTGAATTCGACGAGGAGGCCTTAGAGCCCCCACAATTGAAAAGCAAGAAGGCCACCCGGTCGGATGGACGACCTCACGGCAAAAAGAGAGCGGCGAATGGCGCCGCACACAAGCCAATATGCGATCCACATAAGAATTCACATCACAAGGATGGCCCAGTTAGGTCCATCTATGGGCCAAGAAAGCATGCTCGTCAAAGCAATGCAATACGCCAAAATATAGGGGCGCCGCACACCCCCTATGTTTCACCGATGAGGTGCTGGATCATGAATTTCCAGCGGGATTCAAACCCGTAAACATAGAGGCATACGACGGAACAACAGACCACGAGTGCGGATTGAGGATGACATCCTCCACATACACATGGCTAGAGGAGATGATCTCCACGCCATAAAATACTTACCCCTTAAACTCAAAGGGCCAGCTCGGCATTGGCTTAAGAGCCTCCCTGAAAATACCATTGGAAGCTGGGAAGAGCTCGAGGATGCATTTCGGGCAAATTTTCAGGGGACTTATGTCCGCCCTCCGGATGCAGACGATCTAAGTCACATAACTCAACAGCCCGGAGAGTCAGCCCGGAAATTCTGGAACAGGTTCCTTACTAAAAGAACCAAATAGTCGACTGTCCGGACGCCGAAGCCTTAGCAGCTTTCAAACACAATGTCCGAGACGAATGGCTCGCCAGACACCTCGGCCAAGAAAAGCCAAGAACAATGGCCGCATTAACAAGCCTCATTACCCACTTTTGTGCAGGAGAGGATAGCTGGCTAGCAAGATGCAGCACCAGCGACCCAAGTACATCCGAAATCAGGGATGGAAATGGGAAACCACGGCGCAACAAGGACCAGCGCCGGATTAAAAGGAACAGTCCAAAGAGCACGACAGTCAACGCCGGATTCAAAAGCTCACGGCAGAACAACAAAAAACTGCCCCTTAAGGACAATAGCGATGAGCTATCCAACTTCAAAAAAATCTTGGACAAGATATGTCAAATCCACAGTACTCCTGGGAGGCCTGCTAACCATACACACCGAAATTGTTGGGTCTTCAAACAGTCCGGCAGATTGAACGCCGAACACAAGGGGCTCGACACACCAAGTGAAGATGACGACGAGCGCCACAAGCAGAGCCTCGGAAAACAAAATACTTTCCCAAAAGAGGTTAAAACAGTAAACTCACTTCACGTGATCAAAGGGAAAAACAGAGCGGCGCCCACTAAAAGGCGCCGCACACTGGTTGTCAAAACCAATCACCTTCGACCATCAGGACTATTCCGAAAATATCTGGAACGCAGGATGGACTGCCACGACATCGGATCCTATAATCGACGGATTCCGATTTACACGAGTCCTTATGGATGGCGGCAGTGACATAAACCTGATATATCAGGACACAATCCGCAGGATGGGGATAAACCCAACAAAAATTCGTTGTAGCAAGACCTCCTTTAAAGGAGCAATGCCAGGCCCATATGCCCATTGTACGGGCTCCATACTGCTAGAAGTTGTGTTCGGTTCATCCGACAACTTCCGTTGCGAAAGGTTACTCTTCCATATCGCCCCGTTTAAAAGTAGCCATCAAGCACTATTGGGACGCGAAGCTTTCGCCCGCTTTAACGCAATACCGCATTATGCATCTCTAACACTTAAAATGCCTTGTCCACGCGGCATCATCTCGTTAAAAGGAAGTATTAAGTGTTACTCGAGCACGGAAGAACGGGAGACTGCCTTGACAGCCCCACAGCTATCCGGCTCTGCTAGGCAAACAACCTGAATTGGTCATTCAAATCCCGGACACGGCTAGACGAGTCCGGCGCCTACTAGCAGCATACCCCCATACGAGGGGCTGCATGCATGTATAACAAGAGACATTAAAGCTCAATTTTATTCACTCCTTCGATACGTACTTTGTTTATTTAATGTACAGTACATCTTTTGCACGATCCGTTTTTCTTTTAAAACTAAGTTCCTCTCTTTTCTGAAGACGAGCGGCGTGCTACACCCGTCGAGATACGGCACAACGGAGACACAGCGCAGACGTGCGTGAGGGACCCGTTGCAAGGATTCTTTTCAGATAAGACCTGCGTAAACCTTTTTCTTGTCTCTTGTTGATATACATCCCCCGGTTCCTTACTATAACCGAGGAGGAGGCTGGCGTTTTGGCATTGGCCGCACCAGAATTTTTGCGCGTACCTGGACACCAGGGGCTTAGGGCATTATTCTGCCCATTTTCATTAAGACCGAATACCTTCGGAAGTATTCGGCGTCTCGAGTTAGGCCTTATATGCATCTGCTCTGAATCATGTCTTTGGTCAAATGTTGGGTTGCCCGGCTCCTGTGTTTTGCTGCCTTACGTTCCGTTTTCACGGCTAACGCGGCACCAGGAGAACTACTGCGACAGCGCCGGTTCGGCCGGGCGAGCACCTCGAGAGAAAGCCGAAAACGACTATCATGATATAGCGAGAGACTGGTCTACCACTCGATGTCTCACTGGAATGTTTAGGATTCCTCCGCATTAACGAAGGACCGGTTTTCGGTCAGGCACATACGCACCCCGAATTCGGGAGAGTGCGGTGCCCCCAGGGGCTATATAGTAGCCCCACCCTCAAACTCCTATGGCTAAGTGAAAGTGATAAAGCATTATAGTCCGGTTGCCTGGTTTGCTACGCTATCACCTCCTTAACAGTACCAAGACGTTGGATTAAGTGTGAAAAGGGCTTTCTTTGCAAACAGCCCTGCACTATGTGCGTGGGGGCTGAAGCCAAGGACTGCCATCTTTCAGGTTATATATATGTATACATAAACGGCCGCACAGGGAGTAGTTTACTACTTGAACGCACAAGTATAAATAGCTCTTATATTATATTGAAACATTGTTTTCACAAATCATACATGTCATTTAAACATAATATCCTTCGAGCACTGCGTCTCTATTAAACGAGCGCCCGGCATGACTTCTTCAAAGTAGTGCTCGGCAGGTACTCGACTTCTGTCCGAATCTTGGGATGCAATGTCGGTGGCCTTCATCTCTGCCCAGTATGTCTTGACACGGGCCAGAGCCATTTGCGCTCCCTCAATACACGCCGGTCGCTTCATTGCGTCGATATGCGGTACCGCACCAAGGAACTGCTGCACTAAACCAAAATAGCTCTTCGGCTGGGGTCCGCCTGGCCACAAGTGAGTCAAGACATGCTTCATGGCAAATCCGGACAACCGATTCAGCTCGGCCCATTCGGCCAATCGATCGATCAGCGGCAGAGGACGCTCCGGACTATGGAATTGCAACCAATATAGCTCTTCCCTTTGGTGCCCCTTCTGGCCCCGGAAGTGCTCAACTGCGTCCGCTGCGCTCGCCGCCAAGTCCAGATAAGCATCCTCCGAACTCCACAACTTATCTAACTGAGCATACTTTGGATCAGTATATTTCCTCCATAGCGAAACGGTTTTCCGGCCGCAATTGCCCGGCGACTCAGCTCCTCCTTGGCAGCTCTCAAAGCCGACTGGGCATTCTTGGATTCGGCGGCGGCCTTTTTTAGACCCTCTTGTTCCACTTGACGTTATTTTTCAAGAACCTCGCAGCGATAGTTAGTATTCCTCAACTTTTTGGCCATATCGGCTATCTCCTCTTTTCTTCGGCAGTGAGCAGCCCGTTCAGCTTCTAGCTCTTCGGCCGCCTTTAAAGCGGCCGCATTACTAATTCTGGCTTGCTCTTTCGCTCGAGCGAGTTCTGCCCGCAGCTCTTCCACGGCAGCGGCACCATCTGCATTAAGCATACGAATAGTAAGACATGGGCGTCAAGCTCCCTTACCAGGTGTCCCCATATAAGTCGCATACCTTGTGACTCGTCAAACCATTTATTGACCAGCGCGATGTCCGCATCCGCCTCGTCAAGTTGCCGCTGTAGTTCGGCATATTCATCAGTCCGGCTGGCCTTCGGACGCCCCGCCACCTGTTTAGGAGCGGCGATATGTTATAACTGAGAATTTGATCCTCGGCACATTGTCAATTTTGACAACATACCGAGTCTCGGGGCTACTATCTATACTGGCGCTTTTATATGCATAAGCGAGGAAGGTACATCATTTTTATGCGTACCTCAAACCCCGTCGATAAGCTTCTCATGGCTTCATGCAATCCGCTTTCATGGATGCAATTCTTTCAATCACCGTACCCATTAGAGCACGGTGATCTTCTGAAATAGCCGCTCGCCCGAGCAGATCCTTCAGCTCCTCCGACCACACACCACTTGGCGCCGGACCTTCCGACCCCGCCGGACTTGGGGGAGCCCTCCGCGGCGACACCTCCGGGTTGTCCGCTTCACATGAGGGTGCGACAGGTGGAGGCGTTTCGCTCTCCATCATCAACGGAAGAAGATCCCCCGAAGACGAGCTCTGCTGAGAAGGGCTGAGGTCCGAACTACAAGGTACAATTTTGGTTATCTTCATGAATAAATACAGGGATGTTCCTTATTTACAAGACCCCTTCTTTTTACTTACGGCTCATTTGGAGGGCTGATCCCCTAGGGAAATAATGCGGCTGGGTTACTTCCTCACGGGACTCTCCGCCGAAGATTCCTTTCCCCTCTTTGAGGCCTTCACCTCCGGATCTTCCGAAGCGCTCCTCTTCTCTCCTCGGAAGGTGGGACTCTTAAACCCTCCTTCCTTGATAGCCTCCTTCGTAGAGGCAGTTGCTTCCCTGCTCCCCCCTTCGCCTTCTTCAAAAGGCGCGACCTTCAACATCTTGGTCAGCATGGGATCCGGCATGGTCTCTAGGAGGGGAGCCGGACACCTTATTAACTTTGCCTTGGCTATCCACTCCTGTCCAAGAAACGGCTCCTTTAAAGGGCATATATATATAATAAATGAATGAACAGTTTGTCCGGTTACAGGACTACTTACTTGAGTATCTGGGCGATTGCAGCTTAGTCCTGCGTCCTCGGTCAAGTCCGGACACTTCTCTTGTGATCCGAAGAACAGTTTATACATCTCCATGGGCGTCGTGCCCATAAAAGTTTGGAGATCTCGTGGTCCCTCCGGATTGAATTCCCACAGGCGGAGGGGCGGCGTTTAGGGCTGAAGGCGCCGGATCACCATAACCTGCGCCCGCTGCGACTAGATTGATCCCTCTTTCTGGAGGTCTCGAATACGGCCCTGCGGCAAGGGAACGCCCTTGGGCGGCCCCCACCGAGCCCCTTGTTGACCCATGATGCCGGCCCTGTGGTGGACTGGCGGAACGCAGGGAGCACCGCCCATTTGGTGCCCACAGGAGCGGTGATATAAAACCACTCCCGTTGCCACAAACCAAGCTCCTCTTGAAAAGAGCCCTCGGGCCACGGAGCATCAGCACATTTGCTTATGACCGCCCCTCACTCGCTTGTTGCCCTCGATCATCTTTGGCTCCACCTTGAAGGTCTTGAGCCACAATCCAATGTGGGGTAATATGGAGGAAGGCCTCACATACGACAATGAATGACGAGTTATGGAGGATGGACTCTGGATTCAAGTCATGGAAATCAAGCCCATAATAAAACATGAGCCCCCGCGCAAAGGGATCCGTCGAGAAGCCTAAACCCCGACGGAAGTGAGATACGAACACCACGTTCTCGCCGGGCTCGGGAGTGGGAATGACCTGCCCTGGGGCAGGTAGCCTATGCGAGATCTCACCGGTTAGATAACTGGCGTCTCGCAACTTTAGCACCTCTTCTTCTGTGACGGAGGAAGACATCCATCGGTCGTGCTGGTCGGAGCCGGACATCGTCGAAGGTCCGAAGCGCCTGAATCTGAAGCTTTGGGTGTTGGAACTCGAAGCGCGAGGCGAACTCGATAGAGGGTGTAAAAAGGAGAGGGCCTTGGTCTCGTTATAAAGAGGTTGAATACCAAGAGCCCACCCCGTGGTCGACTAGGACTCGCCTTTGATAGAGCAGGCGTGCCAATGGGCACGGTTGGGTTACCCACGTCCGTATTGATTAGAATCCCGGGATAAGGGGGCACGATCTATGCTTTAATAAGGCGTGCCAAGGAAACCGCCTCGCTAAACACGCTGAGGTGGAACGGTAAAAAAACGATTCATATAAAGGCCTGGCCGTGGTGTGATGTCACGCCGCGGAATATGTCAGCAGATCTGTGCAAAAATTATTCTCTCTACGGTGTTATGTGGAACTTGTTTTGCAGAGCCGGACACTATCCTTTTGTTCAAAACCTTCTATGAAGTATTCGGAGGAGGAACCCGCCTTGCAATGCCGAAGACAATATGCGCGCCGAACTCGTCGTCATTGAAGCCTGGTACAGGGGGCTACCGAGGAGTCCCGGACTAGGGGTGTCCGGATAGCGGACTATCGTCACGGCCGGACTCCAAGACTATGAAGATACAAGATTGAAGACTTCGTCCCGTGTCCGGATGGGACTTTCCTTGGCGTGGAAGGCAAGCTTGGCGATACGGATATGTAGATCTCCTAACATTGTAACCGACTCTGTGTAACCCTAACCTATGCGGTGTCTATATGAACCGGAGGGTGTTAGTCCGTAGGACGAACAACAATCATACCATAGGCTAGCTTCTAGGGTTTAGCCTCCTTGATCTCGTGGTAGATCTACTCTTGTACTACCCATATCACCAATATTAATCAAGCAGGAGTAGGGTATTACCTCCATCGAGAGGGCCCGAACCTGGGTAAAAACATCGTGTCCCTTGTCTCCTGTTACCATCCGCCTAGACGCACAGTTCTGGACCCCCTACCCGAGATCCGCCGGTTTTGACACCGACAGTGGTGCTATCGTACATCCACGTTGATGGAGACTTCAACCCACGAAGGGTAGCAGTTGCCTTGAGTCCACGGAGGGCTCCACCCATGAAGGGTCCACGAAGAAGCAACCTTGTCTATCCCACCATGGCCGTCGCCCACGAAGGACTTGCCTCACTAGCGGTAGATCTTCACGAAGTAGGCGATCTCCTTGCCCTTACAAACTCCTTGGTTCAACTCCACAATCTTGTCGGAGGCTCCCAAGTGACACCTAGCCAATCTAGGAGACACCACTCTCCAAGAAGTAACAACTGGTGCGTTCATGATGAACTTCTTGCTCTTGTGCTTCAAATGATAGTCTCCCCAACACTCAACTCTCTCTCATAGGTTTTGGATCTGGTGGAAAGAGGGTTTGAGTGGAAAGCAACTTGGGGAAGGCTAGAGATCAAGATTCATATGGTAGGAATGGAATATCTTGGCCTCAACACATGAGTAGGTGGTTCTCTCTCAGAAATGGTAAGTTGGAAGTCTAGGTTCGTTCTGATGGCTCTCTCCACGAATGAAGAGGAGGTGGAGGGGTATATATAGCCTCCAAACAAAATCTAACCGTTACACACAATTTACCAAACTCGGTGGGACCGAATCGTTAAACTCGGTCGGACCGATTTAGTAAACCTAGTGACCGTTAGTGATTTTCATGGATCGACATGCATCTCGGTGAGGCCGATTCGGTTAGGGTTAGGGCATAACATAATCTCGGTGAGACCGATTACACAAACTCGGTGAGACCGATTTGGTAATAAGCTTTCCAGAGAGTTGGTCAGGTAAACTCGGTGGGACCAATTTGCTCTTTTCGGTGAGACCGAAATGTTACAAAAAGGAAACAGAGAGTTTAGATTGCAATCCCGGTGGGACCGATCGCTCACTTTGGTTAGACCGAAACTTTACGAAGGGAAACAGAGAGATTGCAACCCCATCTCGGTGAGACCGAGATCCCTATCGGTAAGACCGATTTGCTTAGGGTTTGTGGCAGTGGCTATGACTTTTGGAATCGGTGGCGCCGGATAGAAAGAATAGGTTTGACCGATTTTGGCTTTAGGTTTAGGTCATTTGTGGATGTGGGAAATTAGTTGAGGGTTTTGGAGCATATCACTAAACACATGAAGCAAGAGGCTCATTAAGCAACACCTCATCCCTTCTTGATAGTATTGGCTATCCCTATAGACTCAATGTGATCTTGGATCACTAAAATGTAAAATGAAGAGTCTTGAGCTTTTGAGCTTGAGCCAATCCTTTGTCCTTAGTATTTTGAGGGATCCACTTTCATCATCCATGCCATGCCATTCATTGAGTTTTCCTGAAACAATAGTCTTGGAATAGAATTAGCTCAATGAGCTATATGTTGTTATGAATTACCAAAACCACCTAGGGATAGTTGCGCTTTCACAGGGGCTGTAGGGGAGGAAGGTTGGTCGCTGGCCACCTCCTCCTCGGCCGGCTCCTTGGAGGCCTTCTCGGCAGTAGCCTTGTCGGGCTCTCCGGCAGGCCCCTTTGTCGGCCTCCTCGGCAACGGTCTCGCCGGTCTCCTCGGCAGGCCCCTTGGCGGCCTCCTCGGTGGCGGACTTGGCGGCTTCCCCACCCGCGTTCTTGGCGGCCTCGGCTTCGACATCCTTGGTGACCTCCTCGATGACGGTGTCTATATCCTCTTGGTCCGTCAAGGGAGGGTATGGAAACCAGAAAGGAGAATGAAACGAGGCCAAAATCAAGGTTCAGAACAAAAAAACAGGGATGGGAGGCAGGCCACTTACCCGTTCCAAGCTGAGAAGAAGTGGTTCCCTCCCCGCCAACGTTCATTACCGGAAAGGAGCCACCAGCACTCAAGCTCGCCTCCTCTTTATCCGTGCGTGTGGGCTCGGTGGTAGATACCCATGCCGGGGACACCCCTCTGGGTGGCGTGATTGATGGGGGCGGTGTGTCGGGGGCGGCCCTCAGCGGCTCCTCTGTTGCCGCTCTCCTCCTTCAAACCCGACAAGGTCAGCACCAAGGATTCGCGCCCCAACACCCTTCGATGCGGAGTGAGTAATCAACTCACGCTGGGGGCTGAAGCGGGGCCTGCGCCGAGGGCTGTTGTCTGGGCTGATCACCACCAACATCGGTGTGTGCAGAGCACTCGCCAAGGGCTCGCTGCTCATTGAAGATTTGGCCCTCTTTGCCGCCCTCTGGGCCAGTGTCTCCGTGTCGCTGTGAAGATGAGATCAAGTCTAGGAAGATGGCACAGGCTTAGGGTCAGAAATGATGAAGGGCAAGATGCTTACTCGTCCTCCTACGCTGTCCTCCTCTTCCTCTTCGGGCTGAAGGACCCAAGATCTAAGTTGGCCTCCGGGGAGGCGTCCGCGAGGGTAGGGGAAGGCGAAGGCCTCCCGCACTGCTTGCATGAGGAAGAGGTGGCGGCCGCGGCCTTCTGCGCTACCGCAACCCTCGTCTGGCGCGCGGGCTGTGCATGGGCCTGTTCCCGCTGCGTGGTCCTGCCGGGCCGGACTGGCTCGCCGAGCTAGCCCGCCGCAGGACACGTTTCCTCCCCAGGGCCGAGGAGTCATCCGCCTCAGTCTCCTCTTCGGCCGACTCCTCGACCACGTCTTCACAAGGGGGACCCCAGCACCGGCGTCGCTGGACCCCTCGGTGGCTCCCTCCACTCGATGAACTCCCTCTCCTCTGCGGCCATGTCAGCCTCGTCCTCCACGGTGCCGAGGCTGCCGGCCTCCTGGGCCAGCGCTACCTCCTCCGCCCCGGCGGTGATGTACGCCAGCTCCTCCTCGGTGGTGTTGCGGATGAGCTGCGGCTCGTCGTGAACGTACCTCTCCGACAAGTTGTTGAAGAATTCCTGCACCAGCTTCGCTTGTGGCTCAGCCCAAGTTGTATCGAGGCTGTGCGCGTTGAAGACCGCCATCATGGCGATGATGGCGGTCTAGCAAGAGTTGTTACTCAATGGGACCACCCCCGCTGGCAACACGAACAGAGACTTACCGGTCTTGCCAGCCTTGCCTGTCTTCTCGGCCTTGCTGGTCCTCTCAACCCTGCCGACCTCGTCAACCTTGAGCTGAAAAAGCCTCTGGCAGAGATGGGCGTGCTGCAGCACCGTGAAGTTATGGTTCAGGCCATGGTGGAGCCTCATGATATCGGCCGAATTCCTAAAGTCCCAGGCCAGCCTCCCCTTATTGTGCAGCGGGGCCATCCCGCGGCGGATGAAATCGGCCCCGATCATTTAAAGAGTGAGCCCGGCCAAGGTGAGGCGATGGATCCTAGTGGTGGCAATCATGAGCTTCTTGTCATTGGCATCGACATCGCCCCAGTCCTTGCTCCGGACCGGCGGCTTCCGATGGACCCGGCAGAACTCTTGCGGATCCTCCTCGACAATCCAGCACCACAGGCCCTGCCACTCTTCCGACCTCTACTTCTAGGCACCCTCCGGGTATGTGCCCCTGCTCTGGTTCCTCGAGATCCAGGTGATGCTGCCAGAGATGGCGCCCCCTGGCTAGATGCGAGGGGTGAAGTAATGCCGGAAGAGCGCCATCCTGGGGTTCACTCCGGTGAAGCCCTCGTCGAGATGGGTGAAGAAGGCTATGCATGCCACGACGTTTTGGCGTGAGGTCCAGAAGCTGGAAGCTGTAGGTGTGCATGATGTCGTTGAACAAATCTGAGAAAGGGGGGCAGAGCCCGCAGGAGAAATAGTCGATGAAGAAAGGGTACTGATTTGGACCAGCCTTGGCGAAGGAGGCAGGGATGATACGCGTTGCGGGGTGCCCCGATGTCTCCGTCCCCCACAGGGGCTTGAACTTATCCATGAGGGTAAGCGCGTCAACTGTTGAGGTGAAGAGGGTGGACTTTGTCCTCATCTCTACCAACTCACTCTCCGGCGCCTCCTTCCCCCCGGCGTCCTTGGCCGCTCCCTTGCCCTTGCTCATCTTGGGGGCTATGGCGGCTGGGAGAGGGTGTGGGATCGAAGGCAATGGGGGCGCGGTGGCGGAAAGCTGGGGTGAGAGCTTCAACTTGCATTTGGAGAAGAAGAGGGGAACGATGGTTCCAAGATTGGAAAGGGCGCAGAGGGTAAATGAGCAGCGCCCCCACGGTTTCCTCTTTTTTATGAGGAAGACGCGGGTCGCCTCTTTACTATTCACCACAGAGTGTCGCAAGCGCGCCCCGGCCACTCCACGCACGACCCCCACGTCACACACTCAATGTGGGTCATGGGGAAACGCAATTGGCGAAAAAGTTACTACGGTAAAAACTCTGCCATGCGTGCCCGCACACTGTTCTGGGCCTGGGCCAACAACACTCTACGCTTATGTGTGGCCCAGGCCAAGGGGCTCCTGTCCGTGTACAAAAGTAGGGGCTTTTCTGTAGCCCTCTACTTGTGCACGGGCAGTCACAGCCTTGCCTACGGCCATGCTTGGCGCGGCAGAGGAAGCGAAGATACGACACTGCCAAGGCAACACTCGAACTACAAGCATGAAGAGCGAAGGGGCAAGATGGGATTCCCCAGGCAAGACCCTTTCCGGGGCGGCCTACGTGGCCCCGGCAAGACCCTTGCTGGGGCAACTTTCCCAACACCAGCAAGGCCGCCACCCTTGAGCCTGCGAGTTCTGACACCATCGACAACGTCGAGACCAAGACACAGGGGCGCCTGTGTGGTGGCATGCAGATCTTTGTGAGGAACAAAGGCCTGCGAATCTAGAGAGAAACTAGAAGGCAAAGACCCCCGGCAAGAGCCTTGCCGGGGACAGGCGGAGACCCCCAGCAAGAGCCTTTCCGGGGACAGATGAAGACCCCCGTCAAGATCCTTGCCAGGGACGCCCACGAGACCCTGGCAAGACCCTTGCCGGGGGCTTCTGCGGGGCCGAGGCTAGGCCCGCACCCACCAGCGTTCCGCTACCCCGCACCCGTGCCGACACGGCAATCAGCCCACCAACTAGGCCAGTGCATGTGTGGCAGCATCAACTTCTAGGCCAACTAGCCAAGCACCTGCGTGGTGGCATGGAGATCTTCGTGAAGACCCTGTCACCGCACCAACCCAGTAGCCAGCCAGCCAGCGTGGCGCTGCATGCCTCGTCACCTTGGATGCGTGTCCAAGCAAGGCGAGGCATCGATGGACGGGACAAGCTTCTTTGATGTCCCCGATAAAGCAAGAGGGCACGTCGGTAGTGCTTTAAATGCATTTTTCCTATGGTCCCAGGCGATAGACTTGTACACTGTACATACTTTCCACCTCATGTGTGCCACTGTCGCGACCCCTTTGACATATAAAAGGAGGCCCGAGGCATACTGAATAAGGATTCAGACTTTTTGGACTGGGCATGCACCGCAGCTAGTTCAAGAGCTCAAGAACACTAAATATACTCAGACAAGCAGGACTAGGGTATTACACATCGTTCGCGGCCCGAACTTGGGTAAATATCCCCTCGCGTTGATCTTTTAGACCCGCTCTTTGCACAGCTCCATGCCCCGCCAACCTAGAAGGGATTCCCCGTGATCCCATAGGTGTTGTTTCGCCCGACACTAGTGTTCTGAGACCATGTCTGTACATGCTAGGCTCATCAAGTTTAACCCAAGTATTCTGCATGTGCAAAATAGTCTTACACCTATTGTATGCAAATATAGAGTTTAGCACACCCGATCATCACGAGGTGCTTCAAAACGACAAACTTTGGCAATGGTGCATGGAGAACACTTTTATCTTGAAATTTAGTGAAGGGATCATCTTATAATGCTACCGCCGTTCTAAGAAAAATAAGATGCATAAAGGATAAACATCACATGTAATCAAAATAGGTGACATGATATGGCCATCATCATCTTGTGCTTTTGATCTCCATCTCCAAAGCATTGTCATGGTCTCCATCGTCACTGGCTCGACAACTTGATCTCCATTGTTGCGTCGGGGTCGTCTCACCAACTATTGCTAACGCATAGCGATAAAGTAAAGAAATTACATGGAGCTTGCATTTCATACAATAAAGAAACAACCCTAAGGCTCCTGCCGGTTGTCAATTACAAAACTTGATCATCTCATACATCAACATATATCACATCATGTCTTGACCAAATCACATCACAACATGCCCTGCAAAACCAAGTTAGACGTCCACTATTTTGTTGTTGCAAGTTTTACGTGGCTGCTATGGGCTTCTAGCAAGAACCGTTCTTGCCTATGCAAAAACCACAACGGTGATTCACAAAGTTTATTGTTTTAACCTTCTCCAAGGACCGGCCATAGTCAAATTCAATTCAACTAAAGTACGAGAAATAGACACCCGCCAGCCACATTTATGCAAAACTAGTTGCATGTTAGTCGGTGGAACCGGTCTCATGTGCGTGGACATGTAAGGTTGGTCCGGGCCGCTTCATCCCACAATTTCGCTGAATAAAAATAAGATGTTGGTGGTAAGAAGTACGAGTATCACCGCCCACAACTCCTTGTGTTCTGCTCGTGCATATCATCTACGCATAGACCTCGCTCGGATGCCACTGTTGGGAAACGTTGCATGGAAAACAAAAAATTCTACGCACATGCAAGATCTATCAAGGAGATGCATAGCAACAAGAGGGGAGAGTGTGTCTATGTACCCTCGAAGACCGTAAGCGGAAGCTTGTTAACGTGGTTGATGTAGTCGAACTTCTTCGTGCTCCAACTAATCGAGTACCGAACGAACGACACCTCCATGTTCAGCACATTTTCAGCTCGGTGACGTCCTCGCCTTCTTGATCCAGCAAGACGACGAAGTAGTGGATGAGTCTGACAGCACGACAGCGTGCTGACGGTGATGGTGAAGTTATCTCCACAGGGCTTCGCCTAAGCACTACGAAAGTATGACCGAGGGTGTAAACGGTGGAGGGGGCACGGCACATGGCTAAGAAATTGTCGTTGTTATGTGTGGTGATACATCTCCAACGTATCTACTTTTTTCTAACGCTTTTCCTATTGTTTTGGACTCTAATTTGCATGATTTGAATGAAACTAACCCCGGACTGATGATGTTTTCAGCAGAACTGCCATGGTGTTGTTTTTGTGCAGAAATAAAAGTTCTCGGAATGGAACGAAACTTTGCGAGGATTTTTTATACAATAAATATGAATTTCTGGAGCCAAGAACCACCGGAGGGAGGCACCTGGGTCGGCACAAACCACTAGGGCACGCCCCCCTACCTGGCGCGCCTAGGTGGGTTGTCCCCACCAGGTGGCCCCGCAGACCCTGAAACATATGCTATAAAATTCTATTTTTCGGAAAAAAACCAGGAAGAAAGAATTATCGCGATCCACGAGACAGAGCCGCCGTCAGCTCCTGTTCTTCATCGAGAGGCCAGATATGGAGTCTGTTTGGGGCTCCGGAGAGGTGGATCTTCGTTCTTTGTCATCACCAACCCTTCTCCATCGCCAATTCCATGATGGTCCCCACTGGGAGTGAGTAATTCCTTTGTAGGCTCGCTGGTAGGTGAGGAGTTGGATGAGATTCATCATGTAATCGAGTTAGTTTTGTTAGGGCATGATCCCTAGTGTCCACTATGTTCTAAGATTGATGTTGCTATGACTTTGCCATGCTTAATGCTTGTCACATTGGGCCCGGGTGCCATGAATTCAGATCTGAACCGTTTATGTTATCACCATTATATCCATGTTCTAGATCCGATCTTGCAAGTTATACTCACCTACTACGTGTTATGATCCGACAACCACGGAGCAACAATAGTCGGGACCACTCCCGGTGATGATCGTAGTTTGATGAGTTCATGTATTCATCATGTGTTAATGTTTTGTTTCGGTTCTCTATTAAAAGGAGGCCTTAATATCCCTTAGTTTCCAATAGGACCCCGCTGCTACGGGAGGGTAGGACAAAAGTTGTGATGCAAGTTCTTTCCATAAGCACGTATGACTATTTACGGAATATATGTCTACATTATAATGATGAACTCGAGCTAGTGTCGTATCGCCCTAGGTTATAAGTGTCTCATGATGAATATCATCCAACAACTTACCGATCCAATGCCTACAAATTTATCTTATATTGTTTCTTCTAAGTTACTACTGCTGCTGTTACTGTTGCACTTGCTACAAAATCACTGCTATCACTTTTACCATTCGGGTTAGTGCTTCTACTATTATCAAAACTATCATACTACTTTGCTACTCATCACTTTGGTGCAGATAATTAATCTCCATGTGTGGTTGAATTGATAACTCAGCTGCTAACACCTTCAAATATTCTTTGGCTCCCCTTGTGTCGACTCTATAAATTTGGGTTGAATACTCTATCCTTGAAAACTGTTGTGATCCCGTGTACTTGTGGGTTATCAAGAACTTTTTCTGGCGCAGTTGCTGGGGAGCATAGCTATATTTGTTGAGTCACTTGGGATTATTATCAATTTGTCACTATGAAGAATCTAAAGGATGCTAAGACTAAGATTTATCCCTCTAAGACGAGGGGAGGTAAGGAACTGCCATCCAGTTGTGCTTTAGATTCACCTTCTGTTATAATTAAAGTTGCAACACCACCACATGGTATTAATCCTGATATGTCGCAAGTTATTGATGATGCTAATTCTACTATGAATGATGCTAGTACCTTGCTTGATGATGCTGATGATGATGTGCCACTAGGTGAATTTCTTGATGAACAAATTGCTAGAGTAATACAACATGATGTTGTTGAATCTGATGATGAGCTTGAAACTGAAACTCCCGAAACACCTGCTAGAACTAGCCTTCCTAGATATCAATTGCCTAAGGTACCGGAAGGTTATGTTATGAATGAGGAGACGACTAGAGATATTCTTTCTTGTAGGGATAGAGATGATATAGAGAAATTATTATGCAAGTATAAAGAAAAATCTCTGAATGCTAGAATGAAATATGATCCTAAGTTTTCTACTTCACCGATCTTTATTGATGATAAGGATTACGAATTCTCTATTGACCCAGAGTTAATTACTTTGGTTGAATCTGATCCTTTCCATGGTTATGAAACAGAAACTATTGTGGCACATCTTACTAAGTTGAATGACATAGCCACCCTTTTTACTCATGATGAGAAGACTCGCTATTACTTTATTCTCAAAGTATTTCCGTTCTCATTAAAGGGTGATGCTAAAGCTTGGTACAATACTCTTGCTCCTGGTTGTGTGCATACTCCCCATGATATGATTTATTACTTCTCTGGAAAAAAATTCCCTGCTCATAAGAAACAAGCTGCCTTACAGGAAATATTTAACTTTGTGCAAACTAAAGAAGAGAGTCTCCCACAAGCTTGGGGAGGCTTTGTCAATTACTTAATGCTTTGCCTGATCATCCTCTTAAGAAAAATGAAATACTTGATATCTTCTATAATGGACTAACCGATGCTTCTAGGGATTTCCTAGATAGTTGTGATGGTTGTGTTTTCAGGGAATGAACTGTTGGGCAAGCTGGAGAATTATTGTCAGGACCCCGATTCCAAGTCACATCGACCTAGCCGGTAACACCTCATATCACTTTGCGGCCTCACGCACGGTATTCCCACGGGTGTCCCCTTACCATGGCCCGGGACCGTTTGTGCCTTTTGGCTCACGTATATGATAGTGTCGCTAGCATCCATATGACAGAGAACCCGGGCTGACATGGCTAGTCGTGAACCCAAAGCGGCACTAACCCATGAGGACAGGCATACATGAATCACATCGAGCATGTCGGTCATCAACGTGTGAATCCGGGCTGTAGCACTGGGCTAACAGGACTCCGGTATCCCGGGCTGTAGCAGGCTAGGCAGGACTCCGGATATCACCGCGTGACATTTCCCCGAAGGGACAGACATAGGAATGAAGTGAAACACATGCCGGCCCGATCAAGTGTCCAAAGCAGTAGTCTTTGGGCTAGCAGGACTCAGTGAACTGGGCTGGCGTACTACTATCGCTCAGGAAGCACTAGACTACATTTCCCCATATGAGAGGCTGCCAAGGATAAACAACTAGATTGTCGGATCCCCCACATACCAAGCATTTCAAACATACACACAATATACTCAATATGTGTAGATACAACATGGCATCACAACATAACTCTATGACTCAAATATTTATTCATTAGGCTCCGAGGAGCGAGATATTACAAACATGGGTCTCATGACCCAACACTCAGAGCATACAAGTCAAAGAACAAGCGGAAGCTTAACATGTCTGAGTACAGACATCTACAAATGAAAAAGGCTGAGAAGCCTGACTATCTACCAGATCCTGCTGAGGGCACAAGATTGTAGCTGAGGTATCAAGCCAAACGTCGAAGTCCACGCGGAACCACTAGCTAGACTGAAGTCTCTCTACAAAACATAAATTAAGCAAACGTGAGTACAAATGTACTCAGCAAGACTTACATCAGAACTAGCTACATATGCATCAGTATCAATAAAGGGGGGTGGTGGAGTTTGACTGCAGCAAGCCAGCTTTGACTCGGTGGCTATCCTGAACTACGACTGCATGTAACTCTTTGAGGTGACGCACACGAGTCCACATATTCACCATATCAATACACCACTATGGATCTGCTCCCGTCTCCCTACGAGAACGCCATTCATAGCACTCACGCTTATCTGGCGCATTTTATAGTATCCACTTTCACTTGTCTATGAACTATGCAAGGGGTCCAAGTTTCCTTATCCGAGGAATCCGGCTATTCGAATAGATAATGATAACCCTGCAGGGGTGTACTTCTTCACACACACTCTCGCCACTTATCGCCCAGCACACGTCATGTACCTCGGCAACCTTCAAGCGGAAGCCGGGCGAGGGAGTCGGCCACGACCTGACTAACCACACAACTCTCTCGTCCAGGTTTATCGCCTATTCGGGTTCCATCCGCAAGGAGATCCGGCCGGGTGTCGCCACGGCCCCAAACGATGTGTCTGAGGTTCCCAAGCCCACCAACCGGGTGCCACTTGGTACACCGGTCCACTGTGCCTAGTCTGTCCCAAGCCCACCTGTACCGGGTGCCACTTGGTAGACTACTAACACTACCTACAAACACCAAAAACTAGTTGCAACTCCTGGACAGAGATCGAGTTGATTAATAAGCCGAGAGGAGCCGAGTTACCGGAACCCAATGTGTGGTAGTAACTGTTCATGGATCACAAACACAAAACTCAGTTCCTGAGGACGGCTGCAATGAGACAACCCACCATGTACTCCTACATGGCCTCTCACCGCTACCATTACCAAATCGTGTTCATACACTTAGCTTACACACAATAGGACATGTTCACACACCTCTGATTCATCCCCGATGAATCAGACCTGACTCAACTCTAAGCAGTAGCAGGCATGACAAACAAGCATGGATGAGTAGGCACATCATGGCTCAAAAAACTCCTACTCATGCTAGTGGGTTTCATCTATTTACTGTGGCAATGACAGGTTATGCAAAGGAAAGGGGTTCAAGGGGGTGTGGGAGAGAGAGCAGAGGAGGGGGAGGAGCGAGGGAGAGCGCGAGGGGTTCCAGGGGTGTCGTGGCATCGCGAGAATCGTCCAGAGCATCAGGGGGTGCACGCAGGTAGGCAGGAGGTGGCCGGCGCGCGTCGGGCACACGCCCGCGTCCTCCTGGCGCGGTGGAGAAGATGACTTGCAGCTGGGCTGCTGATGGCGGGCCGCGTAGGTGGGTTGGCCTCTCTAGTGGGCTGGGCTGCTGGTGGCCTACCAGGTAAGGCCAGGTAAGTCTCTCTTTCTCTCTTTTATTTCTGTTTTCTAATTCTTCTGCAACTGTTGGGCTTTATTAAAAAATCTAAAATGTTTCCAAAAATCCTGCAAATAATTGTGGGCTCTGTTGGGATTATTCCTAATAGCCCACACTTAAATTCAGAATTAATTGAGCACTTAAAATAATATATAGAATTTAAATGCCCAATTGCAAATACTAAATGATTTAATTCAGTGACCAAATATGTCATGGAAAAATGTGCAACACCTCTGGTCATTGTTTCTAGCATTTTCTAGAAATGATGGACATTTTTGAAAGCCATTTGGATTCACTGAAATTATTTTAGTTGAACCTAGTGAATTCCTTTAATGCTAGGGTTTAGGCAATACCCATTTCAAGTTTCTTAGGAATTTAAACATGATGACAAGATGAGCAAGCAAAGTCAAGCAAGGCCGATCTGGGGCTGTGACAATTATTGAATAATATATTGAAAAATTATGATGATTGGACTCTTCCTGAACAACCGTTTAAACCCACTCTGAAGAAGAGGGGTATACTATATCTCAGTCCCGAAGATAAGCAAGAGGCAAATAAATCTATGAAGGAAAAAGGTATTAAAGGTGAGGATGTTAAAAATTTACCTCCTATTGAAGAAATACATGGGCTTAATACACCACCACCACCCAAGGTGGTAGGGGTAAATTCTCTAATGAAATTCAATGATAATGCCAATCCTCACAATATGCACCCTAGCCAATGCCTTTATCAGTTTGAAAACTACATTAGAAAGCAAGATCACTTCAATGCAGATGTTATGAAACAATTGAAATACAATTCTGATATGATTGCTCGCTTGAGTGACTTGTTATTTAGAATCTCAAATGATGTTAGAGGTGTTGCAAAGCATGATTATATGGTTCAAACCCAGTTAGGACAAGTTGCTAAATCACAAAGAGAATTGCTTGATGAAATGAATAATAATATTCATGACTTTGTTGTTAGAGTTGCAACTAGAGGAGGTAAGATGACTCAGGAACCACATTATCCTGAGGGACACCCAAAAAGAATTGAACAGGATTCACAAAGGAACAACACCACTGCACCTAGTTCTTCTAAAAAGAAAAATGATAGTACTTTGCATGCTTCTAGTGAACCTGAAATAGAGAAACCTCTTGATAATGATAATGAAACTTCTATCTCTGATGTTGAAACTCAGTCTGGTAATGAACATTCACCTAGTGAAAATGAAAAAGTTAATGCTTATGTTCATGAAGATACTCAACCAAATAATGAGAAAGAACCTCATAATGATGTTGAGATAGAACCACCAGTTGATCTTGATAACCCACAACCTAAGAATAAAAGATATGGCAAAAGAGACTTCATGGCTAGAAAACATGGTAAGGAAAGAGAACCGTTGGTTCAAAAACCTATGCCCTTTCCACCCAAGTCAACTAAAAAGAAAGATGATGAAGAATTTGAACGCTTTCTTTGAAGTCTTTGAGGCCGATCTTTTCGCGTACTAAACTTGGTGATATCTTGAAAATGCCTCCTTATACAAAGTACATGAAAGACATCATCACCAATAAGACAAAAATACGGAAGCTAAAATCTCCACTATGCTTGCTAATTATACTTTTAAGGATGGAGTTCCTAAAAACTTAGAGATCCGGGTATACCAACTATACCTTGCTCTATCAAAAGAAATTATGTGAAAACTGCTTTATGTGATTTAGGAGCTGGTGTTAGTGTTATGCCTTTCTCTTTATATAAAAGACTTGATTTGGATAAACTCAGACCTACTGAAATATCTTTGCAAATGGCTGACAAATCAACTGCCATACCTATCGGTATCTGTGAGGATGTGCCTGTTGTTGTTGCTAATGTTACTATTTTGACTGACTTTGTTATACTTGAGATGCCCGAGGATGACAACATGTTGATTATCCTTGGTAGACCATTCTTGAATACTGCAGGGGCTTGATTGCAATAAAAGAAAGGTCACTTTTCACATCAATGGTAATGAGCATATGGTGCACTTTTCGAAGAAACAATTCCAAGTGAATGGTATTAATGTTATTGAAAAATCTCCGACAATCACTATTGGATGTTTTCAAATACCTCTACCTATTGTCAAAAAGAAATATGAAATGCTTATTGTTGGGGACATTCATATCCCCACCGAGGTAACTTAGTGATTTACGATAGTTCTTCTGTTTCATGCTAATCGAAAGTGGTTGTTAATAAGACTTGATCATCCTTATTAATGTTCATTTTTGAGCGGTATGAAGTTGATGAATTCAGTAAGCACTACCTTCTGTCACTACCTTTTCTTTTCTATTTTTATTAGTTAAATAAAATAAAATGCCATGTTTTGTATGTTTTCTGAATTTCTCGTGCAATAAAAAAATTACCCAAAAATAAAAGTTCTCAGAATGATCTGAAAATTTAATATGATTTTTTTCTGAATATTTGAGAAGTTCTGGTGCAAATAATATCAGAGGGAGGTGCACTAGGTGGGCACAAACCACCTGGGCGCGCCAGGACCCCCAGGCGTGCCCTGGTGGGTTGTGGTCCCCACGTGGGCCCCCTCAATTATCCCTTCACACCACATCATCACCTACCTCTAGAAAACAATTCTCCATTACTATATTTCCCGCGTTCTGGCTCCCATACCCACGGATTTCGATCTCATTTCTCGAAGCTCCGTTTTTGAAACTGTTTTGGGGGATTGTCGCTTGGTATGTGACTCCATCGTTTGTCCAATTAGTTTTTGCTTTAGTGGTTTATATTTTGAATAATTAACTACTCTTGGTGCTATTGTAGATGAGCTTGCATGTTTAATTCTTAGAGTTGTAAGTAGTTTTAGTGCTTGCTATGGATTCTATGTATCCCTATGAGTAGTTGCTATCAATCTTATAAAGTTTTGTTGAAAAATTGTTGTCACTAAAAAATTATCAGAAAATTGTACGCGAACATGATGAACCTATTTGGAAGGAGTTCTTCGAGGAGGAGATCCCCGGGGGCATCTTATAGTGACAACTCCGCTCGCCTGTCTTATGTTGAACCAAGTGAAAGTTCCATTCGAGATGCAGCCACCAAAACATGCTTATGGCCTTGCAATGATTATATGATGCGTGCGGGCATTAAGGAGGAATTTGAGCGATATGTTCACAATGTCGGTCTCGGTCCCTACATTTCAGATAAGTGCGAACAACACCACACTCTCACTGAATCATTTGTCAAAGGATTTAAATTCCAGCCCCGTGAGTCTAGGGTGTCATTTAAGCTTTATGAAAATCCATTTACCATCTCACTAGAGAGTTTTGCTCACCACAGCAAACTCCCATTCCGGGGTTCGCTTCACGAACCGCCAAGGGCTGAGTACCAACCATTCTTCACTAGTCTTTGCTATGGTGAGACAAGGGGAGTGACACAAGGTAGAATAAAGAGCATTCATTTTCCCGCAATTCAGTACTTTGCATTATTTAACGGGAAATGTATAGTAGGTAAGCAAGACTGTAGTACGCCTTGTGATCCAGACTTGAGCCTCATATGCACCGCTCACACCGGTGAAAGGAGTTACAACCTTGGAGCGATTCTTGCACGCAGACTGTAGCATAACGCTAACAGTGGCTATTTCTATGGTGGAATATATGCCACGCATTTAGCACGAGGGCTGGGTGTATCACCTTTGCCCTTTGACCCTATCCTACCCATGCAATATATAGACTTTGATGCTTTAAAAACTCATAAGATCCTCAAAGGAAAAATTCATAACTTCACTTACAATCTGTTGTTTAACCAAAACTCTCTTGTGCACACATATTTGCCTGCGCCTGCTCTTTTTGACTATCACGGCAAAGGAAGATATTTTGTTCTAGAGAGCAAGGCCCGAGCTCACAACGCTGCAGTGGAGGCAGCATGGCAGGCCGAGGCATCCGCACCGAGAGCCTCCGTGAGCTACCATGCCGCCTACTATCCAGATTACTGATTGTTTACCAAGTTAGGCCAAAAGCCTAAGCTTGGGGGAGTATGCGTTTCTCACTGACATTACATTCATGTCAACTTATTCCATTTGTCGGTGTTCACACTTTTTCATTGTATCGTCCATGCTTAAATTTATTTTCTTGCTTTCTTCATGTGTGTTTGAAAAACTTTAGGAAAACAAAAAAAATTAGTTGTAGTTAGTTTCCTTTCTATGCATGCTTAGCTGTAGCACTAAAAATAAAACCCAAAAAAATTCCTTGTTCTTGTTTTGCTCATTGGGAGCTTTCCCATGTAAATAGTTTTTCTCGTTTTTCTTTTGCCTTTTATTTACTTGACTAAGAAAATAAAAACTCCAAAAATATTTCAGTGTGTTTATCTGAATTTGTTTTCTTTTTATTTGAGTTGTACCGGGGAGAAGACCACGATGAAAATGTTGAGTGGCTCTCATATGAATAATTGTTGATCTCATAAAGATCCACTTTTACTTTGTCTTCTCCTGTTGAATAAAATGTTTTGCAGATTCCAGCTTAGTCCACGGCACTCTTGCACTATTATTATTTTCATATCGTTCGGTCGTGCAAGGGAAAGGCAATAATGACGATATTCGGTGAACTGGCCGTGGTAGAGAGAAACGGGTATGAACTCGACTTGTTCTATTTTTGTAAATATGTTTAACCTAGTATCCATGATTCAGCCCATTATGATTAAACATGTTTGCAATGACAATTAGAGATTATAGTTTCTCATGCCATGCATAAGTAGCTAGGAGTGGATAATGATTTATCTTGTATATCAACATTGCATTAAAATGATTGTGATGTAGTATGATGATATGGTATCCTCCTCTGAATTTTCGAGTGGCTTGACTTGGCACATGTTCATGCATGTAGTTGAATCAAAACCAACATAGCCTCTATTATATTTATGTTCATGGTGTTCATATCCTACTCATGCTAGTGTCCAATGTTACTTACGCATAATGCATGTTCATGACCGTTGTTTCTCTCTAGCTGGCCGCTTCTCAATCTAATTGCTAGCCTTCGCCTGTACTAAGTGGGAATTCTTCTTGTGCATCAAATATCTTGAACCCAAAAGTTATTCCAGATGAGTCCACCATACCTACCTATATGCGGTATTACCCTGCCGTCCTAAGTAAATTTGCATGTGCCACCTCTAAAAACTTCTAATAAATACCCTTTTTTGTGCCTGGATCTTTCATGGAACGATAGGAGGTGGTTGGTATCTTCCATGCTAAGCGGGTTATTCTCAGGTCGAGTGTTTATTCACTCACCATCGCACGAGAAAAGGGCAGTAATAGGATGCCAATCCCAAACTGCAAACAGAACAAGCTTACAAATAGTCAAACAAAAACTCCCAATGGAGTCAAAACCTTTACTTTTATCTCTTGGGAACCGCCACTAGCGTGCTTAGCATGGAAGATATTGATAACTGATGGTCGTGAAGTAAATGAGAAGGGGGCATGTCTCAAAATATCATTTACCTCTGTTTAAAAGTTTAAGCTCTGGCACCTCTGCAAATCACTGCTTCCCTCTGCGAAGGGACTATCTATTTACTTTTATGTTGTGTCATCACCTTCTAAAATAGGCACCAGAACACGAGGAAACCTTCTTTGTAAAGGCTTATGCATTGTGTGTAGCTAATGTTGGGTGCATCATGACTGGATCTTTTCTACCATGAATTACAATGTTTAGTCGCAGCTTGAACTTTGGAGGTGCTATGCATTTATGTTTTCGGTCTCAAAAAAGGGCTAGCGAGATACCACTATTGTCATATTATATCATGGTTGTTTTGACAACATGTTGCTGTCTGAGATATCATATTATTGCTCGCTAGCTTTATCTCATTGATATGAGTTAATATAATCTTTAAGAGTTATTGTCGGCATGGTTAGTTATAATGTTGGCTGAAAACCTGGGTGATGTTTAAGCTTATTTATGCAAACAAGAGCAGAAGAGTTTGTAAAAGTTTTTCTTTTTCACTTTCAGTTTATCAACTGAATTGCTTGAGGACAAGCAAAAGAGTTCGTAAAAGTTTTTTTCCACTTTCAGTTCATAAGTGCTCCAATGTATCTACTTTCCCTAACGCTTTATCTCTTGTTTTGGACTCTAATTTGCATGATTAGAATGAAACTAACCCCTGACTGATGATGTTTTTAGCAGAACTACCATGGTCTGGATTTTGTGCAGAAATTAAAGTTCTCAGAATGGAACGAATCTTTGCGAGGATTTTTTATACAATAAATAAGAATTTGTGGAGCAAAGATCCATCGGGGGGGCTATAAGTGCATCTAGTGCCACCCCTAGTTGGTTTTAGAGTATTGACGACAAACTTGGTTGAGGGACTAATGTGTTTGTGAGAATTGCAGGATAACACAGGTAGTAGTCCCTCCTTGATTCGGTTTACCTACCGGAGATGACCCCTAAAAATGTGTGAAGACATTGAAGACAATGGTGGTCTGTGAAGATATTCACATTGAAGACTATGACACGAGAAGACATTGAGTTAAGACTATGGAGTGCGAAGACTTAATTGTTTCATTGTTTCTTTTTCTTCTTTGTTGAGTCATAGGAACCACCGCACTGTTAAGTGGGCTCCAAGTGAAAAAAGTCAAAGTGACTGAAGTGATGCTCAAACCAAATCCTATGTCTTCGAGCGAAGACAATGAGAGCAAATCTTATCATGTGTTGGATAAGTCAGCTTTACTTGTAGCCGAAGTCAAGTTGCCGCGTGTGTTTGAAATCTGACCGTTGCGACACCTGTCAGTTCCTTAGTGACGTAGGGTCATTTCGGACAAATTCGGTCGGGTTGCCCAGTTGCTATAAATAGCCCACCCCCTACACCATAAATTTGTGGCTGCTCAGAGTTAGTGCACAGTTTTTGTCATTTGAGAGCAATCAACCTCGAAGCCTTTGTTAGAGAACCCTTGCGAGGAGAAAGCCCAAACCACCCAGTGCCCAAAGAGTGTTTGGCATCACTGAAGTCTTTCTGTCCGCGTGATCTGAAGACTTGTTACACTTGAGGACTGTGAATCCTCCAGCCGGTTAGGCGTTGCGTTCTGAGCATCCAAGAGCCATTGTGGATTGCCAGTGAACGAAGTCTGTGATGGTTCGGAAGTCTACCTTGAAGACATACTAGAGTAATTGGGCGAGGACTGTGTGTCCTTAGCTCAAGGGGAATAAGGTGAAGACAAGGTCTTCTGAGTTGAATCTCATCCTCCCCAACCAGACGTACAGTTGTCGCAGCAACTCGAACTGGTCGAACAAACCCCTGTCCCTCTGAAGCCACTGGTTCTATCTCTTACTCCTCTTTACATACATTTTGTCTCCGTGAAGTCATTGCCTGCTTGTATTATCTGATTGTCTTCACTATGTGACTATCTGTTCTGTCTGGCTTCATACTATCTTCCATCTTGATCTTTACTACCTAGCTGCTACTAGTCTTCATGCTTTCACTTCATTGAATACTTGACTATGGCTTGTCTAGTTTAGTCTACCTTCCGCTGCAGTAGAATAGTGTTGTTTATATCGTGTGTCTTCGAAACGTCCATGTTTTGAAGACTTTCGTACAAATCGCCTATTCACCCCCCCTCTAGTCGATACCTAGCCCTTTCAATTGGTATTAGAGCAAGGTGCTCCCTTATTCTGTGTGATTTGGTTTAACCACCTGGAGTTTAGCTACGTCGACTGCAGGGTTAATCAAAACTTCCGCTGTGTGCCCCATCTTCGATGGCACTGAATATCCCTACTGGAAGAATAGGATGCGCATGCATATTGAAGCCATTGATGTCGATCTATGGTATATCGTCAAGAACGGCGTTCCCAAGACTGGTGAAGGTGTCACCCCTACTGATGTTAAGAAGTTCATTCAACTGGACTCTACTGCCAAGAACATCATCTATGGTCACCTTACAAAAGGACAGTATGGTCGTGTGAGTGCTCTGGAAACGTCGAAGCTAGTCTGGGACTGGCTGTCCAAGGTCAATGAAGGCATCTCAACCCAGCGAGATCAACGTATCAGTACTCCCCGCAACCTCTTCAATCGCTTCAAGAGACACGACAACGAGAATGTCCAGATCACATTTGATCGCCTCATTGATATCACAAAATGAGCTCCATGCACTAGGCGCCACTGAGATCACGAATCATGAGATAGTGAAGACACTACTGAGATCTCTTGACAGCTCATTTGACACCTTAGCCCTGATGATACAAGAACGCCCTGATTTCAAGACTCTCGATCCATCTGACATACTTGAGAGGCTCAACACAGATGAGTACCAGCTATCTGAGAAACAAGATATCTATGGCGCCAACTATGGCCGAACCCGAGCTTTGAAGGCCAAGGCTGCTGCTTCCTCATCTGAAGAAGAATCTGACTGCAGTTCTGGTGATCCTGAAGAACTTGGAAAGGAGCTTGCTATGCTTGTGAAGAAGTTCCAGAAATTCACCAAGAATAAAGGCTTCAGAAAGTCTTCACGATCCAGCTCAAGAAATGATGAAGCTTCTGCCTATGATCACAAGAAGAGAACCTATCACAAGTGCAAGAAACCTGGTCACTACATCTCTGAGTTTCCACAGTGGGACAATGAGAAGAAGAAGAAGAGCAAAGAATATGATTCTGATGACAAGAAGAAGAAGATATCCTCAAAGTCTTCTTCCAAGTCTTCATCACACAAGAAGAGCTCATCTGGCAAGGCTCGTGCGTTTGTTGGCAAGGAGATGGATTCAGAAGAGGAGTCTACTTCAGAGGAGGCGGGGGTGGAGTCTGAGGGGGAGTCTGACTCAGGTGTTGCAAGTCTGGCCCTAGCTTCTGCCTACGTTGCCAAGTCCATCTTCAACATCGAAGACAATGGCTCCGTCACCAACACTAATGATAATGACGAGGAAGACTCGCCTCCCACCTACTGCTTCATGCGACGTGGTGCCAAGGTAAAATCACGCGACGCTTACTTTCAAACATCAAGTGAAGATGACTCTGATTGTGAATCCAAACCCAGCTACAAAACACTTGCTAAAATTGCAACTGAACAACAGAAAGCTATGGAACACACTCAAAAACTGTTAGACAAAAGCGATGACCTGTTGGACGCGGAAATGACATGTCCTCAGTCATTAGTTGAAGACATTAAAATTCATCATGCTAAGTACCAGGAACATGAAATTCGTCATGAAACGCTCACAACCACTCACGAAAAGCTCTCCTATGATTATCTTCAAAGGAAGCAAGAGCTTGAGAAATTGAGAGCGGCTCATGAAGATCTTCAAAAAGCGAATGAGTCACTTCGCGCTCAATAGATCAGTTCCGCTGAGGAAGGATTTGAACCACCTCGTCTAAAATGCCTTGAGTTGCTGAATGTTCTACTGCCGCTACTGTTGCAATATCTTCAACTGCTGATGTGGTAACTAACCCCTTTGCGGAGGATACCGGTACTATTGCTGATGAAAATGCTAGGTTGAAGAGATTGCTTGAAATAGGGATGTACAAAATTCTCAAAAGGGAATTAAACACTGTGCGATGTCCTCAAAAAGCAGATTCTGAACCGCAACCCTAGGAAAGATGGTGTTGGGTTCGAGAGGAAAATGAATGTTGATGGCTCCTCTTTGGAAGCTTTGGCGGTACCCCAAAACCACATGGGTTGCTGCAAAGGGACCTTCAGTGGATCCATCCACCCTATCTGGCTTCACCTGTGCTAACCCAATTGTCATTGATGAATCCTTTGATGCAAACTATAAACTGTTTAAGAATCAGAATGGTGAGGTGTTTGCCAGATATATTGGTACTAACTATAGGAACGGGCCACCCATGAAGAAGATCTGGGTTCCCAAAAGTTGTCTTGAGAATCTTCCTGTGAATGTCATTATGACACCACCTGGGAGGAAGAAAAATCCCAGACCAAAGGCTTCATATGACCCAAAGGCTTCATACAGACTGAGGACTCACCTGAGTCACCCTAACACCAATGTTTTGCGGGAAACCATACTCGGACTTATGAATATGAGCGTGTGTCTTCAAACCGCTATGTTCATAGAACTAAGAACTTTTACCTTATTCATATGAGTATCGTTCTTCTCCTACAAGGCTATTTGCTAGGGCTCCAAAGTCAAGTTCTCAGATTACGCACTTAGACTCATTGCTTCTAAGCCACCCCTGAAGATGTGGGTGGTTAAGAAGAATTAACTTTCTTTTGCAGGGAAAGGTCTCTAGCCGGAAATCAAAGGCGTCTGATGCTATTGCTGGGGACCTAAAACATCTTGTAGGGCGCAAGATCAAATGCCCAAATGGTCTCACTATGTATTTTGTTCCTGAATCATTTGCCATACATCAAATCAGTCCTAACTTGGATCTAAGCTTTCATAATCCACTTGCTCGTCAAATGTTTATGCTTCACACTTCTCTTTGTGAAGCCTATCCCTTAACTGCACTGTAGGCTATGACACCTCGTGCTTCAGAATGGATTATGGATAGCGGATGCACTAATCATATGACTGGTGATCGAAGTATTCTCATGGACTCAACCTTACGTCCATCTGACAAGAGTCACATCACATTTCTTGACCTTTGGTAAAAGCAAGGTATTGGGTCTAGGTAGAGTTGCAATCTCAAGGGATCAGCACATGGATAAAGTGATGCTTGTGGAATCCCTTGGTTTCAACCTATTGTCTGTCTCAATGCTTTGTGATTTAAACATGATTGTGCTATTTGGAAAATATTGATGCCTTGTACTAATGGAATCTGACAAGTCTCTAGTCTTTGAAGGGTATCGAAAAGACGATCTATATATTGTAGATTTCTCAACTGGACCGCAGATGGCCGTATGTCTTCTAGCAAAGGCTTCAGAATGCTGGCTCTAGCATCGAAGTCTAGGGCATGCTGGCATGAAGAACTTGCACACTCTCTCGAAGAAGAAGCATGTCGTGGGTATCAAAGGCGTCAAGTTCAAGAAGGACCATCTGTGTGGTGCCTGCGAAGCAGGAAAGATGACTAGGGCCAAGCATCCCTCGAAGACAATCATGACTACATCTCAACCCTTCGAGCTGCTTCCCATGGATTTATTTGTCCCTACTCACTACTCTACTCTCAATGCTATTGCTTGCCTCTATGGTTTCATAATTGTTGATGATTACTCTAGATATGCTTGGGTACATATAATCCTCTACAAGAGTGAAGTGTAGGATGTCTTCAGACGCTTTGCCAATCGTGCCATGATGAACTATGGCATCAAGATAAAGCATCTCAGAAGCGACAACGGCACTGAGTTCAAGAACACTGGCCTCGACCTCTATCTGGATACACTTGGCATCACACATGAGTTCTCTACTCCTTATACACCTCAGCAGAATGGCATCGCCGAGCGCAAGAATAGAACTCCCATTGAGATGTCCTGAACGATGCTTGATGAGTACAAGACTCCACGGAAGTTCTGGCCTGAAGCCATTGACACTGCTTGTCACATCATCAACCTCGTTTATCTTCACAAGCTTCTGAAGAAACCATCCTATGAGCTCCTAACTGGTAAGAAGCCAAATGTAGGCTACTTCAGAGTATTTGGTGCTAGGTGATGGATCAAGGATCCACATCACACTTCAAAATTTGCACCGAAAGCACATGAAGGTTTTATGCTTGGTTATGGAAAGGATTCGCACTCCTACAGAGTCTTCAACCTCTTTCACTATAAATTAGTTGAAACTGTGGATGTGCGGTTCGATGAAACTAACGGATCGCAAAGAGAGCACCTGCCAAATGTGATAGATGAAGTACCTCCAAGTGAATCCATCAAGCAGATGGGAATTGGAGATATCATACCCTCACGAGAATCAATCAAGAGGAGCTTATCATTTCTGCACTGATCAACTTTGAAGACAATGCTCAGTCCGAAGACAATCCCCCAAATGATGATATTGATCAGCAAGAGCAAAATCTTCGTCCTGCTCATCCTCGTGATGCAAATGAAGTTCAGATTGAGAAGATAATTGACAGCTTGAATGCACATGGTCCACTCACTCGTTCAAAAGCAACTCAAAGAGCAACACAGCTAACCAACTTCTGTGGGCATTTTGCATTTGTCTCAATCACTGAACCCAAGAAAGTTGATGAAGCCTTCATGGAACCTAAATGGATTCAAGCTATGCAAGAAGAACTTCAACAGTTCGAGTTGAATAATGTGGGGGAATTGGTCAAGCGTCCTGATCCTCGAAAGCACAATATCATTGGCACCAAATGGATATATCGGAACAAGCAAGATGAGCATGGTCAAGTTGTCAGAAACAAGACTCGTCTCGTTGCGCAAGGTTATACTCAAGTGGAAGGAATTGACTTCGATGAAACATTTGCTCCGATGGAAAGACTTGAAGCCATTCGCATACTGCTAGCCTATGAAAATCATCACAACATTCTTCTGTATCAAATGGATGTGAAAAGTGCTTTTCTCAATGGAAAGATAGAAGAAGAAGTATATGTCGCACAACCTCCAGGCTTTGAAGATCCAAAACATCCTGATATGGTATACAAGCTCAACAAGGCACTATATGGCCTTAAACAAGCCCCTCGTGCTTGGTATGACACACTCAAAGACTTCCTGAAGGGCAAAGGCTTCAAACCTGGTTCACTAGATCCTACACTCTTCACGAAGACATATGATGGTGAACTATTTGTGTGCCAAATCTATGTGGATGACATTATCTTTGGCTGCACCAACAAGAAATACAGTGATGAATTTGGTCACATGATGCAAGAGCAATATCAAATGTCCATGATGGGCAAGCTGAAGTTCTTTCTGGGTCTCCGAATCCGTCAACAACGCAAAGTCATCTTCATATGTCAAGAAAAATGCCTCAAATATTGCCGGAAGAAGTTTGGAATGCAAGACTGCAAAGGATACACGACGCCAATGCCAACCAAAAGTCATCTGGGTCCCGACGACAATTGTAAAGAGTTCGATCAAAAGGTATATCGCTCCATGATCGGCTCTTTGCTTTACTTATGTGCATCTAGGCCGGATATTATGCTTAGTGTTTGCATGTGTGCCCGATTCCAAGCGGCACAAAAGGAATCGCATCACTTAGCTGTGAAGCGAATTCTTCGATTTTTGGCTTACACCCCAACACTAGGATTATGGTATCCAAAGGGCTCAGAATTTGATCTAGTTGGATTCTCAGATGCTGATTATGCTGGTGACAAGGTTTATCGCAAGTCCACATTAGGCACATGTCACTTTCTGGGACGATCTCTTGTCTGTTGGTCTTCAAAGAAGCAGAACTGTGTATCTCTCTCTACTGCTGGATCCTGCTGTGCTCAGCTTCTCTGGATGAAGCAAGCTCTCACAGACTATGGTATCCATATGAAGAATGTGCCTCTCTATTGCGACAATGAGAGTGCGATCAAGATTGCCAACAACCTAGTTCAGCACTCGAAGACAAAGCACATTGAAATTCGTCATCACTTTCTTAGAGATCATGTTATGGAGGAAGATATTGACATCATTCACGTCAAGACAGAAGAACAATTGGCTGATATCTTCACAAAGCCCTTGGATGAGAAAAGGTTTTGCAAGTTGCGGTGTGAGCTAAATATCTTGGAATCCTCAAATGTCCTGTGAATGGTCACACATCCTAACGCTTATGCATTTTGATGACTTAGATGTGCAACACACAAAGTAATGTATATCTTCAATCAATGAATACATACACTCTAAGTGTGAATACATTAATGTGTAATTTGACTTCGGAGCGCCATGATAGTTGTGCGCCGTGTCTGGGTCTAATACTTCCTATACGGTGGGTAACGCCACCACCAAACTCTTGTTTGAAGTGTTTTTCCTTGGTGTTATATTTGCAAAGTCTTCTCAGTTGATTTGTCCTCAACATTAATTTGAAATCATGATTAACTACACCATGTTGATTTGGTCTTGACTCTATTGTATACATATATTGTGTTATGTCCTCTACACCATTCACTTATAGCTATGTCTTCTTGCTTGAATCTTTTGAACTAAGTGAATGTGATCGGACCCTAACCTCTCTATGCTTCTTACCTCAAGCTCTATCTATCCAAATCATATGCATTCTGATGAAACTGTCGAATGTCTTCTCTGCGTCCTTCTCAGCAGAAGACACAGAGACAAACTTTAAATAGGTTTTTAATGCTATATCCTTTTGCCTGGAACCCGGAGAATTCGAAACGACCACCCCGACAATCCAGGTGAGCGTGGGAACAAGGAACAACTCTCGATATGTTGCATGTGTGCCATGTGTCCTTCAGATGTGAACTGCCAGGGGCACCCGCGTAATTGCGCTGTGCCATCTCCTTCCTTATAAATACCCATCACATCTCAGTCAAAAATTCTTCTTCCAACTCGCCACCTCTCGCAAACCCTAGCACCTCTGCTAAGCTCTCGACGACACCGGCGACGAAGCGCTTAGCTGCCGCGACTTCTCCGACGCCGTCCTCACGCCGACCGCGGACCTCATCCTCTCCGCCGTCGCCGTAGGTGTCTTCCGTCGCCAAGTTAGGGCACGGGAGATCGAACTGCTCGGCCTCCAACTTCGCTCCGTCTAGCAGTTCTTCGTGTGGTAATTAAAATTCACTTTTTACCGTCTTTTCAATCTGATAGATTCATCCTTTCATACCAAAAGTGTTTCTAGTTCCCCAAGTTGAATCTATCTCTTTCTGCATCTCATACGATGCCTAGTCCATTCACTTATGCGTCTTTACAAGTTCGATTCCTCACTTGTACTTATCTTTGGATTTGTACAAATCTGGAGCCAACTCTCATCAAATAAGTGAATGTCTTCGCGTTGTGAGGTCAATGTCTTCAAACTAATTTATCTTCAAAATCCTCTGAGAATGCATATGACCTCTTCCCATTCCCTCACACCTCTAATGTTGTCATAGGTACATGTCCGTGGGAGAATCCCTTGGTTCTCATAGTCTGCATTCGTTTGCAGAATTCTTACAACTTCACATCAACTCTCCCGAAGCCAGTTCGGTCGACCAGTGACGGAAGCCCTTGACAGTGTTGAAGCCATTCAGACTGAACCTCATGGTAACAGAGAAGTCTACAAGGAAGGGTGGCAAACAGCACCGTGGGAACACTTCCAAGGATTTGCCTCCAGATTTGCATGAGCTGTACAAAACAGATCCAGAGGAAACCTATACAGGCCACAAGAATCAAATCCAATGGATTCGAAGATATTGGGCTGAGGAGTGGTTCAAGTACCGCTTCATTATAGCAGAATATGCAGAGAAGAATGCCATCAAGGCACCCTGGGGTGATGTTTTGTACAAAAATCTTCCACCCAGGACCCAGGCTGAAGCTATTGAGCAAGGTTTCTATCCATGCATGGTGCGCGGACCACAGCCTGTGGATGCTGACCCTTCTTCACTACTATGGTGCCATGACGATCATCTGTTCAAGCGCAACTACCAGTTTGCTAAAGACTCAGCTGCAAAGAACAAGAAGGATCTAGGGCTTGACTTCAACCCTGGTCCTTCCTCACCTCGGGACAATGGCACCCGTGAAGCCAATGAGAGCATGATCGGCCCCTTCTACAACCTTGCTGGCCTCATCACTCACATTGTTGTTCAAGGTGCCAAAGTGGATCATTCTGATGATGGTCTTGATAATCGATGAAGCCCGGCTCCTACCCCAAAGCCGCAGAAGCAAAAGAAGGCTAAAGCTTCAAAGTCATCTGCTACTTCAAAAGCTTCGCGAGTGAAGCCATTGGCAACTGCCCCTCCTGCTCCAAGTAACACTTCTGAAGATCTTTCTCACATCTCCAAGAGGCGCGAGAAGCCACAGAAAACTGCTCAAAGATTAAGTCATGCACTCACACCAGCTGCCGTTCTGAGGAACGAATCTGAAGCCATTGATTTGTCTTCAGATGAAGAATTTGGCAATGATGCTCTCGAGCAGTTGATCAAGAGCAAGCAAGAGGCGGAGATCTTCAGTGACCTGCCCCTCTTTGATGTCAACATTTTGAAGAATGTCATTGATGAATCGTTCGACAATACAGATATCAGCTTTGATATTCTCCAACTTCCTATTGGCGTCAGCGTTGCTTTCCAAGGCGCCATTGCTCCTCAGCTGGCTCTGGCTCGGCGCATTGTTGAATTGAAGAAAAAGATAGACTTTGAGAAAGAGCAATTCAAGAAGCATGTAGCCAAGCTTAGTGTGGCTGATGTTCAGAAATTCAAGCTGATGCTGAATGACCTCAAGGAGTCATTTCGAAAGAAACGCGAAGAAGCCAAAGGTTCAAGAGAGCGCATGAAGAATCTTGTAGACAAGTGCGTTCAAGCTTACAATGAAGCTGAGAAGCGGAAGGCACTTGGGCGTCCTGGCATTGATCCCTCGATGGCTGCCAAGAAAAAGAAGAAGCATACCGAGGCCCAAACTAAAGCTCCTCGGCGGGAAGAACCTCACATTGTCTTCCCAGCCAGCATGACAGGCTCGAAGCCTAAGGTCTCCAAAGTGGCTTCAGATCAGCAAAAAACCAAGGCAGTTGAAGCCGAAGCCAGGAAGCGGAAAACCAAGCGCACTACTGATGATGCACCACCCCCCAAGAAGAGAAAAACCAAGAAGAGAGATCGGGCTGCTCCCAAAGAGCCCCTTGTTGTTGAACAAATTGCTTTTGCTCATGCTGCTTCTGGAAATCAAGAGCGTCAGCTGATCGTTCATGAGCCTGCTTCCACAGAGGCTCCTAAAGCTCAAGAAGTTCCAGTCGTTGACCCCATTGCGACAGAAGACATTGGTCCCCACGACAATGTAGAAGATGATGTAGTTCTTCCTTAGATCGAGCGTCCAACGGTATCATCGCCTGTTCTAACGAACAACGAGCTCATCAGTATTGGTCGTCCTTTGACGCCAATCTCACAAGATGCCTCATGGGCTGATCGCCCCCAACAAGAAACTCCAAATCAAGACTCACCAAGTACACCTCGTCCTTCACCAGTGCCTGTCATCAGCCCCATTTCAAATGATGACAACTACATGGAGACCACACCGTCACCAAAGGCGTCGCCTGTGTTCCAACGGCTTCGCAAAGGCCAGAAGCCATCCATCTCCATGACCACCTTCACAGAAGAAGACTCAAACTTGTCCAGCTCAGTGGCACGTCAAGTGTTCCCTGAAGACAATCCTTCTGTGACGGTCCCAGTGTCTGAAGCTAATATGGCTGAAGACAATCCGGCTGCATCAGCTGGAGAAAGACAAGAAGAAGAGCGTGTCGCTACTCCCCCTACCACTCAAGAAGTTGTTCTAGAAGAGAACGTGTCTATGCCCGACCCTCCAGCTCCTCAAGTGGAGGTTGAGAATCCTGAGGCTGCCATCACCAACACCACTGAAGCCAATGACGTAGTCATGGCTGAAGATAATGTGGAGCCTGCACTGAACACTGTGCCAGAAGCCAATGAAACCAATGATGCACCTGCAACAGATATGCAGCCTGACGCCTCTGCTGATGCCACTGCTCCTGTTCCGCCACCACGGCCCCACAACATCGAGCAAGCATACAACTATGGCCAGCTAATCACTATCAAATGGCCTTTTCTGGTTCCTCCACCTGCTGCTGGTCCTCAATTTGATTACCACGTCGAGCACAGGCCACAGGTTCAGAAGCCAAAGCCAAGGCTGCCTAGGTTTCCAGGTACTACATCTGCACCAGGATCATTTAATGTAATATCTTCAAAGCGCACAACACCTTCTTTGATAGCGCCAAGAACCCCTACTCCAGGCCAAGAATTTCATCTGATCGGTTCTAGAGCTATCAGCAGCGCAGTTATTACTCATGCATTTTATACAATCAAGGTCGCATATTCCCACATATGCATCTTGACACTGAAGCCATAACTGGCCTTCCCTGTTTGGCAGAAGCATAGGATTGCTTCAGAGAGTCTGGCTTACTTCAGTTCGTCACTGACAAAGAACACTGGAATGAAGAACTGCTGCTCCAATTCTATTCCACCCTTCATATTCGTGGCTACTACAGGGATCCGAAGACATGGGTCCTTGAGTGGATGACAGGAACTGTCCATCATGAAGCCAAAGCTCTGGATGTCATTGAGCTCACTAGCCTGCCCACTATAGGTGATCTATATGAACCTGGTTGTCAGCTTCAAAGTGCTGCTTTGGAAAGCATTTTCCACAAGCCTGAGCCCAACATGAGCCAGATGCTTAGCATGATGAAGCCTTTGCCTCAAGATGCAGAATATCCTAAGGAGTTCCTTGTTGAAGACCTTGAGTATCTGCCACGTACCATCTATAACATTATACCGCGAACTCTTTGGCCCATCAAAGGACATTCTCCATATGCTAAGCTGGAAGGTGCAACGAAGACTTTGGTCTTCCATATTCTTCATGGAAAAAGCTTCAATGCACTAGACTTCTTTATCCGCCAACTTGCTGCATCAGGATCTGACATTTTTGGTCTGAAGTTCTATGCTCCCTGGATCATGCGTCTGATCAAGCTCCACTTTGCCTTCAACTATCAGCCCTCTGCACGCAACCATATCATCTTTTTGCCAGAGGTTGATCTATCTGTTGAAGCCATCTACCCAGAGTCTGCCAAGGAGCCAATTCATCTTCACAATGCAAATCATCAAAGCTTCACTCAGCCCATTCAAGGAGTACTGGCTACCACTCGTGTTTATCCCCTGGCTGTTACTACGAGTGCACCTCACCGTGCCCACACTGAAGCCACTGAAAGCACAATTGCTCAACAGCCTCGGAAGCGATCTCGTGTTCTCAGTGATTGAGTGCTTCTCGTTGCCCTTCATCAAAAACATGATAAACATCATGACTGGCTGAAGCGCCAAATGCACAGCCTCTTGATGGACGTCAACCGCATTCGCAACCTTGCCACCAAGAATGCCTTTGTCGCCCATGAAACCTGTCGGCGAACATGGAAAGGGCTGACGCTTATGTGTCTTGAAGATGATCTTCAACATGATGGCTTCTCTGAACGATTCAAGTTTGCCACAACACCGCCCAGAAAGGCTGTACTGCAACACACTCTATCTCTTGAAGACTCAGAGTACTCCTCCTCCGCAGCAACGGTGAATACCAGAGTGATCGATGATCAAGATGATGCTACTTCGCCACCTCCAACACGTATCGACACTGCACCAAGTTCGTCTGCACCGCCAAACCCCGACACCGACCCTGCATCCTCTCCTACTCCTTCTGGGAACCAGTAGAGGCTCTATGTCTTCAAACCTTTTTGATCCTTACTGACAAAAGGGGGAGAAGCATATGAGTTAATAGTCTTCAAGCGGGTCCATATGGGCGGTTGCTTTATATTTTGCCTAGTGTTTACAACTCTTGCTCTTGATACATTTGGTTCTCTGAGTTGTAACACTTAAACTCGATGGTCGTCTGCTACTTATTTGCCATTCTGTGATGCGATGATAAGTTCCACATGTGCAATGGTAACTTCCGCACTTAGTCATTTTGTAGACGTCCATTTTTCATTATGCATGTCATTATCTTCGTTATATCAAATCATGCATGATGAATTGTCTTCATAAGTTGAAGAGGATCTCCAGAAGTACAACCTGCCATGTGCATTTGCATTCCAAAAGAAAATTACTTATATGCACATCTTCAGGGGGAGCATGTTGCTACTGATGAAGACAATACCTTATCCTTTACAATTTCACATATTTTTATCCCCGTTGAAAACTTCAACCAGTTTGTCATCGATCACCAAAAATGGGGAGATTCTAAGTGCATCTAGTGTCACCCCTAGTTGGTTTTGGAGTATTAACGACAAACCAGGTTGAGGGACTAATGTGTTTGTGAGAATTGCGGGATAACACAGGTAGTAGTCCCTCCTTGATTCGGTTTACCTACCGGAGATGACCCCTAAAAATGTGTGAAGACATTGAAGACAATGGTGGTCTGTGAAGATATTCACATTGAAGAATATGACACGAGAAGACATTGAGTGAAGACTATGGAGCGCGAAAACTTAATTGTTTCATTGTTTCTTTTTCTTCTTTGTTGAGTCATAGGAACCACCGCACTGTTAAGTGTGGTCCAAGTGAACAAAGTCAGAGTGACTGAAGTGATGCTCAAACCAAATCCTATGTCTTCGAGCGAAGACAATGAGAGCAAATCTTATCCTGTGTCGGATAAGTCAGCTTTACTTGTAGCCCAAGTCAAGCTGCCGCGTGTGTTTGAAATCTGACCGTTGCAACACGTGTCAGTTCCTTAGTGACCCAGGGTCATTCTGGACAAATTCAGTCGGGTTGCCTAGTGGCTATAAATAGCCCACCCCCTACACCATAAATTGGTGGCTGCTCAGAGTTAGTGCACGGTTTTTGTCGTTTGAGAGCAACCCACCTCTGAACCATTTGAGAGAGAATCCTTGCGAGGACAAAGCCCAAACCACCCAGTGCCCAAAGAGTGTTTGGCATCACTAAAGTCTTTCTGTCCGCGTGATCTGAAGACTTGTTACACTTGAGGACTGTGAATCCTCCAGCCGGTTAGGCATCACGTTCTGAGCATCCAAGAGCCATTGTGGATTGCCGGTGAACGAAGTCTGTGATGGGTTGGAAGTCTACCTTGAAGACTTACCAGAGTAATATGGCGAGGACTGTGTGTCCTTAGATCAAGGGGAATAAGGTGAAGACGAGGTCTTCTGAGTTGAATCTCAGCCTCCCCAACCAGACGTATAGTTGTCACAGCAACTGGAACTGGTCGAACAAATCCCCGTCCCTCTGAAGCCACTGGTTCTATATCTTACTCATCTTTATGTACAGTTTGTCTTCGTGAAGTCATTGCCTGCTTGTATTATCTGATTGTCTTCACTGTGTGACTATCTGTTCTATCTGGCTTCATACTATCTTCCATCTTGATCTTTACTACCTAGTTGCCACTTGTCTTCATGCTTTCACTTCATTGAATACTTGACTATGGCTTGTCTAGTTTAGTCTACCTTCCACTGTAGTAGAATAGTGTTGTTTATATCGTCTGTCCTCGAAACTCCATGTTTTGAAGACTTTCGCAAAAATCGCCTATTCACCCCCCTCTAGTTGATAACTAGCCCTTTCAGGGGCATCTGGGTGGGCACAACCCACTAGGGCGCGCCCCCCTCCTGGCACGGCCAGGTGGGTTGTCCCCACCTGGTGGCCCCGCAGACCCTGAAACCTACGCTATAAAATCCTATTT
This sequence comes from Aegilops bicornis, assembly GCA_021605145.1. NCBI lineage: Eukaryota > Viridiplantae > Streptophyta > Magnoliopsida > Poales > Poaceae > Aegilops > Aegilops bicornis. The sequence goes on along the minus strand of CM038674.1, from coordinate 298,651,240 downwards.
TTCTAGAATAATCAGGGAGAAAGAATTATCACTATCCACGAGACGAAGCTGCCGTCACCTCATGTTCTTCATCGGGAGGCCAGATCTCGAGTCCGTTTGGGGCTCCAGAAAGGGGGATATTCATTCTTAGTCATCATCAACCCTTCTCAATCTCCAATTCCATGATGCTCCCCACTAGGAGTGCGTAATTCCTTCGTAGGCTCGCTGGTCAGTGAGGAGTTGGATGAGATTCATCATGTAATCGAGTTAGTTTTTGTTAGGGCCTGATCCCTAGTATCCACTATGTTCTAAGATTGACGTTGATATGACTTTACCATGCTTAATACTTGTCACTTTGTGCCCGGGTGCCATGAATTCAGATCTGAACCATTTATGTTATCATCATTATATCCATGATCTAGATCTGATCTTGCAAGTTATACTCACCTACTACGTGTTATGATCCGACAACCCCGGAGCAACAATAGTCGGGACCACTCCCGGTGATGACCGTAGTTTGATGAGTTCATGTATTCATCATGTGTTAATGTTTTGTTTCGGTTCTCTATTAAAAGGAGGCCTTAATATCCCTTAGTTTCCAATAGGACCCCGCTGCTACGGGAGGGTAGGACAAAAGTTGTGATGCAAGTTCTTTCCATAAGCACATATGACTATTTACGGAATATATGCCTACATTATAATGATGAACTCGAGCTAGTGTCATATCGCCCTAGGTTATAACTGTCTCATGATGAATATCATCCAACAACTTACCGATCCAACGCCTACAAATTTATCTTATATTGTTTCTTCTAAGTTACTACTGCAGCTGTTACTGTTGCACTTGCTACAAAATCACTGCTATCACTTTTACCATTCCCGTTAGTGCTGCTACTATTATCAAAACTATCATACTACTTTGCTACTGATCACTTTGCTGCAGATAATTAATCTCCAGGTGTGGTTGAATTGACAATTCAGCTGGTAATACCTTCAAATATAATTGGGCTCCCTTTGTGTTGAATCTATCAATTTGGGTTGAATACTCTACCCTCAAAAACTGTTACGATCCCCAATACTTGTGGGTTATCAGTGGCACTCCCTTCCCACATATATATAGGTGGGGTAGAGGGGAGAGGCCAAGGGGCGCCCCAAGTAGGTCCGAATCCTACTTGGGCTCTTGCCCTTGGCCGCGCTCCCCCCTTCCATATTTGTCGGAGGGGGGAAGGAAAGGGGGAGAGGGAAGGAAGGGGGAGGCCCAATCCCTCTTTCCTTTCTCCCACTTGGCCGGCCAACATAGGGGGTGCGCCAGCCCCTTGAGGGCTAGTGTTCTCCCATCTAACGGCCCAATAGGCCCATTACCGTCCCGAGGGTGTCCGGTACCCCCTCCGGTATTCTGACGACTACCCGGTTCACTCCGAAACACTTCTAGTGTCCGAATACTACCGTCCTATATATCAATCTTTACCTCCAAAACATTCAGGAGCTCCTCGTCATGTCCGTGATCTCATCCAGGAGTCCGAACAACATTCGGTCACTGATGCAGCTTGAAGCTACATCGGTATTTCCTCAAAGAGGAAGGGATGATGCAGCACAACGGCGGTAGGTATTTCAATCAGATGTGAAACCAAGGTTGTCGAACTAGTAGGAGAACCAAGCAACACAACGTAAACAGCACCTGCACACAAATAACAACTTCTTGTAACCCACGTGTAAAAGGAGTTGTCAATCCCTTTCGGGTAGCGGCGCCTCAAGATAGGAAAACAAACGTGAGTTTAAATTGTAGTAGATTGGTAGATCGAACACCAAATAAAATAAATAAGAATAACTTGCAGCAAGGTATTTTTGTATTTTTGGTTTTGTAGATCTGAAAATAAAAGCAAAGGAAAATAGATCGCAAAGGCAAATAATATGAGAAAGAGACACGGGGCCGTAGGTTTCGCTAGTGGCTTCTCTGGAGAAAAATAGCAAACGGTGGGTAAACAAATTATTGTTAGGCAATTGATAGAACTTCAAATAATCATGACGATATCCAGGCAATGATCATTACATAGGCATCACGCCCAAGATTAGTAGACCGACTCCTTCCTGCATCTACTACTATTACTCCACACACACTACAAAAAAAGACACATCCGTGACATTTTGGGCCGAACGAAATTTTTTTCTGTCATACATATGACACTTCTATGACGATAATTGCGAGAAAACCAGGTATCATCATAGATGTGGTGGGATCCTACTTCTATGACAAAAAATCATGACAGAAAATGGGCTTTTCGTCCTGGGCGGGCCGGAGACGCAGCTGCATGACATTCTTTGGGCCGTCCATTACGGAAAAAACCATGGTAGAAGCGAGGGGGAGGAAAATTTTGGGGAGTTGCCGGTTACGATGGGAGGTCGGGGGCCGAGCGATGTGCGTTTCTCTCGTACACGTACATGCGTGTGTGCGGCGTTAGCTCTAATCGAACCCGAAGCGAGGCGTTGGGCTCTAATCGAACCCGGCGATTAATCGCAGCTACGCGTTCATCGAACCCGAGCGATCGATCGATGGCTGTTAACTGAACCCGATGGAGCTATTCCTTCGCTGCTGCTGCTAACTGAAGTCGATCGATTGGATGAACAGTGAGCATTGCTGGGGGGTTTGGATGAACAGTGAGCGGTGGCGTTGCCTCTGGATGAACAGGAACCCGTGGTGTGGATGGCTGGATGAATAGTAGACGGTGGACGGGTGGCCATGGAGGGGTGGTTGAATAGGACCCCGTGGTGTGGAGGGCTAGATGAAAAGTAGACGGTGGAGGGGTGCTCGTGGAGGGGTGGTTGAACAGTAGCCGTGTCACATCCCTAGTTCTGGTATGCTCTAGGCTAGCCCTTCATGTGTGCATCATGTTTAAATTTCTCAGAAACTTGAAATGGGGATTGTTCAAACCCTAGCACCAAATGAATTCAAATAGGCTCAAATAAAATCACTTCCAATAAACCCAAAGTGACTTCAGGAAAATTCCATCATTATTTAAACTGGTGAAAACCTCAGACAAAAATAGGTGCATATTTTTCCCTAGGTCATATCAGTTTTTTGGATTAAATCATAAGTATTTGAATTGGAGCATTTAATGCCTATAAATATTTTAAATGCTTCAATACTTCTGAAAACAATTGGGGGCTGTTGGAAATAATTCAAATAATGCCCACAATTTTTGTCAGGATTTTACAAAATGAGTTAGTATTTTTACTAATTCAAAACAGATCAAAATAAATAGAAAACAGAAACAGAATTAGAAAAGAGAGAGGGAGAAAGCACTTACCTGGCGCTCACCTGGCGGCCCAGCTAGACAGCCCAGCCCACCAGGGGCAAGGGCGTCTTCCACCTCCTGCCAGGAGGACAGGCAGGTGCGTGGCGCCCGCACGCGCACCAGCCTCCACCTCCTGCTTGCCCCGACACACGTCGACGCCGCGGATGATCACCCCGTTGCCGTCGGGATCCGCCCGACCTCTCACTCGCCCCCACCCCGCTCTCTGCTTCGCTTCCCCCTCGGACCCGAGCGCTGCCGTCGCCGCCGTTCGCTGGAGCCGTAGCCACCGCATCCCCCTCGACCTGTCTCCACACCCTAGAGCTCCGCCTCGTCGCCTACATCGTCCTCGATGACTCAAGCAACCAGGGGCGCGCCGTAACGCCGCCATCAACGCCGTCTTCACCTCTGGCCACCGGAGACCGCCTTCGCTGCCCCGACCCCTCCAGCCCTTCCCCGAGCCCTCTGCGCTTCCCCCCGTGACGGCTGTGAGCTCCCGCCTCAACCCTCTCTTCCCGCCTCATTTGCGCGCGTAGCCCTAGTTTGACCGGAGCCGATGGCTCCTCCCGCTGGCCATGCCGCCATCATGGCTTACGGCCACAAGAAGCTTCGCCTCGAGCACGCTAACGCACTCAGGGAGTCTCCAGGAGCTCGAATCACCCGCCCGTTAGGCCTACCCTACACCGTAGCCGCAACCCCGTGCACACCCGAAATCCGTTCGCCGCCGCGAGCTTGATTCCGGCAAGCTTGTGTTGTCCCAGCCCCTCCCACCTGCCCTAGCAGATGCACGCGAACGCCAGCTCGTCGTAGAGCCAAACCCCGCCGCAAACCGCCGCCTGTAGTGCGAGCCCGAGCAATTCCGGCGTGCCTCCGCTGTGTCCCATGGTCGCCGCCGGCCAAACTCCGGCGGGCCGACGTGGCCACTTAGTTAGGGGCTAATCACCCCATGAGCCACTGCCATGTGGGCCTCGCGCTTAATTAGGATTAGTATATTTTTACATTAAATTAGTGTTAATGCCGTGGACCCCACGTGCCAGTTTGACTTTGGCCAAGTCAGCTTTGACTGGTCCCACATGTCATCCACCTAAACCAGCCTGAGACGCTGACGTATGGGTCCCACTGGTCAGGTTTGACCTGGCCGACCCAGTTGACTGCTGACATCACAGTGATGTCATGCTGACGCATTAATTCGATTTCTGGATTTATTCTTATTCAGGAAATTCCAGAAAATGTCCTAAACTTCTAAAAATCATAGAAATTCAACCGTAACTCCAAATGAGATAAATTATATATGAAAAATGATCAGAAAAATCCAATCTATCCATCTGTACCATTTTCATGCATGTTAGAACAACTTATGGCTACTTTTTAGGACAAATGAAATGAATGGCATTTAAATAACTACATGTGGAGTTTGAATTTGAATCTTGTATTCAAACCAACTTCATTTAAATCATAGCTAGATGCATTAGCTCAAATCACAGCATATTGCCATGTCATGATCATGCATCATATTGTGGCATTGCATTGATTGTGTTCTTTCTCGATTCTTGCGGTGTTTGTCCCTCTCGATAGACGTGGTTCCGACGATGAGTTCGATGACACCGATGAAGAACTATAATATCTTCAGAAGTGCCAGGCAAGCAAAACCCCCTTGTTCATTCCGATATAATCCCACTCTCTCGCTCCTGCTCTATTTTGCTGCATTAGGACAACAACGACTTATGTGTTACTTGCTGCGGTAGCTGAACCCCTTTATCCTCTGCATGACCTGTCATTCCACAGTAATTAGATGAAACCCACTAGCATGAGTAGTTGTTTGAGCCCTGTTGTGCCTACTCATTCATGCTTGTTTGTCATGCCTTCTACTGCTTAGAGTTGAGTCAGGTCTGATTCATCGGGAATGAATTGGAATGGTGTGTGAACATGTCCTACTGTCTGTGAGCTAAGTGTGTGAACACGATTTGGTAAAGGTAGCGGTGAGAGGCCATGTAGGAGTACATGGTGGGTTGTCTCATTGAAACCGTCCTCAGGAACCGAGTTCTGTGTTTGTGATCCATGAACTGTTACTACCACGCATTGGAATGCTTAAGTGCCCCTCTCGACTTATTAATCAACTTGATCGCTGTCCAGGAGTTGCAACTAGTTTCTGGTGTTTGTAGGTAGTGTTAGTAGTCTACCAAGTGGCACCCGGTACAGGTGGGCTTGGGACAGACTAGGCACGTGGCCCGGTGTACCAAGCGTAGAACCACCCGTCGAGGTGGGCTTGGGAACCCTGCACACATCGTTTGGGGCCGTGAGCGACACCCCGGCCGGATCTCCTTGCGGATGGAACCCGAACAGGCGATAAACCTGGACTAGAGACTTGTGTGTTTGTCAGGTCGTGGCCGACTCCCTCGCCAGGATTCCGCTTGAAGTACACCCCTGCAGGGTTAATATGATCTATTCGAATAGCCGTGTCCGCGGTAAAGGACTTCTGGGTTACCTATATCAGTTCATAGACAAGTGAAAGTGGATACTCTAAAACTCGCAAGATAAGCGTGAGTGCTATGGATGGCGTTCGTAGGTAGACGGGAGGCGGATCCATAGTGGTGTATTGGTATGGTGAATATGTGGACTCGTGCGCCACCTCAAAAGAGTTACTTGCGTCGTAGTTCATGATAGCCACCGAGTCAAAGCTGGCTTGCTGCAGTCAAACTCCACCACCCCTTTGTTGATACCGATGCATATGTAGTTAGTTCTGATGTAAGTCTTGCTGGGTACATTTGTACTCACGTTTGCTTATTTTATGTTTTGCAGAGAGACGTCAGTCTCGCTAGTAGTTCCACGTGGACTTCGACGTTTAGCTTGTTACCTCAGCTACGATCTTGTGCCCTCGGCAGGATCTGGTAGATAGTCGGGCTTCTCAGCCTTTTTCATTTATAGTTGTGCGTACTTTCGAGACATGTTTAGCTTCCGCTTGTGTTTTGACTTGTATGCTCTGAATGTTGGGTCATGAGACCCTGTTTGTAATATCTCGCTCCTCGAGCCTAATGAATAAATATTTGAGTCGTAGAGTTATGTTGTGATGCCATGTTGTATTTACACATATTGAGCATATTGTGTGTATGTTTGAAATGCTTGGTATGTGTGGGATCCGACAATCTAGTTGTTTATCCTTGGTAGCCTCTCATATGGGGAAATGTAGTCTAGTGCTTCTGAGCGATAGTAGTCCGCCTGACCCGGTTCACCGAGTCCTCGCTAGCCCAGCACTACTGCTTTGGACACTTGACCGGCGGCATGTGTTTCACTTGCCGTTCCTATGTTCCGTCTTCGGAAAATGTCACGCGGTGACATCCGAGTCCTGCCTAGCCTGCTATAGCCCGGGTTACCGGAGTCCTGTTAGCCCGATGCTACAGCCGGATTCATACGTTGATGACCGACATGCTCGATGTGATTCATGTATGCCTGTCCCCATGGGTTAGCGCCGCTTTGGGTTCACGACTAGCCATGTCGGCCCGGGTTCTCTGTCATATGGATGCTAGCGACACTATCATATACGTGAGCCAAAAGGCGCAAACGGTCCCGGGCCCTAGTAAGGCGACACCCGTGGGAATACCGTGCGTGAGGCCGCAAAGTGATATGAGGTGTTACCAGCTAGATCGATGTGACTTAGAATCGGGGTCCTGACAAGCCGGTGGAGTAGTGCGCGGTGGAGGCTGGATGAACAGGAGCCCGTGGAGGCTGGAGGAGGTCGACGGTAGCCCATGGAGGCTGGAGGAGGTCGACGGTGGAGTCCCGTTTTGTGGTACGCCACACCCCTCCCGATGAACATGACCCCCGTTTCGACCTAGCGGTCCAACACAGGTCCGTTTCGTCCGTTTTAGGGTACGCCACACCCCTCCCGATCAACAGGACCCCCGTTTCTACCGTGGGAGGTCCGTTTCCTCCGTTTTGCGGTACGCCACACCCCTCCCGATCAACAGGACCCCGTTCCGAACGTGGCCGGTCGAACACAAGGCCGTTTCCTCCGTTCTTCGGTACGCCAGGCCTCATTTCCATCGCCTGTTCCGTCCAAGCCCTCCCGATGAACACGACCACACATTCCGTTCTGACCCAGCCGGTTGGCTCACCATGAACACGACGACGACGCTGTTTCTCCTTTCCGACCCAGCCATGTACATATGCGCGAGTAGGCGTTCGAGACCCTGCCCGTATGTAATGACGCGTGGTCAGATTTTCGTTCTTGCATCCTCGCCAACAGACGTGCGTGTACATGCTACGCGGCGCCTCTACAACGATTGCGTGCGGCGCCTCTATAACGACCGGTATGTACGCATTACACGTTCGCGACCAGAATGACAACCCTCGTGCGACCCGACCAGGTGGATCGGTATCAAGCACTTCCTTGCCTGCGAAGATGTAGCTGGTGGGTCCCAGCAGTCAGGGGGGCGAATCATTTTCTTTTTTTGCCCGGACGCACTTCCTTGCGTGCGAAGATGTAGCTGGTGGGTCCTAGCAGTCAGGGGGAAACGTTTTTTTCGCGAAATACGGTGGCCCGTCCGGTGGATCCCCACTGTCAAGTGGAGGAATAATTATTTTGTGCGTAACAAGGAGGCACTTCCTTGCTGCGGCCGTGGACCCAGCTGTCAGCCTCTCCACGTACAGTCCACGTCCGATGGAAGCCATTCCTTGACCACGTTGACCACGCCGCACGGAGAGCATCAGGGCGGTGGACGACGGCGAGGCCTAGGAAGGGGACGGCGTGGAGCCGGGGAAGACACGACAGTGGATGCCCACGGGTAGAGGAGTACGAGGGTTCACTGGTTCGCTGCGGTGTGAGGTTGCCATCGCCGCAGAATAACAGGGGGTGTGGGTGATTAGAGGGATGGCCTGGCCAGCGGTGGGAGTAGTTGGGGGCCGTGAGGCCTACGCCGCATCGCAGCCGGCCACGGGAGGCAGGAGCACGAGGCATGACCGGCGCTGGTTTGGGAAGCTGGAGCAAGAAGACCAGAGGTTGAAGAAGCACTACGGCCGTTGGATGGACATCGTACGGTCACTGGAGCTAGAATCGTGCATATTGACTAAGTTGACAAAGCCCTCCGTCCCCGTCAACTTAGTAGGCCCACAAGTAAGCCTGCCACTATACTGGGTCCCAGCTAACAGGGGGAGTATTCATTTTTTTGTGCGTAATAAGGAGGCACTTCCTTGCATGCGAAGATATAGCTGGTGGGTCCGAGCTGTCAGCGGCGGTAACGCTCTTTTTCGCGAAATACAGAGGCCCTTTCGGTGGGTCCCTGATGTCGGGTGGAGGAATCATTATTTTGCGCGTAATAAGGAGGCATTTCCTTGCGTGCGGTCGTGGGCCCAGCTGTCGGCCTCTCCACGTACAGTCCACTTCATATGCATGTCGGTCGTTGACCATGTTGACCAGGCCGCGCCGAGAGCACCAGGGTGGTGGTCGACGGCGAGGCCTAGGAAGGGACCGACACGGAGGCAGGGAAGACTCGGCAGTTGTTTCGCATGCGGAGGGAGTACAAGCTCACGAGGTTTCTTGGTTCGTCTGCCGTCGCCGGAGAATAACAGCAGGTGTGGGTGAGTAGAGGGATGACTAGGCCAGCGATGGGAGTATGGTGGGGCGGTGAGGCCTACGCGGCAGACAATCGGTCATGGGAGGATTGAGCGAGCAGTCCACGGCGCTTGTTTGAGCGGGCCGAGCAGAAGAGCAGAGATTGATGAAGACGACGGCCGTTGGATGGACATCCAACGATCCTTTGCTTGTCGTCAACCTTTTTTTAGGAAAGCCTCAAATCTATCAAAAACAGCATACAACCCATCTGCCATTATTTCTAATAATTTACAGCCCATTTGCTAATTCTTAAGGGTTTTTTTGGAGCCCATATTCTTTTTGTTAGCATTACAGCCCATATTGTGGCCACGGTTAAAAAATTATACGAAATTTTGCATATTTCGGTGCGGTCCGAACTGTTTTTAATCCCGAAATTTCGACTCACATTCAAAATGATTTTAAAAATAAATGTATATCAATATAAAATCCAACAAATTCTCCACGCATAAAAATTAATGTAATTTAAAATCTCGAAATGCAAAAAAGATATTTGAAACTAATTGCCGGTTTGATGTGTTTTAAAAATGTACAACCCATTTCTCATTACTGATAGGCCATTTTCTCGGCCTGCCGAATGAAGCTCTCCTCGTCTTGAAAGATTTGCAGCCCAATAGGCCTGACAAAGCGACTTACTTGGCAAATCATTAAAAAACTGGGCTGTGGCCTTGGACCCAGCTGTCAGCCTCTCCACGTACAGTACTCTTCCGATGGAAGTCGGTCGTTGACCACATTGACCACGCCGCGCCGAGAGCACCAAGGCGGTGGATGACGGCGAGGCCTAGGAAGGGGACGACGCGGAGCCGGGGAAGACGCGGCAGTGGATGCCGACGCGGAGCGGTGTACGAGGGTTCACTGGTTCGGCTACGGCGTGAGGCTGCTATCGCCGCAGAATAACAGGGGGTGTGGGTGAGTAGAGGGATACCCTGGGCCAGCGGTGGGAGTAGTAGGGGCGGTGAGGCCTCCAGCGGCATCACGATCGGCCCACGAGGCAGGAGCACGCAGCACGACCGGGCGCTGCTTTGGGCGGTGGAGCAAGAAGACCAGAGGTTGAAGAAGCACTATGGCCGTTGGATGGACATCGCTTGCAGTCATGAGGAGCTAGAATCGTTCATATTGACTAAGTTGACAACGCCCTCCGTCCTCGTCAACTTAGTAGGCCCACAAGTCAGCCACCCACTATGGTGGGTCCCAACTAGCTGGGGGTATTCATTTTTTGGTGCGTAATAAGGAGGCACTTCCTTGCATGCGAAGATATTGCTGGTGGGTCCGACACAGCCGGCGGGGGGCGTTTTCGTGAAATACAGAAGCCCTTCCCACCTACAGTGCACGTATAGTGCGTAATAAGGAGGAACTTTCCTTGTGTGCGACCATGGACCTCGTGGCTCCCAGCCGTCAGGCTCTCCATGTACAGTCCTCTTCCGATGACTCTCGTATGTTGACCACGCCGCGCCGAGCGCACCGAGGCGGTGGACGACGGCAAGGCCCCAGACTCGAATGACCCGGAGATGGGGAAGACGCAGGAGTGGAGTCGCAGACGGAGAGGAGTGGAAAACTTGACTAGTTTGGGTGCGGGGTGGGCCTACACTCGGCAGAGAATAATATGAGGTGCGAAGTGGAGGGATGGCCTGGCCGTCGGCGGGGTAGCTTTTCGCTAAGGAGCGCAAAACAATGCCGCTGGACGCCGAAGGCTGGAGCAGGCGGTTCCAGCAGCGTTGGGGGAAGAAGACGAGAGATTGAAGAAGAATACCGGCCTTTGGATGTAAATCCAACGCCTTCTTAGGCTTCGACCTACTGGCCCACATGTCAGCCAGCCCATTTGTTTTTTAGTCCATTTGGTGGGGTGGGTTAATCAATGATGTGGCATCTATGCAGCCCGTTTAAATCCCATTTGCTTTTTTCTCGAAATCCGCGGACTTGCTGGGCTGGGTGAAAATATCATGTTGGGCTAGACGGAGAAATGTTATAAAAACATAAACACATGATTGCACGTCAGTAAAATCTTTGCAAGCTTATGTACGCAATCACTAGGAGTTAACTTGGCAAGTTATATATAAACAATTATTATTATTATTTTGTAAGCACTTTCAACTTACGAAATAAAATATCATTTTAATTTGATGAGTTAATAGTACGTGGGGTATTATTATTTTTAGGCTAGTCGTGGGACAGTTGAGTTGGTTCTAGGGGAAAGTACTGGGAGAAAACTCAGTTTACGTCGAAAAAGAAAGTGGGAGAAAATTCAGAGACCTGCTGGGTCCACCTGAGGAGAGGAATATGTTGGGAGGAAGGAGATTCAAAGCACAGCAGCCGAGTAAACTAGTTTTTTTACACACAAGTGAACTAGTTTACATACATAAGCAAATAGCCACTAAAAAAGCAATCAGGTTAATGGGTTCTTAAAAGAAATATTTCGGACAAAACAGATAATTACGACACCTAGGCTAATGCTTGAAACACTCAGATGATAAAGGTGCTTATAAACAGATAAAGTACAACATCTAGACCTTCCTGGGACACTTGATCATGACGCTGCGGTTGTCCGTGTACTCGTCGGTTACGGGAAGCAGACACGCCCTCATGTCCAAGATCTTCATGTACATGTCGTAGCATGCGCATGCGTCCTTGGCCGCGTAGGTTATGTAGGCTAGATTCAGAGGTACCTCCCACGTGTTCAGGTCATCTTCTTTCATGTTGGCGTATCAGGGGTCGATGATGGTCTCCGCGAGGTCAACCATGGAGTCCTTCTCTTGCCCGTTGTTGATGATCTTGTATTGCTTCTGGATGTCGACAAGCTTGTTGCACCAGATGGCCGAATCATCGCGTTCTTCCTTCTCTCCGCCGTAGCGAAGGTGCAGTCGGCGCTACCGATGAAACGGGGAATGCTCGAACTCCGGTGCAGCCATAGGACTGAGGCGAGGCAGAGCTTCACCGAGTCTGTATCGTTGGTGTACATCACATTCAACTTGGTCCAGCCATAGGACTGAACGACGAACTAACTCCTTGCTGAAGTACATATCCACTAGGCTCACCCCTCGGATCGCCATTGGAGTCTCTTCGAGTGAATGAGTGTGTAGGAGGCGGCAAGATTCGTTTTTCAGCTCTTGGGGAACTGGATTCAACGAAGCTGAGTGTGTATAGGCGACAACGATTACTACCCTCCCTCGTCCCACTTTGACGCCCGGCAGAAGATGCACCCTCGGCGCATTCAAACGCCTCCATTAAGAAACCTACTCCGCCACACGTCGGTTCACGGCGGGTCTGTATTGGTCTTTGTAATAATAGGAGTTAGTGGTCACTTTACTTAAATTTAATTAGCTTTAATAGAAATTTATACTTAAAACAAGCAATGCATTGGCTCGTTCTATCAGTGCCACGGGATCAACATGCACAACAATTAGAATTATTATTCTCAGGACGCACACGATCGGCACATTTGTCGCACTTTCACAAATATAATACTACCAAGTTTGAACTGTTTGTTATGGTTGTTGTCCTCTGCATCATCATGCCGTGTTTCCCAGCTTGCAAGATTCAGAACCAACAAAATAAGATCCAAATAATAAGTACAACAAAGATGCCTACACATCTCATTGATTCCCGGCTTGCAAGATTCAGAACCAACAAATAAGATTCAAATAATAAGTAAAACAAAGATGCCTACACATCTCATTGATTCCCAGTTTGCAAGATTCAGAACCAACCCATTAGAGCGTTTTGATAAAGTGAATATCGGGATTAAATCCATCTTGGCTAGCCATGTCATACAATCGAAGAACTTGGTGAATGCTCTTGACCGTCACAACATCTGTAGTTGAGTATTCCCGTTTGCACAACATGTTTGCACAACACAAACAAGGAGACAGGAGAGCATGATTTCGCTTTAATAGCGGCCTCCTTGAACTCAACCTCCGGCTCCACTAGGATGAGGTGCGCACTGAGTTCCATGATTCAATTCATGCGCCTTTTTCTGTGGTTCACCTGAAATGAAGCAAAGATTGCATCATTCAGCTAGCAAGAAGTACTTGCTCTTGTGAGCTGGCAGGTTCTTCTTTAGTAGTTGCACTAAAATTGAGGAACATTAAGGTTGGCTGTCCAGCTCATGTAAGGTGCAACTATAATTTTCTTATCCTTTTGTGCAGTTCCACTAAAATAAAGTGCCATTGTGGTGACAGTGACGGCTCCATCTTGCAAAGGCTAACAAAATGTTGCACGAGATTACCAAAGAACTTGACGGAGATTTCGGAAACTCCAATCACCATTTTGTGCAGTTCCACCAAAATTGAGAGATGTTGCCCACATGACATTTTAGTTGAACTGCACAAGACACTCATCCAAAAAAAAGTGTTTTGTGCAGTTCACCAAAAGGTCACAATAGCAATAAGGTGAAATGGATATCCCTATCTGCACAAAATGATAGAATGTAAACCGTTGCTGGTCAATAAGAATATACGAAACATATACAAAATGAAAAGAAGCATCTTAATTATGTTCATGGCAATCACGCAAGGACAGTAGAAATTTTAAAACGTCAACAATGCTTCATGTTACCAGAAGCATTACGATCAACAATGAGATTCCTCGGATATGGGATTACTTTAATGGTGGCATTGCTTGTTTACGCAGACAAAGTAAATCAACAATGACTAAAGAGTTGGTTTAAGGGCATGGGACCGTGGGGACACGGGACACTCAAAGACGTAAAGGAGCAACTTACTTATCATACTGGGGAAAACAGCAGGAGTGCCATTTGTAACACAGTTTAATTGCATCTTATCACTAGAGGCATTAGATTAACAATAACACTGGTTAGACATGTCCCTAAGGTAACAGTGTGATCACTTAATTTTACATCCGCCCTTACATTAACAAGGGCAAAAGGTTGGTATAAGGACATGCGACAGTGGATGCATCAGCACAATGTACCTACAAGGAGGCATAAAGTGGTGATGCCGAGCTTGTTCACGCTATGTGAGGGCAGCAAACCTAATCCTGGAGACCTTTTACTATGTGAGGGCAGCAAATCTAATCCTGGAGACCTTTTACTATGTGAGGGCAGCAAATCTAATCCTGAGACCTTTTACTATGTGAGGGCAGCAAATCTAATCCTGAGACATTTTACTATGTGAGGGCAGCAAATCTAATCCACGAGACCTTTTAGTATGTGAGGGCAGCAAATCTAATCCTGGAGACATTTTACTATGTGATGGCAGCAAATCTAATCCTGGACATACTCTGTTGACTTGTCCACCAGCCGCCACTTTCTATCCTTTTTTCAACCAATAATAGATCTGGTCCTTATCCAGTTTGTACTGCATTTTCCCATTATTTCCCTTTTCAACCAAGAGACGGGTTGGATATCCGGTCTCTACTACTTTCACCATATTATTTCCTCTTTGAATCAAGTCCTAGATTCATGCTACAACTTTCCCCCCTTTCTTCATTGTTTGAACAAAGCCCTAGATTCGAATGCATGAAGTAGCTTTACCTCTAATAACACTAAAAATTTAGGTGGCTTTGGAAGAGCTGATGGGAGTAGAAAAAGATGCACATGCAGACACGTGGGGAGCTGGGGCAGTAGAGCAAGGCCGCTTTCAAAGAACTTATACCTGAGGGTCGCCGGGATGTCGGCGGCGGCAGGTCGAATCTGCAGACAATACGGTAGGGAGGAAGAAGGGTCAGAGGACCTCCTGAGCCGGCGCTGTGTCATAGAGAACGGCACGGGCAGAGGACCGGGCCCCTCCGGCAGCTGTGGGTTTCCTCCCTCGGCGGTGATGACCGCGTGAACGATGCACCTTTTAGTCCTCTACACACACCGGCCGAAGGGATCCGGTCGGATCTGTGACCAGCAGTGAGCAGAGAGAAAATGTCGCTACTGTTGTCTTGTTTATATCTGGAGAGGATGAGAGAATGAAGAGAGCAACCCTAGTAAATCAAGCGCTCAGGCCCATGCGTCCATATATAGTGGAGTGATTATCTTTCTTCTCTCCAAAACAAGCGTTTCAATTTGTGTATGTGGCATTAAAGAAAAGAAACTCTCTATTTAAGGTGACTACTCTACGACTCCTACTTACTACTACAGTACTACCTCCGTCCTGGTTTATAGGTTCCTTTTATAGTTTGTGCCAAATTTGACTAAAGATTTAACTAACAAAATGTTAATGCATGTCAAGAAAAATTATCTCATTGTATTCGTATTTGAACATAGTTTTGAAAAATATAATGTTTTGTGACATGCGTGAACATTTTCTTAGTTTAATCTATGATAAAAATTTGGCACGAAATACAATGGGGACCAATAAACCCGGACAGAGGTAGTATTGTTCACTTGTGCTCCCCGCCCCTCCATTCATTGAACAACCCCACGGGTGAATATACATACAGTAAGTACTGTATTTATATAGAACGAACAAGCTCGAACTATTTTCGCGTAGTTAAAAGTTGAGGGCAGGGCTTTTCCCGGGCAGTACGCGCGGCAGTTTTCGGGTAGGCGGTTTGACAGAGAGGCGAGGAGGGTGAGCGAGTGGGGCTGTGTGATTTGACGGCGCGTTACTGCTGGAAAGACTTGTGATATGACCACTCACTAATCTGGTGCATGACACGTCGACCCGGATGCTGACTCTCCCACATGTCAGAGTGGTAAGAAGGAGCAAAGAATGATGCGGTATATATACTACTCCCTCCGTTCCTAAATAAAAGTCTTTGGAGAGATTTCACTATGGACCACATACGGAGAAAAAAGAGTGAATCTACACATAAAATGCATCTATATACATCCGTATGTGGTCCACAAAGTGAAATATCTACGAAGACTTATATTTAGGAGCGGAGGGAGTACTACTGTGCCTGGAGGAGTGCGAACCACGGCAGCCCAGTGAACCAGCCGTGCGAACTACGGTAGCCCAGTGAACCAGCAGTAGAAAACAATGTGGTGATATGGCCATAAAAAACAATGTGCTTCGATCCACACTGTAGCATGCACAGTAACACTCCTCTTTGTTTGGATCCCTGAGTTAGAGCTAGTTTGGGTTGAAATAGCCTCAAATTATCGAAACAAGAGGGGTTAGTTTGAGCTAGTTTCCTCTAACCCCGCTAAACAAACTAGCCCGATGGAGAAGTTCTAATTGGGTTAGTTATCCTCGGGCCCACTAAAAGAGAACTAAAACAGTCTCACCTGCCTGCACCAGATCGCTTCCCTAAAAAAATCTCACCTGCCCGCACCAGATCGCTCCCCCCCCTCTCGCACGACTCCTCTTTGTTCCCCATAGGGCCGCCCGCCCAAGCGCCGCTCGACCTCTCTCTCCTCCGACTGCCCTCTCCTTCTTGCCTCCGCCGCCCTACTCCGGCCGCCCTCTCCCTCCGACCTTCGAAGGTCGCCCCGCTCCCCCTTCACCAGTCGTTTTTCTCCCTCTGTCGTGCGCGGTGGCGGCGCATCTACTAGGGAGGCCGCGAGAGGGGTGAGTTTGTTCGTTCCTTCTTTGTCTCACGGCCATATCATTGATCTGGCTTGCTCTAGCGCTAATTCTGATTTGGAAAAGTAGATTTGATCAAACTTGCTATAGATTTGTGGTGCACGCATGGAATTGTTTGATGCTGCTTGAGGAGGTAATAAATCTTTCTAGAGGCCCAAAGATTCAGGTCACCTTTCTAGGTATTTCAATTTCAGGCTTGCATTATTTGTAGAGGCCCAAAGATTCAGTTCACCTTTCTAGGTATTTCAATTTCAGGCTTGCATTGTTTCTAGAGGCCCAAAGATTCAGTTCACCTTTCTAGGTATTTGAGTTTCAGACTTGCATTATTTCTAGAGGCCCAAAGATTCAGTTCACCTTTCTAGGTATTTCAGTTTCAGGCTTGCATTATTTCTAGAGTCCCAAAGATTTAGTTCACCTTTCTAGGTATTTCAGTTTAGGGCTTTCATTATTTCTAGAGGCCCAAAGATTCAGTTCACCTTTCTAGGTATTTAAGTTTCAAGCTTGCATTATTTCTAGAGGCCCAAAGATTCAGTTCACCTTTCTATGTATTTCAGTGTCAGGCTTGCATTATTTCTAGAGGCCCAAAGATTCAGTTCACCTTTCTAGGTATTTCAGTTTCAGGCTTGCATTATTTCTAGAGGCCCAAAGATTCAGTTCACATTTCTAGGTATTTTAGTTCTGAGCTTTCATTATTTCTAGAGGCCCAAAGATTAAGTTCGATCGGCGGCAAGGGGCCTGCTACCCATGCCGGGCGTCGACCTCAACTTGCAAGGGCGGCGTGAGGGGTTCACGGGCTTGGGCTCTACAAAGCCTTCCTCCGTAGTGACGGTGGCGAGCTCCTCCCTCGGTGCGTGAGGGGCTCAGGATCCCTCCCTATCGTGAGCGACTTCCGTGATGAGTTAGCTCATTCTTTGTTTCATGTAGTGTTTTTTATTTTGTGAAGCTTGATTGACGACTTGTATGTTTAAGTGGGATATCTCATTTGTATGGACAAAGTAAAAATTATCATGTTTTGCATGCTTGATTTGTATAGATGGTTCGTTTATGTCAATTGTGAGCGGGAGAAGGCCACAGAAGAGCCGGCCACACCAAGAGGGTGCTTGGATCCAAGGGACTTATTTTAGTCTGACTAAAAATAGGGTCCAAAGTAGTCAAATGATTGAGATAGAGCATTTATTGTCAATCTAACCCTGCCATCCATACACCTCTTTGGTTTAGAGTTAGTTCAGGGTTAGAATCTAACTCTAACCTCTAACCGAGCTAGAGTTCTCCTCGTCTCGGTTCATCGCCATCATACTTTCCCCATTCCTGTGTTTTCAATATCCTGCGAATCAAAGAGGCCTTTTTTTCAGGAAAAATCAAAGAGGACCTTAGACTGGTTTAGGTCCGGTCATTTTTTATAAACGTGTTATGTCCAAAATTTAATGAACGTGCTCCGGTTTCCACGAAAATAATCTGGTTTCATGTAGTAATTCATTGATTTATTTATTCTTCTGCGGGGGGTTTGCATGTAATTCGTGAGGTCTGAAATGTAAAGTACCCCGGCATATGCTCCGAGTCGTGCATCCACTACGACCAGATGCTCTATGTCCCACATGTCGGCGAATGGGAGCACGTGGAAATAGCCTAGGAGTACATATAGGAGGATAAATGCGTGAAAAAATATGTATTGTGAAGCGTAACCGCGGTTCGAAAAGGAGACCTAAAGTGATCACAGCTATAGGTCGCACACACCCAACTAGTGGTACTAGACATACGACTATTTTTTTCCTCAAAAAAAAAGAGGCATGAGTGCTCAGTACTCCTATTCTATAAACACGAGTCCCATCTGACAACAGCGTCCATGCTACAGCTAGCTCTCCTCCCTCGTTTCTCTCTTCTAATTCTAAACTCGGCCGACGGCAGTGGGTGGGGTGGGTTTGCTCATCTGGCCCCCACCTCACAAAGTGAAAAATATTCTGTTGCAATAAAAAATGCCATATACTCCCTTCGTTCATAAATATAAGCCTTTTTAGATACTAGTTCAAATGGAATACAACATACAGATGTATGAAGACATAGTTTAGAGTGTAGATTCACTCATTTTGCGCCGTATTTAGTAGTCACTTGCTGGAATCTTTAGAAAGACTTATATTTGGGAACGAAGGGAGTACTATACTAATAAAACATTAAGGCCACGAGGCGATGCAAAGGTGCTTTGGTTACGGTGATTAAAGAAGAAGAGATGCATCCATCGACGACGTCCACCTCCTCGACTCAGGGCGCCGGCCCACCGAACGGCGCCTAACTAGCAGCGGCTTTCGTGGCCAGGTCGACGTGCTTCTGAACAATGGCGTCCAAAGATTCCAGCCGCTGGAAGAAGGCTAACGTCTTTCTAACCTCGCTTGCCTTGTAGTGGCCTATGTAGACGATTTCCTCGTAGACGTGGATATGCGGGTCGACGGTTTCTTGCATGGTGAGGCGCTGCTCGGTGAGCGCGGCCTCGAGGTGCGCATTCTTCGTCGCGACCTCCGGCACCTGCAGGGCCTCCAGGGCTTGAAAGAGTTCGTCACCATGTAGGCCGATGAGGGTGGCAGGCAATGAGGAGCCTGGTCGCGTGGGCTGGAGCAGTATGGCAAGGTCGTGCGCGCGCTTCTTGACAGTAGTGAACTTGCGGATGGAGTTGACCATCATGTCGTCCATGCGAGAGGCGAAGCCGACGTCGGCGAGGGCTACGATGCCTGCGGTTACCAGCACCATCTGGAAACGCTGTGTGGTGCGGGGCCGCATGCCGACGCCTTGGATGATTTGGCACAGCCGACTGCCGCTCGCGTCCAGCGCCTCCGTAGGTGCTTGTGGCTTCTGGTCACTTGTTCTTGGATTGGAGTGAGCAGTGTTGCGCAGAGACTTGGAAGTAGACGGATTGGAGTGGTGGGGCGCCTTTATTATATGAGAGTCCAAACTCTGTTGCATTCACATCGTGCTGGCTCTAGTGTGCTTCTCCAATTAATTCCCTCTGCATGTAATTGAGGATGCATCATTGACCGTTCAACTTCTCGGGAACCGCTACCCTCTTCCTCCTTGGCATTCAAGCACCTATGGACCCGTCAACGACGAGGTGCCTATGGTGACTTCGTAAATTTCAAGATGATAGTGTCGTGCGTGTGTGCATTCATAGGGGTGAGTGTATGCACGTGTATATGAGCGCTTGTGTTTGTACTGTGTAAAAAAAACAATGTAAATGCGTGTCAAAAAGAGACTAGTCAGTATACTCAATATTGTGCACCTCGGAGAGGAAAACGATAGAACTAGTACGTATTTATTTATGGTGCAGATTCACTCATTTTGGTCCATATGTACTCCGTCTCGGTGTAGTCTAGTCACTTGTTGAAATCTCTAGAAGGGCAAATACTCCTTTTTGGTTTACAGGGCTATACTAGCAAGTAGTTGTACATACTAGTAAAATAGTGGGCTCACATAGCAATTTTGTCTCATGCCAGAGCCTGGCTATAAGCCTCGTTCGCAACTGCAACGTTCGGTTTGCGCTTGGCTCTTCGCCTCTTCGAGAAGACGAACAATGATGTTACTACTACTGCTTCTACAGTGTCGAATCCACTGCTGCATGTCCGTCCACTGCGAGCGGGACGGATAGCTTGTTGTAGAAGTACTACTAAGCAAAATCCTATCCTCGTTTGCGAGCAACAGCGTGCATGGGCGAGGGAGAAGGCGTGTAGTAAAATCAATCTTCTCCTCGTTCTACGAGTTGACGCGACACATCATAGCACTGGCCCCACATGCTTGCCTCTAAACTTGGCTGAAAGACCCGCAGTGTACAATATATTTGTTGCAAACTCTAACATTTACCAACCACAAATTAAAATATATGTGGCCGTATGCATCGTTATGATGCAGAGGCCGGGGAGTCCCCCCTTTTCGAAAAAAAACAAATTAAAATATAAATTCCTGTCTTGACCAGATGAGCGTGCAAACTACAATCACCAGGGTGACAGGTAGGGCCAGAAGACTATTTTAATTTAAAAAAAACTTCGAGACGGCCACAACGCATGGAGCCGACCCCAACGATTTTAAGCTTACAGCACGGTACACTCTATCTAGACTACTCTACACATGAAACTACCACACGGCGTCCGGCAAGGCGCTTGGCTCTTCGCCTCTTGAAGTCGAGCGATGATGGTGTACTACTACACCGGAGGAGTACTACCAGTATGCTTCCGCCATCGACACCGATTGAACTGCTGCATGTCCACCAAGGCGTGGGAGGGAGAGCGTTAGCAAAGCTTCTCCTATTCTTGCCACCACCACACTCATGGGTGAGGGAGGGACGCTCTGTCTTTGCGTGTATGGCGGTGGGCCCGACAGTGTGTGTAACCAACCTGTCATACAACCAAAGGCAGGTGCAGTTAAGTCCGCGAGGGAGAGGATAATCAAACTTCTCGTTGATGTACGAGTTGACGCGACACATCAAAGCACTGCACTCGATATATTTCAATAATTTGCGTTACCGATGCATTAATTACAACGCATGCATGCATGCCGTGACTCTTCTTTTGATAGTACTTGCATGTGTTGATTTAATGCACCTTGAAGTAGTACTCCCTCCGTTCCTAAATTATAAGTCTTTGTAGGGATTCCATTATGAATTACATACGGATGTATATAGATGCATTTTAAGTGTGGATTCATTCATTTTGCTCCGTATGTGGTCCACCTAGTGAAATCTCTATAAAGACTTACTCCCTCCATTCGGAATTAGGCTGGTCATAGTGGGGAGTAACTTAGACTAGTAACATGCATACGTTACTAGTGTAGTGTCAAAAAACGTCTTACATTATGGGACGGTGGGAGTACCTCTATAGTGCATAGTGTCATAGATTAGTAGTATCATAGATGGTCCCATTTATTGCCATGCATGACCCATAGTAGCACCATATTTATTATGTTACGGTATCTACCTATGTTACTATAACCATCTCTCTCTTCTTTAATTGCCTGCCACATAAGCATGTTTGCCAGTCCCAAATGCATGATACTACTTATGTTACTCCCACTATGGCCAGCCTTACTTGTCGCGGAAATGGATGTATCTACGTATTTTAGTTCTAGATACATCCATTTCCGAGACAAGTAATTCCGAACGGAGGGAGTACATTTAGGAATGGAGGGAGTATAAAATATGTGATGGTAAGCTTTGTAATACCCCGGCCCAAGTCGAGAGATGGTTGTGCACGAGGAGGGCGAGATCATGCAGAATTAACAGAACAGGACCCGACGATGGAGCTCTCTAAGGTCTCGATGGGCGCCACCGTGCTCCATCGCCCCTTGTGCCTCCGCCCCTTGACGCCCCCAGTGTATGAGGTTCGAATACACCTCGTCCGTTCGGCTGATTGAGCAAGGTGCAGGTTTCTTGATTGATGTGTTGTTGGATTGCTTTCTGCAGTGCAAGGGAGGGCACCTGGCCTGCGCGGATTGCCGCGTCGAGCGCCCCGGGAACCAGCGGCAGTGCCAGAAGTGCGAGCGCGGCGGTGCCTTCGACGTGCGGAACACGGCAGTGGACTCCGTCCTTTCGTCGGTGAGGGTGGAGTGCCCGCACGAAGGTTGTGGGCTCTATGTCACTTACCACAAGCTCGCCGATCACCAGAGCGTGTGTCCGCTCGCGCCCTGCAAATGCCCCATGCCCGTCTGGGCTACGAAGGCCCGCCGCCAGCGCTCTACCACCACATCAGCACCACACATCCCATGCCCATGCACAGGATCCAGTACGGCAAGGTTCTCTAGCTGCAAGTGGCACTGTCGGAGCCACGGCTCTTGCTGTTCGCGGAGGAGGACCGTCGCGCATTTTTCTTTGTCGGCGGCGTGCTCGACATCGGCGCGCCTATCGCCGTGTCATTCGTCTGCATCAGAGCGGGGGTGTCCCCATTGCCGCACTACTTGGCCAAGCTATGGGCGAACGGCCCGCCGGGGGAGCCCAAAGGCACGACCGACGCCATCAAGGTGGAAATGGAGGTGACAAGCAGCAAGGATCCCGGCGATGTCGACGTGCAGGAGCTGACCTTCTTGACAGTTCCACCCAAGCTGGTGGCCGGGGCTAAGCGTGTGTCCCTCCACATTCAGATTGACAAGCTCACGTCCTACATGTTTCGACAGTGCCTTCTGTTTATCTTAGTAATATGCTAATATAGGGATTACCTTGGTCTACTTTAGCTTAAGAAATGGTGGGTTTTGGTGGCGATGCAGCAATTACTTCAACATCAGATCAGTAATTTCGAACAGTCGAACAGATATTTTGTGTCTGTTGAATATAAAGTTCCTTTGGGTAAGAAGTACTACTTGTCATCAAAATGGATAAAAGGAGATGTATGTAGACGTATTTTAGTTCTAGATACATCCCTTTTTATCCATTTTGATGACAAGCACTCCCGCTGTTCCACAATACATGCCTTCCATTTGTTAAAATATAGATGTATCTAGACATGTTTTAGTATATAGGTACATCCATGATAGAGCCAATTAGATGGTTGAGAACACTACAATTCGTAGCTACAGATGCGTGTGCGACTCCCAGATGCAGAGGCCGGGGGTCATTATCCTCCTTTTCGAGAAAAAACAGACGCGTGTGTGAGAGGACGAGTGCATGCATGCACCTCTTCTCTTCCTGTATAACGTACTACTAAACTCAGAGTACAAGTTTTTGTGGGTGGCACGATGGTGCGTGCGAGAAGTCCCGAGAGATAGGTTTAATGCGTCTGAAAAAAGGACTGGCCTAGAGCTCGCCACGCTGCTATTCCCGCTTAACGCCCCATTAACCATAAGATATGTATACGACGGTGCCGCTTATTGCACGCATACAACAAAGATTCCCTCCTTTCGGTTTATGGTGAGTGGTTGAATATTTTTTGTAGTTTGCAAAAGCACCTAATTAATGCTCTTGTTTTTCTTAAAATATTATGTTTATCAATGCATTAATTGCAATGCATGCATGCATAAAGTATATGCATTAGTCAATTTTCTCTTAATACTTGCATGCAATGATTTAATGCACCTTGGAATCTGAACATGTGTTGGGGAACAACCAAATTGAGCCTTATAAAATGGAAAAACTAAAATTTTGAGATAAGCCCTATAAAACCGGAAAGGAGGGAGTAGAAAAAGAAGTACTCCATCCGGGAATAGTGCCGCACTTCCAAACTAGAACGTCAATAAATTTTGAGCTTGCGTCTCGTCACATTCCAAATTACTCCACGCTATATTGAATTGCAATCCTGTTCACACCGATCACAACCTAAACGGTTTCCCACTTAGGAGCGTACATTGAAGTCCAAACCTGTTCACACCGATCACGACCTAAACGGTTTCCCACTCAGGAGCGTATTAGTACTTGGTTATAAATACTAGTATGCCAAGATGACTGAACATTCCTCCCCAAGTCCTCATCCACAAAAACAAACAAGTCATTCAGCATCCTTCCCTTGCGTCTGCCATGGCCAGCATGAGTTCTGGGTCGAGAGATTGCCACCAGGGAGAAGCGAGCATGGAAGCGGAAGCACGAGAGATGTCCCGCCTCGCTGCGAGAGCAGTCGACATGTCCCGCCGCGTGGAAGTAGCAGCACAGAGGTCCCACCGCGCCGCTGAAGCAGCACGGAGGTCCCACCGCGCCGTCGATGCAGCAGACTGGTCCGGCCGCTCCGCCGAAGCAGTAGAGATGTCCTGCCGCGCCACGAATGCAGCCGAGATGTCCCGCTGCGCCGCGGCGGCCTGGGAAAATTTCTCGCGGGCAGGCGATGACTGTTACAGGCGCATGCTTCCGATCGTCCATAGCGAGATGGATCAGATCTCCGGCTTGGCAAGGTTGCAGGACGACGTGAAAGCCTCGTTTGAACAGGCTACCGACGTCATCCGACAACTAAGGGAGGGCAATGAGAGGCTCCGGGCCGAGCGCGACCTGCTGAGGGAGAAGATCGTCCGAAGTGCAGACCAGCAGGAGGAGACCAGTGCCTTGTTGAAGAGGACCGGCGTCATCGTCAAGAAACTTATGGACGAGAATGACATGCTCCGCAACGAGCGCCAAAGGCTGGTGGAGGAATCCGTGGATGTTCTCAAGCAGCATCTTGAGGACACGAAAGACCTCATTGCCGCTCGCCGTGGAGACTAGTTCCCGCGGCCTGCAGCAACGCGTCAAGAAAATAGAGATCAGCGAGCCAGATCCTTGTCTTCCTTCTTCTTTTGCCATTGTGTATTTCAGGCGTAGCCGCATGTGGCTTTTTTAATTATCTTTCTAATTATGTAAGACAATTAATCGTCCTTATCATTCTCTGGAACATCAATGTTGCGAGGCTGGAATGAAGAAAACTCTTGCTGTGGCGACCCTGGCGTTGTTGTTCTTCTAGTTGCTGCTGGGCTTCCTTTAGTTTCCTGGTTTCTTTTGATGTAATAATTGGTTTAGGATGTGGATTGTGTCGTCGGTTGTGAAATGTTGGGTTCTAGCGCGGATGTTTGGCCTTTGTTGGCCTCTTGGGATGTTGCGATTTCAACTGCAGTGCGTAGCTTTTAGTCCTTCGTGTTAGGCTGGAGTTGTGCTGAACTTCTTGTGAATTGTGGTGGCTTTCAGTAATGAAAATCGGAAGGGGCAAGCCCTTCTTTGATCAAAAATAAATAAAAATATTCCTTATATATTCATCAGTCTTGCTATAAGTCGCAGTAGATGCTATATAGGTCTGTCGGATCTTACATCAAGATCCGTGCTTTTAGAGTTTCTTTTCTCTCTCTTAAATCTCAGTCGAGTGAGACATAGCCACGCCATTAAATAGAGGCTCGGGCGCCATTAATGGAGACCTTGGGAGAGAGGTGGACGGCAGATGGAGGTCAAAGGGCTCTCCTCTCGATAAGCACGTGCAGGGGTCTGATCACACGCCTCTCGTACTCAAATAGCTACCCTGCATGGCGCCTCCTAGCTAATAAAAAATGGGGACGCGTGGCGGCACGTAAATGGTACTAGTAAGTAGAACGCCCACGGTTTCAATAACATTTGTGTTTCCGATTGTAACGTGACAGCACTTGTTCCAAAATGACTTTGTTGATTGTTAATGTGTGCGCCTTCGCCGTCGGACTGCAAATTTACCACACCATGTTGGTGCCATGTCATGGCACCAAGCCAAGTTTCATTATTTTCATGCGTGTTTTGGATTTACAGGAATTAAAAAACTAAGTTTCTCAAAGTTTCGAACCCAGCCACGACGCCCAGAATTTTGAATTTCATTCCTATTTCTTGCATGGAACCTAGAAATTTACCCGAGGACACACATGTGATTTTTCAACCAACTTTGGTGCACTGGAACTTGTGCTTGTATTTCAAATTTGAATTATGCACACAAAGGTGACACGTTCCCTCCGAGAACCACGAGCCTTCTTGAGAGAAGCTCCGATTTGCAAGAAGCTTATACCAAAATTTGTTCCTATTCGGCCAATTTTCTTTACCACGGCATGGTACTACCATGACGTGACACCATGCCAAGTTTCATGATTTTAAAACCAAGTTTCTCAATGTTCTCGACCGAGCCACGATGCCCAGATGTTTGAATCTTATTCTCATTTTTTGCATGGGAGTAGAAATACACCCGGGGACACAAATGTGATTTTTCAACCAACTTTGGTGCACGGGAGCACGTGCTTGTAGTTCAAATTTGAATTATGCACATTAAATGACCAAAAACTCAACTAATGTGTAAATAAGGCCAAACGAAGCTGGAATAATTCCAAAAATTAACAGGGCACTCATGTAGTTCTATGTTGCCTTTGTAAATAAACTCAAGGGGGACAACGTATATCGTTTCGCACTCAAAGGTGACACGTTCCCTCTCAGAACCACGAGCCTTCTTGAGAGAAGCTTCGGTTCGCAAGAAGCTTATACCAAAATTTGTTCCTATTCGGCCATTTTTTTACCACAACACGGTTGTACCATGACATGACATCCATGCCAAGTTTCATGATTTTCAGACGTGTTTTGGATTTACAAGAATTTTAAAACCAAGTTTCTCAATGTTCTCGGCCGAGCCACGATGCCCAGATGTTTTAATTTTATTCTCATTTCTTGCATGGGACCTAGAAATTCACCCGAGGACACAAATGTGATTTTTCAGCCAACATTGGTGCACGAGAGCATGTGCTTGTAGTTCAAATTTGACTTATGCACATTAAATGACCAGAAATTCAATTAATGTATAAAAAACGACAAACGAACCCAAAATAATTCCAAAATTTAACATGGCACCAATGTAGTTCTATGTTGCCTTTGTTAAGAAACTCAAGGGCGGGGGGGGGGGGGGCAACGTATATCGTTTCACACTCAAAGGTGGCAGTTCCCTCTTAGAACCACGAGCTTCCAAATTGGCCCAATTTTTTACCACAACATGTTAGTGCCATGACATGACACCTTGCCAAGTTTCATGATTTCCAGCCGAGTTTTGGATTTACATGAATTTAAAATATAAGTTTCTCGATGTTCTCAGCAGAGTCGTGACGCCCAGATGTTTGAATTTCATTCTCATTTCTTCCATGGGACCTAGAAATTCAACTAAGGACACACATGTGATTTTTCAACCCACTTTGGTGCACCGGAGCATGTGCATGCAATTCATATTTAGATTATGCACATTAAAAGTCCAGAAACTCAATTAATGTATAAAAGGCCAAATGAACCCGGAATAATTCCAAGATTTAATAGGGCACTCATATAGTTCTATGTTCCCTCTATAAAGAAAATCAGGGGGAGGGAGCGTATATCGTTTCGCACACAAAGGTGACATGTTCCCCCTCGGAACCACGAGGCTTGCTGAGAGAATCTCGGTTTTGCAAGAGGCTTATACCAAAACTGGTCCCAATTCAGCCAAAAATTATAATGTATGAAAACAGGGTTTAGATTATCCGAACATCTCGCTACCTAGACCAATAATGTACTATGATTTGAATTCAACATAAAATGGATACTGAGATATTTGTTTTGGAGAGCGTATGGTACATGTAGTTCATAGTGAAATATGATTACTGCTATATGCATGTATTTTTGTTATCAAGATAATATTTAAATTATTGTATAACTTGACAACAATCGTATTCAAATAAGGAAAATTGATTCAAATTTAGTCCATATGGTAGAGCGACAATATATATGTTCACATGGTGGAGTAAAATGTTCATATATGATGGAAGATCAAAATGTACGACTACATCAATTATAAACCGCAAGGTCACCTAATGATATATTCAATTCAACATAACGTGGATTCAAAATTGAAATTCGAGATCATGGCATCTCTAATCATATAAAAAGGGAAATTAATCTTTCTTTGGTGGGAATTGATTTGTTTTTGTTGTTGTTGAGGGAAGTGCGAATCGATTTGGTCTTGCAGGGTAATCTTGTTCTCCCGATTTTTTTACATTTTTCTTGTAGTTTTTTCAATGGCATCTATAGCAATATAGTAAAAGGGGACATGACTCTCTTGTGTCTTGTATGATTTTTTTACACGTTAAGTTTGTCCTGCCGAAAAATGAATCCGCACCTTGTTATCCCGAAATTTTCAAGCTCGAGTATCTTTTGTCTCACCTGCTTTGAAACTCCCGCTTCTTCAACCCACGCCGCGCCTTGTTATCCCGAAATTTGGACGCGCGTGAGAACTCCCTCCTCATCTGAAATTGCTCCCGCAGCCCAGACACGCGAAATCCCCCTTCTACCCCTCAGCCGGAAATGAAGCTCCATGTCGCGGTGTCAAAACCGGTGGGGGTACGCTGGTAACTTACCCTACATTTCGGACAAGCGCGTCCCTAAGCTTGGCTCCCCCCTCCCCCTTCGCCCCCCCATTCGTACACCGAGGCCGCCAAAACCCGTGAAACCCCATGCTCCTCCGTCGGCCTCCCGACCGCCGCCCAGCCGGAGACTCTTCCCCGACTACGTTGTCCACCGCAACAGCTCGTCGTCCCTCATCCACCGCACCGGATGAGGATCCGTTGTCGATCTCATCGTCCCGCCGGATCAGCCGCCCCGTCCTCCACCTCCAAGGAGCTTCCCCGACGTTTGCCTCGTCTATCACGCCACCTCAATCCCCACAGCACCATCTTGACCTGCCCCACCGGAACCGCAGCACCCTCACCAATTCCTCCGATGAAGCCGAGGCCAACTCGGCGCCACCAAGGAGGTTCTTAACTCACCGCTGCATTTCATCTCTTATTCGATCTCACGGGGCTGCCGGTGCTCGATACCGAGCAGACATGGCGTCTCCATTGACGGCGCCATCGCCGGCCACATCATCCACGGCGTCTCTCCCCCATGTTGTTGCTTCCTTGGTGGCGACTTCCACAATAGCACTAGCTGCAGCTGATCCGGCTCTCGCTCGCACTGCGGCTCTGTTCTTGCTGTCGGTCGCGCTGCTGCACTGCTCCTGCTTTCGTTCGTTCTACTGCTCTGCTCTTACTCTCGCTTGCACTGCTGCTGCTTTGCCACGACCTCCGGCAGCTTCTGAGGAGTTGCTGCTTTAGCACTTTTCGCGGTGTTACTACAAGACTTGCTCGCTAGTGCGTTCCACCTTTCGGCGAAGGCTGATTTAGATCACTACTTCTCTGCTGCTAGTGCTCGAACACCCTAAACATCTATTGCAATGCTCTGTTACTAGTTCAATCAGTTTCGACAGTAAAATTCAGTTTCGACTATGAAGTTCATTTTCTTCAGTTAAGTTCAGAGTGAACAGTACTTACAGCATCTGTTGGAGCGGTCGTGGCGCGGCTGATGCGCTTTACATCTAGCACTTTTTGGTGATGTATTTTACATCATCTATTGCAGATGATATTAGGGTCCCACTTCAGATTAAAGTTCTCTGTCTTGTCATGCTTCAGCCTCGTCGCTGTACACCTTAGCGGAGCTGCTCCAACGACGGAACCGTCCATCACAGCGGAGTAGTACCCTCGGCGCCGTTTCCAGATGCCTTGGATCTTCTTCCCCGCCTTCAACAGTCACACCAGCATCATCACCATCCTCCATGTCCAACACAATGATGCTGAGGTCCACAAGGCTATGCCAAAGAGGTTGTACACTTGTCGCATCACTTTGTTTCTCCATTCCTCTGTTCTTCCAATTCATGTGAGCCAAACACCCAGGTTGACTGAAATCCTATGTTTCCAAATGCTCTGTTTTGCACGTGCATTCCTATCCTATTCCTGTGTTTTTCCTGTCCCTGCATTTATAGAATCCTCCAATTCTAAGGAGCCCTTACAGATTTACTTCATTTTTAGATTGGCCTCAAAGAAAAGTCTGTGTGTTATGTCCTGCTCCTGCTGTGCAGTCATCCACCCCACCTGAGGTGCACCATCGATGAAGCGTTGCTCATCGCAGCAGAGATCCCCCCTGCAGACTTTATTTCGCTGCCTCAGATCATCTTCCCCCGTTGTCGGCAGCCACGCCAACTGCATTACCATCATCGACTGAGCAGATGAACCTGAGGACTAGACAGTTCCGGAGGAGAGGTCGTAGTCTTTCGTGTTTGCTTACGTTATACATCGGTTATTATTACCTGCTACTTTATCGTTAAATCTTAAGTTTTGAATTGCCCATGGGTCTCATATCGAGCCAAAGACCTTGAATAGTATCTCATCTACTATCCGGTTCATCTGGGGTCTTCTATGTGGTTCATGTTGGGTGGGCAACAAACAATAGCTGATCCATTGTCTATCTTTTTAAACTGAAGCTATAATCTACCTGCTATCATTAGTTTTGGATCCATCCACTCGTTTGCTACCATCAGTCTTCATTTTTGCATGCACCCCTTAGGCCTTACAAAGTCTAACTTTTTTTTTATTATGCATGTCAGACATTGTACACAATCATACTGAACATGTAGAGAAAAAGAGAAGACCGTTGCGTGCGAATATAATGTCATGCAGACGCTGCTCCATGGTGGTAAGTGTCCCCCTCTCCTGCATTTCCAGATTGTATTCGAGAGGAAGATAACTGCTCAGATGGAGATTCGGAAGGAGCCGACCATGCCTGTTTACCACCGAGGTGTTTGCTCTAACACAGCATGCTGATGTTGGTCATATCATGCATATGGCGCCTTACATTGCTTACATTATACATCTTATATGTCATCAGCTTAGTTTAGATTTGCTTTGTGTGAATGCCACCTATTTGGTTTCTATATCATACTCCCACCATTCCTAAAAATTTGTCTTTTTTAAAGATTTCAACAAGTGACTACATACGGAACAAAATGAGTGAATCTACACTCTAAAATATGTTTATGTACATCTGTATGTGGTAGTCCATCTGAAATCTCTACAAAGACAAATATTTAGGGACGGAGGGAGTAAATGGGAATTATGCAATGCCATCTTCTTTAGCTGTGCATCATATACGTGAATCATGCAATGCCATCCTGTTTAGCCACCATCGTATATGTGAATTGTATCGTGCCATATTTTTTCCATAATGTATTCCATTTGTCAACAATATTTATACATTCATCTACTCTTCCTGTACATCAGCCATTTGAGTCGGTCATGGGAAAATCTGGAGTGAAAACAAGGTCTTACTCGAGCGGTCGTGCTACACGTCGATGCAGATTTCTTCTTTGATTCTGAGATAGCTCCTTAGAGGAGGATTCAGAGAGAGATGACCAGTCATATTCCCCCCCAGGTGCATGCTCTAACTTGGCTGGGTTATATTGCTCATATCATGCATATGGTGTCTTGCATTGCCATGTCATCTGCTTAGATTAGACATGCTTTGTGTGAATGCCTCCTATTTGCTTTCTATATCAGATATGTGAATTATGCAATGCCATGTTTTTCAGCCAGTTATCATGTATGTGAATTATGCACCGCCATGGAGCCAGGCATCATATATGTGAATTATCTCGTGCCATCTGTTTTTTCATTATGTATTCCATTTGTTGACAATCTGTGTATATTGAACTACTCTTCATGTGTATCAGCCATTTGAGCCGGTTATGGAAAAATCTGGAGTGAAAACAAGGTCTTCAGAGAAGGCAATGGTACCTGTTGAAGCATATATCTTGATGGTCACAAGGAGCTCCTCAGAGGAGGATTCAGAGACAGATGACCAGTCCTATATCCCACCTGAGGTGTATGCTCTAAGTTGCAATGTTTATATTTCTCATACGATGCATATGGTGTCTTGCATTTCTTAGTTTAGACATCATATGCACAATATTGAATTCTATCTCGCTTAGTTTAGAGATCATACATGCGAAAGTGCCAAATGCTTAGTATATGAATCAATTATGTCAATTATATCATGCCATCCTGTATACTTAGACAACATGTATGTGAATTATTTCATCCCAACCTATTTTAGAAAGACATCATATAGTTTTGTCATGTCATCCTGTTTAGGTACTCATCATATGTTGAATTATGCCATTATATCCTGTTAAGTTATCCATCATATATCTCAAACTGTGTCATGCTATCCTGTTTAGTTAGGCATCATATATGTGAAATTGTGTCGTCTTTGTCTGTTTGGTTAGACAACATATATGTGAATTACCACATCATCTATCATACAATGTCTCAGACGTCCAATTTCTTTTCTTGTTTATCTCGCCATTTGAATTGGACGGGTGATGGCAGTATCTAAGGGAGCAAAACCCGTTCTTCACAAAAGACAGTACTACCCGTCGATGCAGATAGAACCATGGTTGTACTGGCCCACAAACTAGCCCCACCGCACATAATCGAGACTCTTCCAGATTGCACACTTACACCGTTGGGCAGAGAACCAGCTACAACCCATCTAACCGCAACCCCAGCAGATAGTAACCCACTTATAGTTAACAAAGCACCATGTCCACCACAGAGTACCCCCACACGAGCAGTTTGTAAAGCTACTGCAGTGCCCAAAGCACGAACACCACCACAGCTAACCAAAACTCCACGTTTAAAGCAGAAGAGCAACTGTTCTCGTGTCGATTCCGTAGCTATGGTCCATACTCCTTTGCTGTTGCATCACTGTATTTACTCATACCAGCTACTTTCGAATTTGAAGGTTCCAATTGAAACTCCAATGGCGCAACAGGTATGTTTTAAACCTATTTCTTTAACTGGATTGCTGTTCTAACTTCTTGCTCTATGTTGATTTCAGTTTAATTTGTATAAACAGTTATGTTCACATGTGATGCACATTACAAGTGCTGCCAATGCTGTGTAGTTTCTCACACTTATATTCTGTCTATGTTGCAGTGTCTTAAAAATATATGAGTTGAACTATGTCTCTATCTTGATTAGGGAACATAAACTAGAATGATATGGACAATACAGTGACCATAGTACATAGATATATGTTTGTTTCATGCTGTTATCCTGTCCACCTTACTACAAGCTAAACATGTGATGTGTCTGCTTGTTTCTCTTGTAGTATGCAAACAGAATATTGGAGAAGAGCACCCCACTATGCAATGGTAGAGAAAGTAATGCAGATAAGGTCCAAGATAGTGAGACAACCCTGTTGGTCTCCAAGAGAGGTGATAAAAACGATCTTGTAGACTGAGAAAACCCCACAGTCCTGCGTTGATGTAGTGTTTGAGTTACTGGCCAGTACCGCTGGCATATGCTCTTCGAACTCGCTGCCTGAATCACTTGGCTTCTTGGGCCTCAGCTACAATTTGAAAGGCATCGACCAATTTGTGTTGCGGCAAGAAGCCAAAGGACTGAGGAAGTCCCTGTAGAATAAAGATGCGTAATTTCTTGTGCAACAGCAAGCGCTAGAGGATTTCAGCACCAAACAAGAGAAAGTTAGTAAAACTTGCTAAGCATCTTGCCAGCATTATGGGTACTCAGGATATTGTTTCTTGAACTCTTCTGAAGTGGTTTCAGTTCTGGACTTGTTTTGCTGCGGCGTTTATATCTTTGTTGTTCCCTATATTTGCAATCGGTGGTGAACTTTGATGCCCAAGTGGATGTAATATGTGTAATAGTCATGATAGCCTAGCATAAGTTGCTTGCTTATTTATTTCCTTGTTGTCTTGTTTATTTGTTTGCTTGTAGTCGCGCAGTTCTTTTTCCGCGGTTTGCTAGTGGCTGCAATAACCTATTTTTAAAACTAGGCCACAATAACCATGGGCTAATATTCTTTGTAGTGACAGGGCCTCCTACGGGCCGTAGAGAAGCGGTGGGCCTTCTACGGGTCAGAGAACGATGAGGCCTTCTACGGGCCGTAGAAACATTGGGCCTTCTACGGGCCATAGAAACAATGGGCCTTCTACGGGCCGTATCATCATTGGGCCTTATATGGGTCGTATGATCGATTGGAAACATGGGCCAATAACAGGCCGCATTATGGCCGTAAACGGGCTAGAGTTGGAATCGTCCGTTCATGGGCCGACCATAACAGGCCATCATTAATAGACTGTATTTGACGACGCTATGAAAACGGCCCAATGTATTAACGACCACAAATGGGCCGACTGTAACCACGGGCTGAATTTGGCCCACAAGCAGAAAAAATGACAGTAACGGGCCGTAAGTAAACGAATGCTCGAAATGAGCCCAAGAATAAATGGGCTCTGAGAAGGCCGAAAGATAACATGGGCTGGAAACGGCCCAACTGAATAACGGGCCCTTAA
Organism: Aegilops bicornis; assembly: GCA_021605145.1. Lineage (NCBI taxonomy): Eukaryota > Viridiplantae > Streptophyta > Magnoliopsida > Poales > Poaceae > Aegilops > Aegilops bicornis. Next base: position 298,617,273 of record CM038674.1, on the reverse strand, counting down.
TGGGTATAAAGTGATGCACTGTTCATTACGGGCCAGTTTCACCACGGGCTGTTAATGGGTCTAAAGTGATACACTGTTCATTGCGGGCCAGTTTCACCACGGGCCGTTAATAGGCCAAGAGTTACATAGGGCCTCATATGGGCCGAAAGACGTCATGGGCCATACATGGGCCAGAAGTGAAAACGGGCTGTAATCATATTGGATGACCCAGATGACGGTACTAGGCCTAATTTGGATAGGGCGTAACGGGCCTTGGGTTAGCGGGCTGTAAATGGGCTATATGCGAACATGCAGTTAACGGGCTTTCCATGGGCCGGCCCGTCACCTTTTGACCAAGTCAAACGGGCCGGCCTTTTCACAGGAATGGGCCTCTGTTGGGCCGTGCCACGTGTCTACGTATCATAGGCGCCTTTTTGTCCAATGAGTGGATGACATCTGTCCCAACAATGAGCCGACACTTGTTCCCTCCAGCCAATGATGATTTTACAAGTGGAAAATCCCCATTGGTCGGGCCTGTTAACGGGTTATCGGATCCGAAACCCGACCCGATAGCTTAACGGCGTTCCGTTACGGTGGATGCCACGTGTCAGTCACCCTTGACGAAAGCACTTCATGACGCAGCGATTTATCGTCATGAAAGTGGACACTTCCATGATGATAATTTTGGTAATGTCATGGAATACTTCTACGACTGACACGGTATGACTATCTTGATTATGTCATAAATTTGTCATGGATGTACATGCATGACAAAAACGCGACCTACTGTGACAAACACGTATCATCACGGAAGTGTATTTTTTTGTAGTGACATCGACCGCTATCCAACATGCATCTAGTGCATTATGTTCATAGAGAAACAGAGTAATGCAATAAGAACAATGACATGGTGTAGACAAGATCTATCTATGTAGAGATAGACCCCATCATTTTATCCTTAGTAGAACCGATACATACGTGTCGGTTCACCTTCTGTCACTGGGATCAAGCACCGTAAGATCGAACCCACTACAAAGCACCTCTTCCCATTGCAAGATAAATAGATCAAGTTGGCCAAACAAAACCCAAATATCGGAGAATAAATACGAGGCTATAAGCAATCACGCATAAAAGAGATCAAAGAAACTCAAATACTTTCATGGATATAAAAAGATAGATCTGATCATAAACTCAAAGTTCATCCGATCCCAACAAACACACCACAAAAAGAGTTACATCATATGGATCTCCAAGAGACCATTGTATTGAGAATTCAGCGAGAGAGAGGAAGCCATCTAGCTACTAACTATGGACCCGAAGGTCTACAAAGAACTACTCACGCATCATCGGAGAGGCACCAATGGTGGTGGTGAACCCCGTCCGAGATGGTGTCTATATTGGATCTGGTGGTTCTGGACTCTGCGGCGGCTGGAATTGATTTTCGTCGATTCCCCTAGGGTTTCTGGAATATTGGGGTATTTATAGAGCAAAGAGGTGGTCCGGGGGCACCCGAGGTGGGCACAACCCACTGTGGCACGCCTGAGCCTCTGGCGCCTACTGGTGGGTTGTGCTCTCCTCGGAGCACCCCCAGGCGCAGCCTTGGCCCATTAGGTGTCTTCTGGTCCAAAAAAATTCTCCGTAAAGTTTTGTTGCATTTGGACTCTGTTTGGTATTGATTTCCTGCGATGTAAAAAACATGCAGAAAACAGCAACTGGCACTTGGCACTATGTCAATTGGTTAGTACCAAAAATATGTGAAATGACTATGAAATGATTATAAAACATCCAAGATTGATAATATAACAACATGGAATAATAAAAAATTATAGATACGTTGGAGACGTATCAACATCCCCAAACTTAACTCCTACTTGTCCTCGAGGAGGTAAGTGATAAAAACAGAATTTTTGATGTGGAATGTTGCCTATCATGTCATATCATATTCTTTTCTTTATAGCATGGACATTTGGACTTTATATTGTTCAAAGCAATAGTCTATTTTTGACATGATAATTTAAATACTCAAGCATATCAACAACCAACCATGTTTTTCAAAATATCAACGCTAAAATAAGTTATCCCTAGCCCATTACGCTCAATCGTTGATCCATTCATGAAACACACTCGCATATTAGCTACACCCAATACTCAAGTACGATCATATTATCTCCTAGTTGGTGCTTTTATAAGAGAAGATGGAGACTCAAATTCAAAAATAAAAATTGCATAAAGTAAAAGAAAGGCTTTCGCAGAGGGAAGTAGGAATTTGTAGAGCTGCCAGAGCTCAAAGCGAAAAACTTAGAGATAAAAACATTTTTGGAGGTGTATACTTCCCACCAACGAAAACGACTTAGAGTTCCCAACACTTTCCATGCTAGATATTTCATAGGCGGTTCCCAAACAGAAAATAAAGTTTATTCCTTTTTCAACCATACTCTCACTTTCCATGGCTAGCCGTATCCACGGTTGCCTTCCATACCAACACTTTCCAAGGAATTTATTATTTGACAACATAAAGTAAATTCATTTTTCATTTCGGGACTGGGAATCCCTAATACCTTTGCCTTACTCTCTTGCAATGACAAGTGAATAAACACTCATCTTGAGAATAACACATCTAGCATGGAAAATATTAGTCACCCCTCACCGCTCCGCGAGCGAAACAAACACAGAAAAGAGAAGTTTATTTTGAAAATTAGAGATGGCACATACAAATTTGCTTAGAACGGCAAAATAATACCGCATATAGGTAGATATAGTGGACTCATGTGGCAAAACTGGTTTAAAGGTTTTTAGATGCACAAGTATGTTGGGGAACGTAGTAATTTCAAAATTTTCCTACGCACACACAGGACCATGGTGATGGCATAGCAACGAGAGGGGAGAGTGTTGTCTACGTACCCTCGTAGACCGTAAGCGGAAGCGATCACAACGTAGAGGAAGTAGTCGTACTTTCTCCTCGCGATCCTGCCGATCCCAGCGCATTTACTCCGGCACCTCCGAGTCGAAGATGACGTAGAGGAAGTAGTCGACGTTCTCCTCACGATCCAACCGATCACAGCGCGTTACTCGGCGCCTCCGAGTTCTTGGCACACGTTCAGCTCGATGACGCACCACGGGCTTCTATCCAGCAAACCTCCGGGAGGGGAGTTCCACAAGACGACGGGCGTGCAGGACGATCTTGATGTTACACCGTCGCAGGGCTTCGCCTAAGCACCGCTACGATATGACCGAGGTGGAATATGGTGGAGGGGGCACCGACACGGCTAAGGAACGATCTCAAGGATCAACTTGTGTGTCTATGGGGTGCCCCCTGCCCCGTATATAAAGGAGCAAGGGAGGGAGGAGGCCGGCCCTATGTTTGGCGCCAAGGGGAGTCCTACTCCCACCGGGAGTAGGATTCCCCTTCCTAGTCCAACTAGGAATCCTTCCATGTAGGGGAGGAAGGGAGAAGGAAGTGGAGGAGTAGGAAAGGTGGCGGCCCTTTTTCCTAGTCCAATTCGGACTAGAGGGAGGGGCGCAGCAGCCTTTTCCTCTTCCCACTAAAGCCCATCAAGGCCCATTACTTCTCCGTAACTACCGGTACTCGAAAAATACCGAATCACTCGGAACCTTTCCGAACTCCGAATATAGTCGTCCAATATATCGATCTTTACGTCTCGACCATTTCGAGACTCCTCGTCATGTCCCCGATCTCATCCGGGACTCGAACTCCTTCGGTACATCAAAATACATAAACTCATAATAACCGTCATTGAAACCTTAAGCATGCGGACCCTACGGTTCGAGAACTATGTAGACATGACCTAGAACTATTCTCGGTCAATAACCAATAGCGGGACCTGGATGCCCATATTGGTTCCTACATATTCTACGAAGATCTTTATCGGTCGAGACCGCATAACAACATACGTTGTTCCTTTTGTCATCGGTATGTTACTTGCCCGAGATTCGATCGTCGGTATCCAATACCTAGTTCAATCTCGTTACCGGTAAGTCTCTTTACTGGATTACGTAATACATCATCTCACAACTAACTCATTAGTTGTGATGCTTGCAAGGCTTTAAGTGATGTGTATTACCGAGAAGGCTGGAGATACCTCTCCGAGCAATCGGATGACAAAACCTAATCTCGAAATACGCCAACCCAACAAGTACCTTTGGAGACACCTGTAATACTCCTTTATAATCACCCGATTGCCAGTGACGTTTGGTAGTACCAAAGTGTTCCTCCGGTAAACGGAGTTGCATAATCTCATAGTTATAGGAACATGTATAAGTCATGAAGAAAGCAATAGCAACATACTAAGCGATCAAGTGCTAGGCTAACGGAATGGGTCATGTCAATCAGATCATTCTCCTAATGATGTGATCCCGTTAATCAAATGACAACTCATGTCTATGGTTTAGGAAACATAACCATCTTTGATTAACGAGCTAGTCAAGTAGAGGCATACTAGTGACACTCTGTTTGTCTATGTATTCACACATGTATTATGTTTCCGGTTAATACAATTCTAGCATGAATAATAAACATTTATCATGAAATAAGGAAATAAATAATAACTTTATTATTGCCTCTAGGGCATATTTCCTTCAGTCTCCCACTTGCACTAGAGTCAATAATCTAGTTCACATCATCATGTGATTCAACACTAATATTCACATCGTATGTGATTAACACCCATAGTTCACATCGTCATGTGACCAACACCCAAAGGGTTTACTAGAGTCAATAATCTAGTTCACATCGTTATGTGATTAACACCCAAAGAGTACTAAGGGATGATCATGTTTTGCTCGTGAGAGAAGCTTAGTCAACGGGTCTGTCACATTCAGAGCCGTATGTATTTTGCAAATATTCTATGTCTACAATGCTCTGCACGGGGCTACTCTAGCTAATTGCTCCCACTTATAATATGTATCCAGATTGAGACTTAGAGTCATCTGGATCAATGTAAAAGCTTGCACCAATGTAACTCTTTACGACGGGCTCTTTTATCACCTCCATAATCGAGAAATATTTCCTTAGTCCTCACTAAGGATGTTCTTGACCAATGTCCAGTGATCTACTCCTAGATCATTATTGTACTCCTTGCCAAATTCAGAGCAAGGTATACAATAGGTGCGGTACATAGCATAGCATACTTTATAGAACCTATGGCTGAGGCATAGGGAATGACTTTCATTCTCTTTCTATCTTCTGCCGTGGTCGGGTTTTGAGTCTTACTCAATTTTACACCTTTGTAACACAGGCAAGAACTTTTCTTTGGTATTCCATTTTGAACTACTTCAAAATCTTGACAAGGTATGTTCTTATTGAAAAACTCATCAAGCGCTTTTGATCTATCTCAATAGATCTTGATGCTCAATTTGTACGCAGCTTCACCGAGGTCCTTCTTTGAAAAACTCCTTTCAAATACTCCTTTATGCTTTGCGAATAATTCTACATTATTTCCGATCAACAATATACTTATCGGAAATCTGTAGTGCTCCCACTCACTTTCTTGTAAATACAGGCTTTTCCACAAGTGCAGATAAAACTATATGCTATGATCAACTTATCAAAGCATGTATTCCAACTCTGAGATGCTTGCACCAGTCCATAGATGGATCACTGGAGCTTGCACATTTTGTTAGCACCTTTAGGATTGACAAAACCTTCTGGTTGCATCATATACAACTCTTCTTTAATAAATCCATTAAAGAATATAGTTTTGTCATCCATTTGCCAGATTTCATAAAATGTGGCAATTGCTAACATGATTCGGACAGAATTAAGCATCGCTTCTGATTGAGAAAATCTCATTGTAGTCAACACCTTGAACTTGTTGAAAACCCTTTTTGTGACAAGTCGAGCTTTGTAGATAGTAACACTACTATCGATTGTCCGTCTTCCTCTTGAAGATCCATTTATTTAATATGGCTTGCTGATCATTGAGCAAGTCAATCAAAGTCCATACTTTGTTCTCATACATGGATCCTATCTCAGATTTCATGGCCTCAAGCCATTTCATGAATCTGGGCTCATCATCGCTTCCTCATAGTTTGTAGGTTCATCATGGTCTAGTAACATGACTTCCGAACATGATTACCGTACCACTCTAGATGCGGATTTTACTCGGAAGACCTACGAGGTTTGGTAGCAACTTGATCTGAAGTTTCATGATCATCATCATTAACTTCCTCACTAATTGGTGTAGGAATCACTAGAACTGATTTACGTGATGAACTACTTTCCAATAAGGGAGAAGGTACAATTACCTCATCAAGTTTCTACTTTCCTCCCACTCACTTCTTTCGAGAGAAACTTCTTCTCTAGAAAGGATCCACCTTAGCAACGAAAAAACTTGCCTTCGGATCTGTGATAGAAGGTGTACCCAATAGTTACCTTTGGGTATTCTATGAAGACGCACTTCTCCGATTTGGGTTTGAGCTTATCGGTGAAAACTTTTTCACATAAGCATCACAACTCCAAACTTTTAAGAAATGACAGCTTAAATGACAGCTTAGGTTTCTTTGTTAAACCATAGTTCATACGGTGTCATCTCAACGGATTTAGATGGTGCCCTATTAAACGTGAATGCAGTGTCTCTAATGCATAACCCCAAAAGCGATAGTGGTAAATCGGTAAGATACATCATAGATCGCACCATATCCAATAAAGTGTGGTTCTGACGTTCGGACACACCATTATCTTGTGGTGTTCCGGTGGCGTGAGTAGTGAAATTATTTCACATTGTTTTAAGCGAAGGCCAAACTCGTAACTCAAATATTTTTCCTCTGCGATCATATCGTAGAAACTTTTATTTTCTTGTTACGATGATTCTTCACTTTACTCTGAAATTCTTTGAACTTTTCAAATGTTTCAGACTTGTGTTTCATTAAGAAGATATACGCATATCTGCTCAAATCATCTGTGAAGGTCGAAAATAATGATACTTGCCACGAGCATCAACACTCATTGAATCGCATACATCGGTATGTATTATTTCCAATAAGTCAGTAGCTTGTTCCATTGTTCAGGAGAACGGAGTTTTAGTCATCTTGCCCAAAAGGCACGGTTCGCAAGCATCAAATGATTCATAATCAAGTGATTCCAAAAATCCATCGACATGGAGTTTTCTTCATGCGCTTTACACCAATATGACCCTAAACGGCGGTGCTACATATAAGTTGCACTATCATTATTAACTTTGCATCTTTTGGTTTCAATATTATGAATATGTGTATCACTATGATCGAGATCCAATGAACCATTTTCATTTGGTGTGTAACCATATAAGGTTTTATTCATGTAAACAGAACAACAATTTATTCTTTTACTTAAATGAATAACCGTATTGCAATAAACATGATCAAATCATATTTATGCTCAACACCAAATAACACTTATTTAGGTTCCACACTAATCCCGAAAGTATGGGGAGTGTGCAATGATGATCATATCAATCTTGGAACTACTTCCAACACTCATCGTCACTTCCCTTCAACTAGTTTTTATTACGTAACTCCTGTTTCGAGTTACTAATCTTAGCAACCGAACAAGTATCAAATACTCGGGGCTACTATAAACATTAGTAAAGCACACATCAATAACCTGTATATCAAATATACCCTTGTTCACTTTGCCATCCTTCTTATCCGCCAAATACTTGGGGTAGTTCCGCTTCTAGTGACCAGTTCTATTGCAGCAAAAGCACTTAGTCTCGGGCTTAGGTCCAGACTTGGGCTTCTTCACTCGAGCAACAACTTGCTTGCCGTTCTTCTTGAAGTTCCCCTTCTTCCCTTTGCCTTTTTCCTTGAGACTAGTGGTCTTGTCAATCATCAACACTTGATGCTCTTTCTTGATTTCTACCTTCGTCGATTTCAACATCATGAAGAGCTCGGGAATCGTTTCGTCATCCCTTGCATACTATAGTTCATCACGAAGTTCTAGTAACTTAGTGATGGTGACTAGAGAATTACATCAATCACCATCTTATCACGGAAGATTAACTCCCACTTGATTCAAGCGATTGAAGTACCCGGACAATCTGAGCACATGCTCACTAGTTGAGCGATTCTCCTCCATCTTTTAGCTTTAGAACTTTGTTGGAGACTTCATATCTCTCAACTCGGGTATTTGCTGGAAATATTAACTTCAACTCTGGAACATCTCATATGGTCCATGACGTTCAAAACGCGTCTTTGAAATCCCGATTCTAAGCCGTTAAGCATGGTGCACTAAACTATCAAGTAGTCATCATATTGAGCTAGCAAAAGCGTTCATAACGTCTGCATACCGCTTCCTGCAATAGGTCCGCTACCTAGCGGTGCATCAAGGACGTAATTCTTCTGTGCAGCAATGAGGATAAACCTCAGATCACGGATCCAATCCGCATCATTGCTATTAACATTTTTCAATACAATTTTCTCTAGGAACACATATAAAAACATAGGGAAGCAACAACGCGAGCTATTGATCTACAACATAATTTGCAAAAGACTACCCGGACTAAGTTCATGATAAATTAAAGTTCAATTAATCATATTACTTAAGAACTCCCACTTAGATAGACATCTCTCTAATCCTCTAAGTGATCACGTGATCCAAATCAACTAAACCATGTCCGATCAACACGTGAGATGGAGTAGTTTCAATGGTGAACATCACTATGTTTATCATATCTACTATATGATACACGCTAGACCTAACGGTCTCCGTGTTCCGAGGTCATATCTTATATGCATAGCTCGTCAAGTATAACTCGAGTATTCCGCGTGTGCAACTGTTTTGCACCCGTTGTATTTGAACGTAGAGCCTATCACACCCGATCATCACGTGGTGTCTCAAAGACGAAGAACTTTCATAACGGTGCATACTGTGGAGAACACTTCTTGATAATTAGTGAGAGATCATCTTATAATGCTACCGTCAATCAAGCAAAATAAGATGCATAAAGGATAAACATCACATGCAATCAATATAAGTGATATGATATGGTCATCATCATCTCGTGCTTGTGATCTCCATCTTCAAGCACCGTCATGATCACCATCGTCACCGGCGCCGACACCTTGATCTCCATCGTAGCATCGTTGTCGTCTCGCCAATCTTATGCTTCCACGACTATCACTACCGCTTAGTAATAAAGTAAAGCATTACATCGCGATTGCATTGCATACAATAAGCGACAACCATATGGCTTCTGCCAGTTGCCGATAACTTCGGTTACAAAACATGATCATCTCATACAATAAAATATAGCATCACGTCTTGACCATATCACATCACAACATGCCCTGCAAAAACAAGTTAGACGTCCTCTACTTTGTTGTTGCAAGTTTTACGTGGCTGCTACGGGCTGAGCAAGAACCGTTCTTACCTACGCATCAAAACCACAACGATAGTTTGTCAAATAGACTCCGCTTTAACCTTCTCAAGGACCGGGCGTAGCCACACTCAGTTCAACTAAAGTTGGAGAGACAGTCTTCCGCAAGCCATCTATGTGCAAAGCACGTCGAGAACCGGTCTCGCGTAAAATGCAGCGTAAGGTTGGTCCGGATCGTCTCGTCCAACAATACCGATGAAACAAAGTATGAAATGCTGGTAGGAAGTATGACTTGTATAGTCCACAACTCACTTGTGTTCTACTCGTTCATATGACATCAACGCATAAAACCTGGCTCGGATGCCTCTGTTGGGGAACGTAGTAATTTCAAAATTTTCCTCGCACACGGGACCATGGTGATGGCATAGCAACGAGAGGGAGAGTGTTGTCTCGTGCCCTCGTGAGACCGTAAGCGGAAGCGATCCTGGCGTAGAGGAAGTAGTCGTACTTTCTCCTCGCGATCCTGCCGATCCCAGCGCGTTACTCCGGCACCTCCGAGTCGATGATGGCGTAGAGGAAGTAGTCGACGTTCTCCTCACGATCCAACCGATCACAGCGCCGTTACTCCGGCGCCTCGAAGTTCTTGGCACACGTTCAGCTCGATGGCGCACCACGGGCTTCGATCCGGCAAAGCTCGGGGAGGGAGTTCCGTCGGCCTGACGGCGTGGTGGCGATCTTGATGTTACACCGTCGCGGGGCTTCGCCTAAGCACCGCTACGATATGACCGAGGTGGAATATGGTGGAGGGGGCACCGCTGACGGCTGAGAGCGATCTCAAGGATCAACTTGTGTGTCTATGGGGTGCCCCCTGCCCCGTATATAAAGGAGCAAGGGAGGGAGGAGGCCGGCCCTATGTTTGGCGCCAAGGGAGTCCTACTCCCACCGGGAGTAGGATTCCCCTTCCTAGTCCAACTAGGAATCCTTCCATGTAGGGGGAGGAAGGGAGAAGGAAGTGGAGGAGTAGGAAAGGTGGCGGCCCTTTTTCCTAGTCCAATTCGGACTAGAGGGAGGGGGCGCAGCAGCCTTTTCCTCTTCCCACTAAAGCCCATCAAGGCCCATTACTTCTCCGTAACTACGGTACTCGAAAAATACCGAATCACTCGGAACCTTTCCGAACTCGAATATAGTCGTCCAATATATCGATCTTTACGTCTCGACCATTTCGAGACTCCTCGTCATGTCCCGATCTCATCCGGGACTCCGAACTCCTTCGGTACATCAAAATACATAAACTCATAATAACCGTCATTGAAACCTTAAGCGTGCGGACCCTACGGTTCGAGAACTATGTAGACATGACCTAGAACTATTCTCGGTCAATAACCAATAGCGGGACCTGGATGCCCATATTGGTTCCTACATATTCTCTGAAGATCTTTATCGGTCGAACCGCATAACAACATACGTTGTTCCTTTTTGTCATCGGTATGTTACTTGCGAGATTCGATCGTCGGTATCCAATACCTAGTTCAATCTCGTTACGGTAAGTCTCTTTACTGGATTACGTAATACATCATCTCACAACTAACTCATTAGTTGTGATGCTTGCAAGGCTTTAAGTGATGTGTATTACCGAGAAGGCCTGGAGATACCTCTCCAGACAATCGGAGTGACAAAACCTAATCTCAAATACGCCAACCCAACAAGTACCTTTGGAGACACCTGTAATACTCCTTTATAATCACCCGATTACGTTGTGACGTTTGGTAGTACCAAAGTGTTCCTCCGGTAAACGGAGTTGCATAATCTCATAGTTATAGGAACATGTATAAGTCATGAAGAAAGCAATAGCAACATACTAAGCGATCAAGTGCTAGGCTAACGGAATGGGTCATGTCAATCAGATCATTCTCCTAATGATGTGATCCCGTTAATCAAATGACAACTCATGTCTATGGTTTAGGAAACATAACCATCTTTGATTAACGAGCTAGTCAAGTAGAGGCATACTAGTGACACTCTGTTTGTCTATGTATTCACACATGTATTATGTTTCCGGTTAATACAATTCTAGCATGAATAATAAACATTTATCATGAAATAAGGAAATAAATAATAACTTTATTATTGCCTCTAGGGCATATTTCCTTCAAAGTAGTGATCGTACTTAGTGCGAAATGAAGGCTAGAAAAAGATTGAGAAGCGACCAACCAAAAAATGAATAATCTCATAAACGAACATTAAGCATAACTAACACCGAATAATGCACCACAAGTAGGATATAATTTCATTGCATAATTATTGACTTTCGTGCTTGCATAGGGAATCACAAACCTTAACACCAATATTCTTACTAAAGCATAATTACTAATCAACATAAATCACATATCACATCATCATATCTATAAACTATTACTAAGAATCAAGTTTATTTTGTCCAATGATCTTCATGGAAGTTTTTATTATATCCTTCTTGTATATCTATCATTCTAGAACTAATTTTCATATGTTGGTTTTGACAAGCTCAAACAAATATAAGTGAAGATCATGAGCATATTTTTTTTCTTTCTCTCAAATTAACTTAAGTGAAGCGAGAGAATTTCGTGAAAATTTTACTAACTCTCAAATAAATCTAAGTCAAGCAAGAGAGCATTTCTTCAAAAATACTAAAGCACACTGTCGGTGTACTAGAGAAGGGGTACCCTAGTATCCCGAACTTGTGCACGGGCAGTTGCAGCCCTCCGCGGCAAGGCTTACCGGGTGACCGCCAAGGTCCTCCGTGGTTCCTATGGAGCCATTCAAGAACAAAGTATTCAAGCCAAGGAGACAAGGCCCGGCAAGAGGAGCTTGCCGGAAGGCCACCCAAGGCACCTACAAGACAAGGCCCGGCAAGAGGAGCTTGCCGGAAGGCTAATGAGCGACAAGCTTCCGTGGCGACAAGACAACAACATGACAAGGCGCTTGCCGCATGAGCCACCACTCTGTACCTACGCTCCGGCACATCCACTAACGTGTCGCCATACAGGACCTTTCGGTAGCAGCGTGGCGAGAAAATGTGCAGCCCGGTGATCTTGGTGGCAAGTGGCGCGTGACAAGATTGCCATCGTGGAAAGCGGTGGCGCCCTGACGGTCCCTGTTTGCCTTTGTTAGAGGCGGCGAGACGGGCATTTAATGCCTTTGTCCCCTGCCGTCGAGGTTAGGTATGAAACAACAGACATCGTACCTTTGTACAAGTAGCTGTACCAACCACTCCTTTTCCATTTGTACCCTTGTCTACGTTGCCACACATCGGAGACCCTTGAGCATATAAAAGGAGGCCCATGCATAGCGTAGGGGGTCGGTTCCCCACGCTCGGTCTCGTTAGCAGCTTGTGTGTCTTTGTAGCACTCAGCGCTCCTGAGCAAGAACACAATACACTCAGACATGCAGCACTAGGAGTGTTATCTCTCCGGAGAGCTCCGAAGCTGGGTAAACCTCTCGTGTGCTTCGCCTCGATCTGCTCTTCGTGCGACCTCTGCTCCCCGCCGAACCGAAAGGGGATCGGTCCGCCGGTCCCATAGGTGTTCGTGGGCCAGATCAGCCTGCCCCGACACACACTGTTCTCAAAAAAGATATAAGTGAAGCACTAGAGCAAGTCCATAGCTCATAAAAATTTAAGTGAAGCATAGAGAGCAATTCTAACAAATCATGACATAATTTTGGCTCTCTCAAATAGGTGTGTCCAGCAAGGAATCAAGACTTAAAACACAAAATAAAACAAGCAAAGGCTCATATCATACAAGACGCTCCAAGCAAAACACATAGTATGTGACGAATAAAAATATAGCTTCGAGTAAAATACTGATGGTCGTTAGAAAAAAGAGGGGATGCCACTCGGGGCATCCACAAGCTTAGTTGCTTGCTCTCTTTTGGATAATAGCTTGGGATTCCGGGGCATCCCCAAGATTATGCACTTCGTACTCCGTATTCCTTCATCCATCGTAAGATTACCCAAAACTTGAAAACTTCAATCACACAAAACTCAACAAAACCTTCGTGAGATCCATTAGTAAAAGAAAGCAAATCACTACTATAAGTACTGTACAAAACCAATTCATATTTTGTTTTTGCATTATATCTACTGTATTCCAATTTTTCTATGGCAAAAACTCATCAAAGAAAACCATAGAGCCATAAAAACAAGCACACAACACAAAGAAAACAGAATTTGTCAAAACAAAACAGTCTGTAGCAATCTGACTATTTCGAAAACTTCTGGAACTCCAAAAATTCTGAAAAATTAGGACGGCCTGAGAAATTTGTATATTAATCTACTGCAAAAATAATTGGTATTTTAGCACGCTCTGGTAAAAAATTAGAATTTTTTTCATGAGAGAAAAAGTTTTTGTTTTTCAGCAAGATCAAACAACTGTCACCCAAGAAGATCTTAAAGGCTTTACTTGGCACAAGCACTAACTAAAACACAAAAAACACAATCATAACAGTAACATAATTGTGCAAACACTCACTGGCAGAAAGCAAAAAAGCAAAGATAAATTTTATTCATTGGTTTGCCTCCCAACAAGCGCTATAGTTTCACGCCCCTAGCTAGGCATAAGATTTTGTTGATGCTCACCTAAATGATAATAATTGAAACACTAAGGGAGCATCATGAACCATGTCCCAAACACATTTAAGTCTAAATCTCTTCCTATGCATAGGCATTCTGTAGAAAAATAATTTATCAAGGCAAGCAAAAACTACCATATGCAAGGAAGAAGAAACGAACAATATCAATCTCAACATAACGAGCGGTAATTTAGTAACATGAAAATTTCTGCAACCATACACTAGTACGCGTTGGTGCTATACAAATGATTTTTAACCCCTTTCCGCGAGGCATTTGGAACCACCGCCTAGTGAGTGATGGCGATAGGGGGGTCCTTCCCACACGACCCAGAAACCGCCGGGGATAGGGACCCTACAGTACTCCTACTTGTTTCTGCTCGCATTTCCATCGCAGTCGGTAATCTGTGGTGCTACATTTATGATGCGCGGCCCATCACAAACAGTTCTATTATAGAACGTGTATGATAAGGATACAATCACACACATTCACTTTTCCCAAACCGAATGCAATAACTAATTAAGAAGATTAGCTAATCGTTGTATGAGTGTCGGTAGGATTACGAAACGTCAAACCATCGTAATATCGTCGTACACGAAAACTATCGCACACGCTATTCTGTGGTGCAACATTTACGACGCATACTTCATTAGAAACAGTTCATGGTTGCGAATCATGTACGATAAGGCAACTAACACAAACGTTTAGTTTTCCCTCACCGTTTGTGAAATTGTCTGACATCGCACACGCTTTGTAAACGACAACTGTGTGCATGCTTGCACACATTTCCTCTCTGTGAACCGTCTCAGATTATGGTGTATACCGCAAACGTTTGTGTTTTACCAACTGTCTATGCCGTAACAACCTGGAAAGCGTAATTTCACCATAATTTAATTGTTGATATTTCAAATTGTACCAGATTTGAATTTGAATTTGAATGTATGCTACAGCTTTTTTCAGATCAATCAGGTTCAAACAACCAATGCATTATTCGATTCGTAGGTACATATGTTCAAGAATTACATAAGAACTGAATAAAGAATGATGAACCACAGTTGTATACTTGTACTATTAAAGACGGTAAAGAAAGAGGCGAAATACCTTCTAGTTGCTGAACAAGGTGAAGCGGAATGCCCATGTTGTGCCCTCCTCCATGCAGAAGGCACGCACGACTCTAGTCCAACCCCTTGTGATGGCCGATCGCCCATCCTTCACGGTCTTCATGAAAACATCTAGATAATCATCATGTTACGGTAGAAATACTTTAACCTTTGCATGCCCACCAATCATGTAGTTTGAGAGGTAATCTTGAGTAAACTGCTTTGGCAACCACCACAAAGGAAAAAGATTCAGACATTGTCATCTAACACGACTCATTATGGGAAGTAAAAAGAAGGTTGCAGAGTTCTTACTTACCATCCTGCAGTTCGCTATTGTCTTGGATAAAGTGTAAACAAATAGTTTAATTGCAATATTTGGACCCATTTTACTAACAATCTTTATTAGCTTCCTCACTTGATGCTGGTTCATTGATATCTCATTGCCCCATACACAGAAACGGTCGAAGCGCAGATCTTTACCAATGACATATGTACCTAAAAGCACCAAGTTAATATTAGAAGCTAAACAACAATTGCAAAATGATGTAGTACAACACTCTTTTATAATAATCCCTCTGTTCCTAAATATTTGTCTTTCTAGCGATTTCAACAAGTGTCTACATACGGAGCAAAATGAGTGAATCTACACTCTAAAATATGTCTATATACATCCGTATGTGGTAGTCCATTTGAAATCTCTAAAAAGACAAATATCTAGGAATGGAGGGAGTATCTTATAACATCCAATATACTCACATATTAGAGAATTAACATCTTATATTATGGGCCGGAAGGAGTTTAGTGCATTATTACAAATTATCTGCTGATTAACTGCTGTTGTATCCATGGGTTACAGTTAGTTTGAGCTAATTCGGGCTCAAATAGCCCTAAAGTATATCTAAAAATGAGGGCTAGTTTGAGCTAGTTGCATCAATAACCCACCCAAAAAAACTATCCAACCCAAGAGGTGCTAATTGGAGCTAGTTCTCCTAGTGCATTTACTGTCAATCTAACCCTGCCATCCAAACAACTCTTTGGACGGAGTTAGTTCAGGGTTAGTCATGAGCTAGATACTAACTCTAACCTCTAGATAAGTTGAGTATCCAAGCAGGATTGTGTTGTTGTTGTTGCTGCTGCTTTTCTCCCTATATCTAGACATCATTAAAACATTAATGTAACACTTCCTTGTTGCTATGTAGCCTAGGATTGCATATTTAGACATTAAGTACAGTGCATGTTTCTATGTAGCCTCAGATATATTGCATATGCCCCTAGTTAACCTAATGATAAATGGGTTGCAGATATATTCTGTTAAAAGTCCGATTCACCGATTAGTCCCTGATCAGCCCCCGGCCTATATGGTACCAGCTACCAATATCCTGAACAGTGAGCAGATATAACCCATGGGATGAAACTAACCTCGATGGAAAACAAGAGTCGTTCCCAAAATTGTCCTATGTAGGTACATCGAGAAGCATGTTAAGCACAAGAGGCTAAACATCAACCAAAATTATCCATGGCAGACAAAATAATCTCCAAAAGATAGCTTCAGTGTGCAGGTTTAAGCATGCTAGTAAAGCAAAACAAGTGGAAAGGTGTGTTAAATGCAACAGGCCTAACATTTAACAACAAGCAAACATAGTCATTCAAACTGGTATTGTGCCGGTCTAAGTGAAAGTGCTAGTTATCGACTAGAGGGGGGTGAATAGGCGATTTTTATGAAAGTCTTCAAAACACGGGGGGTTTGAAGACGAACAGTAGAAATGAACCTATCGACATGCAGCGGAAGGTAGACTACACTAGACATGCCATAGTCAAGTCAGCAATGAAGTGAAAGCACGAAGACTATCAGCAGCTAGGTAGTATGGATCAAGATGGAAGATAGTATGAAGCCAAACAGCAAACAGTCTTTATACAGTGAAGCCAATCAGTTCAAGCAATCAGGTAATGACTTCACAAAGACAAACTATAAAGTAGAGAGATAGGAAGGATAGAACCAGTTCCTTGGAGAGGACACGGATTTGGTAGACCAGTTCCAGTTGTTGTGAAAACTGTACGTCTGGTTAGGGACGCTGAGATCCAACTCGGAACACCGTGTCTTCACCTTATTCCCCTTGAGCTAAGAACACACAGTCCTCGCCCAATCACTCTGGTAAGTTTTCAAGGTAGACTTCCAAACCTTCACAGACTTCGTTCACTGGCAATCCACAATGGCTCTTGGATGCTCAGAACACGACGCCTAACCGGCTGGAGGATTCACACTCCTCAAGTGTAACAAGTCTTTAGATCACGCGGACAGAAAGACTTCAGTGATGCCTAACACACTTTGGCTCTGGGTGTTTTGGGCTTTGTCCTCGCAAGGATCTCTCTCAAATTATTTGGAGGTGGGTTGCTCTCAAACGACAAAAGTCGTGCACTAACTCTGAGCAGCCACCAATTTATGGTGTAGGGGGTGGGCTATTTATAGCCAGGAGGCAACCCGACCTGATTTTTCCAAAATGGCCCTGGGTCACTAAGGAACAAGCACGTGTCCAACGGTCAGATTTCAAACACATGCGGCAGCTTGACTTGGGCTACAAGTAAAGCTGACTCATCCAACTCTGGATAAGATTTGTTGTCATTGTCTTTGCTCGAAGACATAGGATTTTGATGAGCATCACATCAGTCACTCTGACATTGTTCACTTGGACCCCACTTAACAGTACGGTGGTTCCTATGACTCAACAAAGAAGAAAAGGAAACTACGAAACAACTATGTTTTCGCACTCCATAGTCTTCACGCGATGTCTTCTCATGTCATAATCTTCAGTGTGAATATCTTCACTGACCACCATTGTCTTCAATGTCTTCTCACATTTTTAGGGGTCATCTCTGGTAGGTAAACCGAATCAATATGGGACTACTACCTGTGTAATCCTGCAATTCTCACAAACACATTAATCCCTCAACCAAGTTTGTCGTCAATACTCCAAAACCAACTACGGGTGGCACTAGATGCACTTACAATCTCCCCCTTTTTGGTGATTGATGACAAACTGGTTGTAGTTTTCAACGGGGATAAAAGTATGTGAAAGTTAAGAATTCAGGCATTGTCTTCATAAGAAGTGAAAGGCTCCCCCAGAAAATGTGCATATATGTAGTTTGCTTTTGAATGCAAATGCACATGGCAGGTTTTACTTTTTCGAGATCCTCTTCAACTTATGAAGACAATTCATCATGCATATAAAAAGATAGCGAAGATAATGACATGCATAATGAAAAATGGACGTCTGCGGAATGACTTCATGCGGGATTTATCATCGCATCACAAAGTGGCAGAAAAAGTAGCAAACGACCATCGAGTTTAAGTGTTACAACTGAGAGAACCAAATGTTTCAAAAGACAAGAGTTGTAAAAAATTAGCCAAAACTAATGCAACCACCCATAAGGACCCGCTTGAAGACTATCAACTCATAAGCTTCTCCCCCTTTTTTCAATAATGACCAAAAAGGTTTGAAGACATAGAGTATCTACTCGTTCCCATCAGGAGTAGATGTAGGTGCAGGGTCGACGCTGGAGTTCGGTGGTGCAGAGGAGCCTGGTGCAGTGTCGAGATGCAGTGAAGCCATGGTTGGTGAAGTGGCATCGTCTTCTTCATCGCTGACTCTCGCAACAACAGTTGTAGCCGAAGATGAATACTCAAAATCTTCTATTGAGGGAGTGCGACGCCAGCTTGCATTCTGGGGAAGCCTGGAATCAAACTTGAAGTCCTTAGTGAAGCCATCTTCGCGAAGATCAGCTTCGAGACAGAGCAGTGTGAGACTGTTCCAGGACCGCCGACAGGCTTCATGGGCAACAAACGAGTTCTTGGTGGCCAAGTTTCGAATGCGATTGACATCCACCAAGATACTCTGCATCTGACGCTTGAGCCAGTCATGATGCTTATCCTGCTTCTGATGTTAGGCCACAAGAACTTCTCGGTCATTGAGTACATGAGAACGCTTCCGAGGCCTTTGAGCAATTGTACTGTTAGTGGCTTCAGTGTTTGCATGATGGGGCACACGCATATTGCCAGCCACAGTATAAGCGGGAGTTGCAGCATTTGGAACAAGAATTCCCTCCATTGGTTGCGTGAAGCTTTGATGATCAACATTATGAAGATATAGAGGCTGCTTGGCAGGCTCGTGGTAGATGGCTTCAACGGACAGATCAACCTCAGGCAGAAAGACAAGATGGTTGCGCGCTGAGGGCTGATAGTCAATAGAAGAATGGAGCTTGATCAGGCGCATTACCAATGGAGCATAGAACTTCAGGCCAAACAAACCAATCCCAGATGCAGCTAGTTGTCTGATGAAGAAATCCTGGGTGTTGAATCTGATGCCATCGACAATATAGAATACCAAAGTCTTCATTGCTCCTTCAAGTTTGTCTTCAGCTGAGTGTCCCTTGATGGGCCATAGGGTACGCCTCCGAATATGGTAAACTGTGCGGGGCAAGTACTAGAGGTCTTTGACGAAGAACTTTTTGGGGTATTCAACATATTGGAGCAGTGGCTTCATCATGCTGAGCATCTCGCTCATATTGGGTTGATGCCTCTGAAAAATGCTCTACAGTTCATTCCTGTGAAGCTGACAACCAGGCTCATCCAACTCACCTGGAGTGGGCAGGGAAGTAAGCTCAATGATATATTGAGCTTTGGCTTCATGATGCACATCTCCTGTCATCCACTCAAGGATACATGTCTTCGGATCCCTGTTGTAGCCATGAATATGACGTGTAGCGTAGAACTACAACAGAAGCTCTTCATTCTAGTGCTCTTTGTCTGTAACGAATGGCAGAAGATCAACTTCCCTGAAGCAGTCAAGAGCTTCTTCCAGACAGGCAGCCCAGGAATAGCTTCACAATCAAGACGCATGTGTGGAAAGATTCACTCTTGATTGTATAGAATGCAAGAGTAATAGTTGCGCTGCTGATAGATCCAAAATCGATCAGACGATATCTTTGGCTTCGAGTATGGATTCTTGGCGCTATCGAAGAAGGTGTTGTGAGCTCTGAAGCTGTTCACGCTGAAAGATCCTGACAAAATTGCAGCACCTGGAAGCCTTGGCAGTCTTGGCTTTGGCTTCTCAACCTGAGGCCTCTACTCCACATGGTAGTCATACTATGGTCCTGGAGCAGTGGGAGGAACCAAGATCGGCCATTTTATAATGACCAGCTGTCCACGATCAAAGGCCTATTCAATGGTGTGAGGCTGAGGAGGTGGAATAGTGGCTTCAGCATTTACACTTGCTTCAGGTTGCACATGAGCTTCAGGCACCACATTTGCTTCAGGCCCCACATTGTCTTTGGCTATGAAGTGTCATTGGCTTCAGCATCATTATTTGTGGCAACCTCAGTGGTTTGGACCTCCGTTTGTTCAAGGATAGGAGGGTCGGGCACAGTCAAATTCTCCTCGAGAATGACTTGATCTGTTGTTGGGGGTGTGGCAAATCTTTCTTCTTCTCTTTCTCCATGATCTTCATCAGTTGATGCAGCCAGAATGTCTTCAGCAGCTTTGGCTTCAGACACAGAGACATTCGCAATTGGGGTGGCTTCAGGAAACACTTGACGTGCTACTGAGCTTTGTTGCACATCCCCTTCTGGAATGCTTCACATGGTGACCTGTGGCCTGGGGCCCTTGCGAAGCCTGCGGAAAGCTGGCGACGCCTGTGGTGATGGAGTGGTCCGTACCATGTATTTATCATCGTCAAGCACCAGAGTGGTGACCTGAGGTGGTGGAGTTCGGGGTGTCTCATCATGAATGGGGGTGTCTTGTTGAGGGCGATCGGCCCATGAATCATCCTGAGCAATTTGCGTCAATGGACGACCAATGCTAATGAGTTCGATGTTTGTGAGAACAGGCGATGATACCAATTGGTGCTCAAGTTGAGGAAGGACTTCATCATCTTCAACATTGTCTTCACGACCAATGTCTTCAGCTGTGATGGGGTCGACAGTTGGAACTTCTTCATCTTCAGGAGCCTCTGTGAAAGCAGATTCGTGGATCATAAGGCGACGCTCTTGGTTGGTGGTGGCTGGACGGGTAACAGAAATGGGCTCAACAACAAGGGGCTCAGAGGCGGCATCAGGCTCTTTCCTTGAAGACTTTGTCTTCAACTTCTTCTTGGATGGGGCCTCATCAGAAGCATTCTTGTGCTTGCGCTTCTTAGCTTCGGCTTCACCTGCCCTTGTCTTCTTTAGCTCTGAAGCTGCTGAGGTGACCTTAGGCTTCGAGCCTGTCATGCTGGCAGGAAATGCAATCACTACTAGGGAAAACCCTAGTAGTAGCGCGGGTTTAATGCCCACTAGTAGTGCGGGACACCGCGCTACTAGTAAGGCCTTCTGACTATTCCTTAGCGATGGCGTGCAGCTACACACGCCATCGCTAAGACATATAGCCGTAGCGTTTGTTCACTCCCGCGCTACTGCTAATATAGCTAGTAGTAGCGTGTTTACTCTCCATCGCTACTAGTATTATTTTTCTCATTTTTATAATTTTTAGTGTATTTATACGTCGTTATACAAATTTTGGTACAATACCAATTATGAGGTTGTTATATCAATATGTCCATAACAGTGTGTCAAATGAAGGTGGACTAGGTTCAAGTGGAGGCAACATGTGGTGCATGTCAAAAGTATAATACTAATCCAAACTTGATCTAGTTTGTACTAGTAGCACTTTCGATGTGCACCACATGTTGCCTCCACTTAAATCTAATCCGCCAACACAAGCTATTTAATCATCATCATAGTCATTACCACCAACAGTAGCTATTTAATCATCATAGTCATAGTGTAGCACACATCATCATCATCAAACTCATTCTAGCTAGCTAATCACCACCAACACTAGCTGTGGTAGCTATCTAATCACCACCAACACTAGCTAATAATAATCATCATAGTCATTACCACCAACACTAGCTATTTAATCATCATAACTCATTTCTAGCTAGCTAATCACTCCTGCAGCTCTCTCTCAGGTAAAATAGCATAAAACATGTGTAGCACTCCTTCTTCATCATGTTGGAGCATGCAGATGAACCTGTCTCCTAATCGTGGGCTGCGCTTCTGATTGCTGCCCCCTAGTACTTCTCTGTGATCGTTCACAATTTTGCAACAGTCTTTCATTATTAAGCATTCCGCGCTTTTAGAAATCATGAATGCACTAAAGTGCATTGTAGGATATCTTGGCCGTAAGCTAACCATTCTCATGCGACCTTTAGTCTCGATCCAATGAGGCACAACATTCATCGGGAGTCCCTGTTGAAGAACATCGTATATTAACATACTTAGCAATCAAGTTTAGCTTAAAAAATAATGTATGCAAAAGATGTACTGAGGACAAATAGTAAACATTTTACCATCTTTCCTAAATAGATGTGACCGTAGTTCAATACGAACAGTATTGGTCGCACGTTGTGGCACCCCGGCTCAGAGAAACCGGAACGCCCCGCATTCCAGCCCAGAGATCGAGGAGAAGTCTCTGGAATACGGTACTGCTTGACATAGAACAAATCAGCTCTTATTACAAGAATAATAATTACACGGGTTTGATGTTACAAAGAAGCACATCAGCACGGCGACACTACGCCTGCGATACTATACTTGCTCTATGCTAGCAGCAGAACAACTCGTAGCAGCGGAATACTTCTAGCAGCGGAACAACGACGAAGGTGGTGAACTCCACTCCGCAGGGATTCTGGCTGGGACACAATCTAGCTCACACGCACGGCAACCTCGACAAGCAATAAAGCAATCATGGCATCACCTGCAATCTGGCATGACACGCCAGGTCAGTACATTGAATGTACTTGCAAGCTCACAACAACCATAAACATCAAGGCAAGACAATAACAAAGCATTAAGCAGGTTAATTAAATTAACATCTACCATGATACGACAACAACTACTAAGCATGATATGAAACTACTAGAATACTAATAAATAACCATCTCAGATCTCCATAACCATATCTCTCTTGGCTAACCGGCCAAGCAATAGACCATCTCGATCACCTCGTGATCAAAACCAAACGGTGATCTTTCCGGCGATCACAACCATGACCAACACTTGGCCTCAACATTATCATCAACATCCTGCCAATCTGTACTGCTCAAAATATCCACATATAAATCACCTATAAGTTATTCCGTCATGTGAGTGTCGGCGTTCTGGGAATGGGGTTACCCAGACTTTCCTGCCTGCGGCCTGCGGCGTGGCTCAAGGGGTGGCCCAGTACGGCCCATCTTCATCAACACAAGCTCAAGACCCTCGCGAGGGGCCAAGGCTCGCGGGGCGGACGATAGGAAGCTTCCCCAGGCACGACCTCGTCAGGCTGGCTCGCGAGGAGGCGGAGAGATCAAGGCGGGGTACCTCATGAGGTGCCCATGACGCAAGCCATGACGACCAAGGGCGCCAGGCGGGCGCCAGCCCGCGCAGTGTCCTCGTTTGCCCTTTGGTGCAAGGGAGGCAAGCGCCGGCCAAGAGTATCAAGCAAAGGCAACCATTTCGGTGCAACAAGACCAAGACCAGCAGAACGGCAGGAAGGAGGTCATCGTGGAGCCCAAGCCGGCGTCACCGTTAGGGCCTTTGGCTGGCGAGGACTGACTTTAGTCAGGATAAGTGTACTAGATGTTACCCTTCAAAATGGCCAATTGTTGGCGCCCTTCCCGCTCAATATTTGGGAAGAGGCCCAGGGCCTCTGCCTATAAATAGGACTAGCCATCCACAGGGTAGAGGCATCTTAGAGAGAGAGAGAAGCGACTGAACTACCCCTAGCAGTTCATCGCACCGGCCAAGAACAGACCCTCGTGAGGCTGTTCTTCCTTGTACTGTTCATCATCAGCCTCGAGGCAATCCACCACACCACATTAATCGGAGTACGGTATTACACCGCAATGGTGGCCCGAACCAGTATAAACCTTGTGTTCCTTGTGTTGCTCTTTGTGTAGTTTAGATCCTTGCGAGGCGACGAGGTGTAGGTAGGTTGGAGGTGTGATCTTGGCGTGCACCCCAGAGTTCGAACCTAGTGGGTCTGCCGGAACCCGAAATCCGACATTTGGCTTGCTAGGTAGGGGTGCATCGGAATCCGCCTTCCGCCGCCCTGCTCTTCGCCGCCCCTCGCGTCCATGTCAGATGCTCGTCGGGCCCGCACCGAGCGCCGGGCCGCTCTAGCAACTCGCGTCGCCCAGACGGCCCCCATCGGTGGCTGCCCCCGCCGTTCCCCATCGCCTGCCATCAACGCCGCCACCGGCCCGGCGGGGTACGAGCAGCAGGCGTCGTCCCAGCATCCATCCGTGAGGCGAGATGGCCGCACAGCTACTCCTTCGCTCGCCCCAGCTGGTTCTTCGTCCCGCGCGCCCATGGAGGCTCGAGCCGCGCTCATCATGGCAAACGAGCTCCTGCGCTACCGCCTCGTCGACGATGTTTACGAGGAGTGGCTCGACCGCGTCGCCGAGCTCGTCGCGCTGCGGGGGGCTCCCCCGCGCCGTCCTTCTCACTGCACCGATCCCCGCCTTGCGCGGGCGATGAAGCTCCGGGGGTGCCTCAGCCGCCTCCCCCTCAAGAAGGCGCCTTGGACCCAAGGCGCGTGGCCCCTGGGCGGAACCCACTCCGTCTGGCACCAACGCAGCAAGAGCAGAGCTGCCAAGAGGTCCCTCGCCCCCAAGAAGCTGCTCGAGTGCTCCCTGCACCGGCCCGTCATGACCGCGCTCCTGTTCCAGCACGCCAAGACCCCGTGCTGCTCCCTGATAACCCACAAGTATAGGGGATTGCAACAGTTTTCGAGGGTAGAGTATTCAACCCAAATTTGTTGATTCGACACAAGGGGAGCCAAAGAATATTCTCAAGTATTAGCAGCTGAGTTGTCAATTCAACCACACTGAAACTTAATATCTGCAGCAAAGTGTTTAGTAGCAAAGTAATATGATAGTGGTGATAACGGTAACAAAGTAAAGACAGAAAAGTAATGTTTTTGGTATT
Organism: Aegilops bicornis; assembly: GCA_021605145.1. Taxonomy (NCBI): domain Eukaryota; kingdom Viridiplantae; phylum Streptophyta; class Magnoliopsida; order Poales; family Poaceae; genus Aegilops; species Aegilops bicornis. Next base: position 298,592,272 of record CM038674.1, on the reverse strand, counting down.
TTGTAGTGATGATAACAGAGTAACGGAATAGTAAATAAGCGTAAACCAGGTATATGGAAAACTCATAGGCACCGGATCGGTGATGGATAATTATGCGGATGTGGTTCATCATGTAACAGTCATAACATAGGGTGACACGTAACTAGCTCCAATTCATCAATGTAATGTAGGCATGTATTCCGTAAATAGTCATACGTGCTTATGGAAAAGAACTTGCATGACATCTTTTGTCCTACCCTCCCGTGGCTGCGGGGTCCTATTGGAAACTAAGGGACATTAAGGCCTCCTTTTAATAGAGAACCGGAACAAAGCATTAGCACATAGTGAATACATGAACTCCTCAAACTATGGTCATCATCGGGAGTGGTCCTGATTATTGTCACTTCGGGGTTGCCGGATCATAACAGATAGTAGGTGACTATAGACTTGCAAGATTGGATCAAGAACACACATATATTCATGAAAACATAATAGGTTCAGATCTGAAATCATGCACTCGGGCAATAGTGAGAAGCATTAAGCATAGCAAAATCATAGCAACATCAATCTCAGAACATAGCGGATATTAGGGATCAAACCCTAACAAAACTAACTCGATTACATGATAAATCTCATCCAACCCATCACCGTACAGCAAGCCTGTGATGGAATTACTCATGCACGGCGGTGAGCATCATGAAATTGGTGATGGAGGATGGTTGATGATGACGACGGCGATGAATCCCCCTCTCCGGAGCCCCGAACGGACTCAAGATCAGCCCTCCCGAGAGAGATTAGGGCTTGGCGGCGGCTCTGTATTGTAAAACGCGATGAAACTTTCTCTCTGATTTTTTTCTCCCCGAAAGCCAATATATGGAGTTGGAGTTGGCGTCGGAGGGCCACCAGGGGGCCCACGAGGTAGGGGGGCGCGCCCCCCACCCTCGTGGACAGGGTGTGGGCCCCCTGGTCTTCATCTTTGGCGAGGATTTTTTATTATTTATTCTAAGATATTCCGTGGAGTTTCAGGTCATTCCGAGAACTTTTGTTTTCTGCACATAAAACAACACCATGGCAATTCTGTTGAAAACAACGTCAGTCCAGGTTAGTTCCATTCAAATCATACAAGTTAGAGTCCAAAACAAGGGCAAAAGTGTTTGGAAAAGTAGATATGACGGAGACGTATCACTCCCAGCGGCAGCGCACGGGGACCCACAAGATCAAGCCCTCCGTCGCCACAGGCCTCCCGTGGCCACTTCAGGTTGCCGCGCCTTCACCACCGAGCTACGCAGCGTCGCATGGCCCGACAAGTTCAAGCCAGACCTGCCTCCTCGCTACGATGGCACGGCCGACCCTGCGGAGTTCCTCCAGCTCTACGAGCTGGGCATCGAAGCCGCCAACAGGGAGGAGAAGGTCATGGAGAACTGGTTTCCCATGGCGCTCAAGGACGGTGCCCGCACCTGGCTCCTGAACCTGGCTCCCGGCACGATCTCCTCCTGGGACGAGATGCACACCCGCTTCATCGCCAACTTCCAAGGCACTTCGCGACCGCCTCCTGTCAGGAGCGACATGCGCCGCATCAAGCAGCAGCCAGGAGAGACCTGCGAAAGTACGCCCAGTGCTTCAACAACGACGCCTCAAGATTCCCAAGGTGACCGAGGAGGCCATCATCTCAGCCTTCTCCGACGGTGCGTGACGTCAAGATGAAGGAGGAGCTGGCGATGCATGAAGACCTGTGCACATCCTCGAGCTGTTCAACTTGGCGACCAAGTGCGCCAGGGCTGAGGAAGGACGCCTCTCCCTCCTCGAGCTACCGGCTGCCGACCCAGAAGAGAAGAAGCCCAAGGTCAAGGACGTGAAGCGCAAGGGGGCTGCCATGCTCGCGGCAAAACCAGACACCAAGCGAGGCAGGGATCAACCCGAGTCTTCCAAGGGCAGCCGGTACTGCGTGTACCACGACCTCCACACCCACAACACCAACGAATGCCAAGAGCTCAGGGCCGTGCGAGAAGGGCGAATCGGTCGATGCCCCGACCGCAGTGATCGAGGCTACAGCCGAGGAGGAGGAAGAAGCACAGGACGTTGGGAAGACCGTGGCCCTCGCCAAGGGTGGCGTGACCGACCTCGCGAGGACCGCTACCAGGATCAGCCTCGCGAGGGAGGTTGGAGGGACCCGCCTCGCGAGGGAGGCTGGAGGGATCAGCCTCGCGAGGATCGCCCACAAGGCAATGCAGGCCTCCCTCCTCTGCCACCGCAGCCAAGGAGAAATGAAGAAATCATCATGACGAGGGGGCTGGGGGCTTCCAGGAGCCACGCGCAATTGCTTGCATCCTGGGCGGAGCTCAAGCCCCAGCCTCTCAGTGCATCTTCAAGCAGTTCGCCCGCAAAGTGAATGCAGTCCTCCCCAAGCTCGAAGCCACGCGCCCTCTCAGGTGGTCAGTGTGCGCCATCACGTTCAGCTCAGCGGATCAGCTCAAGTGCGCAACCACAGCCGGAGTCCTCCCGATGCTTTGTTCCCCAATCATCGCGAACGTGCAAGTTACCAGACCCTCATCGATGGCGGAGCAGGGCTCAATGTCCCGTCTGGTCGAGACATTCAACAATCTCCAAGTGCCATACAATCAGCTTCAGCCAACCAAGCCTTTCTCCGAGTCGTTGATGGCTCCACAGTTCCGATAGGGCAGATCCGCCTCCGCCGCTTTCGGACGCGATGACAGCTACCGCACCGAGCTCATTGACTTCGACGTCGCCCACATTCGCCTGCCATACAATGCCATCCTCGGGTACCCAGCTCTGGCCAAATTCATGGCCGTGACTCATCACGGCTACAATGCCCTCAAGATGCTAGGAAGCGGTGGAGTCATCACGGTGCCTTGTGAAGAAAGAGACGCAGTGTGTTCTCTGGAGCGTGCTTTCCAAGCCGCATCAATTGAAGACCCAGATCACAGGAGCGGGAGGCCTCCCGAGGCTGCTCCTAAGAAGAAGAAGACATCGCCGCCCGACCGGGAGGCAGGCCCCTCGTGGTCCGCTACTGCTCAGGGGGCACCTCCTCCAACAGATAGGAAGGCGCGCCCGGCGCCCTCCTCGAGCAAGGCTCGGGGGCTCTCTCCTGGAGGGCCACTGACTTTGCTAAGATCACGAGGGAGGCGCTCGGGCACCACTTGGAGCCGTGTTTCAAAGAACGTTTCCCTCAGGAAGGAGCAAGGCAAGGAGGGCCGAACCCTCATGAGTTCGTCAGCAAGGCCATTCAGGAGCTGCAGGAGTCAAGAGTCATGAGTGGCAGCCGCCGCTACTCCGGCCGTAGCTCCCCGCCCAGCGAGGATGGTGGGTCAGGCGTGCATCGACATACCAGGGCTCAACCGAGCCGCCTCTCAAGAGCGCCTCTGGCCCTCACGCGCGGGGCGCTATGAAGGTCCACCCCACAGCTACGTTCGCATGCCTTACGGCTTGCCGAACACGGCTGCCACGCGCCAGCGCCTCATGAGGAGCATCCTGGAGGTTCAAGTGCCCAGGTGTTCCGCAGTCCTGGCGGAGATGGAGATGGTCCGCGAGGAGCCACCAGTGCCTCCGGAGCCTCCCGAGGCTCCTGGGCCTGGGGGCTCGTGAAGATCGGCTTCCGGAACGTACGACGTCCACTACTTCAGCATCCCTTCATCTTCAACATTATCAGGTGACATCCTTCGAGTTTCATTTTCAGCTGGGAGCGCCCCCCAGGGCTGCATCATTCCCAGGCCGCGTGGGTCCGTCCCTGCGGCATGTATCCCTTTTGATTCATGTTTCTAGTTTACTTTATTGGGGGCGCCCCTCGGGCTGCATCATCCCCAAGCCACCCGGGCCAGACATAGTGGCATGTATCCCTCTTGCCTTTATTCGGGTCGTGCGTTTGACCCATCATGATCATTATTTGATGCATGTCCATGGCACCCCTCTTCCGTCATGTCGACCGCTTGCACGTTAAGGGGGGGGGGGTTACCTGAGCATCGCGACTCATGGGCTCCTACTGGCTCTCCAGCCCTCACCCTCTGGCCTTGTCCACGGCATCGCGATCTGGCATACCAGCGACGGCTGAGCCCGCTCGAGGCCCGGGACCCAAAGACGTAGAGCGCTGATATCTAACCAAATTTGCAGGAACACATTACAAGAAAAAGGCCCAGAGCCAGGCGCAACCCGCCTTGAGGTACGGCCCCATGAGTCCCGCGCTGGCTCACGGGTGCCCAGATACACCTCGCCAGGCCCTACCGTGCCAGCCACGTGTCAGGGCGGGGCTGTACACGCCTCGGGGGCTCCTCCTGGAGGGGAGCCCCCTCCCACGCACCAGTGGAAGCACCATGCTCTGCGTTGGCTCACGAAACTGCCGAGGAGCGGCTATGCCCGTACACATACGGAAGCGCTATGCTCCGCGCTGGTGATAAACAACTGAGGGTGGCCCCCGGCCGCATCAACCTCAGGGAGCCTAGAGCTTAATGTCTGGCCTATTCGTAACGCCTCCCCTCAGGAGTGCCGCGTGAGGGGGCTGGGCACGGGGGCTACTCCTGGGTCACGCCCAGACGCACGCCACCCAGCCAGGCCCCTCGGGCCTGGTTCGTCGCACGTCTCTCCCGAGCGGAGCCAAGGTCTGAAGGCCGCTTTGAACGCGTCAAGGGGGACTCATGAGCATCGCGACTCCGGAGCCTAACTGGCCACGTAGCCCCTCACCCCTTAGTTCCGAAAGGCTAATGGCGGTTGAGGTATGCGCGGGGCCGGGCTCTGCCGACGTGGAACGGTAAATTCACCCATACATCTCACCTCCCTACTTGCTGTTCGTGCATCAAGGGGGACTCCTGAGCATCGCGACTCAGGAGCCTAACTTGTCACGTAGCCCCTCACTCCTTGGTCCCTCCTGGTTTCAGGTGGGGGCTAACGGCGGCTGAGGTATGCGCGGGGCCGGGCTCTGCTGACGTAGAACATAAGCAATTAGAAGGTAAAGCGCAAATCTCAAGGAATTCAAAAGCAAATATTACATCCCATAACTGTTTTCACAACGCAAAACGCAAGTTTAAACGCCTCCACGAGGCATGATGCATATTGCAGGAGCTGAAAGCAGGATAGGAGCCACGAAGGAGTCACTTGTCGGCAGCATCGTCGCTGGCGGCAGAGCTGCACTGGGCGGGTTTGCCTGGTGAAGCCTCAGGATCGGCAGCGCCCGCTTCGCTTGGTCTTTGAAGGCCCGAACCGCCAACAGAGCCTCGCCGCCCTTCACGGCCTCGGCTGACAGCAAGCTCGCCGCTCACGGGCTCCAACAGGCTGTCAAGGTCAACGTTGGGGTCGCAAGGTAGACGTGGGTGAAGACGCGCGTCAGCGCTGCAGAAGACAGGACACGCGCCTCGGCCTCAGCCGTGGGGCCGAGGCCGAGGGCGACATCTTCAAGGGCGTGGACCAAGAAGGGAAGCAGCTTGGCGGGGCCGTCCTTGGCGCCGGCCAGCGGGCTTTCCAGGCCGCTGTCATAAAGCGACTTCAGCAAGGTGCGAGCCTTCACCTCCAGCTTCGCGAAGGCCACGCGGTCCTCGGCCAGGACGCGCGCCTTGCCGTCCAACTCGATCCTCTTTGCCTCCAAGGCCTGCTCCAGCGCACCTAAGCAGCCATGGCGCTCATCAAGCTTGGCATCCCGGTCCTTGGAGGCCGCTTCACGAGCCTTCATGTCTTCCTCCTTCTCTTGGCGGACGCGGGCCTCCTTGGCAAGCTGGTCACGCAGGCCCTGCAGCTCGCTCTGCAGCGCCTTGCAGTGACCTCAGACATCAGCTACCTCCCCCAAGGCGGCGTCGCAAGCGGCCTTCGCCTCGAGGATGGCATGCTTCTCCTCGTCGTAGGCCGTCGCGGCCTGAACCAGCGCCGTTCGAATTGAAGCATCAGAGCGAACCCAGCCGGAGGCCAGCTCCAGGCGTCCGGCCACCAAGCGAGGGTCGGCGCCCAGAAGATCTTTCCGTAGCCGGTCTAGTTCAGCAGCAGCCCGATCCAGGACAGTAGAAGGAGTCAGAGAAATGACAGTTGGTGGAGTAGGAGGAGAGGACGGCAGCATAATCACAGCACCATGAGTCGGGACCTTCTGCGCCCCGGTGACTGCGGCAGTGGCGTCAGGCAAGGATACCTCGGCAGTCGCTTGGGCCATGGCGGCTGAGCTCACCCCAGCTAGCCCTGCCAGGCCTCGCGAGGATGACCGGGCAGGAGAGGACCGCGTCTTGCCGTCCCCTTCTTTCGCGGATGGAGGCGCTACCCCGGATGAAGCCTCAGGAGCCCCCTTCAGCTTTTTCGCCGCAGGTGCCGGCCTAGCCAAGGAATACGGATATCAAGCCTCAACGACGAAGCGAGAAGCAAATCGAGAATCAAGCACTTACTGGTCATCGCTCGCGGGCTCGAGCAACCTCCGGCCGAACTTGAAGCCCGAGAGCCGGCTCCTGGGATCAACCCCAAGAGGCTCGGGAGCAGGAGGGGCGTCTGCAGGTCGCCTCGGAGCTGAGGCAGACCCGCGGGGAACCAGCCCCGTCCTGTCCTTCTACGGGATCAGGGGCGAGCTCTCGCCACCTCGCTCGTCGCCATCCTCGTCGTCGTCCGGCAAGAGGCGGAGAGCGCGGGACCTGCGCCGAGGAGGGCGCTCTCGATCGCCTGCCGGTCGCCTCGAGTCAGGGCCCTCTTCCCGCCTCCTCTTCTTCCTCCTCTTTGCTGGAGTCGCCGGAGGACACGTTCACTGCCGCCAGGGCACGCTGGTCTCGGGAACCTCCGCGGGCACAGGCCCGTCCCCGTTGAAAGCGGGCATGGAGTCCACCACCTGCCCCCAATCATCTCGGAGGAACAGGGGTACAGGAGCGCCCTCCAACCTCGCCACGTCTCCCCCGACCAAAGATTGGAGGACCGCGACCAGATCTTCGTCGGCCAAGACTACGGGGCTCGGGCGAGGCCTCCACAATGAGCGTAGTATTGCCAAGCCGGGCCACCCGGTGCTCTAGGAACTCCCTCGAAGCGACGCCCGGTCAGCTCGGCCACACCGTGTTGCCCGGCCACAGGTCCGCGTCCATCTTCTCCAGCACTGGCTTCACGCAGGAATCCACGAGTTCCGCGCGAGACCAAGCGTCGATGGGCTTGGGCTGCTCCTTGGGCAGAATCAGCCAAGGATGGATGCGCCCAGCATCTACCATGACCCACTTGCTCCTGAAGCCTTCAATCCTCTTCCCGGGCTTCGAGATGGCGTTGGAGCTGCCGTACGCGACAAAGCTCAAGACGCCTTGTGATGGAGCCGCGAGAGGCCTGGAGGTAGAAGTAGTGGCGCAGCAAGGCCACTGAGAGCTGCACCCTGACATGAGCCTCACAGTAGTAGGCGAAGATCGCCAGGAGAAGAACAGAGTTGGGGTGGAGGTGCAGAGCTTGCAGTTAGTAATGGCGGAGGACAGAAAAGAACAACTCAGAAAAGGGAGGCACCAGACCGGCGGCAATGGCGCTCACGAAGAGCGGGTAGAAGGTGCTTCCTTGGTCCTCAGGAAGGGCAGAGCCAACCTTGAGCACCGCCGCCCCGTCGTTGCCTTGCGCCGTCATCATCCGGCGCGCCCGTGCAAGGCTCTTCTCCGACACGTTCGGGGAGTCCAAAGCGGGCGAGTACCAAGCTCCGGCCGGGGTCTGGCGAGGCGCTATACCTTGGTAGGGCGCGGGGTCGGAGTAGATATGGGGATTTCGGAAGCAGGAAGGATAGGAATGAGAAAGGGGATCTGGGCAATGACTGGAGAAGACAAAGAAGGTAAAGCCTAGACGGGTACCACTCACTTGTCAATTCGTGCAGTTGACGAGGCATCATGGGGAAGCAGGGACGCCCACGCCCACATCAACCACCATGCGGCGCCCAAGGCCGCAGGCTGTTGGGGCCAGCAGCGCTTCGCACTTGCCCTTTCGCTTCTCTGCTAAGCCAAGTCTAGGCGCGCCTTGCGCCCAGGGGCTACTGTCGGCGTTCTGGGAACATGGGTACCCAGACTTGCCTGCCTGCGGCCTGCGGCGTGGCTCAAGGGGTGGCCCAGTACTGCCCATCTTCATCAACACAAGCTCAAGACCCTCGCGAGGGCCAAGCCTCGCGGGGCGGATGACAGGAAGCTTCCCCAGACACGACCTCGTCAGGCTGGCTCGCGAGGAGGCGGAGAGATCAAGGCAGGGTACCTCACGAGGTGCCAATGACGCAAGCCATGACGACCAAGGGCGCCAGGCGGGCGCCAGCCCGCGCAGTGTCCTCGTTTACCCTTTGGTGCAAGGGAGGCAAGCGCACGCCAAGAGTATCAAGCAAAGGCAACCATTTCGGTGCAACAAGACCAAGACCAGCAGAACGGCAGGAAGGAGGTCATCATGGAGCCCAAGTCGGCGTCACCGTCAGGGCCTTTGGCAGGCGAGGACTGACTTTAGTCAGGATAAGTGTACTAGATGTTCCCCTTCAAAATGGACAATTGTTGGCGCCCTTCCCGCTCAATATTTGGGAAGAGGCCCAGGGCCTCTGCCTATAAATAGGACTAGCCACCCACAGGGTAGAGGCATCTTAGAGAGAGAGAGAGAAGCGACCGAACTCCCCTAGCAGTTCATCGCACCGCCAAGAATGACCCTCGTGAGGTTGTTCTTCCGTGTCGCTCATCATCAGCCCTCGAGGAAATCCACCACACCACACACTGGAGTAGGGTATTACACCGCAATGGTGGCCCGAACCAGTATAAACCTTGTGTCCCTTGTGTTGCTCTTTGTGTAGTTTTGATCCTTGCGAGGTGATGAGGTGTAGGTAGGTTTGAGGTGTGATCTCCGCGTGCACCCCAGAGTTCGAACCTAGAGGGTCTGCCGGAACCCTAAATCCGATAGTGAGTGTTGATCGAACGGTGGGACCTAGTACGAACCCATGCCCTTGACCGAGGACGCAACTATCGATAGATTTAATACACATTCTGCAGAGGTAGCGCACTTTACCCACACCACAGAACCCATGGCCTCGTACTCCCATTCGGGTGGACCAACGGCGTTCCGACAAAACCAATCTACTGCCATGACACCCTCCCGGCCACTCCGACTCACTCCCCTTAGGGCTAGTCCTCGGTGGCCCCGTGTCTACCAAAGACACAACGATCACTGTCGTGGTCAAACTCAAAACATAAACGTCCCAAACGGGGACAAAAAGGCGCCTAACAACTACGGGCACACAAGGTTATGTCCGCCTACCTGATAAGGGTAGCGCGCGCCCATAACCTTCCCTCGTTGGAGGCACCGGCGAGAGGCACAGCAATAGACCGCATTAGGGACTTTGCCATAAATGCAAGTGTGGTTGCACTGGAAAAGCCCGGTTCGGTGGCACCTGACCAACTTAATGACGAAATTTATCCCCAAAAATATAACTGTGATAACCGATACTCCGATATCAACTACCGAACTATAATCCAAGTTATAGCAATATGAAACAAATAATCGAGGCATAATATTATCATCTCAAAATACTCCAAGGGTAGCACAACACTACTGTCATGCTGAATCCGACACCATAATCCTACTACTCCAATAACAAGAATAAAACTGTTCGGCTAAGATCCACATGTAAACATCATCCCCGAAAATAATACTCCAAGAAACAGAACATCAACTAGCATCATGAATATAATCATACTTACCACTAATAATCCAAAGGCAGCATGATATCCAAAATAATACTCCAAAATATAATAACAGATACCATCACGAAAATAATCATCATAGCCACTAAGAATCCAAAGGCACATGTCATCCACATACTCATCAAAAATATAATCCTAGAACTCCAAGCAATATCATGGCAATAGCAAGATCAAAACAATACTCCGAGAATGCCATGAACAAATCACAAGTAGCTAGAACAATGTTTTAAACAAGTTTAAATAACGAAACCATGTCATCGCATTGCAATCATGCAAATGGAGGGTGTGGCTTGCCTGGGGTGGAAAAAATCACCGGGAGAAAGTGCGAGAAACTCGTGGAAAGGATCGTCGGAAAACGTACTCTCTCGGAGGGGGCTGAATAAGGGCAGGGGAAAAATGGTCATTTTCAGAATGTCAAAACATGGTGAAAATGGTTCCATCAGAACGAGCTCGACGAAACGAAGAAGTGGGTATTGGATTCACCTCAAACATAGTTGCGAGAAAAAAGTTATAAGCGCTTGAAATCCAGGGACCAATCTGTAAAATAAACTCTACAAACATGCCCCTAAGCTGAAAAACAGAACGCACATTTAGTTGAATACGCCTTCTAGCAGAGAAAATGTATTTCTAGCCGTAGTTAAGCAGAAATACGCCTTCCCAGAAGGAAAACGTACTTCTAACCGAACTAAGACCAAAATACGCTTTCCCTTAAAGAAAACGCATTTCAGCAAATGTGTTTCCACTTATCTAACTAGGCAAACGCGGGGCCGGCTCGTGTGACGCTGACGTGCGGGTCCCACACGGGTGGGGCCCATCACTTATCCATGTTGGACCGGGCGGGGTCAACGCCGTGCGGCCGATCGGCGGGTCGAGGCGACGCAGGGTCTGCTTAGCACGGGCCTTCAACCTCTAACCTCGCCGCGATGCAGAGGACAGCCAGCAGCTTAGAACGGTCGGGCGGCTCCGCCACCTCTCGCCGAGGAAAGACCACGGCTGGATCGGGAAGGACGCCACATCCATCTGGCTGGGTCACGGTTGCCGGGGAGGGGTGGAGCACGAGATAGCCGCGGTGGCAGAGAGCAACGGCGGCGGCAAAGGTTGGGGGCGCGCAGCCTGGGGCACTCCGGCGAGAGGGTGGGGTGGCGGAGAGGTTCGCCGGAGCACGGGGAAGACTCTAGTGGCTACATAAAGCAGGGGGAGGGTCGACTCGCTCGGATTTAGGCCGGAGGGGGCGGCGGTCATGGCGGCCATGGGAGGGGCAGAGAGCTCTAGGAGCTCGGGCGAGTGGTTGGGGAGGGAGTTGGAGATGAGGTGAGGTCGATTGTGAGCTCGAGAGGCCTCCGGGGTGGCTTATATGGCCGAGGGGAGGGGGAGCCATGCTGGCGCCGTCGCGGATGTGTGTGCACGTGCATGAGCTCGGGGTTAGGCGACGAGGAGGAGCAGTGGAGGCACTCACAGCGCAGAGGAGGCGAAGGGGGAGCAGGGAGGAAGAAGACGGCGACGAACCGAGCCAAAACGCCACTGTGCTCTCGTGGGTGTTCGGCGGCGTGCGTCGGTGAGGGGTTTTACTGAGAGGGATAGAGGTCCAGGAGGACGGCGACGACACGGTAAATCTATTAGACATGCTCGTGCTCGCTGAGACGCCGAGCAAGAAGCCATTCAGCTCGTGTCCATGGCATGCCATAGAGGTGGTGACCGCGTGAGCTGGAGAGGAGAAGGTGCCAACTACTAGAAGATGTTGTCTAGGGCGTAGTCCATCCAGGGGAGGTTTCAACTCCGGTGGTAGCTTGGTTAAATGTGATCTGGTTAAATGGTAAGCAGTCTCTGAAGTTTACTGCAGTAAACTTGGGTGAGCACTAGTGATCAAGAGGAAAGGTTTTGGATCCAATGGAGTTGTCTTGGAGGTTGATGTAAAGAAGGACTTTCATCCTGGTAAATTTGAGAATGTTTGGACCAAGATAAATCATAGTTGCTTTGCAACTAACCAAAACGGTCCAGAAACTTGATCAAAAAGTTTCACAAACATGGTGTATCAAATTGAGCTCAAATTGGGCAAGGCAGAGTCATTTGGTCATGTGAAGATGCTCAAAAAGTCTCATACCAATTGGCCAAGCCCAACTGGTACTTGCTTCACAAACATCTGCTCTGGACAGAAACTTGCAAAAATTCTAGAGGAATAATGGCTTGATTAACCATGCCCAAAATGGGTGGAGGTAGGTTATATGTATAATAGAAGCCCTAGAAAAATTGGGAGCCATAATGGAGCAAGATAAAATATACTTGCTTCACAAACTGAATTTTTGGGCAGAATCAAAGAATTGAAGATGAGCTCACATGGAGGCATAACAGGAGCTCTAATTTGGTGGAAGGCTATGATATTATGATATGAGGGATCATGCAAAATGGCAACTCATTTGGATATGCCTAGCTTGCACCTCCTTCACAAAGCTTCTTTCTGGATAGAAACTTTGGAAAATCATAATTAAATAATTACTAGGTAAATGAGGTTGCCTTTTGGCATGTCGCAATTATTTGGACAGGAAAAGGTGTCCAAGGAGTTTGAGGTCAACTGGGAAAAGGAAAATAGCACTTGCTTCACAATGTGCCATATAGGGCAGAATAGGAAATGAATTATTTGAGCATGATGATAAACATGACAAATGAAATATTTTGCCATGTTTGAGAAAGATATGACCCAAACAATTTATGAGAATTATTTGGGAGTTTTAGGAGTGATGGAAATAAAGGTTGCTTCACAACCTAGGGCAGACAGGGTTATTCCTTTAATACAAAAAGGGAATATTCCCTAGAAAAAGATTTTAGGGTTTGGTCAAGCAGTGAAGTGACATGATCTTGGCAAGGTTTTGAGAAAGATGAGCCACTTGGGAGGGGAAATGAGGATGATTTCCCAGGTGGCAAGGCCACAGAACCACTCCAAAAAGAAGAACAGAGCAAAAACCAATAAATCAAAAGAAAAAGAAAAGGGCCAAAATCCAGGCTGTTACAACTCTTACCATCTTAAAGAAATCTCGTCCTCTAGATTTAGTTGCTCTGGGAACAAGTATGACTTGAGGATACCGTTTCCAACTCGAATATCCTTTTTCCTTTATTTATTGTTCCCCCAAGAATTTCAGATGATCCAGTTACCTTGCTCTGGCGTGGCTTGCTTCACCTTTCCCCAAATTCTGACGGGTTTTTGCTCATATACCACTTCCTTTTCCTGACGTGAATTTTCTCATGTCTCAAATATTTACATCTTGAGACTTTGCTCGACAGGGGCTGACGGACAAATGCTTTTCCTGACAGACTAACCGGGTACTTGATTCCGGGTCTGAGCTGATTATTCGGCTTTTGACTTTATCATTTTGTAGGTATACCCATCTTTGTGGATCCATTTGGAATTATGGCCTCCAACTGATTTGGGAATCCGGACCCTGATGGTCGTACAAAATACATCATACCTTTGTTGTCAGTCTCACCCTTTAATGGTCACGATTTTCTTTGTCAGGATACCTTCTGAAATACTTGACCACACATGTCCTTGGTTCTTCGTATGACCATCAATGTGGCTAGTGCAATATTGTTGGCATTATTCCTTCTGCTTATTTTCTGACCTGTGTTCGCACATATATGACCTATACTCAGGGTTTGTAGCTGTACGGAGCTCATTTCTGAGGCCAATCATACAAGAAGGTGACAAGAGTTCATGAGATCCCCTTGTAGGTTCGGAATATTGGCCTTGGTGGCCATTGTCAAGACTGTTACTTCTGCGATGTCATATTCAGATCTTGTCGATCCTTGCATTACATAAGGTGTGTATCTCTGCTTATCTTCATTTGCATGACTAATGAGGTTGTTGGGTTCGTACCTTTCTTAGGTATATCTACTGGATCAGTGCCGTATCCCGTATAAGTATAAGTAACTAATCTGGCCCGGGATACATGTGTACCACATGTATAATAATCATGTGCAACTGAATACCATATTATTGCGGCAGGCATATGTTTTGACTGAGTTGTTCCTCTGGAAAAATTATTGCAAATCCGATCCTTGAGATGTACTGCCATATACTGCCAACTTATCATATAATCTCCGAGGACGGTGCATAGTGTGGTACCAACGCGGACTAGGTGGCTTACGAGGGAAGCCATCCGAGTAGCTTGCTGAGGAAGACTCTTAGATTCTGCTTGAGGCTTTTGTCTGGGTAGCGTGCAAAAGCTTGGTTGGATTATTGTGCTGGAGAAGCTTGAGTTCCGTACATGAGAAGCTTCTCCTCGGGTTTTCTTGTTGAGAAAATTCATTTCCGTCTGTCAGAAGCTTTTACCGAGGTATCTTGATGAGAAAGACCGGGTATCGTGGGCCGAAAATTGTTCACACATCATGCTGAGGAAAAATTTGAGGAGCCTTGCCTCATAAATTTCTTCCGATAGCGTGTGGAATAATGATCGGTTTCTTATATCAAAAACTTCATACTGATATGCAGACTGAAATCCATACAGACGCCCATAATATTCTGCGGTTGATTATTTGCATGAGAAAATTTGTTTGACTGTCTTCTTTGAGCATATCACATCCTAACTTTCTCTTGGAGTATAACATATTTCAAACATCATTTATTGCTGAGCCAAAACTATCGGATTTCGGGTTCCGGCAGACCCTTAAGGTTTGAACACTGGGGTGCGCGCGGAGATCCAACCCTCCACCGTCTCGTACCTCACCGAATCGCAGGGACCTAAACTACTAAGAAGAACAGCACACGAGACGCAAGATTTATACTAGTTCGGGCCACCGTTGTGGTGTAATACCCTACTCTAGCTTGTGGTGTGGTGAATTGCCTCTTGGGCTGATGAGGAACAGTACAGGGAAGAACAGCCTCGCGAGGGTCTGTTCTTGGTGGGTGTGATGAACTGCTAAGTGGTGTCCCGTCGCTCTAGCTTGAGGGTCGGGTCTCTATCTCTCTCTCTCTGGATTCCAATTGCCGGATCCCCTCTACTATAGTGGCTAGCTCTACTTATATAGACGAAGGCCTTGGGCCTCTTCCCAAATATTCAGCGGGAAGGGCGCCAACAATTGGCCATTTTGAAGGGGAACAGCGGGTACACTTATCCTGACTAAAGTTGGTCCTCGCCTGCCAAAGGCTCTGGTGAAGACGCCTGCTTGGGCTCCACGATGACTCCCGTTGGGGCTGGTCTTGGTCTTGTTGCACCGAAACGGATGCCTTTGCTTGATGCTCTCGCCTGCGCTTGCTCCCTTTGCACCAAACAGGAAAGGAGGACGCTTCGCGGGCTGGCGCCCGACTGGCGCCCTTCGTCGTCATGGCTTGCATCATGGGCACCTTGCGAGGTACCCTGCCTTGAACTCTCCGCCTCCTCATGAGCCAGCCTGACGAGGCTGTGCCTGAGGAAGCTCCTTGTCGTCTACCCCGCGAGGCTTGACCCCTCACGAGGGTCTTGAGCTTGTGTTGATGAAGATGGGCTGTCCTGGGCCTCCTTTGAGCCACGCTGCAGCCGTCAGAGGGCAGCCAAGATCGGGGACCCCTGTTCCTGAACGCCGACAAGAGGCCCCCTGGCCCACGGGCGCGCCGAACTTGGCCGAGCAGAGAGGCGAAAGGGCAAGTGCAAGCGTCATGACCCCTAACAGCTCATGACCTTGGGCGACGCGTGGCGGTTGATTGGACGTGGGCGGCACTGTTCCCCCACGCCTCCTTATTTCGTGCCCTGCTAGGCCGACACGCTGCTGTACACATCCTTCTCCTCTTTGCTGCTTGTGCGCTCTTGTCCTTCCCTCTCTCGAACTCCAGCTCCCATTTCCAATCCAATCTCGAATCTCCCCCTCCCCCTTTCAATTGCCATGGCTCCGACGAAGAAGGGGAAAGGGAAGAAACATGTGCCTCCGCCTCGCTCGCCGCCGCTGGCGGCCTCCGCCGTCGACCCGTCAATCATACTCAATCTAGAGGGCTTGGGCAAGGTTAGTTCGGCTCTGGCTACCTCCTTCAACGAATGCGGGAGGACGACGGCTTGGCCCGCGTCCCACTTCTCCATCGACAGGATAGTCACGGAGGTCCGGTATTTCGCTGACGCCCTGTGGGTGGGACTGGTTCCCCCCTTCTCTGATTTCTTCAATGCCGTGCTTTCCCATTATCAGATCCACATGATGCATCTGGGTCCTGAGTTCATTACTCTCCTCTCGGTCTTCGCCTTCGTTTGTGAGGCAATGATGGGCATCCTTCCCTCGGTTGCCTTTGTCGCGCCCACTTCTTCTCTGCGCCTTTGTTGACCCCACTCAATGCTCGGCGTATGTGAGCTTCCAGAGTCGCCCGAGACAGCGGCCTCGTGGATTGACTTCAGCTTGCCTCCGCCTCATGGGCTGAGTTCCACGAGAGGTGGCTGTCACGTGGATGTGGGGGTGCCCAGCCCCGCTATCGGAGCCAACCTCGCTGCTGTCCCCAATTCAGGTGGGGCCAGACGCTCAAGCCCTCGGCTCACCTTTGTCTGGCGCCGCGCGCTGCCTCGAGGTCGCTTGGTCAGGACAGCAAGACAAGGTGGTGAAGGAGTTCCTGATGCGCCCGATTGCTCCTCTCCAACGCCATTCCCACGGATGTGGGCCTTCAGCTGGGCCTAGCGATCGTATGAGGCTCCAGAAGAAGACTCGACGCTGAAGCACTAAGGAAAGTGCTCCTGGTCCCGATCGGCGACTTAACCCGGTGGCATCCGGCATCAAGGGGCCTTGCTGTACCTCTGCCAGAACAGGGGTGATTTGGTGAACCAGATGCCTATCTTCGACGAATGGGGGCCGCGCCCCGCTGGTCTCCAGGGGCCTCGCGACAATCCAGCGGTGGTGACAGCCCTTCCAGTCGGACAAGGCGGCCCCTCCTCAAGTGGTGGAGCTGGGAGGCACGAGCCGCCAGAGGCCAAAGGGACCCCCGCCAGGGTGGCAGCACCGGGCGACGCTCGTGAGGGGGCAGCTCCTGAGGCTCATGCCGCTGCGGCCGAGGGCGGCAGGCAGCCGCCCACAGCGCCCGCGGATGGAGCCCCCGAGGCCCCTGCTGCTTCTCTTGGTGAGGCGACTAGCAGCGTGCATCAGGCAGACGCCCCTGACGCAAGCTGCCTTGATGCTTCTCCCTCGCCGCAGGATGATCCCTGCACTCAAATCTTGGGTCGTTTCCGCGTGAACTTCGAGGCCCTCCGGAAGAGAAGGGAGGCCCTGGGCGATAATTACCACTGCCTTTCTTGAAGCGTAGGAAGTACTTCGCCACTAATGAGTAAGCCTTCTCCTTCTCTAGCTCCTGATTCTTCTGCTGCTCGTACTGATCCTTGCCCTGCAGTCCCCTTCCTGCCGAGCTCACGGAGACGGATGAGGAGCCGTCCTCCCCGGCTTCACCCCCTCCCCAGTCCTCGAGTGCTCCAAGCAGTGGAGCCCTTGTGGTGAGGGCGACCGGGGAGGTGAGCCGTCCTGTGGCGCGTCGTTGCCCTGCGGGCCTCGTGATCCTTCCTCGCGAGCCTTCCCGTGGCATAGCTAGCCTGCCGTCGTCTTCTCGCCTGGCCGTGGACGGCGATTGGCTGAGGCGCTTCCCCCGCCCCTCATCTGGGGATGGGCTGGCTCCAGGCCGGGCTTCTGGCACAGCGCGCCCGGCCGTCGCGAGGGTGCCAGCCCCCAGCCCCCTGCCCAGAGGGGGAGTGTTGACTCGTGGCTACCGGCACCCGCCTGGGACGGTTGATGGTGCGGAGGACGTGCGCGAGCACGCCCGGGAGCGCCGCGCCCTTCGCCAAGGATTTCTTCGAAGGGCGGCCGACGCGGTGAGCCTTCTTGGTGAAGAGCTTGCTGACGAAGACGTGCGCCTTGAGGCCAAGGGCCTGCGCCTGGCCGCAGAGAGGCACGAGCTGGAGGGTGCTGCTGCCCTTGCGCGCCGCCAGCGCGATCTTGATGATGAAGAGGCCAAGGCGTCGCTGGCAGCCTCTCGGGAGGCCTGTTCTCGGGCCGTCAAGGAGGCCCGGGCAGCTAACAGGCGGCGAGAGGCGGCGGAGGAGCGGGCACGGGAACTCCTGGCCCGGTGTCACTCGTTGGAGGAGCAAGTGGACCTGCGCGAGGCAGCCCTTGCGTCGATGAAGGTGGCTTCCGACGACTCGGCGGAGCTCCAGAAGCGTGAGGAGGCGCTGACGCTTGAAGCCGCCGAACGCGCTGAAAGTACGGCGCTTGGAGACGAGGGAGCACTTGGCGACGCTGGGCAGAGGATGAGGTCGCAGCCACGGGAAGCCCGCGTCTGGAGGAGGTGGGACGCCGAGTGGCGGCGCGCCGAGCCTCGAGCGCGAAGTTTGAGGAGCGGTTGGGGTTGATCAAGGCCGAGGCCGAGGGCAGATCGCTGCCTTGAGGGCCAAATCGAGGAGGCGACGCTGGCGGCCGATGCTCTTCGGCCGCCTCGAGGTGGCGCAGTGAGTCCACCACCTCTCGTGCCAAGGCGCTCCTTCTTCGCCAACGGGTGGAGGAGGCCGAGGCCGTCGTGGCGCCGTATCGCCGACGATGCGCTGGCCGCGAATCTGGAACATGAGCACGGTCCCATGCTCGCCACGCCCGGAAAGAGCTAACGCAGCCTTAGATAATATCTGCGAGGCGGCAGAGGCGCGCTGCGACGCGTTAATCTAAGCCGCAACCTTCAGTTCTTCATCGACGTGGTGGCGCTGGCCGAGGCGCGGTCGGTCAGGGCCAA
The DNA here is from genome assembly GCA_021605145.1 of Aegilops bicornis. Classification (NCBI taxonomy): domain Eukaryota; kingdom Viridiplantae; phylum Streptophyta; class Magnoliopsida; order Poales; family Poaceae; genus Aegilops; species Aegilops bicornis. The sequence continues at coordinate 298,573,939 of CM038674.1, read as the reverse complement.
CAGGTTGGTGGAGGAGAGGAGCCGCGCGCTGCTCGGGCGCACCTTCTCTCGTGTCTTCAGCCATCTCCGGGACATGGACCCCCACTTCGATTTTGACGCAGCCATCGCCCCAGTTCCCCAGGCCGTCCGGGGCGACCTGGCGCACTGGGTGGAAGACAACGTGGATGCCCTCGTCCGGGCCTTCGCTTCGGACGACGACGGCGTGGTCGTGGCCGCCGATGAGGGCGGCGTGGTGAACGGCCCAGACGCCGCCGACGATCACGCAGACAACGACGGCGAGGCCAGTGACGCCAAAGAACGGCTCTGGAGGTGCTCCCGAGGATGCATTGGGGGATTTATCCGACTGATCATGTATTGTCCTTGTTCCATTACCCTGCATGAATAGAACTCAGGTTTTGGCCTGATGGAGGTGAGAGCATTTTGGGAGGGGGAGCCCCTCATGTAAAACTTGTGTTCTTCGTATAACAGGTGTTACATCGCCCCTACACTCGCGCCAAGTGGTTGGCTAAGCAACGTGCTAGTTGGATGGTTTACCTTTGTTTCGTACGAGCCCCGAGATAGCCTGTGGGAGGCTGAGGCGATCTGAGTGTCTCCTGATCGAATCCGTAGGACCTGCAGTAAAAACCCTCCGGAGAGGATGCGGCGGCGACAGGCTGGGCTGCGCGCAAGCTAGGCCTGGCCCGGCTCGCGAGGGGCTCGCGAGGGGAGGCAGCTGAGGCGGAGTTGTAACCGAAACGCGAGAGATTTGCTCGAACGAGACTAAGCACCCCTTCCCCAAAGACACGCAAATCTCAAATTCGAGTCCAACTTAAATCCATCGGGGGAAAGCGACAACCAAATGGAAAGGCGAAGAAAGCAAAAGAAAAGCGGCGTCCGGCACCTAGTCTAGTCTTGGACGTCTTCTCACCAGCGCAAAGCTAAGTGCTTCCACTGGGCATGGGAGGGAGCCTCAGGGCCTGAGGCCGGCACCCCTGAGGCTCCGGGGCGTGTACAGCCCCACTCATTATTACGTGAGAGTGTCACTGGGCAGCGAGCTTCACAGGCACTGGGCCTTCTTCACAGGTACCGGCCTTGCTTCATATCGCCAGACGAGGGCTCCACCTTGCGCCACACTCTAGTGCCACCAACAACGACCGGAAACCAGGACGCCGCCGGTGGGGTAGAGCGGTCGCCCGGTTTCCCACGCGACCACGGGTCCCACGCTGAGGCAGGCCTGAGGCACCTCCCCAGCAGAGGGCCTACCTTCTGAGAACACCTTGCTCCGAACGCCGCGGTGGTGATGTCGGATCTCTGCCCCTCTCCGGCATCCCCCTGCGCCCCCCTCCTGAGGGGTAGGAGACTGCGGGAGTGGGGCAGCCGCTCGTCGTGGCGACCTGTACCTCCTACGACCTATGGTTAGCGTATGTTTGCTCCTGAGGAAGTAGCGGTACCCGATAATCGTCACCCCCGGCGTGACCAGTGAGACCGTCTCGAGGCTCCTGGAAGAGCGCGGCTTCTGGCACCTCATCCCCCCAGCTTGGGCTGATGAGCGAGTCTTGTTCCCCCTCATGCGGGTGCCCTTGGTCCATCATGTGGGGCACGTATTCTTCCGGCGCCGTCATCCCGAAGGCCACGCCGTAGTGCTGAGCGTGCCTTGCTGCTCTGCTTGACGCGCCCCCCGTGGGGTGGTGGCGCGGCGGTCCACCAGGGGCGTGAGTTACGTCAAGTCCTTCTCCGCGGCCGGGCGGGGCAACCCGCCCGGCTGGGCTGGCCGACAGCTTCGCGGTGTTGGAGTAGCTTTGGAGCCCATGGCGTAGCGGAGCCCTGTGCGGGCCGCCCTCGGCTGAGATGGGAGTTGGGTGCGAGAAGGGGTGAGCCCCGAGGCGGCGGCTTCCAAGAGCCGCCACTCGCCCAGCCAGCACGTCGCGGCCGCTCTCAAAGAAATCGCCTGCAGCAGCTCTCGGCCACCGTGAGCGGCCCTCGAAGTTCGCTTGCTCCCGGCGGGTGTACGGTGATGTGGTCGCGGCGTGGTTGGAGGCTCTTCTGCCGACCGCGTCTGCTGCGGTGGGAGCTGCCGTCGAAGCCTGTCCGTGTCACCCGCGGCCCGCAGCGCCCGGCGGACCGCGAGCTGCATGGGGCACGGGGTCGCCCGAGGCGAGCGGCTCTGCGTGGGCGGGCCACGCCGCCCAAGGATCTGGGTTGCCCTCTTGGTCGCCAGACATGGTGATGACGATGCGACTGGACACGAGGTGGCAGATGGCGGATTCCGGCGCACCCCTACCTGGCGCGCCAAATGTTGGATTTCGGGTTCCGGCAGACCCTTAAGGTTCGAACTCTGGGGTGCGCGCGGAGATCCAACCCTCCACCGTCTCGTACCTTGCCGAATCGCAGGGACCTAAACTACTAAGAAGAACAGCACAAGAGACGCAAGATTTATACAAGTTCGGGCCACCGTTGTGGTGTAATACCCTACTCTAGTTTGTGGTGTGGTGGATTGCCTCTTGGGCTGATGAGGAACAGTACAGGGAAGAACAGCCTCGCGAAGGTCTGTTCTTGGTGGGTGTGATGAACTACTAAGTGGTGTCCCGTCGCTCTAGCTTGAGGGTCGGGTCTCTATCTCTCTCTCTCTGGATTCCAATTGCCGGATCCCCTCTACTATGGTGGCTAGCTCTACTTGTATAGACGAAGGCCCTGGGCCTCTTCCCAAATATTAAGCGGGAAGGGCGCCAACAATTGGCCATTTTGAAGGGGAACAACGGGTACACTTATCCTGACTAAAGTTGGTCCTCGCCTGCCAAAGGCTCTTGTTATGACGCCTGCTTGGGCTCCACGACATTCTTCCGGCCGTTGGGGCTGGTCTTGGTCTTGTTGCACCGAAACGGATCCCTTTGCTTGATGCTCTCGCTTGCGCTTGCTCCCTTTGCACCAAAGAGGAAAGGAGGACGTTGCATGGCTGGCGCCCGACTGGCGCCCTTGGTCATCATGGCTTACGTCACGGGAACCTCGCGAGGTACCCTGCCTTGAACTCTCCGCCTCCTCATGAGCCAGCCTGATGAGGCCGCGCCTGAGGAAGCTCCTGGTCGTCTGCCTCATGAGGCTTGGCCCCTCGCGAGGGTCTTGAGCTTGTGTTGATGAAGATGGGCTGTCTGGGCCTCCTTTGAGCAACGCCAAGAAGCCGCAGTGCAAGTCTGGGAGCCCCATTCTTAACGCCGACAAAAACTTTGCCTATGATCCATACCTTTGACTAAAAAAATATACCGTTGGTCTTGCATCTGACTTGCCTTTCTGCTGGCTGAATCATTACTACTGTAGAATTGATGCGAATAGTCAATCCAAGACACAATTGGTATTCTGAGAAGATATTCCTTATATCATGCGGTTGACTGAGAAGGCCATAATGTTTTGCTGAGCTTCTTCCAAATATTTGAAATACTTATTACTTCTTCGAGTCCGGTGTCAATTGATGAGCAACTCTTTATAGGGGAAAAAATAATGTAACACCAGGGCCCAAAAAGAAAGATGCAAAAGAAAACTCAACTAAACAAAAGCACACAACAACAATCAATTCACACTCAATCAATGTCACATATTACTGCTAGTCACACAATATGCATGCCTACTTAAGCATACAAAACTCGCGGGATCCCCGGCTCTACGATCTAGCATGTTGTGACGTTGTGCACGAGGACGAACCAAATGTGTGGAAGAATTGGTGTAAACAACGCTACACCAAGTGCTAGCTTAGCCAGGTAGCAACCTGGACTAGCTCGGAGGTGAGGACGCACTCAGTAATCATGTAGCGGGACACGAAGGTCGCAACCACATTATTGTCAAACGGACGGAAAAAGATTCGTACTCGCCCAAGAAATAGGATAGCGGGAAAAACATTGGAGGCTGCTGACATTGCCCTTTTTTGATAACTACGATCATTAAGGGTTGCGAAAATGACAAGAAAAAGGACGATCCGTGATAGAAACATATCTACCTCCGAAACAAAAGGTGGGGCTGAATGAAATAATTCGGCGCAATACCTGAGCACATTTTTTGCAAACAGTGTCAGGATCATTTGGCATCACTCTGCTGGGACAGAAATGACGCCAAACACCGAAGAATGAGCAAGAAAAGAAAACTGGAGAAATGCAAAGGCTGAGCTGTAGTGGATCCGGACTGATGTCATCTACACTCACCAGATTAAACCGTTAGTAGCAAAATAATAAGGCTACATGCATGCTATGCAACAAACAAATGCAACAACCAAATGCGACAAACAAGACCACCTCTAAACTACGGATTTCTACCGATTTCTACCGCTCGTGCTGACTAGGGCGTCCTACAGCCAGACCTGCTCTGATACCAAGCCTGTGGCACCTCGGCTCAGAGAAACCGGAACGCCCTGTATTCCAGCCCCGAGATCAAGGGGAAGTCTCTGGAATATGGCACTGCTTGACATAGAACAAATCAGCTCTTATTACAAGAATAATAATTACACGGGTCTGATGTTACAAAGAAGCACATCAGCACGGCGACACTACGCCTGTGATACTATACTTGCTCTATGCTAGCAGCAGAACAACCCATAGCAGCGGAATACTTCTAGCAGCGGAACAACGACGAAGGTGGTGAACTCCACTCTGCAGGGACTCTGGCTGGGACACGATCTAGCTCACACGCACGGCAACCTCGACAAGCAATAAAGCAATCATGGCATCACCTGAAATCTGGCATGACACGCCAGGTCAGTACATTGAATGTACTTGCAAGCTCACAACAACCATAAACATCAAGGCAAGACAATAACATAGCATTAAGCAGGTAAATTAAATTAACATCTACCATGATACGACGGCAACTACTAAGAATGATATGAAACTACTACAATACTAATAAATCATCATCTCAGATCTCCATAACCATATCTCTCTTGGCTAACCGGCCAAGCAATATACCATCTCGATCACCTCGTGATCAAAACCAAACGGTGATCTTTCCGGTGATCACAACCATGACCAACACTTGGCCTCAACATTATCATCAACATCCTACCAATCTATACTGCTCAAAATATCCACATATACATCACCTATAAGTTATTCCATCATGTGAGTGTTGATCGAACGGTGGGACCTAGTACGAACCCAGGCCTATGACCGAGGACGCGGCTATCGATAGACTTAATACACACTCTGCAGAGGTAGTGCACTTTACCCACACCACAGAATCCATGGCCTCGTACTCCCATTCGGGTGGACCAACAACGTTCCCACAAAACCCATCTACTGCCATGACACACTCCCAGCCACTCCGACTCACTCCCCTTAGGGCTAGTCCTACGTGGCCCCGTTTCTACCAAAGACACAATGACCACCGTCGTGGTCAAAACATAAACGTCCCAAACGGGGACAAAAAGGCGCCTAACAACTAGGGGCACACAAGGTTATGTCCGCCTACCTAATCAGGGTAGCGCGCGCCCATAACCTTCCCTCGTTGGAGGCACTGGCGAGAGGCACGACAATAGACCGCATTTGGGCCTTTCCCATAAAGGCAAATGTGGTTGCACTAGAAAAGCCTAGTTCGGTGGCACCTGACCAACTTAATGACGGAATTTATCCCCAAAAATATAACTATGATAACTGATACTCCGATATCAACTACCAAACTATAATCCAAGTTATAGCAATATCCAACAAATAATCCAAGCATAATATCATCATCTCAAAATACTCCAAGGGTAGCACAACACTACTGTCATGATGAATCCGACACCATAATCCTACTACTCCAATAACAAGAATAAAACTATTCAGCTAAGATCCACATGTAAACATCATCCCAGAAAATAATACTCCAAGCAACAGAACGTCAACTAGCATCATGAAAATAATCATACTAACCACTAATAATCCAAAATATAATAATAGATACCATCATCAAAATAATCATAATAGCCACTAAGAATCCAAAGGCACATGTCATCCACATACTCATCAAAAATATAATCCTAGAACTCCAAGCAATAACATGGCAATAGCAAGATCAAAACAATACTCCGAGAATGCCATGAACAACTCACAAGTAGCTAGAACAATGTTTTAAACAAGTTCAAATAAGGAAACCATGTCACCGCATTGCAATCATGCAAATGGAGGGTGTGGCTTTCCTGGGGTGAAAGAAATCACTGGGAGAAAGTGCGAGAAACTCACGGAAAGGATCGCCGGAAAACCTACTCTCTCGGAGGGGGATGAATAAGGGCTGGGGAAAAATAGTCATTTTCAGAATGTCAAAACATGGTGAAAATGGTTCCATCAGAACGGGCTCGAGGAAACAAAGAAGTGGGCATTGGATTCACCTCAAACGGAGTTGCGAGCAAAAAGTTATAAGCGCTTGAAATCAAGGGACCAATCTGTAAAATAAACTCTACAAACAGGCCCCTGAGCTGAAAACCAGAAAGCACATTTAGTTGAATATGCCTTCCAGCAGAGAAAATGTATTTCTAGCCGTAGTTAAGTGGAAATACACTTTCCCAGAAGGAAAACGTACTTCTAACCGAACTAAGACCAAAATACGCTTTCCCTTAAAGAAAACGCATATCAGCAAATGTGTTTCCACTTATCCAGCTAGGCAAACGCGGGGCTGGCTCGTGTGACGCTGACGTGCGGGTCCCACGCGGGTGGGGCCCGTCACTTATCCACGCTGGACCGGGCGGGGTCAATGTCGCGCGGCTCACCGATGGGGTCGAGGCGACGCGGGGCCCGCCTGGCCTGGTCAGCGCCTTCAACCTCTCGCTAGCCCGCGATGCAGAGGACAGCCGCGCGCGCCGGCGATTGGCCGGGCGGCTCCATCCACCTCTAGCCGGGGAAAGACCGCCGGCGGGATCGGGGAAGGATGCCGCATCCATCTGGCTGGGTCACGGTTGGCGGGGAGGGGTGGAGCACGAGATAGCCGCGGTGGCAGAGAGCAACGGCGGCGGCAAAGGTTGGGGGCGCGCAGCCTGGCGCACTCCGACGAGAGGGTGGGGTGGCGGAGAGGTTCATTGGAGCACCAGGAAGACTTTGGTGGCTACAGAAAGGAAGGGGAGGGCTTGACTCGCTCAGATTTAGGACGGAGGGGGCGGCGGTCATGGCGGCCATGGGAGCGACAGAGAGCTCTAAGAGCTCGGGCGAGTGGTTGGGGAGGGAGCTGGAGATGAGGTGAGGTCGACTGTGAGCTCGAGAGGCCTCGGATGTGGCTTATATAGCCGAGGGGAGGGGGAGCCATGCTGGCGCCGCCGTGGACGCATGTCCGGCGCCGCGGATGCGTTTGCACGTGCATGAGGTCAGGGTTAGGCGACGAGGAGGAGCAGTGGAGGCTCTCACGGGGCACAGGAGGCCAAGGGGCATAGGGAGGAAGAAGGCGGCGACGAACCGAGCTAAAACGCCACTGTGCTCTCGTGGGCGTTCAGCGGCGAGCGTCGGTGAGCGTCGGTGAGGGGTTTTACTGAGAGAGATAGAGTTCCAGGAGGACGGCGACGACACGGTAAATCTATTAGACATGCTCGTGCTCGCTGAGACACCGAGAAGAGGAGGGGCCCGAGCAAGAAGCCATTCAGGGGAGGTATGCCATAGAGGAGGGGCTCGCGTCCATGGCATGCCATAGAGGTGGTGACCGCGTGAGCTGGAGAGGAGAAGGTGCCAACGACTGGAAGATGTTGTCTAGGGCATAGTCCATCCAGGGGAGGTATCAACTCCTGTGGTAGCTTGGTTAAAAGTGATTTGGTTAAACGGTAAGTAGTCTCTGAAGTTTACTGCAGTAAAATTGGGTGAGCACTAGTGATCAACAGCAAAAGTTTTGGATGCAATGGAGTTGTCTGCGAGGTTGATGTAAAGAAGGACTTTCATCCTGGTAAATTTGAGAAGGTTTGGACCAAGATAAATCATAGTTGCTTTGCAACTGACCAAAATGGTCCAGAAACTTGATCAAGAAGGTGCACTCACATGGTGTATCAAATTGAGCTCAAATTGGGCAAGGCAGAGTCATTTGGTCCTATGAAGATGCTCAAAAAGTCTCATACCAATTGGCCAAGCCAAACTGGTACTTGCTTCACAAACATCTCCTCTGGACAGAAACTTGCAAAAATTCTAGAGGAATAATGGCTTGATGAACCATGCCCAAAATGGTTGCAGGTAGGTTATATGGATAATAGAAGGCCTAGAATTGAGCAAGATAAAATATAATTGCTTCACAAACTGAAATTTTGGGCAGAATCAAAGAATTGAAGATGAGCTCACATGGAGGCATGACATGAGCTCTAATTTGGTGAAGGGCTATGATATGATGATATGAGGGATCATACAAAATTGCAACTCATCTGGATATGCCTAGCTTGCACCTCCTTCACAAAGCTTCTTTCTGGATAGAAACTTTGGAAAATCATAATTAAATAATTACTAGGCAAATGAGGTTGCCTTTTGGCATGTGGCAATTATATGGATAGGAAAAGGTGTCCAAGGAATTTGAGGTCAACTGGGAAAAGTAAAATAGCACTTGCTTAACAATGTGCCATTTAGGGAAGAATAGGAAATGAATTATTTGAGCATGATGATAACATGACAGATGAAATATTTTGCCATATTTGAGAAAGATATGACCCAAACCATTTATGAGAATTATTTGGGAATTTTAGGAGTGATGGAAATAAAGGTTGCTTCACAACCTAGGGCAGACAGGGTTATTCCGTTAATAGCAAAAAGGAATATTCCCTAGAAAAAGATTATTGGGTTTGGTCAAGCAGTGAAGTGACATGATCTTGGCAAGGTTTTGAGAATGATGAGCCACTTGGGTGGGGAAATGAGAATGATTTCCCAGGTGGCAAGGCCACAGAACCACTCAAAAAGAAGAACAGAGCAAAAACCAATAAATCAAAAGAAAAAGAAAAGGGCCAAAATCCAGGCTGTTACACCCGTTTTGAGTACTACGATTTTTAGGTCCAGGAAAATAATTTGTCTTGATAGTATGAAGATCCTCAAGCCATGAAACATAATAACCTATTCCTCACAATTTAGTTCAGCCCCGGGACAGTGGACGGTCATGTCTACCAAGCGCCAGACATGTTTGCTTGAATGGAAATAAGCTGTCAATAGAAATTAGTTGTCAACTATTTTTGAATAAACAATATCAAAGACATAAATATGGTTGAGAAACTCACATAATGGTATAACTGGAAGCGTCGTCACATCAACCTGGATGTCGATATTACCTTCAATATCATCTTCCGGACGAATATCAAAGGTGATAACCATATCAGGCTCAAATGCATAAGTATTGCATAGTGCTTGCCAAGTTTTGCATTCAAAATAGGTGTAGGTGTCCATGTTGTATAATTTTGCATGGAAAGTATAACCATGCTCGGTCTTCAAGTAAACTCTCGTTACCTCAATAGTAGTTTTCATAGGACTGAAACCTATCTTATCCAAGACAAAAACTCTTGCATGGCAGGGGACACGCTAGTACATAGAATAGTAAAAAATTAAATTATAAGTTGAAGTAAACGAAGGAGATGTCATGTTTAATTACGAAAGAAGACTTGTCATTGTGACTTACTGTATACACTTCGAAGTTCTCGTCCAGCTTGATGCTGAAGCGCCTATCATCATCTAGGAAGATTCTATCACACCGGTCGCGCTCGTCTTCGCAGTATTCGCAAATACCGAAATACTTTTCATCGTCAGACATTTCCTATGTTCATAATTGAAACATTAATTGAAAACCAATCAAAGGCAACTACCAAGATACTCAACACACAAATCCGGGGCACTCGATATTTCCTTCATATTCTGGCACAAGTCTTGCCAAAATTCACGGAAAAATCCGGTAAGACCTTTGCTAAAAATAGGACATATCGAGCGCCTGAAATTTGCCAGAACGGAAATGAATCAACACTCCGGCAAAACCTTGGGCAAGCATGACCGGCCACTTGGGCAAGCACATATCCTATTTGAGCAACATAAGATATACATTTCAAAATATCTTATAGGACTCATATTGACATGAGCATTCAATAAGCAAAACCAAATTGTAAATTAAATAAGTATTCGAATTAGCATGCACTCAATAAGCAAAAGTAAATCATCTCATGCGTCCGTACATCATCAAATATTATCACTAATACATCCCGAATAGTATCATACATATAAAATCACTAATACAACTAAAACCCTAGCGCACAACGGGTATCGACGTGGGCGGTGGACACCCAAAGAGAAGGAACCATCACAGGATCATAGCTCCAGTGAGATCCCTGCAGAACCTGCCAGGTATTGGAGAACCTGTGCTCCAACGCAAACAAGTAGCGATGGATGTGCGCGTCCTCATCGCTCTCGGGGCTGGAGGCGTCGAGGTCGGGGTCGGGGCTCGGGCACGCGGCGAAGGGCGCCGTCCAGGTCGGGGTCGGGGGTGGCGGTGAATCCGGGGTCGGGGGCGGCGTAGAGGGTGTGCGGAGAGCGACGGGAGAGCGCGCAGCGGCCGATGGGCGAGGGCGACAGCAGAGGATTTGGATTTTTGGGAAGTGGCCGTGGGGAAGAACGAACCGCGCGGTTAAGTCAGAAGTAGTAGTAGCGCGTTCCAGGAAGTGCGCTACTGCTAAGCTAGCCACAGCGCGTTCCTCGATACGCGCTACTGCTATTCCTTTCTCTTTTTCCCCCTTTTTCATTTATTTTTATTTACATTTTTTTCCTTTCACCTTTTCCTATTTATTTCATTTTCATTTACTTTTCTATTTGCTTTCCATTTAATTTTATTTCCTTTAGCAGTAGCGCCTTTCAAACAGAACGCTGCTACAAAGCAAGTAGCGGCAGCGCGGTTCGACGTAGATCGCTACTACTATGTGTAGCCTATCGGCTAAGCTGTGGGAATTTTAGTAGTAGCACTTTTATCTTCAGGCGCGCTACTACTACAACTGTATCTGTAGCGCCGTTTACATCAGCGCGCTACTACTACTTAGCACCAGCGTGCTTTTTTAACATGCACTACTGCTATAGTTCTGTGTATAAGGTTTTACCTAGTAGTGAATGTGAGGTTCTTCCTTCCTTGGTGCTTTAGTTTGTGTCACAGCAGACTTATTTTGTTTGGTAGCCATCTTGGGGTTGATGCCAGGACGCCCAAGAGCGTTTCACTTTTCAGCCTCATTATGTGCTTGAACACATTTCTATGCAAAGTACTTCATGTGTTCTCGAGAGCCTTTGGCTTCTTCACACTTCTTGTAAAACAGTTCCTTGAGATCATGCAACTTCTTCTTGAATATCTGAACATCTGCCACGCTGAGCTTGGGCATGTTCTTCTTGAAGTGAGCCTTCTCATAATCAATCTTGTTCTTGATTTCAACAATTTTCCGAGCTAGAGCCACTTCATGGGCAATGGCTCCATGGAAGGTGACGCTGATGTCCACAGGAAGCTGAAGATTATCAATGTTGATGCTCTGGTCGTCGAACCACTCATCAATGAAATTGTTCAGTATATCAACATCAAAGAGGGGCAGATCATCTAAGATCTCCACCTCTTGCTTGCTCTTGGTCAGCAACTCAAGGGAATCATCACCAAGATCTTCATCGCTGGACAGATCAATGGTTTCATTCTCATTGCACAAAACGGCAGCAGGAGTCAGTTCATGCCCAGAAATATTCTTGGGCTTCTTGGTTTTATTTGTCTTCTCGATCTTCTTGGAGACACGAGACAAATCTTCAGACTGCACACTAGGCTCAGGAGGTGCAGTGGCCAAAGGCTTCATAGTTGAGGCGGTTGGCATAGTAGAGGGATTTGAAGCCTTTGTCTTCTTCTTCTTCTGTGGCTTTGGTGGAGCTGGCGCTTATTCAGAGTCAGCTTCGTTAGCGGATTGATCCATAGTATCCCGCTGTGCAGCAATATGGGAGAGGAGCCCATCGAAGTTGTCAAAGGGGCCGATGACATTTGGATTGGCATCGCATGTGCCATCAGCCATTGGAGGAGATGGGCCAGGATTGAAGTTGAGGCCAAACTCCTTCTTGTTCTTGACATCTGACTCCTTGGCAAATTAATAGTTGCGCTTGAATAGATTGTCTTCACGACACCATAGCATAGATGATGGGTCGGCATTCTCTGGCTTCGGTCCATGGGCCATGCATGCATAGAAGCCTTGAGTGATGGCTTCAGACTTTGACTTCGGCTGAAGATTTCGGTACAAAATATCTCGCCATTGGCGCTTAATGGCATTCTTCTCTGCATATTCGGCAGTGACGAAGTTGTAGTTGAACCATTCTCTACCCAATATCTTTGAATCCATTGGATTTGGGTCTTGCGCTGGTTGTAGCTTTCCTCTGGATCTGACTTGTACAGCTCAAAAAGATCTGGAGGTAAATCCTTAGCTGTATCTCCACGGCGCTACAAGAACCAAGGGATTCTCCCACGGGCATGTACCTGTGACAGCATTAGATAAGCGAGGGAAGGGGAAGAGGTCATATGCATTCTCAGAGGATTTTGAAGATAAATCAGTTTGAAGACATTGATCCCATGGTGCGAAGACATTCACTTATTTGAAGAGAGTTGGTTCCAGATTTGTACGAATCCATGAATAAGTATAAGTGAGGAATCTAACTAGTTATGAAGCATAAGAGAATGTGCTTAGCAAGATATGAGATGCAGATCGGGACAGATCCATACTTGGAAGTGTAGAAACCACTTTTGGTTGAAGTGGATTGATTTGACGGATCCAAAAGGCAATAAAAAGTGAGATTTAATTACCGCTGATTAACTGCTAGACGAGGCGGAGTTAGAGGCCGAGCTATTCAATCTCCCGCGCCCTAACTTGGCGGCGGAAGACACCTATGGCGGCGGCGGACAGGATGAGGTCCGCGGCCGGTGTGAGGACGTCGTTGAAGAATTTGCGACAGCTAAGCCTTCGTCTCCGGTGTCGACACGGGCTAGCGGAGGCGCTAGGGTTTGTGCAAGGTGGAGAGGTGGAAGAAAAGATTTGACCGCGGTGAGTGTGTATTTATAAGGAGAGGGGCAGCACAACGCAATTACGCAGGTGCACCTGGCGGTTCACATCTGAAGGACATGTGGCTTGCATGCAACTTGTTGGAAGTTGTTCCACATTCCCACGCACGCCTGGATTGTTGGGTGGTCATTCCGGATTCTCCGGTATTCAGGCAAAAAGGATATGGCATTGAACACAGGTTTAAATGTTTGTCTCTTTGTCTTCTGCTCACAAGGACTCAGAGAAGACAATCGACAGGTTTCAATAGAATGCATATGATTTGTACAGATAGAATTTGAGGAAGCGACACAGAAGAGGTTACGGTCTGATCGCATTCACTTAGATCAACAAAGATTCAAGTATGATGACATAACTATAAGTGAATGCTGTAGAGGACAGAACACAAATATATATATATATATATATATATATATATATATATATATATATAGGGTGGGACTATTCTGCAACACCCCTCTAGAGTTCCTAAATAAGCTTATTCAGAAACCACCTTCCCCACTACCTTGTTTCTTTTCCCGAAGTGGGCGAGCGAGTGAGTGAGCTCCCGTCTGCTGCCGGCTGCAACGCGACCACCTCTTACCTGTTCCTTCCTCAGGCGCGCACCGAGCGACAGCGAGCAGAGCAGGTGAAAAAATGCACCACCATCGACCACCTCTTCACTTTCCTGTGTCGACCCGATCAGGATCGGGATTGTGCCCTGCCACCTGAGTCCGTTCCCCTCCTACTCCGGCTGCCTGCCTCGCCCGCCTCGAGCTTATCGCCTCCCTGCACCTCCCCGTGCCCCACCTCTCTCCCTCCCAGCGCCGGTTCGTGCCCCACCTCTCTGCCTCCCTGCACCATGCCTCATCCCGACCGGCCACCTTCCCCAGTTCGTAGCCCCCATTGCGCTCGTCCCCTCGCCGTCAGGCCACGCAAGCCGGGCTCGCCCTCCCTATCTGCATCGGCTCCACCCTGACTTCGTGGAGCCACGCAGGAGCATAGGCGCCCTGATGACTGTATGGCAGCTACCCCCACTGCTCCGGCGATGATCACCACGAGCCTGACCATGCTCCCAGTAGTGGACCTGCCTGCCACAGTCGTGCACATCTCTCGCTCCACCTACAGCCACCGGTCGGCGCCCCTCTTCACCAGCATTCTCCCTCCGGCTTGGCTCCCATCAACGAAATCCGACCGATGGACTCGTCGTCGCCACGCGGTGGCCTCCGCCATGCTCCTCCCACGGTGGCCTTATTCTCCCCATCACCACCCAGCCAACCCCCTCCACCCTTGCCTCCAGTGCAACCACTCCCCCGACCTCATGCTCGGTTGGCCATGGCCATGGCGACCGAGGACGCCGACCCTCTTCCCTTACTCCCCAAATTGCCGGCTGATGATTCCCTCTACCTCCTGGTCCGGCACACGACTTCGACGTGGCTCCTCCCCTGCCTCTAGATCCATGGCTTCCATATCTCTGCTTCGACGGCCTTATGCAGTTAGCTTAACTGAAAAATCGAGTTAACCCAGCCGGCCTATGCAGTTAGCTTTACCTGAAAAAATGGTGAATTTAATTATCCGAAACCAGCCGGCCTTACTTCAGGCGTCGAGCAGCATCAACTTCCCCCCAATGCAGTTAGCATTTTGTTTAACTGTACATAGTTGTTCTCTCTGAAAAATACTAGTAGGCATTGGCAGCGGTTGTGTATAGTTCATCAGTAACATAGTTTATAGTTTCTGAAGTTCTCAAATCTGGTTCTTTCTGTTTGTGTTTTGACTGCTACGTATAGTTTAAGCAGTTACCCATTGCGATTAAGGAATATACTTTGAGAAGAACAAACACCAGTTATAAAAAATTGTTTCATTGCGCCGTCAATGACGGGTGAGATGGCAGCACCCATGGAGTTCACTTGGTTCATTTTCTATAGTGTAGTTAAGAGTATTAGTGCTTACAGTTATTGAGTAAAAAAAGAAAAAGACAAGCAATGTGAAAGAATAAGATTACGTGTGGTAGAGAGAAGTTCCTTCATTTTTTTCTAAGTGCACTGCACTACTTGTTCTTTGTGCACCATAAGTAAAACTAGATAATTTTATGAAAATGTATCATGTCACTCTCCGTGACTCCCTCTTTTTTAAGTCCACATTTTGTTGGTGGCTCGGTTAACTCCTGGGGTTTCAACAGTTATGTATAAAAAACATAGAAAAGCCCGGGGGAATTAACTTTGGAATTTGTGCAGTTGACTAAAAAACCCATAAAGAGTACAATTATTATTGAATAAAATAAAATGGAAGTTTATTTAGAAATTTGGAGCAGTTTTTCTATGGTTTTTTCAGCACAAAAAATCTCATTATATAAGCAAAAACAACTGTTAGCTTTCAGATGTTGTGGTGGTTCACTTGGGAGTATGTGTAGCAGTTAGCAAAAACAACAGTTAGTTTTAAAAAAAAACTTTTTTACTCGGAGAAACCATCAGTTAGCTAGAGTCCAGCAATTTAAAAAAAACAACAGTTAGTTTTAAAAAAAACTTTTAGTTCGGCTCTCCTAAAAAACTCATGTCTAGAAACATCTTACAGAACTTTGGTTTGAAAGTGTACATGTATCAAAAGAGCATTGTATGTATAAAAACAGGTACAGTTACTTGCGCCATCCAAGTAGTTCGATGGCCCGAAACACTTGCAATCCACTTGCTAAACAAAAATTGGCACTTGCTTGCAAGGTACGTAGTAGCTTCGGTTCAGTTAACTACTAGTACTTCGTGAAGATATGCTATAAAAAAGGAGCGGTTAACTTCCGTCCAGTTAACATTGGTTTACTTTTAGTCCATTAACTTCACGTAGTAGCAGTACATATGAAAAGATGCATGAAATTAAAATAGTTCAAAGAAGAAGTTTCACTACTTAAAAAACTGGTTCTATTCGACCGGGCGGAAAATTCATCTTTAAAAAAGGAAAAAGTTAACAGTTTGACTAATTCACATCAAGATGTTTTTAAGGATATCACATCTAAGCTCCGACAAATATATAATGCAACAACAAGAAACAAAAAAAAGACCAGGACAAAAAATAGAGCACTAATGCTACTACGCAACCTTCTTCTTGTAGACGTTGTTGGGCCTCCAAGTGCAGAGGTTTGCAGGACAGTAGCAAGTTTCCCTCAAGTGGATGACATAAGGTTTATCAATCCGTGGGAGGCATAGGATGAAGATGGTCTCTCTCAAACAACCCTACAACCAAATAACAAAGTGTCTATTGTGTCCCCAACACACCCAATACAATGGTAAATTGTATAGGTGCACTAGTTCGACGAAGAGATGGTGATACAAGTGCAATATGGATGGTAGATATAGGTTTTCATAATCTGAAATTATAAAAAAAGCAAGGTAACACGTGGTAAAAGTGAGCATAAATGGTATTGCAATGCTAGGAAACAATGCCAAGGGTTCATACTTTCACTAGTGCAAGTTCTCTCAACAATAATAACATAATTGGATCATATAACTATCCCTCAACATGCAACAAAGAATCACTCCAAAGTGACTAATAGCGGATAACAAACGAAGAGATTATGGTAGGGTATGAAACCACCTCAAAGTTATTCTTTCCAATCAATCCATTGGGCTATTCCTATAAGTGTCACAAACAGCCCTAGAGTTTGTACTAGAATAACACCTTAAGACACAAATCAACCAAAACCCTAATATCACCTAGATTCTCCAATGTCACCTCAAGTATCCGTGGGTATGATTATACGATATGCGTCACACAATCTCAGATTCATCTATTCAACCAACACATAGAACCTCAAAGAGTGCCCCAAAGTTTCTACCGGAGAATCAAGAAGAAAACGTGTGCCCCAAAGTTCATGGGCGGAACCCGCAAGTTGATCACCAAAACATACATCAAGTGAATCACGTGATATCCCATTGTCACCACAGATACGCACGGCAAGACATACACCAAGTGTTCTCGAGTCATTAAAGACTCAATCCGATAAGATTACATCAAGGGGGAAACTCAATCCATTACAAGAGAGTAGAGGGGGAGAAGCAACATAAGATCCAACTATAATAGCAAACTCGCGATACATCAAGATCGTGCCAAATCAAGAACACGAGGGAGAGAGATCAAACACATAGCTACTGGTACATACCCTCAGCCCTGAGGGTAAACTACTCCCTACTCGTCATGGAGAGCGCCGGGATGATGAAGATGGCCACCGGTGAGGGTTCCCCCCTCCGGCAGGGTGCCGGAAAGAGGTCCCGATTGGTTTTTGGTGGCTACAGAGGCTTGCGGCGGCGGAACTTCCGATCTATTCTGTTCCCCGAAGTTTTTAGGGTATATTGGTATATATATGCAGAAGAAATACGTTTGGGGAGCCACGAGGGGCCCACGAGGGTGCAGGGCGCGCCCCCCTGCCTCGTGCCTCCCTCGTTGCTTTCCTGACGTGCACTCCATGTCTCCTAGGTTGCTTTACTTCCGAAAATAACTTCTCCAGAAGGTTTCATTCTGTTTCGACTCCGTTTGATATTCCTTTTCTTCGAAACACTGAAACAAGGGAAAAAACGAGAACTGGAACTAGGCTCTAGGTCAATAGTTTAGTCCCAAAAATAATATAAAAGTTTTAATAAAGCACATAAACATCCAAAACAGATAATATAATAGCATGGAACAATAAAAAATTATAGATACGTTGGAGACGTATCAGCATCCCCAAGCTTAATTCTTGCTCGTCCTCGAGTAGGTAAATGATAAAAACAGAATTTTTGATGTGCAATGCTACCTAACATATTTATCAATGTAATCTTCTTTGTTGTGGCAAGAATATTCAGATCCATAAGATTCAAAACAAAAGTTTAATATTGACATGAAAACAATAATACTTCAATCATACTAACAAAGCAATCATGTCTTCTCAAAATAACATGGCCAAAGTAAGCTATCCCTACAAAATCATATAGTATGGCTATGCTCTATCTTCATCACACAAAATATTTAAATCATGCACAACCCCGATGACAAGCCAAGCAATTGTTTCATACTTTTGATGTTCTCAAACCTTTTCAATCTTCACGCAATACATGAGCGTGAGCCATGGACATAGCACTATAGGTGGAATAGAATGGTGGTTGTGGAGAAGACAAAAAGGAGAAGATAGTCTCACATCAACTAGGCGTATCAACAGACTATGAAGATACCCATTAATATATATCAATGTGAGTGAGTAGGGATTGCCATGCAACAGATGCACTATAGCTATAAGTATATGAAAGCTCAACAAAAGGAACTAAGTGGGTGTGCATCCAACTCGCTTGCTCACGAAGACCTAGGGCATTTTGAGGAAGCCCATCGTTGGAATATACAAGCCAAGTTCTATATTGAAAGATTCTGTCACATCCCAGTTAGACCATGCATTAGTGTGTGCATCATGTTTAAATTTCATTTGAATTTGAAATGGGGAAGACAGGAAACCCCCAGAACCCCCCCTTAATTCAACTAGGGTTTACTAAAAATTATTTCAATGAACCTGAAATGCCCTTCAAAATGCTCATCATCTTTGCTTTGGTTCAGAGCCTATGTCAAAAGTGGTGTATCATTTTCTAGGTCATCCAAAGGTCCTTGAATTAACTCATATGTTTTTGAACTTGAGCATTTCAAATTATATAAAATATTTCAAATGTCCAAAAATTGCCAAACTAAAATGTTTCATGTTGGAAATATTCCAACAATGGACCAGGAGCAGTTTGGTGATTTTTGAAACTGTTTTAGTATTTTTTTAAAAACTCCACAAAGTTACAGAAAAATAGAAAAAGAAAAATAGGAAGGAACACTTACTCGGCGACACCAACCGCCCACCGCTGCCCGGCCCAGCCAAGGCCTGGCCAAGCTGCTTGGCTCGGCCAGGTGCAGCCAGTGCTCGACGGCGGGCACCGCATGGGTGCCACGCACCTGGTCGCCGCCTCGCCGCTCCTCTCGCCAGCTGCCGATGAGGATCGCCCTCTTCCTCTCCCCCGAACCCCCTGGACACTTCCTCTCCTCCCCGGTTCATCTCTCTCGCGCTCCCCCGCCATGGCCGACGCCACCGCAGCCACGCCGTGCGGTAGACGCGCTCTCCGCCGTCCGTGCTCCTCCTCACCTTGTCTAGGAGCTCCGCCGCTCTCGACTACCCCAAACTGGCCAAGCCCCGCCTGCTATAGTGCCCCGAATCCACCACACCGCCCTCGGCCGAGTCCACCGTCGCCAGAGATCCCCTTCAACGCCGTCGTCGCTCCGGTCCGTCCCCGACCTCGACGAGAGCTTCTCTGGCGTCGCCCGTGAGCCCATCTACCTCCCTTCCCTCTCTCTCTCGCTCTCGTGCAGCGTAGCAACCGAACCAAGCTCACCCACACCCGCCGCGTGGAGTTCGTCACCGACGTGCTCCGGTCACTCTCCGCCACCTCGTGGTGTCCATCACACTCACCGCACCCCATGGGGTTGAACCATACACTCCCGCACCTCACCGACCCCTCTAGCCCAAGTTCGTCTTGGCCGAACCCGGTGGCCGCTTAGCTCGTCGCCGGGCGCCGACTCCGCCACCCCGACCCCAGCCGACTCCACCAATAGCCGCGGCTTGTCCCCAGCTACCCATAGCCACCCTCCGCGGCTCGTTTGGTCGCCGGAATCGCCAAACGCACTTCCTCCGCCGCGTCGGGCTCGCCGGCGGCTAGTCGCCGGTGCAGCCGACGTGGACTTTGACTCGGATGGGCCCTGGTTGACTCCGATGAGTCATCGATGATGGGGCCCAGCCTGCTAACTAAATAGGATTAGTTCAATTAATTTTTAGTTAAACTAATTACCACGACACCACGGACCTTTGTCAGGTTTGACCTCGACGTCGCCGTTGACCACTGACGTCATGTCGACGCATGGTCGACGCATAATAAATCACTTACTGGATTTATTCT
Source organism: Aegilops bicornis (assembly GCA_021605145.1). Taxonomy (NCBI): domain Eukaryota; kingdom Viridiplantae; phylum Streptophyta; class Magnoliopsida; order Poales; family Poaceae; genus Aegilops; species Aegilops bicornis. The sequence goes on along the minus strand of CM038674.1, from coordinate 298,554,043 downwards.
AATATAGGAAATTCCAGAATATAATTCAAACTTCAATTATTCATAACTTTTAATCTGTAACTCCAAATGCAAAGATTTATATATGAAAAATGATCAGAAAAATCCATTCTATCCATTGGTACAGGTTTGATGCATGTTAAAACAAGTTAACCTTGCTGTTTAAGCAGAATAAGATATTACACCTTTAGGACTATTTTAAATGAGCTAGCATTTGAATCTTGGATTCAAATGAGTTCATCCCTTTCTGTTTCAGCTTGCATTAGGCCAATACACATCCATATTGCCATGTCATAGCATGCATCATATTGTTGCATATTGCCATGTGTGTTTATTTTGGGTATGTCTTTCGTGATAGGTTCCGCCTCCGAGGATAATCCCGACTATCCGTATGAAGGGCAGTATCCTACCACCACTCCATCAGGCAAGCAACCCATTGATCATTCCGATACAAACCCATGTTCTCGCTTCTGCTCTTGTTTTACTGCATTAAGACAACGCGTTTCAAACTGTTGTGTGCTGCGGTAGTTGAACCCACTTCCTTTGCATGACCTGTCATTGCCACAGTAACTAGATGAAACCCACTAGTATGTGTAGGAGTTGATTGAGCCATGTTTATGTTCCTACCATACTATGCTTGCTATGCTTAGAGTTGTGTCAGGTCCGGCTCATCGGGATGATGAACTGGAGTGAAAGGTTGTGTCGGGTTCGAGAGTGAAATTGTTGAACACGTTTTGGTAAAGGTATCGATGATCTGCCATGTAGGAGTACATGGTGGGTTATTTCATTGAAGCCGTCCCTAAGAACTGAGATCAGTGTTTGTGATCCATGAAACAGTTACTACCATGCATTGGGCCCGAAACCAATGGACCCTCTCGGCTTCTTAACCACTCTTGTCCTCGAGTCCGGGAGTTGCAAGTAGTTTCGGTGTTTGTAGCATCTTTGGTGCCGCACACAACGCCGACCGTAGGGGTGGGTTGTGTTGCGGTAGGCACCATGGTTGATGTCTCGATTCGCCTGTTTGGTGTCTCAGAACCTCAGACACATCGCTCGGGGCCGTATGGGAAACCTCGCCGGACTCCCTGCGGATGGAACCCGAATAGGCGATCAACCCGGAGTTGGGACTTGTGTGTTTAGGTAGGCTGTGGCCGACACCCACGTTGGGCTTCCGCTTGAAGGTTGCCGAGTACATGTCGTGTAAACGGCGGTAAGTGGTGAGAGCGTGTGTGAAGAAGTACACCGCAGGGTTAATATGATCTATTCGAATAGCCGTGTCCACGGAGAAGGACTTCGGGTTGCCTATATCAGTTCATAGACAAGTGAAAGTGGATACTCTAAAATGCGCAAGATAAGCGTGAGTGCTATGGATGGCGTTCCGTGAGGGAGACGGAGCGGGTCCATAGTGGTGTATTGATATGGTGACTATGTGGACTAGCGCCACCTCAAAAGAGTTACTTGCAGTCGTAGTTCCGGATAGCCACCGAGTCAAAGCTGGCTTGCTGCAGTCAAACTCCACCACCCCCTTTTGATAATGATGCATATGTAGCTAGTTCTGATGTAAGTCTTGCTGAGTACATTTGTACTCACGTTTGCTTATTTTATGTTTTGCAGAGAGACTTCGGTCTCGCTAGTAGTTCCGCTTGGACTTCGATGGTTAGCTTGTTACCTCAGCTACGATCTTGTGCCTCTGCAGGATCTGGTAGATAGTCAGGCTTCTCAGCCTTCTTCATTTATAGTTGTCTGTACTCAGACATGTTTAGCTTCCGCTTGTGCTTTGACTTGTATGCTCGGGTGTTGGGTCATGAGACCTATGTTTGTAATATCTCGCTCCTCGGAGCCTAATGAATAAATATTTGAGTCAGAGAGTTATGTTGTGATGCCATGTTGTATCTACACATATTGAGCATATTGTGTGTATGTTTGAAATGCTTGGTATGTGTGGGATCCGACAAACTAGTTGTTTATCCTTGGCAGCCTCTCATATGGGGAAATGTAGTCTCGTGCTACTGAGCGATAGTAGTCCGCTACAGCCCGGTTCACCGGAGTCCTGCTAGGCCAAAGACTACTGCTTGGACACTTGACTGGCCGGCATGTGCTTCACTTCGTTCCTTATGTCCTGTTCTTCGGGAAATGTCGCATGGTGTTATTCGAGTCCGCTTAGCTCTGCCATGCTCGTTCACCGGAGTCCTCATAGCCTGCTACAGCCCGAATTTATACGTTGATGACCGACATGCTCGAGGTGATTCATGTATGCCTGTCCCCATGGGTTAGCGCCGCTTTGGGTTCACGACTAGCCATGTCGGCCCGGGTTCTTTGTCATATGGATGCTAGCGACACTATCATATACGTGAGCCAAAAGGCGCAAACGGTCCCGGGCCATGGTAAGGCGACACCCGTGGGAATACCGTGCGTGAGGCCGCAAAGTGATATGATGTGTTACATGCTAGATCGATGTGACTTAGGATCGGGGTCCTGACAGCGTTGGTATCGAACTGCCCGCTCAGAGGATTACCAAGCCAAACTGGTCGAAGTTGTGTCTAGAAATGCTTTAGCTATGTAAGGAATTGATTGTGGAAGGGAACGTAAGGCTCTTTTTACTCCTTATACCTCATGGCCTTCTGATCTGAGTCATCCTCTTCTCTTCTACGGGGTTTAAGAACTAGGCTTCGCATCTATCTATCAGGATGACGTGTTACTAAACCATAGACTATTAAGATTGTTGGTTTTAAGCCTCAGTTCAGTTCCTACTAATTCTGTACGATAATTGTTGATCTCGGAACCTTGGTATTGTGATGTTGAGTGGTTATGCCACCATTTTTGCAGGATGTCTCAAATCATTTTGAGCATTTACAGCCGTTATGCTGTCCGAGTCAACCTGGTCTCTAAATAGTCCGATGCGTTTGCAAATCCCTCCCTCCATTTCTAATGTTCATCCGGGCCAGATTAATCACACAAATTGGTATGTTGAGGTACTCCGCTGCCTCAACATATATGTTGGAGTTATTATTATGACCCTAGGTGTTTAGGAAGTCATCTAGCAACTGAGCAATGCTTTTGTATCCCCAGTGTGATGATTCTGACCATCATTCTCGATAGCATCCCGTGATGCCACCTAGTAGTAGGTATTCTACTCCTGGGTTTTGAGCCCAAAATTTACCCTACCTACCTCATGCTGATAGTGTTTGCTAGTTCCTTTAGCATATTAGTAACCTTGCGACAGTCCTCGAGGTCCGTGGTATTTCCTTCTTCCAAATGCCATGAACTATTTATGGCAGAAGTTCTTTTGAACCAAAAGATCACAATCAGAGTACTCTTGAGGAGTTCTCCATTCTATATTGTGAATCTGCCAGTCCTACCTCTCTGCATGGGTTATCCGGAAGAAACCTGTTGAACTTGGTTCGACATACTAATCTATGCATCCACAACTCGAAAAGTTATATGTTCCTTTGAGTTGCTCTCTTTAGTTGTATCCCGACCATCCTCTATCAGTTGATAACCAAGAGTATGTGTGCATTCGCTTATCGATGTCTATTATCCTTGTGGTCCGTCAAGCCATTACATTGCGGAATGACTAGGAGAAACAAACTCGATACCTCATCTATTTCTAGGATTGGGTCAAAGCAGTTGTATTCCGCAGATCAAAATGCCAATCCAGCTTTGATTCTGCTCTCTACCTTGGAGTGTTACCATGTTTATGTCAGAACATCATGAGAATTGCACCTTCTCTTATGAATTCTTGTCGTAGTGATACTTCTCGCCATCATTGTTCATTCCTCGGGTCCCGTGTTGATACAACCGAATGCCGACAAGTGAATTGTGATGTGTGAAATCGATACTCCTAGCAACCTCGTTGCTTTGTAGTTAATGGACAATATTTTCATTCTTAGCGTGTTGGTTATTAAATCATCATACTAAGATTGATCGTGCTACCTAGTCCCTATTTCTGGTGCACACTTGATTGATGGGTTAGGATCTTGTCAAGTCCTCACTCATTTGATCATATCGTCTTGCCCTCAAAAGCAAGATTGTTCTCGAGCTTAGTAACATATCGGTGGTTTGTGATTTTCCAAATATCTTCTCGGAAGTATTACCAGGTTGTCCCCTGACTGTTATGTTGAGCTCGTGATCAAGTTGGTTTCTTGTGAACCACCCTTTCTCCAAGAATCTGTGTTGGATACCCCGAGGCTAGTTGGTTAAGCTAAACAACAACTTGGAGAGTTGGAGGATAAAAGCTTGCCTGACTTAGTTCGTTCCGAAGGGATATTCTTGTGTAGTGTGTGTTGAAGAAAGATGACATCCTCATCGATTGGTCTCTGTGATCAGTTGCTGGACCTATTGTCTTATCAATCCTTTCACTTGAGTATGGGCTATTATTAAGTCAAATCAGAACCAACGATGTTCGTAATGTTGTCTTACTCGTGGTTGATCCCTCGAGCATACCCCATTACATCCTTTGGTCTCGACCAATGCTATCACCGTGTTCACATGATGGTGGAAGTCGATGATATGGAAATTCCGATGAGTTGTTGTTGAGCCCATCAGCAGCATTTTGTCTCCCCCATGAGTCATGTTGAACATCAACCTAGTATTGGAAACTTGTGTAAGCATTTCTTCATGTTTCGTTCATGAAGCATATGTTTGGATGGAAGTAGTGACTTCCTCGAATTCATGTGCTTTAGGTGTAAGTTGCCGCCATGAATTTGAGAAAGGTTTGTTTTGTTTCCTTGGAATCATCCCAAGTCAGTCATGCATATGTGCGAAGTATTCTGTAGTCTGGAGACTTGCAACCTTCATTCTATATGTATTCCTAGCATACCAAGCCACTGATCGACTTGTTCAAGGAAAAGAAGTCTATGCTTGGGATCTAATCCATGGACTTGCGTAAAGACTTCGATATCCTCGATGATGGTTCCCCACCTGAACTCGGTAGTGTTTTGTTGTAAGACTACCATGTGGTCATTCTTGTCTTGGACAACGTGTTCACTTGTTTGTAGCAGAACCAGCTCATGTTTTGGAGCTTGCTATCGTAGTTCTTTTCCCGAGAATCTCGCAACATCCTCTCGCCGATTTGTGTTGCAAACTTTCATTTTTATTTCTAGACTCGATGAGTCTGGAATATCCTAACACCAACCAGATCTGAATCTCAGGCAGATGTGATGGTTGGAACCTTCCCAACATTTGCATGTTGTTCCCAACTTGCACCCCATTGTGCCAATTTTTCCATGGGATGTCCTTCTCAGTACTTGATGTCTAGGATCATCCTCAAAAGTGGATTTACTATGGGTCCCATCCATCTCCGGTCATAAGCAAATTCATCCATTGCGTTGTCTTCAACAAGGTAGTCCACATCATCCATTCTAGTCTGGCTATGCCATTCCTTGCACCCCACCAAACGATCTTTGTGAATTGCCTTAGGCTGGTATGAAGAGTTTCAATGATTTCTGATTCAAAAGTAATTCTTTTTGCCACTTAAGGGAATAGTTCCTCGCGTCACCTCTCCTGGGGTGCCCCGTTATTGAATCATGGCAAATATTTCCTCGCCACCTTGACACCATCCACCATCCTTCTAAGCATGGAATTGTTGCCCACTAATCACACACCGTTGTTTGTTCTTCCATCCCTCTCGATGTGTTTGTGTCTCAACTCGAGATGTTTTTAAATCTCATTCCGTGAGTCGATCATGTTTACTTGATCTTCGTGAAGAGCGAATCATGTAGGACATCCCTCTTTTTCCATTGTCGTGTCGAGTGAAGATCTCGAAAGCAAGACGTCAAGACCAAGATGTTGGAATGAGTCAACATCTTTGAGAAGGGCAAATGGATCATGAAGATTGTGATAGTTTTGTGACTTCCTTTTTCCTCTTACCTCACGTCTTGAATCTCGGGGCGAGATTCTTGTGGAGGGGGGGTGAGTTGTCACATCCCAGTTAGACCATGCATTAGTGTGTGCATCATGTTTAAATTTCATTTGAATTTGAAATGGGGAAGACAGGAAACGCCCCGTAACCCCCCTTAATTCAACTAGGGTTTACTAAAAATTATTTCAATGAACCTGAAATGCCCTTCAAAATGCTCATCATCTTTGCTTTGGTTCAGAGCCTATGTCAAAAGTGGTGCATCATTTTCTAGGTCATCCAAAGGTCCTTGAATTAACTCATAAGTTTTTGAACTTGAGCATTTCAAATTATATAAAATATTTCAAATGTCCAAAAGTTGCCAAACTAAAATGTTTCATGTTGGAAATATTCCAACAATGGACCAGGAGCAGTTTGGTGATTTTTGAAACTATTTTAGTATTTTTAAAAAAACTCTACAAAGTTACAGAAAAATAGAAAAAGAAAAATAGGAAGGAACACTTACCTGGCGCCCACCAACCGGCCCACCTGCCGGCCCAGCCCAGCAGCCGTGCCAGCGAGCTGCTTGGCTCGGCCAGGCAGGCAGCCAGGTGCTCGACGGCGGGCACCGCATGGGTGCCACGCACCTGGTCGCCGCCTCGCCGCTCCTCTCGCCAGCTGCCGACGAGGATCGCCCTCTTCCTCTCCCCCGAACCCCCTGGACACTTCCTCTCCTCCCCGGTTCATCTCTCTCGCGCTCCCCCGCCATGGCCGACGCCACCGCAGCCACGCCGTCGCCGTAGACGCGCTCCCCGCCGTCCGTGCTCCTCCTCACCTTGTCTAGGAGCTCCGCCGCTCTCGACTACCCCAAACTAGCCAAGCACCCGCCTGCTCTAGTGCCCCGAATCCACCACACCGCCCTCGGCCGAGTCCACCGTCGCCGGAGATCCCCTTCAACGCCGTCGTCGCTCCGGTTCGTCCCCGACCTCGGAGAGCTTCTACTGGCGTCGCCCGTGAGCCCATCTACCTCCCTTCCCTCTCTCTCTCTCGCTCTCGAGCAGCGTAGAAACCGAACCAAGCTCACCCGCACCCGCCGCCGTGGAGTTCGTCGCCGACGTGCTCCCGGTCACTCTCCGGCCACCTCGTGGTGTCCATCACACTCACCGCACGCCATGGGGTCTAACCATACACTCTCCGCACCTCACTGACCCCTCTAGCCCAAGTTCGTCTTTGGCCGAACCCCGGTGGCCGCCTAGCTCGTCGCCGGCACCGACTCCGGCCACCCCGACCCCAGCCGACTCCACCAATAGCCGCGGCTTGTCCCCAGCTACCCATAGCCACCCTCCGCGGCTCGTTTGGTCACCGGAATCGCCAAACGCACTTCCTCCGCCGCGTCGGGCTCGCCGGCGGCTAGTCGCCGGTGCAGCCGACGTGGACTTTGACTCGGGTGGGCCCTGGTTGACTCCGATGAGTCACTGACAGATGGGGCCCAGCCCTGCTAACTAAATAGGATTAGTTCAATTAATTTTTAGTTAAACTAATTACCCTGACACCCTGGACCTTGTCGGGTTTGACCGGACGTCGCCGTTGACCCTGAAGTCATCTTGGCGACGCATGGTCGATTTAATAAATCAATTACTGGATTTATTCTAATATAGGAAATTCCAGAAAATAATTCAAACTTCAATTATTCATAACTTTTAATCTGTAACTCCAAATGCAAAGATTTATATATGAAAAATGATCAGAAAAATCCATTCTATCCATTGGTACAGGTTTGATGCATGTTAAAACAAGTTAACCTTGCTGTTTAAGCAGAATAAGATATTACACCTTTAGGACTATTTTAAATGAGCTAGCATTTGAATCTTTGATTCAAATGAGTTCATCCCTTTTTTTTCAGCTTGCATTAGGCCAATACACATCCATATTGCCATGTCATAGCATGCATCATATTGTTGCATATTGCCATGTGTGTTTATTTTCGGTATGTCTTTCGTGGTAGGTTCTGCCTCCGAGGATAATCCCGACTATCCGTGCGAAGGCGGTATCCTACCACCACTCCATCGTGCAAGCAACCCATTGATCATTCCGATACAAACCCATGTTCTCGCTTACGCTCTTGTTTTACTGCATTAAGACAACGCGTTTCAAACTGTTGTGTGCTGCGGTAGTTGAACCCACTTCCTTTGCATGACCTGTCATTGCCACAGTAACTAGATGAAACCCACTAGTATGTGTAGGAGTTGATTGAGCCATCTTTGTGTTCCTACCATACTATGATTGCTATGCTTAGAGTTGTGTCAGGTCCGGCTCATCGGGATGATGAACTGGAGTGAAAGGTTGTGTCGGGTTCGAGAGTGAAAGTGTTGAACACGTTTTGGTAAAGGTATCGATGAGAGGCCATGTAGGAGTACATGGTGGGTTGTTTCATCGAAGCCGTCCCTAAGAACCGAGATCTGTGTTTGTGATCCATGAAAGCAGTTACTACCATGCATTGGGCCCGAAACCAATGGACCCTCTCGGCTTCTTAACCACTCTTGTCCTCATCCGGGAGTTGCAAGTAGTTTCGGTGTTTGTAGCATCTTTGGGGCACGCATAACACGGCCAGTAGGGGTGGGTTGTGTTGCGGTAGGCACCGTGGGGTCTGTACCGATTCGCCCGTTTGGTGTCTCGGGAACCACAGACACATCGTTCGGGGCCGTATGGGAAACCTCGGCCGGACTCCTGCGGATGGAACCCGAATAGGCGATCAACTGGACTTGGGACTTGTGTGTTTAGGTAGGCTGTGGCCGACACCCATGTTGGGCTTCCGCTTGAAGGTTGCCGAGTACATGTCGTGTAAACGGCGGTAAGTGGTGAGAGCGTGTGTGAAGAAGTACACCCCTGCAGGGTTAATATGATCTATTCGAATAGCCGTGTCCACGGAGAAGGACTTCTGGGTTGCCTATATCAGTTCATAGACAAGTGAAAGTGGATACTCTAAAATGCGCAAGATAAGCGTGAGTGCTATGGATGGCGTTCCCGTAGGGAGAGGGGAGCGGGTCCATAGTGGTGTATTGATATGGTGACTATGTGGACTCGTGTGCGCCACCTCAAAAGAGTTACTTGCAGTCATAGTTCAGGATAGCCACGGAGTCAAAGCTGGCTTGCTGCAGTCAAACTCCACCACCCCCTTTTGATAATGATGCATATGTAGCTAGTTCTGATGTATGTCTTGCTGAGTACGTTTGTACTCACGTTTGCTTATTTTATGTTTTGCAGAGACACTTCGGTCTCGCTAGTAGTTCCGCTTGGACTTCGACGGTTAGCTTGTTACCTCAGCTACGATCTTGTGCCTCTGCAGGATCTGGTAGATAGTCAGGCTTCTCAGCCTTCTTCATTTATAGTTGTCTGTACTCAGACATGTTTAGCTTCCGCTTGTGCTTTGACTTGTATGCTCTGGGTGTTGGGTCATGAGACCTATGTTTGTAATATCTCGCTCCTCGGAGCCTAATGAATAAATATTTGAGTCGTAGAGTTATGTTGTGATGCCATGTTGTATCTACACATATTGAGCATATTGTGTGTATGTTTGAAATGCTTGGTATGTGTGGGATCCGACAAACTAGTTGTTTATCCTTGGCAGCCTCTCATATGGGGAAATGTAGTCTCGTGCTTCGAGCGATAGTAGTCCGCTACAGCCGGTTCACCGGAGTCCTGCTAGCCCAAAGCACTACTGCTTGGACACTTGACTGGCCGGCATGTGCGTCCCTGCGTTCCTATGTCTGTCCCTTCGGGGAAATGTCGCGTGGTGTTATTCGGAGTCCTGCCTAGCCTGCTACAGCCCGGTTCACCGGAGTCCTGTTAGCCTAGTGCTACAGCCCGAATTTATACGTTGATGACCGACATGCTCTATGTGATTCATGTATGCCTGTCCCCATGGGTTAGCGCCGCTTTGGGTTCACGACTAGCCATGTCGGCCCGGGTTCTTTGTCATATGGATGCTAGCGAAACTATCATATACGTGAGCCAAAAGGCGCAAACGGTCCCGGGCCATGGTAAGGCAACACCCGTGGGAATACCGTGCGTGAGGCCGCAAAGTGATATGATGTGTTACATGCTAGATCGATGTGACTTAGGATCAGGGTCCTAACAGATTCCCACTAGTATATGAAAGTGACAACATATGACACTCTCTATCATGAAGATCATGGTGCTACTTTGAAGCACAAGTGTTGTAAAAGGATAGTAGCATTGTCCCTTCTCTCTTTTTCTCTCATTTTTAATATTTTTTTATTTGGGCCTTTCTCTCTTTTTTTATGGCCTCTTTTTTTCTCTTTATTTTTTTATTTTTCGTCCGGAGTCTCATCCCAACTTGTGGGGGAATCATAGTCTCCATCATCCTTTCCTCACTGGGACAATGCTCTAATAATGATGATCATCACACTTTTATTTACTTACAACTCAAGGATTAGAACTCAATTCTTAGAACAAAATATGACTCTATATGAATGCCTCCAGCGGTGTACCGGGATATGCAATGAATCAAGAGAGACATGTATGAAATAATTATGAACGGTGGCTTTGCCACAAATACGATGTCAACTACATGAGCATGCAAAGCAATATGAAAATGATGGAGCGTGTCATAATAAATGGAACGGTGGAAAGTTGCATGGCAATATATCTCGGAATGGTTATGGAAATGCCATGATAGGTAGGTATGGTGGCTGTTTTGAGGAAGGTATATGGTGGGTGTATGATACCGGCGAAAGGTGCGCGGTATTAGAGAGGCTAGCGATGGTGGAAGGATGAAGGGTGCGTATAATCCATGGACTCAACATTAGTCATAAAGAACTCATATACTTATTGCAAAAAAATTATTAGTTATCAAAACAAAGTACTACGCGCATGCTCCTAGGGGGATAGATTGGTAGGAAAAGACCATAGCTCGTCCCCGACTGCCACTCATAAGGAAGACAATCAATAAATAAATCATGCTCCGACTTCATCACATAACGGTTCACCATATGTGCATGCTACGGGAATCACAAACTTTAACACAAGTATCTCTCAAATTCACAACTACTCAACTGGAATGACTCTAATATCACCATCTTCATATCTCAAAACAATCATAAAGAATCAAACTTCTCATAGTATTCGATGCACTTTATATGAAAGTTTTTATTATATCCCTCTTGGATGCCCATCATATTAGGACTAAATTCATAACCAAAGAAAATTACCATGCTGTTTAGGACTCTCAAAATAATATAAGTGAAGCACGAGAGTTCATCTATTTCTTCAAAATAAAACCACCATTGTGCTCTAAAAGATATAAGTGAAGCACTAGAGCAAATGATAAACTACTCCGAAAGATATAAGTGAACAACAATGAGTAGTCGAATAATTATGTAACTATGTGAAAACTCTCTAACGTTTAAGAATTTAAGATCTTGGTATTTTATTCAAACATCAAGCAAAACAAAAGAAAATAAAATGACGCTCCAAGCAAAACACATATCATGTGGTGAATAAAAATATAGCTCCAAGTAAAATTACCAATGAACGAAGACGAAAGAGGGGATGCCATCCGGGGCATCCCCAAGCTTAGGATTTTGGTTGTCCTTGAATATTACCTTGGGGTGACTTGGGCATCCCCAAGCTTAGGCTCTTGCCACTCCTTATTCCATAGTCCATCGAATCTTTACCCGAAACTTGAAAACTTCACAACACAAAACTCAACAGAAAACTCGTAAGCTCCTTTAGCGAAAGAAAACAAAACACCACTTCATGGTACTGTAATGAACTCATTCTTTATTTATACTGGTGTTAAATCTACTGTATTCCAATTTCTCTATGGTTTATAAACTATTTTACTAGCCATAGATTCATCAAAATAAGAAAACAACACACGAAAAACAGAATCTGTAAAAAACAGAACAGTCTGTAGTAATCTGTAACTAACGCAAACTTCTGGAACTCCAAAAATTCTAAAATAAATAGGTGTACCAGAAGAATTTGTCTAGTAATCATATCCAAAAAGAATAAACTAAATATCAGTCTCCAGTAAAAAGTTGAAGCTAATCTCATGAGCGCTAAAGTTTTTGTGTTTTTTACAGCATGATAATAAAGACTTCACCCAAGTCTTCCCAAAGGTTCTACTAGGCACAAGCACTAATTAAAACACAAAACCACATCTAAACAGAAGCTATATGGATTATTTATTCCTAAACAGAACCAAAAAGCAAGAAACAAAAATAAAATTGGGTTGCCTCCCAACAAGCGCTTACGTTTAACGCCCTAGCTAGGCATGATGATTTCAATGATGCTCACATAAAAGATAAGAATTGAAACATAAACAGAGCATCATGAAACACATGACAAGCACATTTAAGTCTAACCCACTTCCCATGCATAGGGAATTTGTGAGCAAACAATTTATGGGAACAATAATCAACTAGCATAGGAAGGCAAACAAGCATAACTTTAAAACTTTAAGCACATAGGGAGGAAACTTGATATTATTGCAATTCCTACAAGCATATATTCCCCCCTCATAATAATTTTCAGTAGCATCATGAATGAATTCAACAATATAACTATCACATAAAGAATTCTTTTCATTATCTACAAGCATAGAAATTTTATTACTCTCCACATATGAAAATTTATTCTCATGAATAGTGGTGGGAGCAAACTCAACAAAATAACTATCATGTGACTGAAAATTGAAATCAAGATGACAAGTTCCATGGTTATCTTTATTCTTTGTAGCATACGTGTCATCACAATAATCATCATAAATACGAGGCATGCTTTCATCATAATAAATTTGCTCATCAAAACTTGGGGGGCTAAACATATCATCTTCATCAAACATAGCATCCCCAAGTTTGTGGCTTTGCATATCATTAGCATCATGGGTATTCAAAGAATTCATACTAACAACATTGCTATCATGCTCATCATTAACATATTTTTTGCCAAGCATTCTATGTAATTCTTCTTATAGTACTTGAGCAAAATTTTCCTTCCCATCATTTCCACGAAAGACATTAAAAAGATGAAGCATATGAGGCACCCTTAATTCCATTTTTTGTAGTTTTCTTTTATAAACTAAACTAGTGATAAAACAAGAAACTAAAAGATTCGATTGCAAGATATAAAGATATACCTTCAAGCACTCACCTCCCCGGCAACGGCGCCATAAACTGCTTGATGTCTACTACGCAACCTTCTTCTTGTAGACGTTGTTGGGCCTCAAAGTGCAGAGGTTTGTAGGACAGTAGCAAGTTTCCCTCAAGTGGATGACCTAAGGTTTATCAATCCGTGGGAGGCGTAGGATGAAGATGGTCTCTCTCAAACAACCCTGCAACCAAATAACAAAGAGTCTCTTGTGTCCCCAACAAACCCAATACAATGGTAAATTGTACAGGTGCACTAGTTCGGCGAAGAGATGGTGATACAAGTGCAATATGGATGGTAGATATAGGTTTTTGTAATCTGAAAATATAAAAACAGCAAGGTAACACGTGGTAAAAGTGAGCGTAAACGGTATTGCAATGCTAGGAAACAAGGCCTAGGGTTCATACTTTCACTAGTGCAAGTTCTCTCAACGATAATAACATAATTGGATCATATAACTATCCCTCAACATGCAAAAAACAATCACTCCAAAGTCATTAATAGCGGAGAACAAACGAAGAGATTATTGTAGGGTACGAAACCACCTCAAAGTTATTCTTTCTGATCAATCTATTCAAGAGTCCATAGTAAAATAACATGAAGGTATTCTTTCTGTTCGATCTTTCCTAGAGTTCATACTAGAATAACACCTTAAGACACAAATCATCCAAAAGCCTAATGTCACCTAGATACTCCAATGTCACCTCAAGTATCCATGGGTAAGATTATACGATATGCGTCACACAATCTCAGATTCATCTATTCAACAAACACACATAACCTCAAAGAGTGCCCCAAAGTTTCCATCGGAGAATCAAGACGAAAACGTGTGCCAACCCCTATGCATAAGTTCCTGGGCGGAACCCGCAAGTTGATCACCAAAACATACATCAAGTGAATCACGTGATATCCCATTGTCACCACAGATACGCACGGCAAGACATACATCAAGTGTTCTCAAGTCATTAAAGACTCAATCCGATAAGATTACTTCAAGGGGAAAACTCAATCCATTACAAGGGAGTAGAGGGGGAGAAGCAACATAAGATCCAACTATAATAGCAAAGCTCGCGATACATCACGATCGTGCCAAATCAAGAACACGAGAGAGAGAGAGAGAGAGAGAGAGAGAGAGAGAGAGAGAGAGAGAGATCAAACACATAGCTACTGGTACATACCCTCAGCCCCGAGGGTGAACTACTCCCTCCTCGTCATGCAGGGCGCCGGGATGATGAAGATGGCCACCGGTGAGGGTTCCCCCCTCCGGCAGGGTGCCGGAACAAGGTCCCGATTGGTTTTTGGTGGCTGCAGAGGCTTGCGGCGGCGGAACTTCCGATCTATTCTGGTCCCCGAAGTTTTTAGGGTATATTGGTATATATATGCAGAAGAAATATGTTTGGGGAGCCACGAGGGGCCCACGAGGGTGGAGGGCGCGCCCCTACCTCGTGCCTCCCTCGTTGCTTTCCTGACGTGCACTCCAAGTCTCCCAGGTTGCTTTCCTTCCGAAAATAACTTCTCCAGAAGGTTTCATTCTGTTTCGACTCCGTTTGATATTCCTTTTCTTCGAAACACTGAAACAAGGGAAAAAACAAGAACTGGAACTGGGCTCTAGGTCAATAGGTTAGTCCCAAAAATAATATAAAAGTTTTAATAAAGCACATAAACATCCAAAACAGATAATATAATAGCATGGAACAATAAAAATTTATAGATACGTTGGAGACGTATCAACCACAATCAGAGTGGACATGAGCTTAGATGTCACATAACTATGTCACATCTAGATGTGTCCTAGACACACCCAAAAGTTAACTCCAACATGGAAAAGGATGCTCATGCCTTAGGGTCGTCATGGACGGAGACCTCGTGCTCCCAATTGCAAGCCACCTCCACCCTTGCCACCAGTGCCATCCTCCACCAACCTGCTGCTCCACTAGCACCGCCCCTCCAGAGCCACCTCTCTCCAAACAAACTCCTTTGCAAAAAGCTACAGGGGAGCGCACCAGTGGTTCCTGATGTTCGTCAAATAACAGTTTGGTACCGGATGCGGCTACAGTTAGCTCGTGCTAGGAAAAAGAAGCAACTCCCATTTTTGGATGGCCGTGGTGTTTACTGTTATGTGTAGTTATCTGTACTAAGACAAAGGAGTTAACTTTTTGAGATGAAGAAGTTATTTCCACGAGTTAGCCAGAATTAGCTATGAAAAAAATTCCCCAAGAAGTCAACAAATATGGGGAAAAAACGTCCATAGTGGCAGTTAACATCGGCCGACATGGTAGTTAACCTCGACATTCATGGCAGTTAGCGTGACCCCGGCAAAAAAGAAAAAAATAAAATAAATTAGTATCTGCAGTCCTCATAGTTAACACCAAGTTAACTGCCATAATCCCGACAGTTAGCTATTTCAGTCCCGACAGTTAACTTGACCCCAAAAAAAAAGAACAAAAGAAAAAAATTAGTTTCTTCAGTCCAGCAGTTACCTTGCTCAGGATAGGGCAGTTAGCTATTATGGTCGAGCAGTTTGGGTGTTCGTTAGTTAGATCGACCCGGGAGAAAATGTAAATGAAAAAAAATTAGTACCTTCAGTCCAGCAGTTAACTTCTTGTTAACTGCCACAATCCCCGACGGTTAGCTATTTCAATACCGCCAGTTAGCTTGATCCGGGAAAAACCAGGAAAAAAAAGTTTCTTCAGTACCGATAGTTAGCTTGATCATCATATGTCAGTTAGCTATTCGATCAAGGCGATTAGCGTGTCTTTATGTGATTCGGGCAAAAAATGACGAAAATGATGTTTGTTTTTTTAAAACTGCTCTTAAACCGTAGTGAATCTGAAAACGAGTTCTATATACCAAAGTTCGGGCTAATCCATAGCTTTCCAACAGTATATCATATGCAACGTTCCGACAAATGGTTTGAAAACTTCTTTCACAAAAACATTGAAAACTTGTTTGATGGATTTATATTTTTTTGAATTTTGTTTAGAACCCGAATTGATTTTGAGAAAATGATCAACATGAGTTTTTTGCTCCTTTTCAATAGCTATCCAACGGTATATCATTTGCATCATTCAGATGAATGGTTCAGTAATTATGGCCAAAAATAGGCGAAAAAATAGTGTGAGAAGAAGTCCGCCCGACAGTTAACTAGTATAGGTCGCATAGTTAGTTGTCTGTTCTCGCGCAGATAGGAAGGGTTCCTGAATAGCTTATTCAGGAATGGGTTGCAGAATAGCTGGGATGTACATATATATATATATATATATATATATATATATATATATATAGGGAAAATCCATCCTACCACCCGGTGGTAGTTACACCACATGTCTCATATACTACCATTTGATACTATATATACTATTTTATTATTTTAAATATGTTCATATACTATACCTAAGATATTTCAAAGCAAGTTACATGAAAAAATAGCATTTGAGCCTATAGTTTTTGTTATATTTGTGAAATACGTATATATTTGTACGTAAAAAAGAGCATACTCAAAAAATGATACATACTACCTAAAAATTATTATATATACTACATAATCATTGTTATATACTACATACTACACGTACATACTGTCGGTTTTGACAAATACTACATACAACATAGAAAACGCAAGTGGTGGTAACTACCACTGCTTGTAGGAAACATTTGTCCTATATATATATATATATATATATATATATATATATATATATATATATATATATATATATATATATATATATATATATACGCACGGTCTATTCTGCTAATATTAGCAGAATAACTATTCTGCACACCACTTCCGCACTGCACGCTGAACGCAAGTGCATTGCATCTTCTTGACGACGAGCACTGCAATATAGACTAGTGAACTTCGCGTCGGAAAAAACTGCACGCAGTGTTTTTTCGGTACTGTTTTCGCTCTTATTTTTTGGTTGTTTATCAGAACGAGGCGTGTAATATACTATTGAAAAGCTATGGATTAGACGCAACTTCGCTATGTTGAACACTTTTCGAGATTCGTCGCGGTTTAAGAGCAGTTTCAAAAACGGCGCGACGGATGACGAGTGTCAGCGAGCGTATTTTCGTGATTTTTTCTAAACCGCTCATCGGAATAAAGCAAATGATACGCCCTTGGAAAGATATCGTCAAGGCGCATCTTTTTCATATCTATTTTGTTTTCTAATTCGTTACGGTTTAAGAGCAGTTTCAAATTTACTAAATCGCGGAATTACGTTTTTTTGAAATTTTTGCAATTTTCGGTACTGTTTTCGCGCTAGTTATTGAACCGTTTGTCGGAGAGAGGCGTGTAATACGTCGTCGGAAAGCTATGGACAAGGCGCAACTTTCATATGTAGAAATGGTTTTGAGATTCCTTACGGTTTTTAGTTAATTTTGAAAATCGTGCGGGTGACTACGAGAGGCAGCGGCCGTTTTTCGAGAATTTTTTTTTACAAACTGCCGGTCGAAATGATTCAAATTGTACGTTGTTGGAAAGATATCGTCGAGACACAACTTCTTCATGTAGAACACTCTCTCTAATTCTTTACGGGTTAAGAGGAATTTCGAATTTACAGAAATGCGGACACTCTGTTTTTCGCGACACCTAAATCGACGTGGGTACTTCATCCGACTGAAAACCGCACTGCAACGGACGAAAAACCGCATTGCAACGGACGAAAAACCGCACTGCATCACACAAGTAAGAGAACTGCATGGTTTCTTTTACTCAAACGTAATTTTTTCATGAGTTTTGTACCAGGAGATGAGACTAGCAAACCACACACAAGAGAGTAGCGAACCACACCAACGAGAGTAGTGAACTTCATGATTTCTCTTGTCCAACACAATTTTTTTGACCGCACTGCATCGAATGGGCAAACGAGCTGCATAATTTTTTTTGTCGGACGTAATTTTTCTAAGACGAGAAAGTGGACCGCACTTCACGTCAGGCGTCGGTGAACCGCAACACCATCAAGAAGCGAACCGCGGCACTACCGAAAGTGAACCTCATCAGTTTTTGTTGTCTTTTTCATACTTATTTTTTTTACGCACGTAGACCAAGCAAGTAGACCACAAGGACTGACTGAGTGAACTGTATCTAATAAGAAGTGAGCTTCATTTGAGATGCTTTGGTTTATGTTTAACTTCTTCTGTAAACTCATCTCGACTACATGATCAATGCTTGTGAGCTGCATTAATGGGGCAAGTAAACTGCCTTAAAAATTACATTGCATGGAAAGAATGTTATCTCCCACCAACATTCTTTGAATAAATTAACAAACAAGTTAACTGCACAAAACAAAAACAAAGTAATCATTGTGGTTCACTGCTTGTTATCCTTGTGGCTCATTCTACTATTTATTGCAGGAGAAAACTAGGAACAAAAAAGATAGAACAAAGTGCACCGAACCGCCTGGCACACGTTTTCGAGCTGCACTGCAGCGGATGTTTAGCTCCTCCATGAAGGAGAGCACCCTAGGGCATTGCACTTCTCTCCCGCCGCCAGGGAACCACAACAAGTTGAGCAGAGAGCTGCTTCTGGAGGCTCGTTGACGCCAGCATACACACATTTGAATTTCACACCGCACTGCATCCGCAAAATCTGAACATTTTTTTCTAAACTGAAGGTCAACGCTCCACTAGCTGAAGGAATTACACGAGCTGCCTCGCCACCACAATCGTGCTGCACGCGCGCGCATGCCGGACTGCATTACCATGCTGCCCCAGCGAGGATCCATGATAGAGGGATGGTTGAGATCCCATGGCCAAAGCCCGTGCTCACTGGGATGCGCTCCTTGAGCTCGGCTGTAGAGAAGATCGAAAGAGGAAGATAGGTGGCCTCCTGGTGCCTTCACATCATGGTGGTGGGTGATATGGAGAAGGGGGCATGGGGTGGGAGGGGAGGAGGAGGATGATGGGTGGTCATGGCTTAGCCTTACCGGTGATGGATCTGTCCGGGAGACGCAAGGTGGAGCTCCTCCGGCTCCATCCAGCCTCGGAGAGTCAAAAGGGGAAGCAGGGCGCAGAGCCTACAACGCCTCCAGGGCTGCGCCGTGGCAAGGATTCTGGGGTTGGGGGCGCCGGTTGCGGGACTCACTTGATCCGCGCGGGACGAGGGCGGGAAGGCCACCGTGTGGGGAGATTACGGCTGCCCTCGACGGCGCTGGGGCTGGGGGCGGCCGCTCGAAATTCCTCGGCTGCAGGGGAACATGGCCGGCCGGATCTGATAGGGCGACGACTGGATCCATGCGCCGGAGTGCTATACGGAGGTGGTAGTAGGTAGCAGCGGTGGCCGGCAGGAGGAGCTGTTGCGGTGGCGCGGGGCGGGAGGTGGTGCAATGGCGCGCATGGGAGGCGGTGCGGCGATGCGGAGAGGGAGGGGGTCCGGTGGTGCGGCGGCGGGGTGGGATGTGGAGGTGGTGCGGCGGCAGGGTTGGTCGAGGATCTCCGCCGACAGTGCCTGGCTCCTCGGCGGCCGTGAATCAGGCCCAGTGGAAAGTGGTCGTGGTGGGGAGGCGGATGAAGGTGGCTCGATCCATCCGCGGACGTTGTAGGTTGGTGAGGGGAGTCGGATCCATGGCCGGCCGGTGCGGGTTGCCGCCGGGGAGGGGGGCTGGATCTGGTTTTCACCACGGTGAGCCCAAGTGGTGGCGGCGGGGGAGGTTGCCCGAGGGGAGCTAGGCAGGGCGAGGGCAGAGAGGGAGGAAGTGGGGCGACGGTGGTGGGGTCTTCCGGTGGGGTCTGACAGCGGCGGAAGGTGGGGAGGGAGGTGGGCGTGGGGAGTGGTGGTGTGCGAGGAAGAAGGTGGGTCGGGGTGGAGTTGGGTGCGTTCGGGGGAAGAAGGTGGGGTGGGTGGTGGGCTGTTGCAGTTTTTATGTCTGTGTTTTGTGGTGCGAGTCGGGGTGTTAGCAGAATAAGGTTCGGGTGTGCAGAATAAGGTCTTAAGGGGTGTTATCATAATAGACCCACCCTATATATATATATATATATATATATATATATATATATATATATATATATATATATATATATATATCAAACCAACTCAACATTGCGAAGATAAACCTTGAAGTCAAACTAATGTTGAAGACAAACCAAATGCGAAGACTATGCAACCATGATGCCAAATCAAACACTCCAATAAGAAATTGGTGGTGGTGTTACCCACCGTATAGGAAGTATTAGACCCAGAAATGGCGCACAATTATCATGGTGCTCCGAAGTGAAATTCCGCGTTAATGTATTCACACTTAGAGTGTATGTCTTTATTGATTGAAGATATATGTTACTTTGTGCGTTGCACATCTAAGTCATCAACATGCATAAGCATTAGGATGTGTGTCCAAATACAGGACATTTGAGGATTCTAAGATATTTAGCTGACACTGCAACTTGCAAAACCATTTCTCATCCAAGGGCTTTGTGAAGATATCTCCCAATTGCTCTTCAGTGTTGCGTGAATGATATCAATATCTTCCTTCATGACATGATCTCTGAGAAAGTGATGACGGATCTGAATGTGCTTTGTCTTCGAGTGCTCAACTAGGTTGTTGGCAATCTTGATGGCGCTTTCATTGTCGTAGTAGAGTGGCACATGCTTCAGGTGGATGCCATAGTCCTTAAGAGTTTACTTCATCCACAAAAGCTGAGCGCAGCAAGATCCAGCAGCAATGTATTCAGATTCAGAATTGGAGAGGGATACACACTTCTGCTTCATTGAAGACCAACAGACAAGAGATCGTCCAAGAAAGTGACATGTTCCTGATGTGGACTTGCGATCAACCTTGTCACCAGCATAATCAGCATATGAGAATCCAACTAGATCAAACTCCGAGCCCTTTGGATACCATAATCCTAGTGTTGGGGTGTAAGCCAAATATCAAAGAATTTGCTTCATAGCTAAGTGATGCGACTCCTTTGGTGTCGCTTGGAATCGGGTACACATGCAAAGGCTAGGCATTATACCTGGCCTAGATGCACATAAATAGAGTAAAGAACAGATCATGGAGAGGTATGCCTTTTGATCGAACTCTTTACCATTGTCGTCGGGACCCAATTGACCTTTGGCTGGCATTGGCGTCGTGTATCCTTTGCAGTCTTGCATTCCAAACTTCTTTAGGCAATCTTTGAGGTATGTCTCTTGTGATATGAAGATGCCGTTGCTCTGCTGACGAACTTCAAGACCGAGGAAGAACTTCAGCTCACCCATCATGGACATCTGATATTGCTCTTGCATCATATGTCCAAATTCATCACTGTATCTCTTGTCAGTGCAGCCAAAGATAATGTCATCCACATAGATTTGGCAAACAAAAGTTTTCCATCAGATGTCTTTGTGAAGAGTGCAGGATCTAGAGAACCAGGTTTGAAGCCTTTTCTATTTAGGAAGTCTTTGAGTGTGTAATACCAAGCGCAAGGAGCCTGTTTGAGGCCATATAGTGCCTTGTTGAGATTTTATACCATATCAGGATGTTTTGGGTCTTCGAAACCAGGTGGTTGTGCGACATACACTTCTTCTTCAATCTTCCCGTTGAGAAAGACACTCTTCACATCCATTTGGTACAGAAGAATGTTATGATGGTTGGCATAGGCTAAAAGGATATGAATAGCTTAAGGCCTAGCCACAGGAGCAAATGTTTCACAAAAGATCTGTTATTAGCTTATTTATAAGCTGTCGAAGGTCCTTAAAAGCCTTGATTTGTGGCTTACGGCATCTCTCTCCCGGTCATGCCGTCTTCTTCGAATCCTCCTTTACGATGGTGGTATTTTTAGATAGCCTGAAAGGCCCGTCAGCGTTTCCCTGCATGTG
This sequence comes from Aegilops bicornis, assembly GCA_021605145.1. Taxonomy (NCBI): domain Eukaryota; kingdom Viridiplantae; phylum Streptophyta; class Magnoliopsida; order Poales; family Poaceae; genus Aegilops; species Aegilops bicornis. The sequence goes on along the minus strand of CM038674.1, from coordinate 298,532,240 downwards.
GCTCGTCCGTGATAACTTCTTCAGATTTGCGGTGAAATCATATAGTATTCCGTACGAGACAAAAGTTTATTAAAGAGAATAATGATATCTTATTCTTTCTCAGAAAACACAAAAAGTCTTAAGTCCAGTCAAATTGAGCTATGTGATTTTTCACTTTGATCCGCGTACTTTATTTATTCTTTCACTACTTCCTTTCGTCTCTCTTCTTCGGGCCCTGTATTGGGAACCATTCTTTTCCCGGTTCCCATTAGAATAGCATTCCTTCCATTCTGCCAACCAATCATATCTCTTATCCCTAGCTCGGCTCTTTTAGAACCAAAAAATGCACGGTACACAATGAATGATGATGAACGTATGGAGTTAGTTCGGTGGGTTGGTTGGGGAGTAGGGTCGGGGGGAGAAACTTGTCCCTTCTTGATGGCGAGTATATGCT